>CP110843.1:24370203-25570203 GCA_028411795.1 Euphorbia peplus
GGATAAAAGTCAACGTAGTGGAGCTTCACTCAATGCCATCAAGTATTAACTTTATAAGCATTTCTGTAATGAGTATACATGATTTACTAACTATTAAATTGTTCTTTAATTTTCTATTATTAGGTGCTCGCTTGCTTAGCCAACTAGGAATAGTATCGTCCCTTACCTCGACTAAACAGTTTCACACTGATGTATAAAATTACTTGGTCTATAGCGAGGTAAGATGTTACATTTGGGGTAAATGTGTTGGCAAAATATGGTTGTCTCTATCCTAGAACACATGGAACTATGAAATAAGAAGGTGTGTGGATTCTGAAATGCTTATTAGTTTGGACAAAATTCATCTGTTTTGAAAAGCACTTGTTTTTTTATCCAGAGAAGCAACAATATGGCAGTGTTCACTTCAATCCGGATGTGTCTGTGGATCATAGAAATTTTCAGGATCTTACGTTGAAAGTGAATAGATTACTTGATCTAGCCACTCGACAAGTAAATGTGGTTATCAAGGATACAATTAATCTGGAAGCAAGTTTTAAAGAACCGAAGGTTAAACAGACAAAAGAGGGTCGACCACGAAAAGAACCTCTACTAGACGCGAGAAGAGTTCGTGGGAGGATACTCCTGCCTATGGTCAACCTTCTATCTCGAAGAGTAGTCGTGGTCGATCTTCATCATCACCATCCGTCCATAACATTGAGACAACTAGTATTCATATTGCAATCCTCATCAATAACTTAATAATTTACTAGTCAAATTATTATTAGTCCTTAAAATCAAATATTTTTATTATTACATATTACATATATTGATGATTGCTATTGGACGAGGTTAGTTCAACCACTCATCATAACACATGTTACGAGATATCTAGATGTTCTTATGGATGACAACTATGGATTCCATGTCGCTGTTGACAAAATAATCAGAACTCAAGAACACTGATCGCTTATAAGAAAAAGGGTGATATTTGAGAGAAATGCAAACAAGGCTGTGTATGAGCAAATTTACGCTACATTTGGGCTTGATGAAGCCCTCATTCGTCTCAATTGGCTTAGAAGATGGTGTACACAAACTTATTCGATGACAATTTCGAAAGATTTATACCCTTTGGCTAATTATTACAATGCATCAATTTTTCTTTTCACGGAAGACCTTATAAGATGTGTATTATATTGCCGCTTTGTTCCGACGGTTCCAAACTGAATTATGAAATTATCTGTTGTCATCTAGGAATTATTATATTTGTCTAGATTAAAGACCGAGAGGTTTCATGTCCCTCCGATTGGCATACCAGTATCAATTATGTTGTCATGAGGATGCCCGTCACTTGCATTATCTTTATACGAACAAGGTACAAGCATTACTAAATTTAGTTCGGATGAGTCAATAGTATTTTAATAATTATTTGTATTATTATTTCTTTTGTTAAAAATACTTGTATTCTAATTTTATGTAACTTCTATCTTAAATTGGATATATACTTTTTTTTTTTTATAAATTTTATATCTTTATTTACCTATTATAAATTTATGTTCAAATTTTATCAAAAAAATAAAATTTGTGTTAAAATAATTATAACTTTATGTTTAGATAATTATAATTTCATATTTCTTTTTTTTCTAAATAAAGTTAATTTTTGGCTTAAAATATTCCAACTAAAAAAAGTTGTACTCAAACTACATTAAGTTGCACATTCCATCACGTGGTGATACGAGCAGAAGACAGGTTCCACCAAATGGGCGCGCATTCCTTGCACGAGCCACCATGTGGTGGCCCAAGCACCATAGGTAGGCGCGTGCAATTCGCTCGGGCCACCATGTGGTGGCTCGTGCAAGGAATATGCGCCCACCTGTGGTAGAACGTGCAAACCCCTCATACCACCCAACTATAGTGGAACGTGCACTCCGCTCGTACCACCACGCGGTGGAATAATAGCCCAAACGATGCACACACCGACCTGTGATGGAATGTGCACTCCGCACATTTCTGGATGGTCAAACTTAAAAAACGAAAAGTCCTTCATAAATTGTAAGAGTATCTTAATCTTTTGCATAAAAATCAGCTGCATTTAACAACACCCTAAATTTTCTGGGGTTGGTACTTGGAAACTTGTAACAGCCAGTAAAGTAAATAGATAAATAAAAACAAGGTTTGGTCCAAAATTTTCTTCTTCTTTTTCTTTTGCTTTGTCTTTTACTTTTGTTCTTGGTCTTCTTCTTCTTCTTCTTCTGCTTCTTCTTCCATCCAGCCTCCATTTTTGGTGGCTCTGTGTCTGAAGTTATTCTTCTCCTTTTGCTTTTTCCTGAGTGCCCCTTTTCTATCTTATTATTCTATTTGGTCCTCCCATCCCACTCCCAATTTCTCCTCTTTAGATTTCCCTCACTACTTCTTCTTCTTCTTCCTTTTGCCCTTTCCTTCAATGAGTTTCAACAGAATGCTAAGGAAAACATTGAGGGGTATTTCTTGAATTTCACTCACTTTCTTACCACAATATGCGAACACTTTGCGATGTCTGTGAAAGTGCTGCCGCCATACTTTTCTGCGCTGCTGATGAAGCTGCCCTCTGTCGCTCCTGCGATGAAAAGGTTTCATCTTTTTCATTTCATTTCATTTCCTATTGATGTCATCATTCTTATCGCTCGAGCTTTTAGTTCAATCGGGTTAAATAACATGGTATTAGAAATCGAAAAGTCCTGAGTTCCATTCCTGGCAATCTTTATATTTGTTGAATTAAAAACACATGCGGGCTCCAAAGGGTATTGTGTGAGGGTGTGTTAGTAATTAATATAAAAGATTTGAGCTTTTAGTTCAATCAGGTTGAATAACTGAAACATCTATTCAAAGCTCATATTTTGACCCTATTTTGGTTTTATTTACTAGTTGGTATTTTCCGACAAAACTCTGTTTGCTTTGGTAATAATACGATGCACTGCTTGTATAAGTCTAGCTTTTCCTTTGCATCTTTATAGAAACTTTTCTAATGCATTCTTTTGTGCTCTGATTTGCAGGTTCATTTGTGCAACAAGCTTGCTAGTCGACATGTACGTGTTGGCCTTGCTGATCCTAGTGACGTGCCCCGTTGTGACATATGTGAAAATGCACCTGGTATTCGATTTTAACATTTCATTTTCTTTTGCCAAAATTCTGCACTAGAGTTTGTGGTTTATTTTTCCCTTGCAACGTGCGTGTAGCCTTCTTTTACTGTGAGATAGATGGTAGTTCCCTATGTCTGCAATGTGATATGATTGTGCATGTTGGCGGGAAAAGAACCCACGGGAGATATCTCTTATTAAGGCAGAGAATTGAGGTTTGTGCTTCTAGACAGGAAAGCTTGGGTTTTTTTTTTTAATCTTTTCTGTCGTAACAGTTTCCAAATTTTGGATTAACTTTATTGTCTTATTTAGTTTCCAGGAGATAGACCAGGGTGTTTCGATCAACTAGGGCAGCAACATCTTGATCAAAATGAAGGAAAGAGGGACCAACATCAGCAACATATAGTCTCAATGAGGGAAAACATGCAAAATCACAGACTGTCTCCTGTTCCAATGATGGAGAATAACACAAACTGTGATGGCAATAAACTAATTGATCTGAATGCCAGGCCTCTGCGGATACATGGACAAAATTCCGTTAATCAGGTATTTGTGTTTCGTTGACTCTCTTGATGTTAAGTTGTATGCCATAACATTTGTATTTATGTGTTTGTGAAGAGCCATAGACTTTATTGACTATGATGTTTTGTTCTTACAATTTGACAAATTAAATGCCCATTTTTTCCTTAAGGAACAGGGTATAGATGTTATGAGTGGCAATAATCATGAGTCTGCGAATGTGGTTCCTGTTGGATCCTTCAAAAGAGAGACTGAAAAATAACGAGGTATAATCTGCATACTGAACAACCTGTATTAAACTCTAAATACCAAGGAAACATGAGTTGATTATCAAGTTTAACTCGGAAGAAAATTGGTAAGAGAAAACTTTTAAGCTAGAATTGAGGATCTAATTTTGATAAGATCTCATGTTGGAAACTTTCAAGCTCCATCTTTCTGACAGATTCTTATATTAGAAACTTCAGGAAATCTAACAGCATAGATTTTCTTGAAATGTATGAATAGAAGCTGCTTGATTATTGTGCTTCAACACATAAAAAAATCCACCACCCCCCCCCCCCCCCCCCCCCCCTCCCTCTATTTCCCCGTAATTTCCATCTCACGTACTAATGTGGTGAGCTTATAATTTCCAAGATCTTACCTACAACTGAACTGCTAGATATAATTTGGCTGTATTGGTTCCGTGATGTAAGCGAAGCTGGAGTATATTTGAGCTGGAGGTAGTTTAACTGACCAGGCCTCATCTTACGCTTACATAATGAATTATACTTATTAGTGTGCAAAGCCTATGAATGAAGGGATTAAGTAGCTGTTTATTTCAGGGGTCTCAAGGTAGCTGTTTATTACTGGGGTCTCATGTTTTACCACTGGCTCATTCTTGGGTTGTAATCTATGCTGCTTATACCTGAAAAAGAAAAATTGCTTCTATTGCATGTCTCAGAACTGTTTGTATTTGAAATATGAAAGCAGACCGTACTATGAGTTAATGCTACATGTTGAATTATTGGTAGACTTCTTGTTGGTGATGTCTCACTTCTCTTGTTCATGTATCCAAGTTGGAACCAGATGAAATATGCATTAGTAGTTTACGTGGTTAAGTTCCTACAAAATGAGTTCAAGACCAGTCCTTGTCTATGGTTGATGACAACTTTCTGAATGGGTTTTCCTGAAAAGCTATTTGGTTGATGGACAGAACCAGACAATTTAGTCCATACATCTTCTATGGTAGTAGACGATTGTTGGCTGATAGGACTGGGACCATTTGACTGAAGGACAAATTCAGAAACCTTGAGGGTTTTTACGTTGTCCGTATCCATATGCCTTAAGTGTCGATTCAGGGTAGATCTGGTCATCTGGAGTTGGCTTTTATGTAAACATCCATATGCTGGAGGAGGCCTCTAGATTTTACCTTTTGCTGAGTGGTTATTGTTTAAGTGTTATCTACTTGTTTCCTTGTGGATACTTATTCTGGTCGTACATAATAGTCATAGTTGTTAAAGGCGTGGCTTATGCAAGGCTCGGGGGATTGAGCCTTAGTATCCCTAGGCAAGGCTCAATTTAAAAGTGCACCCCTTGTGCACCTTGCCTGGGCTTTTGAGGCTCCCCCTTAGATGCGCCTCGTTAACATTAGGTTTTGGTAAGTTTATTTCTTCTTTGTTATGAAAAAAAACTGTTTTCTTTGCTACAACCACTGATATAATCCTAATAAACTCAAATTTAACCATTGATCTAATCTAAGTAAAAATATAAAACTAAACAAAAGTATGAAGAAGCATAAAAACTAAAACATAAAATAACCCATTCATTCTCCACTGCGACACAAGAACCCATGAACCATCTTGATGATAACTATTAGTTCGGTTGAACTCTTTTTAATTGCCAATGAATGCTTAACACTTTATTAGGACTAGTTAGGTTGAGTATACATCTCTATGAACGTAACTTGGTGTTTTTGACGTTCAATATTATGGTTTTCTATGTGGTTTTTTGACATTGATTTCTGTGGTTTGGCTTTGAATTTGTGGGTGCAGATATACTTGGATGCCTGGTGAGAAATCAAGACTGGTGTCAATTATTCTGTGGGGATAGGCTTTGATCGGTTATGTAAAGATATATGATCAGATGAGTAGAATTTCAGCCTCCGTATGTTGAAAACAATATACAAGTTTGTATTCTAGTAATGACACAAGTGGTTTAGGTTCCTTTGTAAACATTTTTGTTACATAAATTATTATAAGTGAAAGCCATAATCACCCTGTAGCAGCATTAGATATCTGCATGTTCTTAATTTCTTTCACAGGTGGTCATAAGTGATTATATATGTATGTATATTATAAATGATGTAAAAGTGACAAATTCTATTCTTTTCTGCAATTTTCGTGTTGTCCTGGGTATGGCAATTTGAATTTTCAGTTTACTTGTGTAATTATTTTTAGTCACCAGTGAGTCCAGCTTCTTGTTATATGTAGTTAGTTGTTGAATCAAATGTACAATCCATTTAACATCAGGCAGACCCTATGCTTTGAACATTACAAGCCAATGTCTCTCTATTTTCGTTTAGATACCCCCTACATTGAAGAAGATAGAGACCCTCGAGAAAACATGTAACGCACAAATAAATAAGTAAACAACAGTTGAATCATTTTAACCATTTAGCCGAGTTCGAGTCCTGAAAATGAGGCTATTCGGACTCAAGTCGAACAACTGATTTCATCCATTGAGTCCACAGAAAGTTTGTGATAATTTCTATGCCTAGATGACGCTACAAGTATTTATCATTACCTTATCCATTGGATAAAGTTTGTTGCTCCATGTCCATGTCATCCTGTGATAGCCCAACTGATTGAGTTACTACTGCAGGTCTTGAAAAATCATTGGTACATGAACTAGCTAGCTACCTTAAGTTAGGTTGTTTTAAGTCTAGATGATAGCATTAATAAATTCAAGAACCATTTTAGTATTATCAGACAGTACACACACTAACTAAGCTCATCATTAACAAGTTTATTAAGTGGCTAAAAGTACAAGTGACAAAGAACAAAAATAGTCTCCATGGCTATAAAAAAAGCTGCAGCATTACCACACAAGTGAGAAATTTAATTAATTGATTTCCTTCCAATTTATCGTTCTTCATTTAATATGAATGAGCTTAGTAGGTATAGCCCTTAACGAACATCCCTTTCTTGGCCTCTTCGGACTCACCCTCTCCGGTGTACTTTCCTAGCTGAGCAAGGGAGTTGGCACTAGCACGGAGAAGAAGGGCGTCCTGAGCTGCCTTCACATTCTCTGGTCTTCCGCCCCATGTTTTCAAGCAAGTATTCTGGAGAGCCCTCGCATACGAGAACGACACATGCCACGGGTTTGCGGCTTGGTTCATGGCATTCAGGTTCAAGGTTGCTTCTACCTCAGATTGCCCTCCGGACAAGAACTGTTACATAAAAGAGCAAGTTACTACAAAACGAACCGAAACTACTAGAATACATGCACTTTAAAATTGAAGTAACTTGCCATGATTCCGGGGACTGATGGTGGAATTCTCCTCTGAAGGAGCTTCAGTGTGTAGTCTGCAACCTGTTGAGGGGTGGCTCTCTCCTTGCATTCGGCTCCGGGAGTGACCATGCTAGGCTTCAGAAGTATTCCCTCAAACATCACATTGTTCTCTGCCATGTAGAAGAAAACCTCAGCCCACACTTGCTGAGCTACCTCAAATGTCCTGTCAATTCCATGCTCTCCGTCAAGCAGGATTTCTGGCTCGACTATTGGGACCAATCCAGAGTCCTATTTGATTCAACCAAAACATTTTAGTCGATAGAAATATAATTCATTTTAGCCAAAGTTTCAGGTCAATAACTCAACGATGTACCTGAGAAATAGCAGCATAGCGAGCCAGACCCCAGGCTGCTTCCTTTACTGCCAAAGCAGAAGGGCCGTTGGGAATGCTCACAACGGTACGCCTAATCAATCAACAAAACAAAGTTGCATGTATTATCAATACGAGGAGATGCTACTATATTTGACTAAACCGAACACTGAAGATATAGTTCATGAACTTCATGGCAAATAAAAGAGAGAGATTTGGTACCATTTGGCGAAACGAGCACCCTGTTGGTAGTATGCAGCTGTGCGGGAGGCAAGGCCATCAAGACCTTGGCACCATGATTCATTGTTGGAACCAACCAGAGGCACCAAACCCTGTTGTTATCATTACATCAAACTTAAACTATTAATAACCGATTAACTACTTTAGCTAAACATTGTTTTCAATCAAGATATTCTTAAAATGAGAAGCAAGTATGAATTACCTTGTCAACTTTGATACCAGGAACAATTTTTTGCTCAACAAGAACATCAACCATCTTCTTGCCTTCAACAGTAGATTGGTAGAGAGTTTCCTCAAAAAGAATGGCACCAGAAATGTATTGGCCAAGGCCGGGAGCTGAGACAAGAAGGGTACGGTATGCCTGGCGGTTAGCCTCGGTGTTCTCTAGCCCAATAGATGCAAGACGTTTTCCACAGGTTGCATTGGACTCGTCCATGGCCAATATACCGCGTCCAGGTGATGCAATAGTTTTCTACATACCAACATGACATTATCATAAGCTGCTAAAAACTTTTTGTTGTTTAAATGTACTTAAAAAGTTATTGACATACCGCGGTTTTGACAAGCTCATCAGCGTAGGAGCTAGCACGAACAGAGAGGGCAGATGGGGCGATGCACCGAACGATGGAAGCAGAAGCGTGGCGGAGGGATTGACCCTTAACAAACTCAGTTTTGTCAAGGACTGGTGATGACTTGAAAAGTGAAGCTGAGGCCATTTTTCTTTAGTTTTCTGATATGGATGAAGAGGCTAACTTGAAGAGAGTATGTATATAATAAGGGCCTTAGAAACAAACTATAATCTTATCTCCTCTCTAAGTTAGTGCCTCTTTACCACACATGTGATAAGTGTACATTCTATTTATATTTGGTTTTCTTGTTATCATAAGATGTCATATTTGAGGCTGTTGTGCAATGTCCAATCATGCTCCGCCATGTGGATGATAGCATGGCACATTGCACAAGTGGTTGATATGTCTACTATGAGCTAAATGAAGATTGAAGGGTTTGTTTGTTTGAGAGATTCCCGTGGAGAGGTCTGAATATAAGGCTCTAATTTTCCTCATTTGTTTTCTAGTACCATTTTTATAAATGGCTATAGTTTTGGCTGCCAAATTTATAGTCTATCAGTCCATGTCAACGGTTTATATTTTGCCAGATCAGCTCATCTATGTTATTGGCTCCAAATATCAAGTGTCAGGTAGACTTCAGCGATAATTTACGCGTTCATTTCCAGTTTCATGTAAAGAAATTTACGAAATACTTGAATTTACTACACTAAATAATAAACATGCCTCATTAGCTGCAAGTAGCACAAAGCAATACATAAAATGTCAAGATAATGGTGCTTGTGTTTTCTAATTAGACTGCTGATTCAAAGAAAGATCAGCAAGGCCAGCAGTTAAGTCATCAAGTGATTGTTCCTCCAAATCTTTATATGCCCTTGAATAGTCGGTAGTTGATGCCACCACCAAATGATCTGGGCTTTCCGAAAGAACCTTGGTCAACTGTTTAAAAAGCTCGTCATCTTCAGGTTGGATGCCCAAATCCCAGACCTTAAAGATTTCCTGAGTCGACGGTTCACTTTCATATGTTGAATAACTGAAAGCTTCATTCTGTGAACTCATGGTTTCCTGGATGTCCTCCCTGTAATTTGGTAGAAAAGCATTTGTCAGCAAAGGATATTCAGCCTCCCCGACTGGAAATTCATCATCGGCTGTCTCCATTTCATCATTATTAACTTGGATGGAAACATTATCATCATTTCCTGACCTCATGGTTTCCCGTGCTTTCTGGATGTCGTCTTTGTAATTTGGTAGAAAAACATTTCTCAGTGAAGTTTCAGATATATCCCGAAAATGTTCTGATAAAGAATATTCAGCCCCCTCCTCGACAGGAAATTCATCATTGGCCGTCTCCATTTCATCATTGTTCATTGGAAAGGAAACAACATCAGCATTAGTTCTTCTAGCGAAGTTGACAATCCCGGGTTTTGCCGATTGAAGCATTTCGATATCAGTTCCTCCAAAAAAGTCATCAGTCATAGGTGCAGCGGAGTTATGGGAAGCAACAGAATCATGTTGCAGACCAAGGATTTCTATCAAGGCGTCTTTCATAGAATTCCAGTCGCCATCTGAAATATCTGAATCTTTAATGAGGCAAGAATCAGCCCAGGTTATGTCTTCAGGTGAAAGATCGTCTCCGTTCTGATTTGTCTTCAATGAATCAGCAAGAAGAGAAGAAATATAACCATCAACCATGTCCTCACCAGACGCCATCACTAAACATGTTTCGAAAACAATATATACAAACAAGAAACAGCCCCTTATGTTAGTTGATACAAGCAACACAACTGAATAAAAAGTGTAACATAAGCAAAACTCGAGCATTTTATCGGGACTATACACCAAAATAGTTCAAAAAAGCAATATAACAAAGAAGTAAGTATATCCCAAAAGAAAAAAGAAAGTTACAGAAAATAGCAGCATTAAAGCATAAAATTGATACCAAATGCCTTACTCTTACTATCTAAATGATAGCTGAAGAAGTCACAGCATGAAAACGGTACAGAAAATGCAATTCCTGCACTTAAAGGCTTTGATTGGATGGAGGGTTTGGGGGCAGTGGCGAATCCAGGATTGGATTGTCAGGGGACCGGTTTTACACCTAGGTAGTATATATATAAAAAAAAATTGCAAGATTTTCTTTAGAGTACAAATGTTTACTGTAACTCGTTACATTTTGTCGAAGAAAGGAAAAAAATACGATTTTTTTAAACAAAAAATTGCAGATTTCTGACAAAATTCTAGATATTTTGCAGATTTTGGAAAAAATTTAATAATTTTTGACGCCTATTTTACAAATTTGGGACGTATTTATTGTTGGAAATCTTCGTTTACTAGAAGATTTTTCAAGCAGGGAGCTGGGGGGCAAGGCCTCGCATGAGCTCCCTAGCTACGCCCCTGTTTGGGGATTAAATGAAAACCCATGTTCGGGAGGGAAGGGTTTGGTTTCCATAGACGAAGTAAAGGATGATCCTCCTAGGCTAGGATAACAATTCCAATAATGTCAAGTTGTTTTTTCAAAAGAAAATAAATATTCATACAAGCAGCACTTAATCATAAACTTGCAATAAACAAACATTCGACGAAACTGAAATTTAGTAATTACAGTTAAACATATGACTAAACTGTAATTACTTGAAAGCAACAACAGAAAAATTCTGAAAACCCTAGTTATAGTGAGAAGAAGAAGAAGAAGAAGAAGAAGAAGATATACCTGATTTTTATTTTGTTGAATTGATGAGGACGATGTTCTGTTTTGTTAATGTTTAAGCGGTGGTAGGAAAGCCTATTCTCTTGTCGTTTCATCATATTTGTATTAGAAAAAAAAAAACCGCTCAATATATCCATCGCTCCTTGAACTTATTCTAAGAGGTCGTTTGGTATACATGAGAATTTAATTCCCGTAGGAAGTTTCAATTCATAGGAATTATTTTCTTAGTGTAATTCCCATGAAATAGCCAAAATGTGTTTGGTTGACATGAAGGAATTTGAAATTTTCATGAATTTTGAATGACCAAGGGGGGATAGGTGATTAATTTTCCACATTTTATAGGAATTTGAAATTCCCATGAATTATGAGTGCCCTTATTTTCTCAATTTCATGTCAACCAAACAACTAGCAAAATTAGAAAATCATGGGAATTTCTATTGCCTACATAAATACATCTATACTAAACAGCCACTAAGTGCAAACTTATAATACAAAGAGTCGGTAATTTTGTAAAAAATATCATCTATCATTTTTATATTTTAATACGAACGATTTTAAAGTTGGAAAGTTAATGAAAATAACTACATAAGAATAAGAAGTCAATTATAACTTTTAAACAAATGAATAAAATATTTATAATAACTGAACAAGGGGAAATTCTAAGGTCACTTTGTTTTTCACAAAGTAACCATTACTTTGTTTTGTCCACCATTAGATCATGGGTTAAAACCTAATCTAATGGTGGATAGGACAAAGTACAAACAAAGTAGAGGAAAAACAAAGTGACCATAGCCTACACCCTGAACAAGTATTATGAAATTATTTATTACATTTAGATAAGTACAAGTCTTAAACATGTTCAAGGACTAAATATGTATTAAACCAAAAGAAATCACTATTGAAAAATATTAAAAATACAACATTCCGTTGCCGGGAATTGAACCCGGGTCTCTCGGGTGAGAGCCGAGTATCCTAACCGACTAGACTACAACGGATTTGTAGTTCTTACCCAAACTATTATTTAATCTCTTTCACTTGGTGCTTTTGCAGCCAAAGTATGCATACGAATCTCTCTTTATTCTAAAAACACATCAATACTTTCATACAGTTTTACTGACCACCATTTTTTTTTTGTAAACTATAAAAAGTATTGATGATACGGGTCATTTGCAAATAGGATTTTGTGGTTTAATTTGTACAATTGAGGGTTTGTAGTTCGCTGTATTTGCAAAAAAATCCTAAAATATTAATGGTGTTTAAAAAAAGAAAGTTAAATGAGTATTTTTGACATTTTATTTGATGAAATGAGTTATTGATTTTTTTTTATTTATACTTAACAAACATCTTCTTATAAATTAAAAGTCTTAAAGATCCATACGTTGTTCGCAAAAACTATTCTTTAATAATTAAAATTGAATTTTAAATCCATATGAAATTGATTTAAGAGCGCTCCACTAATGTTTTACTTTTAAAAATAACAAATCAAAAAATGTATCTTCTGACCTTTTTGCTTTGACTGCAACATCATATTTTGCAACATTGTTAATATTTTGAGACCTTATTTGCAAATGATACAATGCATAAACACTCATTTGAGTTTGAAGCTCAATTGTAGTTGTTAGACAATTTAGAAGGAATATGAAAAGAGAAAGAATTTGAGATTGTATTGCTTGCTATGCATTTTTGAAAAAGGAAAAGATTGCATACATGGTAGAAAACTGAAATTTTTCATTTGCTTGAACAAAGATACAGTTGGGAGTTTAGAGCTTAAACTCAAAAATTACAATGAGAATGAATTCCTGAAATTGAAGAAACCTATAAGTATGACAAGCCTCTTCCTTCCTTACTTCTTGCAAAGATGAGAGACCACACAGACACTATCCTCCTAAACTTTTCTAAGCAAATATTAATTGAATCATTTACAGAAAAGTCATCTTCTGCAATGCAAAAATCACTTCATCCAAAATTTGGATTAGCTGCAAAATAAGCAAGAACACCAACAAATGGCGCGTTAATATAAGTCGTAGGCTCTGATTTCTTAAAATCAGCACGATCATCCACATACGAATCATCTTGACTAGGTCCACCAACAATGGCTCCCTCAAGCACATTTGGGTTAGGATTAGTTGAGTTAAAATAAACAGACCCTTGTTTGCAACTTATGAATTCAGGATGATCTTTAATGGATGGTAAAGACGAGCCTCGATGATGAATACGTTGAGGATAGTTGTTGCTATATCCAACCATGTAAGATAGTCCCAGAGGATTATCTCCTAAAATGTAATCAACTTGTTTCTTAGCTTGTTGACGCAGTGAAAATGGAGCGACATTTATGTTGCCACAGTTGAGGGATTGGGAGGTTTTTTCAAGGTAATTAGCATAAACAAGAAGCAGAAAGGAAATGGTAGTAGCATGCTGTAAGTTGCTGCCTCCTGGCTTGTAAATGAGGCCTCCTGGGGTGTATTCTATGTGGGAAGAGCTCGATTCTGGTATAAGCGTGCACATGAAGCTATCTGCTGATGCTTTGTATGACTCCAATGTGTACATATTTCCTTCTAGTACTTCCTACATATTTAATCAACATTATAAGAGTCTTAATTAAGGGTCAAAATGCTTCTTAAAGTTGGAAGTCATGATCATTTATTCAAAATCTGTCAATTTCAGGACTGAGTTGATACCAATCAAGAACTTATTCTAAGGCCAAAATGATATTGAAACCAACCCATGCTCGCTGGGCTGCACTTATTTTTTACTTGACAAGTTCGAGATTGGACACAGGACACTAGTAGTTAAAAGAAGGCAAACCTTGGAAACAAGGACATTGAGACCAGCATGCTTGTTGTCCCACCCGAATTCGTTTATATTTTCATCGGCACCAAGAGTTTTGCCATTATTTTGTAAGTAAGTAAGGTAAGTGTCACCACCAGATGCTCTTCTAAGCCAAGCTGCTCCCCATAACAATTCATCCTATAAACATACACACACAACACAACAATATAAGCATTACTAGTTTAATTAATTAGCCATGACTACATATACTAGGCACTACATGTGAAAGAAGAAAATGAGGATGTTTGCAATTACTTGATAACCATCAAAATCACAGTAAAAAGGACAGGCACCATCTCTAACATTAGAGTTGTCACTATATGCTCCCCTATAATTGTCAGCAAATTGAAAGGCATTGATAGCATTTCTTAATAAAGTCTCAGCATATCCCGGGTCTGATGACCGGAACGCCATGGATGAAGCTGCCAAAGCCGCTGCAGTCTCACCGGCAACATCTGATGCCGGGTTGGGTGCATCCACTGCATACACAGTTCTAGGTGTATCCATATCTTCTGGTCTTTCCCAGCAACTATGGTCTGCATATGGATCTCCTACCTATAACAAACACAAAACAAAAACTCATCCACATGGAAGTATATATTGATTAATTACCATTAACACAGTAATGAAACTTCACAGTCATTCTACAAAATCTATTACTTAAGCCTACTATTTGTTTTGAATAACAATAGATGTTATGGTTATTGTGAACATATGTTATCTGGCATTGGATGGTGTATCATAACATCAAAAATGCAAAAATATGTTCAATAGAGTCAAGTTCACCATCATTGATAAGTGGTGTATGTATGGGCCATATATGCAAAAATATTTGATAAGTCATCTTACACTTGTCAAAGATTCAACAGTGTCCTTCAACATTATTTAAAGACTAGGGCCCCTAATAACTTATCCTTGTTTAAAGGCTTGATGTTGAAAAAGAGGCCTGGGCTGAAACCAATAATTAATGAGGCGAGCCCACCAAATAATGAAATAGTAGTAGGAAAAAGAGAGAAGTAAATTGTGGCTATATATGCGGCAAGTGAATAAAGGAAGAGACAAAAGATAAAGCAGAGTGATGTGTTCTATTATTGTTAATGAATGTTATGTTATTCACGGAGTTTCAGGCAGAAAATCTCAAAAAAAGGAAAGTGGTGTCATCCAACCACTCTCCTATTCCTATCCTCTTTATACTGTAGTTTAACTAACAACAATAAACCATACCTACGTAGGTATATACCCCCACACATGTGGCTCTCATTTCAATACATAACTACTTCATTTTCTTATCATTTTCCACCGCTATAACCGAATTAGTAAAGCCACCAATGTATAAATAAGGAAGTTGACAAATTATAAAAAAAACTCATAATGTTCCATTTTAATTCCAATCCTATTCCACATTTCTTTTGCCAAGTCCCTCTTAATTTCTTTCGGTACGATGCTAAATTTCTTCAGATTGATAATGGTTACCTCAATTCTATGTTTCCTTCCTTTTCTTCTCCCACATAAAAGACATTATATTTATTTAAATAATATAGTGCGTGGCAATGAGGATCCACATATGAAAATAGCGAATTTCATGTGTGACTGAAGTAGAAGGGGACACAAAATTTAGGACAACATATTATTATTCAAAAAAGAAAAAGAAAAAATCAATAAATAACCACATTACATAGAAACTCATTTAATATAGTTACTGCACTATATTGTGTTAACGTTTATATTCAACCGCTACAAAAAAAAAAACGTTTATATTCAACCAGATCCACATAAATTTAGGACTCATATTTTTAATTTTAAACCGATCTTTAAAGGCATTTCATAGCCTTTGTGCACTTTTATCTCGGGTTATGTATTGGTTAGTCAAATTATAGTATTTCTAATGGTCACTATTCATAGTTAAATTATACACCCAAATCTCACTCTCTTACATTACAAGTAGGGACGATAGGATCTAGGTAGGGAGTATGAACATCTAATAAAGATTGGGCAATTTGGATCCAACATGCATGCTTACAAGGGAATTAAGTAACATAAATATAAATGAACAAATCTAACTACCACGCCTGCCTATGCCTTTCCAATTCATGGTCCTAAACTAACCCCTTTATCATACTTATTGTCCAATAAAGTCAATGATCAATGCATACAATTAGCTCATAATTTGATTTATTCATTGCCCATGTGACAACCAAAATTGTCACTACTATTACTTAGCTCATTCATACTGATTAAGCAAAATTAATTAAGTTCACCAACTTATCACGTTACTCCTTTCAATTTTATAGCTAAAATCTATTGGAAAAGATATCTCATAATTTTAGAGGTAAGTGAAAAATTTAAAATGTTAAAAAAGATAAGTTTATAATATATAATTATAAAAAGACAATAGAATAGAATAAAAAAAAAAGGAAAACTTCAATAAATTTAGTGTAACACTCAACAACATAAAAATAACCCTTGCAATAAATAGATAAGCATAACCACAAATCGAATCCCGGAAGACAATCATTCTATTAATGAGATTTGACCAAACTGAAAATTTCAATAAATTTAGTATAACATACAAAAACAATGAACTTATAATTATCGCTTGGGGAAGAAAAGTTAAAAGATTCTATGTTTGACAACCAAGTTAAAACATTCTATGAATGGCTTATATTAGACATTTGCTATTCGGATTATCTCCGAACTTTAAAAATGAAATAAAATAAAGGAATAAAGTATAAAAAATATCAAGATTTCTTAACAAGTATAAATCTTGAGTTCCATCTATAGAATACTAATAGAATCAAAAGCTTGAACAACACACATAATGTGAAATGTGTGCTGTAGAAAATGCAAAATAGTAACCGACACTTTACAACATTAAGCCTAAATTACTTGCCAAAAATTGAGGTATGCTCTGATATATGTGATCCCCTAATCAAATGAACAAAATGAAACCATGATGATTCTAATTGAATTCCAACAGTAATTGGTTTAACTATCTAAAGTCATAAAACCAACCCAAAAAACATAACTACCACTTTTAATTATAGTCTGTGTTACACAAACACTTTTCTTTCCTCGCGTATACGTATCCGTATTCATGTCCCACACATCATTTTTAGGCTATTTTATACATGTATCAGACATCATTTTTACGCTATTTTATGAATGTTACGTTTTAGAAATAATGTTTTACGTGTCCGAATCCGTGCCAATACCGTATCCATATTCGTGTCCGGACAACATAGCTTAAAACATCAACCAAGCACCAATTGAGATGAGTTTTAGTGGTAAAGGCTTCTAGTTGCTTAAGTTAAGATCTCGTGTTTGAGTCCGAAACATATGCAAGAAATTTTAGTTGAAACAACCTCGAATCGAATGAACGAATTGGTAAAAGCAGAGCTGACCTGAACAAAAATGCGATTAGGCTGAGAAAGAGTTTTGAGGAGATAATCAGAAGCCCAACGAATAGCAACTAAAGCATTCCTAAGTTCATCTGGAGGCATTATATCTCCAAATTCAATCACACTCCACGCCAACATGGTAGTACTAAATGCCATCGGAAACCCGAACTTCACGTTATCTCCCGCGTCATAGTAACCCCCGGTGAGGTCAGTATTGTAAGTATATCCGTCGCTGAGACCGGAATTAGACCTCCAGGAAATGCGTTGGTCGGAGGGTAGATAGCCGGAACGTTGGCCTTGGAAGAAGAGGATGGATTTGGATAATGCGAGAGGGTAGTCATGGTAACTGCACATCAACAGTGCAAAATGAGAAGAAAGCAGTACGAGAAACAAAGGTTTCATGGTTGTAGGATGTTGGTGAGTTTCGGGTAGGATTGGACTGGACTGAACTGAATTGGATTGAATTTATAAGCACGAAATGAATAAAAAAAGAAGAAGAAGATCTGTTAGTGTAATCTGAGCCCTTTGTGTTTTTAATTGACAGCAAATCTTAGGCGTTTGTTTTAATATAGTTATTTGGTTTTTAAGGTTAAGATATAATTACAAGTGTGTTACCAAAAAAATAAAATGACAAGTCTAAGTTAATGTGGTTGTGGAACCGAAAACAAAAATGTGTCACGGGAGGGGAAGGATTGGGAAGGGATGCGTATGAGCGCCGACACACAGTGAGTGTTGTTCTTCACATGAGTGCATTAGAGAAATGGGGGCCCATTTATCTTTTCTTTTTTGTTTTGTTTTATTATTACAAACTATCTCACAATATTCCAAATATTCATCACCTCATTTTCAGATCTCTCCTTGGACATACCTGCCCTGCCTGCCTACAGATGGAAGGACTGGAGGGTTCAATCCTTTTTTTTCTTTTTACATAAATTTTTTTAATTCATTAATTTTCTTTTTACAATTTTTAATCCATTAATGTTAGATATTCCATTAGTGTTAGGGGAAATTCTATGGTCACTTTGTTTTTGACAAAGTAACCATTACTTTGTTTTGTCCACCATTAGATCATAGGGTGAAAAGTGATCTAATAGTGAATAGAGCAAAGTACAAACAAAGTAACTCAAAAACAAAGTCATCATAGCCTACCCCGTGTGTTAGATATACCTTATAATATTTTAAGGGGTTTATCTCAGTAATATAGTACATAGTTATTTTTTTATTTGTACCAAGTAATCTTACTTTACATATACTTGTATTCTGTAACCTATTTCAGTTGATTAATAAAAATAATCGCTTGTCGAATTAATTTTATGTTCATTTATCTTTTTTAGCATTTCCAAATAGTTGCAAATGTAATTTTCACCAATTATTTTCATCTTACAGAATGACAGAGTCGCAACCAAGCTACTCAGCATTTCGGGAATCTAGCTTTGGACACAGTCTTCTTGATATAAAGAACAAAAGTCACGCGTTTTTCAGTTGGAATCGCAACGAAGATGGCTATGCAATCGAAGCAGATGTCATATGGTTGATCAATAGATATTGGGGATCTGGATTATTTGCATCTACATATTGATGCATTTTGAGCCAAGTGCGAGCGATGAGAGGTCTTGTGTATCACAAGTCATAGTGAGTTATTTGCTCAATCACTTTGTTGCCTGAATGATCTCAAATTTGGCGTAACATGTGTATATATTTATATCTAGAGAATGTTTTCCTCGATGTGTGGTGGATGATCTTCTTGTATGAATGATGTACTTTCATATCACTTTTCCTTATACACTATGTATGTATGTATGTATGCATGTATGTATGTATGCATGCATGCATGTATGTATGTATGTATGCCATTTACTTCAATTTTGATTCAAAGTTTTCAAAATCTACACTTGGTCTCTGATTTCAAAATCTATACTTCGTCAATCTACATTTGGTCTCTGATTACCAAACTACTTGTTATTATTGTTGTATTGATTTGATCTTGCAATAATGAAAATAATATGCTCTGGAATTCAGGCTGGAAAATTCTGACAAGTTCAATTGTTAAAAGCTTATGAATTGTGGATGAAGCAGACACAGAAGTGAAATTAAGTGCATTTAAATGATGCTTAACATAAAAAAAGAACCCTTCAAACTTCAAGGGTACCATACTCCAATATAACCCTTTGTAGTTCTTTCCATCTAGAAACAGATACTCAAGCTAAAGTGATATTTAACCTTGAACCTTGCCTGTAGTCTTCAGCTTATGATCACCCCAAATTCGAGATATAACGGCTCCTATCGGTGGAATCCTAGTCGAATACATCCTTCCATGATGATATCGCTGCTAACACCACCCGTTTTGAAGCCGTTATGGAAGAAAGCCTTCCACTATTCTCTCGCTTTGGTAGCATGAGGTTCAGCTCAAAGTTATGGCTCTTGTTTTACCCGATAAACAAAAGGTTCAAAGCTATTCAAATAACATTTGTACAGTTAAGTTGTTGAAAGCTGTGATATCCTTTTTTTTCTATAGATTTTATTGTACAGTCAAGTTATAAATTCTGGTAATTTCAGTGATTGTGAGAGCTTCTTGGTTTGATGTCCTTTTTGATAACTAGAGCAACCATATAAGATCCAATTGAATTACTTACTTTTACCTGATTAAGTCAGGAGTATTATCTTGGGCTCTCTCTTAGGATTAGTATACAAAATCAACAGCTTTTTCTTTTTTCTTTTGTCATTCAAAAAGGAAGGCTACTTTTTTTCGGCGCGTTATAATTATACATATATTCAACATATTATTCGCCTCATCAACTTGTAAAAAAAATGCAATCAACATATCAGTTTGGCAGTACACTGTACAAAGGAACTATACCTGTCCATCCTGAAACCATGAAAACCCGGATGAAATCAGTTGATGGTTCCTGCAAAGGATTTTTCAGCAGTGAGTCCCCAAAAGGTTTAGTTTAGATCATTATAAAGCCTATTAAGAGGACTTTGTTGAACGAAAAACTATAGTCAATTATGTTCGCATCAGGGATACTAAATTGCAACTAATGAGCAGTATTATGCAAACTAGAGATACACGTACAAACGAATAACGTCCACATTACCTAGATTTGCAGAGACTGCAGAAACCGTGATGCTTCTACTAATCAGAGAATTATTCACCATAAAGTCAATGCTCACTCTTCATTCATCAGCACACAGCTTCAGAAACCACACATGCATCCAACATTTCTTTAGCATTTGCCTTTAACAATTTTAGCCATTTATGGAATTTTATACTCTAGTCTTAATAATATGTCTGCTTGAGTTTTGTATATATGCTTAGGCCTACGGCAACATGAGTATGTTCTTCCAACTCACTGCAAGTGATCTAACTCTCAGTGAATTCTAACTGCGGAAATGAGTTATAAACCGGAGCTTTTCCTATTTCAAGTGATACGAGCACATTGATCCTGATACAAAATTTCCTAACCTTAGTACCATTGGTCACCCCTCCAACAATCAGACATTTTTGCTCATTTACTAACATCTGTATCCTTAATGTCAGTAGAGGGAACAAAACGAATCCACCAAACTAGCTCCATTTATCCAATTATCGTACCAGAAAGAAAAATGCTTACCATAAAACACCCCGTCTGTACCTCCATTTACTTCAACTGAAAAATACGGAGTATGAATACTTTAACCTATTTGATAAACTAGTTAAGGATTTCATACCGTACAAAACTACCTCAAGAAAGTCTCGCCCCAGTGTCATAACCCTTGGTAAAATCTACTTTTGTTGCACAATTATTGCAGCGGACTCCCTTTGATAATTCCTGAACAATTCATATGCAAGGAGTATACCATCAAGAATCCTTATGCCAGACACAAAAGCATATTGATTGAGGCTAGTACTTACATTGTACAAAACCATGCAACAAGAAATGGATCTCAATCCCTGCACATAGTATCATCTAACTCGTCCTCATTAACAGTCCGTGAGGCAATTTTCTTCTGCAAAGTTACCTTTAATCTACACGGACCAATCATAACCCGCTTCCTCGTTCTTTTTCATTTTTGTAAACAATACAAGTTAATGTGTGCAAGGATGACAACCTATTGATTTAGCATCTGGGCCACAAATTATTCACATTTGCTTTTGTTGCTACACATGCCTCCGATTTTTCGCAAAGCCAACTCCTTAAACTCATGTTATATGGCATTTTCTCGTTTGTAATAGCTTAGGCAGGACCACGAATCATGGCTCCTAATATATGTCATCATTATGAAGGGTGCATGTGTTTCCGAGCATTTTAACTGAGACTAATACTTGTATACATGATAGGATTCAGAACATAGTTTCTAACTTTGATTCCTTGGTTTAGATAAATGTGCATTTTAAGTTTCATAATCTTTATAGTTGGGATCAATGATGCCTGTTCCATCGTGCACTGTTTCCGTAAGGCGAGCGTTTTCATATTTGATGATTGGGCAAGCAGAACTTGCTTTGAGAGATGCAATGAAGCTCAGGTATGCTTGCCTGAGTGGCCTACTGCTTTCTACAGAAGTCAAAAACTGATCATGAATCGTCCACTATTTGTTTGTTCCACGAGAAGGAACAGAATGTCTGAGACTGGTGAAAACTGTCAACAAAAGGGTAGATCATATCAGGATAATTACACAAACAAGAGATACACGTACAAACGAATAACGTCTGATGCTCTTTTATTTTAGAACAACAACTGGGCGAAGACTGTGATCCCTTGGATCTCTTGCAAACTTATTTTATATTTCGAGTTACCTGGATTTGCAGAGATTGCAGAAACCATGATGCTTCCACTAATCATAGAGATATTCACCATAAAATCAATGCTCACTCTTCATTCATTAGCACACAGCTTCAGAAACCACACACCCATCCAGCATTTCCATAGCATTTGAAAGCACAGCTAACTCTTTCTCTTTATCAGAACCCGCACCAGCAGAAGTCAAAGTTGCATGCATCATATGATGCAGCTTGGAGATTTTCTCCGTGTCACCACGTTTAATATATTTCCCAATTAACTTGAAAACTGGCTCTAGATATTGATCTGCAAATAACTGCATCATTCCATCTAACAGTCCAATGGATGTTTCAATATCCCCTTGTCTACAAAATCATTAATCAACGGAGAATAGATGATGATGGAAGGAGAAATCCCTTCCGTCAACATCTTGTTTCCCAAATCTAAAGCTTCTACAGTGCTACCAGATCTACAATATCCATCAATCAGTATATTATACGAAATAGCATCCCTTCATGTCAAGTTTATTAAAAAGCCTCCGGCTAGATCTAGATTTCCTGATTTGCAGAGGCCATTCATCAGAGCATTATATGTTGTTATGTTTGGAATAAAACTATTTTTCATCATCTCATCCCGTAAGTTAAAAGCATCATTCACAAAACCAGCAGCAAAGTATCCATGAATAAGGGTGCAGTATGTGAAATTATCTGACTTAAAGCCATTAAGTAACTCACAATAGTCGGTGTAATCCCATTCTCAAGCATCTCATTCCCAATGCTACAATATTCATCCATGAGCATACAATAACTATAAGAATCCGGACTCAACTACTCCAGTACATGAATACTGATATTCCAACCCGTGACAACAAGGGACAATTATCCGTCAAATCGTAAATTGAGCATATGTTTCCAGGCAACCAACATGACAGTATAAACAAGACAATTATCCGTCAAATTGTAAATTGAGCATGTATTTCCAGGCAACCAACGGGAGAGTATAAACGGGATAATTATCCGTCAAATCATAAATTGAGCATGTATTTCCAGGCAACCAACGGGACAGTATAAACAGAACAATTATCCGTCAAATTGTAAATTGATCATATATTTCAGGCAACAACTGCGACAGTCTAAACGGGACAGTTATCCGTCAAATCGTAAATTGATCATAGGATAAAGCAGGGACATAAGGGACATAGGATAAAACAGGGACATAAGGACATAGGATAAAACAAGGACATAAGGGACCAATGTCACAATATATATATATATATATATATATATATATATATATAATAACGAGTGACATGGAATCAAGCTCAGAACATGTAATAATCAGTTTGCTCGATAGTCAGGAGCCACGGACAAAACTCCGTGAAGGAAATTCCATAAATATATTGGACAAAACTAGCAATTTGCAGAGAAAAAGACCATAATACCAGCTGGATACTATATACCGAGTTAGGGACGACTGTTTATATAAAGTTACAAACAGTTCATGCATGGGCCATATATGTATTATATAAGTGTTAGTGAATTGCCACAATCAAAGTTATCCTCATCTTTCATAAAGAAAATAATAATCACGGGATACTTCAAAATGAAACGAATCTCAGATCCGATTTTAGTATAGAATAGTTCCCACTAGGAAAGACACAAGCAACTGTGTACGTGAAATAAACATTCAGAGACGGACTATGTAATGTAGTACAGGGAGGGACTCTTTTTAAGTTCCAATTGAAGTTAAATAGACATGATCTTTGATGACTGATAATTGACGTCATTCAAAAATTCCATTGTAGCTTTTGTAACTACTTTAGAAGACATAGAGCTCCTTTTTAATCCCTGTTATATAGACATGGCATAAAAGAAAGCTCAATAAAAAATATCTTAAAGAAGGGCCCAAGTGTTGAAAAAGCAACGTATAAACTACCTCCTGTTTTTGAGCAGATACAACTAATCTGGAAAATCAACCTCATTAAGCATATTCTGGATTTGCTCGATGACCCCTTTGGCCTCCGTTACAGCTTTACCGAGAAACTGCCAAGAAAAAAAGTCATTTCATTCACTACGTGACTGCAGTAAAAAGAATTAGGCATATATATGCTCTAGATCAGAGGAAGCTGTGCATTGCATTGGCAACATCCTTCAACGCTACTATCCCTGAGGAAGGTCTCAGAAATTTTATTAATACTCAATTCCAATGAGATAAGACTGAATAAATGGGACAATTATCCGTCAAATCGATCATATATATCCAGGCAACCAACACGACAGTAAAAACGGGACAATTATCCGTCAAATCGTAAATTGATCATAGTATAAAGCAGGGACATAAGGGACATAGGATGAAGCAGGGACATAGGACGAAACAGGGACAACGATGGACAACCAACGCGATAGTATAAACGGGACAATTATCCGTCAAATCGTAAATTGATCATATATATCCAGGCAACCAACGCGACAGTATAAATGGGACAATTATCCGTCAAATCGTAATTGATCAGAGTATAAAGTAGGGACACAAGGGACATAGGATGAAACAGGGACATAAGCGACCGATGTCACAATATATATAATAACGATGGACAACCAACACAACAATATAAACGGGACAATGCTCCGTCAAATCGTAAATTGATCATATATATCCAGGCAACCAACACGACAGTATAAACGGGACAATTATCCGTCAAATCGTAAATTGATCATAGTATAAAGCAGGGACATAAGGGACATAGGATAAAGCAAGGACATAAGGGACATAGGATGAAGCAGGGACATGAGGGACATAGGACAAAACAGGGACATAAGCGACCAATGTCACAATGTATATAATAACGATGGACAACCAACGCGACAGTATAAACGGGACAATTATCCTTCAAATTGTAAATTGATCATATATATCCAGGCAACCAACGCGACAGTATAAACGGGACAGTTATCCGTCAAATCGTAACTTGATCATAGTAACAAGGACATAAGATAAAGCAGGGACATAGGATGAGGAAGGGACATAAGCAACCGATGTAAGAATATATATAATAACGAGTGACAACCAACACGACAGTATAAATTGAACAATTATCCGTCAAATTGTAAAATGATCATAGGATAAAGCAAGGACACAAGGGACATAGGATAAAGCAGGGACATAAGGGACCAATGTCACAATATATATAATGATCGACATGGAATCAAGCTCAGAACATGTAATAATCAGTTTGCTTGATGGACAGTAGCCACAGACAAAACCCCGTGAAGGACATTCCATCAATAAATTGAACAGAACTTGCAATTTGCAGAGAAAAGACCATAATACCAGCTGGATACCAACTACAGAGTAGGGACAGACTATTTATATAAAGTTACAAAGCGCTCATGCATGGGGCATCATGAATTGGCATAATCAAAGTTATCCTCATCTTTTATAAAGAAAATAATAATTACGGGATACTTCAAAATGAAACGAATCTCAGATCAGCTTTCCGCATAGAATAGTTCCCATTAGCAGCAAAGACATAGTAAGTATTGATAACTCACTAGTAAAAGAAGGAATGTACTGTAACAGTTCCAGCAACTATAACACATTGGACTCAAAGGTATGATGAGGCACATAGCTCTTTTGCATCAAGTAAATTAGAATCACGGGGCAGTTCAACATGAAATGAGCATTAAGAAAAGTAAATACGCACCACAAAATCAATCGGACAAAACACAACAAAGGAAATAATTTCGCAACCCTAAACAGAGAATCATTTGTAACAGACATTAGGGTTCGTTCGACACCACAATAATATATCCAAACCCTATATAAGACAAGTAAATACGCACCACAAAATCAATCGGATTGTTGCAGAATCTTGAATTCAACCACAAATCATATCCAAGATTTTAAATTTCGTAACCCTAAATCGCTTTGTTGCATTGCAGCATCTGGAATTCACCCACAAAATCCCGCAAGATTTAGAATTCTCGAAACCTAAATCGCATCTCGAATTCATCAGATAGCCAAGAAATAAAGCGTTGGAATGAAGTCAGTCTATGTTGTATTTATAGAGGCGAAATAAAGCGTTAGAATGAAGTCGGTTTATTTTCTATTTATAGAGGCTCGTATATTATGTCGGTCAAATACAAATAAAATCTTAATGAAACTTTTATTTATTAAAATTAATTAAATAATAGCATTATATGATAGAATAAATTCATAATTACAAGAAAACAGTAAAAATGTACAAAGTCGTCAAGTAAGTGAGTAAAAATTGTTAGATCCTAAGAAAAGTGTTATTTGGTTCGATATTTATCACATATATTTATAAATAACAGTAATTTACTATTAATAGTGATTAGATCCAGACGTTTTAATAAAAATTTATATAGTTTAATTGTTTTTTACGTGTAGGTTTATCCGCTTATTAATAACTGTATGATTAAATTTCTATCATATTCACCAAAAGCTTTCAGGTGATAATTAAAATTTTAAAAGTATCAATTTAGGCTTATAACTAGTCCTGAGTCTATATTTGAAGGTTATTAATTCGAGCAGCAAGTATTGGTAGAAAATGTGGAATGGTGCAGAGAGAGATTCATGAAATAATGAATGAGGATCCTAAAACTAATTATCTAGCTTGTGACTCTTATGATTAATTGATGAAGTACCGAGATTTTAGGTCCTCTTATCACTGTGAGTCTCTTTCAGTCTTGGAAGCAGTCACTAAAAAATAACTTTGGCAATCAAATTAGTAATAATTTAAAGAAATTAATATAATTTAAAGAGTATAAAGTAAAAGTGAGTATTTAGAAAATGTCTCATTTCTAAGTCAATAATGTCTTTATATATGAAGGGTGTGGATGTATGAAAGTCTGTTTTGCTCCTGTGGGTGAGCATGGGTACCAACGAATGGGTATAGAGTTCCCGACGAGCCGATTAGGCTTTCAGAGGTTTCTGATGGGCCTTCGTTCATCTTCTTGGGCCATGCTAAGGAGCTGGCCCATAATCTCTTAATCATTAACTAACTAGTATGAATGAATGGATGTATGTGGAGAAGAACATGTAGTAGCCAGCAAGTTTGAACAGAAAGTGGAACTTGTAGAAATATGAAAGAGCTGATATCACATCCTTATGTAGCAACAATTCAATGTTATCCACACCAACCTACCTCAAATGGTATTTAGATGATTACAATCATATGTAAAATGTTTATTTCAGATGATTATTATCATATTTAGAGAATTTAAATTTATGATACTTTTTTTTTTCTTGTACTACTTCTGTTTTCTTTAGTAACATTCAAGTGGGTTCAACAGTTTGATGTTTATGGGATACCAATTTAATTGGGATGTCTTTTCTCCATTCTTCTTAGTGGTTATGCAACTTTTCATTTATAAAAGCAAGCAACTTAAATATGTTTCATATGGCAAACTCAATTAACAGTTAGTTCAAAATATAAACACTAACTTCGATTATAAAATTTGAGGGTACGTACAATACTAACTTGACTATGGCTTCAAAAGATCTCCAAATTATAGAGTATAGATTTTTAAAAGTTAGAATATGTTTTGTTAAAAAATTTACAAAAAAAAGATTAATTATAATAAATTATAGACACTTCGTAAGGTATTTTTCAAAATAAACGAGAAAATGTTTATATTTAAAAACTTAAAACTTTAAAATTATATGACTGCTGATTACAAATGAAAATTGATAGTTACAAAATACAAAAACTGGCTTGAATATAATGGCAAAACATCACCAATTTGAATTTCTTTCCCCACGGCAATTACAAATTCAAAACGAATCCACAACATTTTTTATTGATCTGTTTTTCATCGTTACTTCTTTTCTCAAGTATTCTGCTAAGTAGACAACTATGTATATTGCCTCTTTACAAGAAAATGGTATCAAATAATTTCCTTAAAAAAGGACCAAGCAAGCACTAGTCAATCTCAAAGAATGAATTTCAATTTCTTCACCATGATATAATCGCAAAAATCTATAACACGATGCGAAGATAAGCAAGTCCAACTGCCGATATTGACACAACTGTACCTATGCAGTACTTAATCACGTCATACTTTGCAGCTTCCAACTGGGCTCTTAATGCATGGATTTCCTACACAAATTCAATAAAAGAATTTTCAAGCAGTTCTAAAACTGAAGACCAACCAGCTTCCTCACTATATCACTAAGCTCACCTTGTCCAGTTTGTTTGTCAAGTTGTTCGTCTCCGCGTTCTGATTAGCTAGCTCATCACGTATGCGTCTGTCTCCAATTGACAATCAAATGGTGAAATAAGAAAAAGCACCCGACTCATGCAAATGAGGATGACTAATCCTTGAATTCTATTATTGGTTCGAAAATGATGCTATTATCGACGTTTTCTTAAGATAGCAGTACCTCCGAACCCAATCAGGTTGCGGATATCAGTTCTTTCACCTATTTATATCTTGAATGAACCCCCACAATACTCTATCATGCAATGACTTGTTTTAGCACATAGTATGATTTAGTATCAATTAACAAATCAAGGCTCCACCAATATTTCAACCCACAGAATATTGACACCGCAGGCTCCAACAATTAAATCATCTCATTACGTAGATAATCTGACTAAGCAAATATCGGGAGTTTATTTTCCTTACCCTCTTTCTAGATTCAGATCCAAGCGCTGCCCAGCTGTAACCTTGTCAATTTCGTACCTGAGTTTTAAAAGACAAGTATGTTAAACGTGATCGGCAGATTCAGAATATCAAACAAACTAAGAAGAGGCTAAAAACAAAAACCTAAGATCACTACGCATTTTCTCAATGTCACTCCGCAGTTTGTCAGTATCTCTATTCGACGTAGCAAAATGATGATCCTACAGCACAGATGATCTTTAAGAATGAGTAAACAGAAATGTTATAAATTTCCTATAAATCAATTAGTATATAAAAAAAAAAAAATCAAAGAAAAATTGTGCTTTAAAATATTCTTAGTTTCTACAGACAAATTATACAAGACTTGTCAATATGTCATGCACTCTGGGTTAATTACACTCATCGTCCTCCAACTAGTATAAATACAACAATAATGCCATAAAACTTCATATTTTAACGCAAAACTCATCCAACTTTAAATGACATTTCATAATTCACCAGAAACTGCACGTAGTAATCAAATGACATAATTTTTCCATGTGGCATAAAAAATTATCTTTTCTAAAAAAGGTACGTTACACAATCCGTCTTTTAACCTAAAAATGAATCCATTTATCAACATATTTATCGACTACTCACTTTTCATATGTTAGCAACATATTTTCTTAAAAAACAATTTACACCACATGGAATGATGTGATGTCACGTAGCATCTCCAGTAAGTTTAATGTTGAAATCTGGTCAAAAGGACTATAGATAAAATGTTATTTAAAGTTGGATGATTTTTGCGTTAAGAATTAAAGTGCTACGTCATTACTGTTTTTTGCCGATAGTTGGAGGATGATGAATATAATTAACCCTGCACTCAGGCAGTCTCATTTCTCAAACGTAACTCAGTAAACTTCTCTTCCATTAGGACATCACTTCAAATAAAGAATAAATAGTATTCTCGAACAGAAGCTCATAAGAATGTAGTCTGTATGAATTACAAGGATGAAGTTAAATTAAAGAAGATGGTTGAGGAGAAATGGTTTGCTAAAAATTAATGCTAAGACGTTATTGAGTAAAACCTCCACAATATTGTCATCAAGAAAAGCTTCTCCTAACAGAACACATCCCTTGAGCACAAGATTATGTTTCCAATTGTCCTTATCCAATTATAATGATCTGAATTTGCTACATGAAATACGACTAGGGATTCTTCAGACCAAAATGACTATTAGACCAAAATTGTGCAGCAAGTAACACCAATATAAACAATGCCATAAAATCATCTAGCCCGAAAGGACCAACTAGGATAGTTTAATCTCACAAAGAAAAATCATGTTAAAACCATCATAAAATAATTCATAAAAAAAAGACAGAAAAGAAAGGACTCAGTTCCATAAAACAAAGATAAAACTGGCAATGAAATAAACAAATTCTAAATTAGAGGGTTATAACTTATACCCAACCATAAGCAAATTAAATCATTACTTGAACATAAAAGTTAAATTCTGAACAATATTTAGCATTCAATTATTAAGAATTCGACTACATTAAAGAATTAAATACCTGGGAACTCTTCACTTCTGATTTGAACTTTGACAAATTTGATTCTTGTATCATTTCACTCTGCAGTATCAAAGAAATGAAAGGAAAAGTTACAATCAACTTCACAATAGAAAACAACAAATGCATGGTAAAAACATCATTACCTTTTGCAATTCTGCTTTTGAAACAAAAGAATGCGATACATTCTCCAAACTATCATTTAAAACCTCAGTGATAGCAGCAGTTATTGCCTCTGCTTGCTTTGAAGGGACGCCTTTTGCTTCTAAGCCCCTCACCTTCACGATTCCAGAATTTTTAATTAGAAAGAAAGACTTTTGTTGACAGATAAAAAAAAACTTAAATAAAATAAAATACCAGAGCCAATGTATCCACAAGGAAAGCACGATTTCCATTAGGTTGCTGTGATAATTGTCTGTACTCAAATCGTTTAGCAACCCTTGGTAACTTGGAGAAATAAGCAGCAGAATGAAACCCTAATTGAATTACACGTTTACTAACAGCCATCAAATATATCTGAAGATTATATCAACTCCCTGATTGGCAGGGTATAAGATCTAAATAAAATGGAAGGGCAGAGGAATTTGGGATGATTCTTGCTGAAGGAAATAAGTAGCTATGGGATGAAAATCAAAGCAGTAAATGTCTTCTAGATGCTGCTTTTATAAAGAATGTAGAACGTCGTTGGCTCTCCTTAGGGAAAGACAAAACGTACAAAGCTACAGCCTATTGCTGTCTCGCTATTTTCTGTCCTCAATGTAGAATTTCACTAGAGAAATGAGTGACCAAACAACAAAATCTGCAAATAAAAACAGTTTATAATTAGTATGGATCTTAATATTACCAAAATGCCAATTACAAATAAATTCCCATATTGCCTAAACAAGTTCCCAAATGCAAAACAACTTCTGATAGGAAAAATAGAAAACCACAAAAGCCATAATACTTTTCTCATGGAAATTTCACAAACAGAGTACAAACCAAACCACACCGGGTCAGAAAATAAGGTGAACATATAAAAAGAGAGGTGGGCAGGAAGCACTAGATCAGCACTGAAGTCCACATCGTAAAAAAAGATAACTGCATATGTATGTTTAAAGGGATATTGGTATTTTCCTTGATTTAGATCTTAATTTGATATAACATATAAAATTAGCTACAAGCTCATCTCTGATTCAAAACGAATGACGATTTATTCATTGAGTAAACTAAAAATTGCAGCAGGTTGAGAAGGAGCTTGAAAACGGGAAGATTTTGGTTCCATCTAAAAGTTGCATAAAAAATATCATTACTTTAAAATGTGCAATGGCATCACAGGTAAACTTGGCAGCACGGATACAATCTGTACCAAATATGCAAGAATTGAACCAAGTAGTAAACATCCTGAACCTTTAAATTTAATATAACCTACATACAATACAAGAAATGAACTATGCAAGATTACCAAAGAGAGATATGAACGGAAGAAGAACGATTACAAAAAGGACACTATGTATTTGAAGGAAAGCATTTGATTGCAAATTCTTGCCCGAATAATAGCATGGGATTTGGGCGAGAAATAAAGAAATGATAGCATAAAATCATAAGCAAGATTAAACCTGAGTTGCTACATTATCAAAATTAATGAAGAACCAACGGTATAGTGCTAATAAAAACCATATCGAAAGAAAAAGTAAGATTTGAGGGCAAAAAATGGATAAGTAATCTGCGAAGCAAAGCATAGGATACAAGGAGAAAGAAAAGAAGATGAAGAAGCTCATACGGTGGTGGTGGTGCGGCGGCTATATTTTGGAGTTTCCGGCGGCCAAAAGAATCATAAATTGAGGGAGCGTATATGACTCCGCTTTGTTATAATAAAAACAATTTAAGGAAAATTCTTAATTTTTTTAAAGTTGGTGTGAGGGACAAGCAAATTCTGTTAGGGAATTATTTGTGATTATAATTTACAAATTAATTTCAGGGGATCCTTACACTTAAATTAGATATGGGGATTATTCGTGGTTAAGCTAATTTATTACCTCTACGCATATCTATTAATTCAACACAACTTCATTCTAGGGGTGAAAGGATAATAATTTACGTAGATTTGGATGAAAATGTTTCCATCAACTTCCATTTTACGAATATAAAATCTAATCACAGCCAGAAGTCAATGTTGCGCAAAATAATTCTAAACCAAATTCAACTTTTGTTTTTCTTACCAAACTAACACAAACACATCTGTTAAAAGAAGCGAAGCTGATTCGGCTTTGCTTTATGTTTTTGTTTAGGAAAAAAACATACAATCACATGCCAGATTTTATCAAAAGTACATTTTGCTCCATTGCAATCTCTGTGATAGTATTTAGTGATGCCGATCATAAATCTGAATCAGAAGGTAGGCATTTACAGTAACAAGAGGATTAAAAGAGAGAAAAATGGCTAGGCTAATAAAAACCACACAGAGCTCTTACAACTGTAAAAGATATTATTACGTCTAAACTCTAATAAAAAAAAAAATCATATTACTGTACAGATTTAACTGCTATAAGCTGCTAAAAATTTCAAAATCCTATATATTATCTCAAGTATGCATATAATCACATTGTGCTCCTTTTCTACAGTGCCCACTTTCATGGTATTTGCATACTCGTTGCCCTTTGGAAGGCCTGGATGAGTCTCCTCTGCTGAATGATTGCTGCCTGTTGTTCCATGGCTTACCTCCACTGTACCCCGAATCACCACCACCACCACCACCGCCATCCCTTCTGCTTCCAAATCTGTCTCCACCCATTTCAGTGCCCCATGGGCCCCCCTTACTTGCTGGACGACTAGAATTTCCATTCCCTTGAGGTGGCCCTTGCCCAGGTCCAGGTGCAACCCAGCCTTGATTCATATTTACTGGCCTTGGTCCTGGTCCTTGGGCAGGGGGCACCCAACCTGGGAATGCATTTCCAGGTGTTTGCCCCTGACCAGGACCAATCCAACCTGTATTTGCATTTCCAGGTTGCCCATGTGCAATCCAGCCTTGGTTTGCATTGGCAGGTGCTGGCCCCGGCTGACTATTTCCAACCCAAACCTGATTTGCATTTGCAGGTACAGATCCTACCCAGCCCATGTTTGTGTTTCCTGTACCGGGGGGACCCCAACCACTATTTTGATTTTCTGGCCCTGGTCTTTGAGCGACAGTTTGGTTAGCCGTGACACTCATGCCCCATGGTGCATTGGAAGTGGTAGAAGGTTGGATGCTCGGTTGCCCAGGTACCATACCTCTCCAAAGATCAGATGGTTGTGGCGCACCAGATGGCACATCACCCCAGCCACCATAAACACTAGGGTTTGAAGACCCAGACACTGAATTATTCTGTTCTATCGTCTGAGATGGAACACTTCCCCACACTTGAGAACCACCACCATGGGGCACACTCATTTCTGGTTTTGGAGCAAGAACGGTTCCTAATCCTTGAGTCCCAATAAGAGGATTAGTAACACCCAAAGAACCAACCAAATTCTGGAGATTTTTCAAATCAACTGTAGGCTGAGAAAGCATTTGAGGGATAACTTGAGAACTATGACGCAGATCTCCGTTACCAACTGAAAGCGGGTTGTTCCCCAGATGAGAACCACCAACAGACTGCGCAGGACTCGATGACCATTTACTTTCATGTGGTAGCCCCTTTGTCCCACTTCTACCAGCTTGGGCCGGAGTAGGAGAAGGAAGGTTTGTCTCAGAATCCCACTTATCTGAAGAGTACTTGGAAACCTCAAGGGGAGCCGGAGCAGCTCGCCCAGTAGAATTAGTCATTTCGAATTGATTTGGCAACGATTGAATGTTCAGGAAACTACTGTCAGCCACTTGAGGGTCTTTTTGAAAATTTCCTGCCAATGCATCAGTCAAAAGTATAGAGTCATCGTGCTTCTCTGTAGCTCTCCATATTCTCAAATCAGCAGGAAAGTATCCAGTATTACTCCATTTTCGTAGTTGCACCATCGAAAATGGGCCCTGAATTTTTCCAGCCGGATCCTTATAATGCCATGTCTTGTCTGTCTCAATGACATTGGTAGTAGATGGTACTGCCGCTTTGGAAGAAGGTCCCACTGCAATCTCCTGTTTAACACTTGGAATTGATTCTGATGGTAGTGAAGAGTGCTGCACACTTCTATTGTCCAAATTTGAAGCAGATTTTGGCCTCTCCCAACTTTGTGATTGTGGTGTTTCTCTGTCACTCCCTTGAGTCCATAAGTTCTCATTTGACATATCACCACCTGCACGAACATCATCCCCTTTGATTGAGAAACCTTTACTGGATGAACTTCTGCTCAACTCTCGATTTGTACTCGAGTAACTCCTAGTTCCTGACCAAGAATCATTTGAAGCTGAACTTCCTCTGCCAGGAGAAATAGGATCCCTCCCTCTCCTGTTAAAGCTACCACCTCCAAACCTCAGAGAGTTCTCTGCAACATCAAAAGGAACTGTCACATTCAAATGACAAAAGAACAACGCATTAACCTTTACACATGCAAGGGTTAAGTTGGCAAGCAAGAGAAAACAAAAAAGGACCTTGCTTCTTATCATCCATCTCATCTTCATCTTCTTCAGATTCATAACTAGGATCCATATTTGGGTCAGCATGTACTTCTGGAACTTCTTCCAATCTGCGCAGGCGTTCATGTGGTGATTTTAGAAGCTGCAATTTCTCCACACATTCTCTAAGCGTACAACAAGGTTAAGGACAACTATAGAATGAATTGTTTTGAAAAAGAATGGTCATTGCCAAATAGAGACTATATAATATGAACATGACAGTAAAATTCTACAACATTGAAATCCTGATTTTTCTTAAAGCTCAGCCCTTACTTGTGACTGGGACTGCACATGTGAACTCTAGACTAAAGAAGTTCCAAAAAACTTCAAATAAAACAGCAATATTCTCAACTATACAAGAGCTTTCACAAGCAATGAAGCTTCAAAGCTGAATATTAGTATCGTAAAAAATATTCAGAATTCACCTCTTCAAAATCTTTTCGTTCTGGCACAAAATACCTGGAACTCAACTTCGGGTTCATTATTACCCTTTCTAAGACATTTAAGGCCCCAAATGTTAGCAAACCAATTAAGACATTGCTCCCTAAACGATTTTATGGCTTCTATGACTTGAATATACTTGTTCTTCCTAGTGGACGCATCAACAAGTGTCATATTGCAACACAACTTATCTCAAACATTTCTCTCCAACTTATCCTGAACAGTCACAAGTCCATTTTTTCATCAATGGTATAATTCATTACCTTACCTAGCAATTCACTTAGCATTTCCATATCCTACTTATTCTGCACATGGATGTACTAAACAGAAATTGCAGAAAGGGTGCTCTTTTTCTTCTCGAAATATTAAGCCACCATTCACAAATTTCACGAGGCTACCTATGTGACACTAAAGCCTTACTGCAGCATAGGTTTATAATGCAGACCAACAGAACAAAAAGTACATCAACAGATTGTAAAGTTTTATGGTAAAATTTTACAAGAAAAGGATATTCCTTTCTTCGTCCTAAATCACTAGCTCGATCACGAAGGTGACTGAGACGTGTAATCTCTGCTTCCAGCGACTGCACAAAAGAAAGAGAGTAAACAATTAGGGATAATTCAGATGTAAGAGGAACATTCAATAGTTAGGAAGATGCTGTATGAATAACTAATACCATAGTAGCTAGATTTGAAGAGAACCGATGTTTACACAACATATATTACGCGCGTATTGCACTTGACAAACAAAGAGAATGAGTCGACAAACCAGTCAAAAGATAATATTTCTTGCGTTCCATGGTATGACATGGTCAAGACACTAGGATACGGAATTAGATTAATGCTTTCAAATACTAATTAAATTTTGTAGGAATCAGAAAACTGACATGATTAGATATAAAATTTGTATTTCCCAGCTCGACATCAGTTTAAATTACGCAATAAATATTTCAGGAATCCAAATTTAGAGTTTCAGTACTAACAAAGCCATGAACTATCATAACAGAAAGAGTTGGTGAAAAACATTCCATATTGACACCAGAAAAGTGCAAAAGTAAATTGCTTCAGTTAATTCATTTCAAAGGAAATTTGAGATTATAATTTTCGACAATCCTCTCAAAACACATTCAATACCAAAAGGTTACTGATTCCATGAAATGTCATAACAGGAAGAATTAGCAAATTATTCCATATTGACAAAAAGGGCCAAGTAATCTGATCGCTTTTTAAAATTTACGATAAGAAAGTCTGATACAGGAAACCTACCGGCAGTGCAACCAAAAAATCAGAGTTCTCAAACATAATATTACTAATGAGCTATGATATTCTTTAGAGTTTGAGACCTTAAGATGTAGAATAGCTCCTTCCAATAACAGCAACAGTCACAGGAATACTACAAGTAATTAAATCTGTGAACCAGCAGAGAGAGCACTAACAATATCATTATTCACTATCTGATATAGCACCGATTACACTATAATATAGCATTAATTTAAATAACTGATAAGCCAGCCAAGCATGCTTATGTTCAACATTTCACCTTAGCAATATTGCTTGGAAGGCCATCCCAGGAATAAACTCTTAACGCATTGTGTCCCTATAAGTGATCCAAGTTGCATTCAATATTTCACTTTAGCAATATTGCTTGTGAGGACTTCCCAGCAATGAACTCTTAGGTATTATGATCTGTATAACTGATCCAACTTATAAATCCTGCAGGGGTAATTATTGATTTTTTCTTTTACTTTCTCTTTTTAGTTTGTGTGGGTAGAGAGGGAGGAGAGAGCATTCCAGCCCCCAAGCACCCTTACTCTTTTCAAGGTTTAACATAGTATTTAGATGAAACTTTTTTCATTCGTTGGTCAGCTAAGCTGCCTTACCTTTACTGCATCACATTATACCTTAGCAAGATTGCTTAAGAAGCCACCAATCTCAGAAACAGGGATCTCAAAAGCGATCCAAGTTCCAAATACCACAGGGGTAAAAGCGGGGCTTTCTTTTTCCTTTTTCTTTTGTGTGACAGGGAGCTTAAGGAGAGAGCATTCCAGCCCAAACTGACTTCCCACCCAGAAGCACACAGAACTAATGCAAAAAAATAAAAAAATCGCTTCAACATTGTTTCCCATAATATATGCTTCTGACAAACAGGGGAATATAGGTCAGGTTGGGGACCCCATAATATATGCTTCTGATAGACAACAGGGGAATACAGGTCAGCCTTATCCCAGAAGGATCACAAGGAATAGTGAGAAAACAGTTACTACAAGAGGTGGCAATAGGGTCTTAGCTGTAGGTGTAGCAGTGGAACTCACAGTTGCATATATTAGGTCAGGTGTGCGTTTGTTATTTTAGGGTATGCATTATTACTTTGGGAGCTCTATTATAGTGATAAAGAGGGCTAATCCTTTAAGAATATGTTGGTGGATTCAGATAGTAATGTCAATTCAATTTATCTTTTCAGTAGGACAGCAGGGCAATGCTTCCTAGTTCTTAATTGTCTCTTCTACTACAGAGGGCAAAGTATTAAATAAACTATTCTCTGTTTGAATGTGTGCGGCTTTTTGGTATTGTCTTTGGCTGCTAACAGCTTCAGTTAGGAAAAAATTAACACTTCAAGATCATTGAACATATTTGTGATGTACCACGACTAACAGAAACTGACATATAAGGAGAGTTGAACGCCATAATAAAATTTCACATCTTACATCTTCAACTCTGACGACCTGCAGTGCCATGGCTTTGTCCTGAATATCACCCTACAAACAAGCTGCTTTTTCAGAACAGGAAAGATATATACGCTTAAACAGAGTTATAACTCATAAATCAACAAATCATACCACAGTCAACCGGTTAATAAGTCCACACTTTATACTCTGCCGAAGCCGCTTGCATTCATCCTAAGAAAACACAAAAAGACAGACATCAGGCTTAAGCAAAGGAACAATAGTCTAGACATAAGGATATATCAAAAACAAAATTTGGCAAGCACTTAAATGAGTAATCGTCTGGAAAGTGTGGGAAGCTTTCTAAAATAGCCTTTTGATACAAATGTTAGTGACTAAAACCAATTGTAAGCATTTCCTCTAAAAGCACGCCTTTGGTACTAAGGGATCATGTATCAAAATTGATTACCATGTCAAAGTCTCAGCAAACAGAAACAACACTTACAATATGAACATATTGATGTTATATACACATCAACAATCAAAAAGTAAGAAAATCACATAGGATGAGGGACAAAAATGAAACAAGCTAAACTGAACAACTTGTGTGTTATAACCAGTTGCAAAAGTGGTTCATTAACAGAGAACTTGCATGGGCCATAATGTAAATTGAATATATGAAACGTCAACAATGAGTTTCAGAAAATAATAACAAACTTTAAATATTTTATATAAAACAATAGCACAGTTGTGCTCACCCGTCAATGATTGACCAAATACAATTTGGTCAATCACCATTAGATCAGAATCTAAGAATCTAAGGGTGGAGGTTAGAAGCTAATGAAATCACCAAGCTAATCTCCACCCTTAGATTCTGATCCAATGGTGATTGACCAACAATTGACTAGGTGAGCACCACTCAACAATAGCAATGACTTCAAAACCAATACATTTGATTACCTAGAAAATTATCTTTGAAAACGATAACAAACTTGACGCTAAAGCTTTTCAGCTGAAATATTATAAAAAGAATTGATTAAGCACATCATGCCAAGAACCATTTTTTACTTGAAATAAACCTGACACAAACAGCTAAAATAGGAGCATAAACGACCTACTTAAGCAAATCTTGGGCTAAGGTAGTCCCACTTAGTTATACAAACAAGGTATACAGGGCTAAAGTGATACACAAGTGAAACAACCAAAAGCATGGGAAGTTTTTTATCAGCTCCAGATATAAACATCGTCAAAAGCTTCTCTTCAAAAGTCACAGCATGTGTTTTCAAATCCGATTTGATTTGTCATGTGTTTTATGTTTACATAACTAACCTTAATGTTTATTCTGCAAGTATTTTAAGGTTGTTTCTGTGAAATTTCCATTACATAAATAGTTCAAGAGACCTAATGCTATATGCATATATCAAAGAAATTAGTCAGAACCAAGTCAAAATAAAATTACTATTAAGTTCATGTAAAAATTTGGTTTCCAAGCCTGTGTACACACTAGCTTAAAAAGCAAAAATGAATGGATTAACTAGTTCATGCTTGGTTAGCTTCTAAAACTAGTTTCAAAAACATTTCAGCTTGAGATTCACTTGTTAAAATTAATAAACTCAAGAAAGTTTTACCAACTGAGGTTTTGAATGATTACAAGTTACACATGCCCAAATTAAGAAAAAAGGGGGGGGGGGGGGGGGGGGGGGGGGGGAGGGAGAAGTATTATCATTAATAACCTCAGTGAAATCTTGATTCGAGATGATATCAATTGATACAGTCTCGGTCTTGTTCAAATTCAATATTTCCAGCAGGAATTCAGTTGTCTTTTTTCCAACTTTATAAGGCTCGGCAGCTTTGCTTGTACCTGTGCAGTTCCAAGATAAGAAAAAGCCATTGGTTTCATAAGTTACAAGATCAATTTTTCATGCGGACTTGTGCCAAGAAACTTTGCAGAAGACAATTAAATAAATATTTACCAACAACTTGGACTAGCCTATATAAATCTTGCTTTTGAGCACTCCCAGATATCCTTAGTCTCGCAAAAGCACCAACAACCTTATCATGAAATGTTTCAATATCATCTATGAGATTTTCCACCAAACTTCTGCGTAAGTAAATTAAATTAATGTTGTTTGTATCAATGGCTGCATAATCATCAAGATTAGATTGAAGTCCTCTCCCATCATTCTTCTTACGTGGCCTACGTTTCCTATCCTTGCTACCCTTTACAACACCATCAGAGTTACCATCAACCTCCGACTGATTAGCTTCTGTATCAACAACGCTACCCTGTAGATCATCAGCCTGAGAATCCTCCTTCAAAAGAAAGTGAGATTCTAGAAGTTTTAACATTTCAAAATGTCCTACACGTGGCTTCCCAAATAACTTTTCAAGTCTTGAATCACAAATAATTTGACTTTTACGGCGGGGATCACGAAGTTTGTTTCTTTTAATATACTCCAGAAGAAGTGCTTGAACATCAAACTGAGAGCAAACGGATTTATCACCATTCTTCATATGCATAATAAATTCCAAAAGCTCTTTTGACGCCCAGTCTATACTTTCATCTGCCAAATTCGCTCGAGTATCACTTGACTTTTTTGTTATTTTTGAACCCCTCTCTTTAGAATGAGACTTCAACCGCTTTTTCGCCCTCTTCCTTTTAGAGAGATTTACCTCTGGATTTTCAGAAGAATTATCTGATCCAGAACCTCCATCATTCTGAGCATCATAAAGTTCGTCTCTAGATTCCCGTTTGCCAGCAGATAATTCAGATCCTTTGCGAGGACTTTTAGCCTGAGATAGTTCATCCAAGGTCAGAGATAGTTTGCCTTTCAATTCAAGCCAGTAATCTTTGAAGAGATACTCAAAGCTAGTCCTGTCATCAAAATCTACTTGAGCCTGCACAGTACCAAAGGCGAAGCAAAAAGACCAATAAATGAGATTATAGCATTAAATCAAAGAGCCGTTCAGCAGATGATAGCAAACAGATGGCAAGAAAGTGAGATGGAAATGAGCATATCAAACATAGAAAACAAAAAGAACTGAAAAAGGAGGCAGGTGAACAATCACCTAATCGTTCTTTATTAATCAGTCATGGGAGGGCAAATTAACAGAACAAGATTAAGGGGGATGCCTAAAGTTAGGAACAAAATAAGTTAAACCGATGATCTTCAAATGTGAGATGCATGAACTATTAAGTGGGAAGAATAAGGGGGAAGAACCAGACTAAATAGACCTAAAAGAAGAATAGATACAAAAAAAAAACTGCTAAGACATGCCTAAAAATAAAGCAGCCAATACCACAGAATTTTCTGCATCCAATATCTCTAAGTAATTCCTTTAATCCATAATTCTTAAAAAATAATCATAACCTTCTACTTAAAATTTGAGAAAAGGACGTTCTAAAAAATTAAAAACAGAAGAAAAAGAAATGTAATGAAAAAGGTTCATTCTTTTGCACACTCAATTTCACAATCGTATAACAAACTATCAAAAACAGGAAAAAAAAATTTATATTGCAGTCATTTTGGCTAAGGACATCGTCCTCCCGCTCCATAGTTATTAAAGGCGCATGGCGCACCATGGCGCAAAGGGGGTCCTAGAGCCATGGCGCATGGCGCACTCCATGGCGCGCGCCAAAGCGACAAATGGCGCACAAATACAAAGAATTAGAAAAATTATGAATCCTTGCATAAAATTGAAATGAATAATAAGCCATGATAAAATTCTAAAATCTGATGCTCTTTCAATTCTAATTCAAATAGGACTCTTCATATTCCTATTTAATATTAGGTTTTCTTTTTATTTTGGACTCTTAGATTAGTTCAAATCTGATTGTCAGTATTTATTCCTGCAATAAATAACTTAAAAACCCTTCATCTACCTTTCAAACAAAAAAAAAACCCTTCATCTTTCTGTTTGTTCACTAAGGCGCGCCATGGCGCACCTTGATAACTAGCAGATGGCGCAGAATGGCGCTCTTGGCGTGAGCCATGGCGACCCTGACCGCCATAGCCAGAAAATGGCGCCGTGGAATGAGCCTGGTGCGCCATGCGCCATAGGCGCGCCTTTGGCGCGCCATTAATAACTATGTCCCGCTCCATCCCAAATCAAAAGAGAAGAGGCATAAAATGAAATGGCAAAAAATGCCAAAGCAATTGAACCTTGCAGAACAAGGGGAAGTGGTGAATGTGAGTAATAATATACTGACTAATACAATAAACTCGACTAATAAGTATGAGTCCGCATTGCATAGTTCCTTGACAATGTACAATGGACAAATTCATTGGTAGCATAGGCCTTGTACTTGCTGATCTAGTCACAACATCAAAATTATAAACACGCAATCCAGAGGCTAGACCCGAGTAAATTTCTCAGGCATTTGAATAAAACAAAACAACAGTAGTTGAAAAGATGACCCGAAGTAATTCAAAATGCAGAACTAACTCGTTAGAAATTTAAATCCATCAAGATCACACTGACCATTTAGGATTAACCCAAGAACATCAAAAGGTAGAAACTACTACTGCCACCAAATTTCTTAATATCATCAATACTTAAATAAATTGTTACCATTCACTAAAACAAACCAAGCTAGCGTCATCAGATCAATCGGTGATGTTTTTATTTCCTTTCTCAAAGTTCGATAATTATACATTTCGAAAAATTGGCAATACACGTATTTCATAATAGCATTAACAGCAGCCACCAACCATATAAGAAATCAAATCCAAGGATGAATTTATATCTAAAAGCGAAGACATACCGTTTCATTGTTGCCATGCTCATTCCTTTCAATCAGCATGACAGTTTTCATGCATGATTCACAAAAGCCTTTGTTACCCCTTACACATAGGATGACAGCATCTTTAATACAACCCTTGCACAAGGAGAAGGTACATGTATAACACGTATAGTAGGCATTTTTCTCACAAATGCTGCATAGATGCCAACCTGAATGCAGGGAAATTAACATTCAAGTTAGATTAATACAAAGAAAACCAGAATGCTCGTGTACAGAAATATAACGAAAGGAAAAATATATAGATTGCAAGACATCCTTGTACGATACCGTACGCAAACTTCACATTAAAACGGTAAAAGCCATGGAAAGAAGACATTAATCATTACTATGCAGCAAGCATCTTATAAAACACTGAGAAGTGCAATCAAACAACTAAGAAAATCCTACAAGTGTCTCAATTAACGCATTTGACACCGCAAACATTTGCCAGTAACTGTAACTGCTATTATCCATCCAAATTCAACCAAATTGCAACCAGAGAAAACACTATGACACCATAGTGAAAGAGAAAACTGATATAGGATTTCACCAAAATAAAGTACAATTCAGTATTACATAACTCTTGAATGAACATGAAGGATGTCAACTTGTCTCCTCTAAGTTGCCCAAGGTTATTTCATCTCATATGTCATTAAGCCATAAAAAATGATCCTTCATTGTTCATCATGTGGGCCATTTTATTATACACAGCATACCAACTTGTTTAGAAATTATCAGAATCAAAATTAGCAAGGGAAAAACATGAGAACTCTTTAGGTGCAAGTCATTTCACTTAAAAAGTTGTTCCATTAGTATCAAAGTTGATAGACATTACATAATCTAAGTGTACTGGTACCAAGCCACATAGCAGAAATAGCCAAGTTTCAAACAAGTTGGACTCTGAGATTGCACCATCAAACTTCATCCTTGGTGATATTTTGCACAAATAAATTTAGACTAAAACCAACTCCTTATGTCGATATTATTATCATGCCTTTATTTTTACTATTCCCTGTTTATTACATTATAGACAGTTTCATAATATTGGAGCTTCAAGAGGGAGGGGGGGATTTTCTTAAGAAAACATGTTTCTGGTCTGCAACATGGAATAAGTCGATACAAAATAACAAGCATTCCTGAAGCTTAACCCTTTCCCAATAGAAGTAGAAGTTCTAACAAAGATCAATGTCTCTCAGCTATATCCAACAATCTATCTACTAAAGCAGAGCATTTTTTTTCTTCATCAACTTCGCGTCTGAATCCCATCCAATGTAAAGTCCAAGGGATGATCAATTGTAATTCCATTTCACAAACTATAGAAAGCAAAGAGATAATACAATTGCCTTCATATGCATTCTCTTTCACTCTTTCAATGATCCTACTACATAATCGCTTGAGATGATTATTTCCTTACATAGAAAACACAATTTTCCCTTCTTTTCTTGAAACAGAAAAAGCAACCGGCTGCAATTGGCTTTTGGAATTTTCATGAAGACATAATTTGGAGAATATAATGCACAGTAATCCAAGTCGTTGAGCTTGCAAAACTTAAATAGTGCGCTGGGCAAGAGCGACGTGTCCCTTCACACAAGTCTGTTGCTGAAAGAATTGCTGTCATGTACGGAAAACCTTTTTCCAAAGCACAAAAAAAGATGCAACAACTTAATACTTAAAAAGAAAATCAATCTGCAAATGCAGAAATTGGAAAGGTTAAGCAGAGCAGCAATCTTTGTGGATTTTCTGAAATTCATAACAATCAACAAACTCAAATTTCTTCAGTTTTGAGCAACAAAAGAAATTATACATTTTGCAGATGAAGTAATCCATAACACTTGCCATCAGCACTAGAGAAGTAAAATTTATGAACATCTCTTACATTTTTCTATTAGCAAATTTACAAATGAGAAAATGTCAGTGAAAGAAAAACCAAAACTAATAAGCCAAACATCTCAAACTCATCGGTGTAGCGGATAGCTCAAATAATCCTAATAAACAAAGATGCTATCAATAGGAAGCATAATAAAAAGGCAGCTCACCGCAATTCCATCGACCCCTTGCACGAAAGAATGCATCATCTCGGTTTACACAAGTAGGATGATATGCCTTGGGGCAACCCCTACACAATCAATAATATATTTGTGAACGTGTGTTATCAAAATAAACCCAAATAAATAAACTAGAAAGAATGTTCCTTTTTACCTGCGATCACAGAGGACAAGTTCCCCTCCATCAAAGCAAATGAAACAGACATCCTCCTCCATCTTCTTCCTTGATGAAGTTCTGGCAGGAGCCTTAGCATTTTTCCCTCTCTTCCTCTTCCCCCCAGAACTTCCGCTCACTTCCTCCACTTCGTCTGCTGCTTCCTCAGTTCCATCTTCCATTTCAATCTCCTCTGCATTATCTCCTTCTTCCATCTCCTCTGCATCATCTTCTTCGTCTATCTCCTGTGCATCATCTTCTTCTCCTTCTTCTATCTCCTCCGCATTATCTCCTCCTTCTATCTGCTCTGCATCATCATCTCCTTCTATCTGCTCTGCATCATCATCTCCTTCTATCTCCTTGGCTGCTTCCGTTACCTCCATATCATCAGTGACATCCCTATCCTCTTTCTCAATCCCATCCTCTGTTTTCATCTCATCCGTTTCCTCAGTCTCGTTAAAGGCATCCTCAGCTACCTCTGTTTCCTCTGCAATCTCACTCACTCCTGAAGGTAAAACCAGTTCCTTTTCTCTACTCTCCACCTTATTCTCCTCCTCAACCTCATCGAATTCATTCTCATTTTCTTCCTTCACCGAGTCCTCTACCACATCAGTAGCATCTTCCTTTGGCTCCTCTTCTCCCACATCCATCTTTTGTGAGCTTTCGTTATCTTCGCAGGTCATTGGTGGTTCGTCCATTATACCAGTAACCATTTCCTCCTCCGTCTTGGTCTCAATTCCGTGATTCACTTGTGTAAACTCAACTCCAGCATTCATATCCTCATCATCCCTATCATCAATGTCCTTATCCACTTCCTCTTTCGCGTTATTATCAAGAGCCGAATCACCATCTATTTCCCTAATTGCCTCCCGGGGCATTAAATCTCCATCTTTCTCGTCCTTTCCAGGAATCATCTCCGGCGGAGGTTCTATACCGCAGCCCTCCTCCTCGGCCCGAGTAATCTTATCCTGGTTTCCCTCATCCACGGGTATCAGTGACCGAGGTGATTGAGACTCCTCAACATGAACTACAGCACAGGAAATGTCCCCAGCAACCGCATCCCGATACTCGCGGGTATCGGGGAGCTCCGTATCGGTTTCAGGAGGTATGAATTGTGGCTCGCCATCTCCGGCGGCGCTTAATTGAGAGACGGACATGTCAGGCTCGGAGAGAGGTCGACATTGTGGCTCCGGAGGCGTTATGGGAGGGACTGAAGAGTCATTTGGGAATTGGAGAGCGCATCCAGAATTATTATCTTCTTCATCGGTCTCCATTAGAGAAAACCCTAGAAAGAAAGGAAGGTTAGGGTTTTGAGTTTTAAGTGAAATTGTGTCGTTTTTAAAGTTAGGGAGAAATGGGGGAGAATTTATATTGAGAAAGGAGGAGTGCGCAGATGTGTACGACTTTGAACATGAGTGATGCGTTTTTGTGCAAAACGACATTCCAACTAAAATGTTTTCACTTTAATTATTTTTCCCTAACTCCTTCAAAGATTTTTATGTATTCAGACTACCGCTACCCATCGATTAATGTATTAAAGACTATTACACTCCATTAAGGAGTGAGGTTATAAATTCAAAGCTGAGGATTGTTTGAATTGAATACGCGAAAAAATATTGAGACTAAGACTAAGCACTAAGGCCCGTTTGATTTAACGCTTTGATGTTTACGCTTATGATTTACTATTTGTTGTTTTTTTTTATAATTATGGGTCATTTCATCAACCTGTGAAAAACTTTGAGAATAAGTTCCCCAACCCATATGGTTTTCAAAATCAAGCCTCGAAATTTAATTATGGGGGTGCTCCAATTAATTTGGAGTCACCACCTTCTAGACCAGTTGATTTTGAAGATATGGTACTGGATAATGGTGATGATGAGGAGATTGTTGCAGTAACACAAAATAAGGTGAAGGTGGAGGGGAATGGAGCAAAAGATCCACTATGTGTTTAATTCGGAGCTTGAAGAAATTTTATACAGTTCTTTTATCGATGTTTCTGAGAATTCTATTATCGAAAAAAATCAGAGTGGGGACCTTCTGGTCAAAAACTGTCGGTCAATTCAACTAGCGGAGGCCGAATAACACACCGACGATTATGAAGGTTCACACTGCGATGGTAAAATTTTCAGCCATTAGCGCAAATGTGAATTTATTTGTCGGGTGTATGTCTACTATGGATGATCAGCGTAAGAGTGGATCTGATGATTCTCAACAATTAGAGGCTGCGAAATCGATGTTCAAGGACAGACACCCAAAAAATAAGAAATTTGCGCATGAGGGCTGCTGGAGAATTCTAGGCGGTCACGGTAAATGGGAAGAATTGCACATGAAAGAGAAATTAAAAAGCGGTCAAGATGTCAGTGGTGATACTTCTAATGAGGCAAATTCGGCTATCAAAGAGCGATCTCAATGAGTAAAAGCGGCGAATGCATCTTTAAGAGGCAAACAGAAGGTCAAATCTGTAGGTACCCCATTGATCTGGATAGAACTGAAACAATGCATCGACAAAAAATGAAACAAAGTGAATGGCTGATAATGTAGAAAGATATGGATACTTGATGGGGAATGCTGATGTCTTTACTCCATGGTTGTCAAACCCGGCCCGGTCAAAGACCCGGAAGAGCTAGAGGATCAAGGGTTTAAAGTTCAACCGGGGTTGACCCGGGGTTGAACCGGGGGTCGATAACTATAGTAAAAAGTTATTAATTTGAATTATATTTGACATATATGTGTCAAATTAGCATTTCATTTGCTTTTTTTATACTTAATATATTAATTAAAAGGTGTCAAATTAGCATTTTATTTGACAACTAAAAATTTGAAAAGAAAATTAAATAAAAATAATAAACAATTTAATATTCCAACATTATAACTCTATAGATAAGAAGTATTTTCAAATTCAAAACATTAATTTTGTCTTACAACAATTAAAAGCATTAATTAAATTCTTCCCACTTACCAAAATAAATTAATTTCTTTCCTAATCACATATTAAATGTATTTCCATTAAAGTAAAATTTGAAAAAAATTTAGAAAGTTGACCCTTTGAAACCCGCTAACCCGTGGCCGGGTTTTCGGGTCACCGGGTTTTTAGCGGGTTTCAAAGAGAGTTAATTTTGGCTACTTTCGGCCCGGTTTACCTCCCGGGTCCGGGTCAACCCGGTTCGACCGGCCGGGCCGGACCGGGTTTGATTACCATGCTTTACTCCATCTCAGTTGACGGATTATGAGAAACTTTGCTCAAAGATTAGAGCAAAATATCCCGATCTGTTAGATTAATTATTTATGTTTTTATGTTTGTTGTTTTTCAATTATTGTCTTTAATTTTTATTGTTTGTATTATTTATGTTTTTTTCTTGTGTTGTCTTTCAATCATGGTCTTAAATTTGTATTTTTTTTATTATATGTGCTGTCTTGAATTTAAATATTTACATTTTCATTTGGAGTTTTGTGCCACTTTATCAGAACACATCAATATTATGCTATGTGCAATTTTTCAGAACACTTATTGATTCTTTGCAAAACGCGTGAACTTTTTGTTTTTGTCCACAGTTGTGTGTCGGTATAACATTACACCTAATAATTGAAAATAACATATTACACTTAGTAAGAATAACATTACACTTAATTAATGAAAAAACAGAAAAACAAATCCATCACACTAAAATTAAAAATTTAATCAAATACACCACACTTAAAATTAAAAACTTAATCAAAATACACCACACCTAAAATTAAAAACTTAATAAAATACATCACACTTAAAACCCATAAGAAAATACATAAGGAACATTAGATTTCCGATGAGTCATTCATGTGTGGGCCGACATTCTCGTTTTTCAGCCACTACTCGTAATCGCGATTTTCTCTTTCTTGTCGTTTCCATTCTGGTGAATCGCTCTACAATAGTTCTCATATCTCTCTACTCTCTTCAATGACTTTACGGGGCGTTTGTTTGGAGGTCCAGGAGGGGGTGGGATGAGATGGGAGGGAGAGGGAAGGGCTAGACCACGTTTGTTTGGGGGATGGGAGGGGGAGATGGATTATTTTCCATCTCATCCCCCAATTTTCGTACCTAGGGGGGGTGTTCTAGGAAATGTGGGATGAGATGGGAAGGAGGGGTGATGGAAATGACTAAGTAACCCCTCCCCTGGCCCACTCTTTCTTTTATTTTATTTTTTGAACTTAGGGGTTACTTAGTCATTTCCATCTCATTAACTTTCATCTCTTTCTTTTCACCCACCAAACAAACAACACCCTATTAATTTCTATTTACCTTTTTAATCTCATCTCAACCTTCAACTCCATCTCATTAACTTTCATCTCTTTCTTTTCACCCACCAAACAAACAACACCCCAATTTGAACCAAACACCCCGTTAATGTAATAATCTGGAAACATTTGCCAAGGAGCATTAGATTTGTGTTTGTTCCCACTGCAAAACTCGCGGTAATTATTCTTGGTTGCACTAAATTGTTGAATATATCAACCTCCATTGCTCACATATTCCAGTTTTCTACGATAGAAAATGGAAACGTACGGAAAAGCTCATACGAAGGACTCGACTCTGACCATTTGAGAAAAATAATGGAGTTGAATTTCGGTTTGATTCCATTTGACCGTCTGTTTTGCCACAACTCCCTGCTAAACAGATTTTTCCACTCATGCAAATGCATAAACCATTGTAAAAACTCTTGAACAAGTTCCGGAATACCTCACCAGACAAATTGTTACACCATTCAGTTAAAGAAAACTTGAACAGTATGAAATGCATATAGTACAACCGCCACAACATATGCATGGAGTATGCATGAAACTCCTCTGATACTGGGAGCTTGAAGTACGACATGAATGACGTCTCTAGATGAAACATTGCTGGTCCAAAATATGTTTCACCGTCATTACGGAGTTGCAACTGCCGGCACTCCACTAATTTAGAAACGCATTCTTTTTTGCTAAGTGTGGAAACGATTAATTTCTTAGGAGAAAAATTTGCAGAACTATTAGATGAAGAAGACATTTTCTTTAAATTCATTCTTTAATAATGCAATGGTGTGTTATTTGCACAGATATGAACATGTATTTATAGTCATTTTTTGCGGACGGGATTACTATCACTGTAGCCATGTGAAATTATTATCACTAAATTACTGAATTTATGTCGTTTTGGAGTTTACGGAAAACTGTATCTGAATTACTGTTTTGAAACGCGTGAATAAGGTGTAGCTATCAATAGTCACTGAATTTATGTCGGTTTGGAATTTAATGGAAAATGTATCTGAATTACTTTTTTGAAACGTGTGAATGAGGTGTCGCTATCAATAGTCACATAATTTCTACCGGTTTGGAGTTTACCGAAAACTATATCTGAGTTACTTTTTCAAAACGCGTGAATGAGTTGTCAGTGTCAACAATTATATTGTATCGGTTCGGAGCATTCAACTATTCAGCCTCAATTACTACTCAACCACCCACCACCAATTAATAACTAACCAATCAGGACTAATTAATATTCAACCACTCTCAGCACTAATTAATACTCAACTACTCATCACTATAAATATATTCTCTCAAACCATTCTTCATACCACTTCACTACTCATCCAATATTCTCTAGCAAAAAATGTCTAATGAAATTGATCCTTATTTTGAACAATTCAATCGAGGCAATGGTGTTTATAGCTTATGGGATGAAACAGATGATGACATTCATGAAGCTCTGGTGGAAGCGAAATTAAAAAGCCGTTAAGATGATAGTGGTGATACTTCTAGTGACGCAAATTCGGCTATCAGAGAACGACCTCAAGGAGTAAAAGCAGCGAAGCCAGCCTTAAAAGGGAAACATAAAGTCAAATCTGCATGTAGCTCCATTGATCTGGATAGAATTGAAACAATGCATCAACAAAAAATGGAACAAAATAAATGTTTGATGAGGCAAAAAGATACGGATACGCTGATGAGAAGTACTGCTTACTTTACTCCATCTCAGTTGAAGGATTACGAGAAAATTTGCTCAAGAATTAGAGCAAAATATCCACACTTGTTAGATTAATTATTTATGTTTATGTCTGTACGTTTGTTGTTTTTCAATTATTGTATTTAATTTTATTTTTTTTATTATTTATGTTTCTTCTTGTGTTGTCTTTCAAACAGCTTCAATGTCGGCTTTGATGTTATGATAGTGTTTTTATATACTCTTGTTATGTTCATTGTTGAATTGAGCTCCCAAAGGTTTGAAATTTACCTTGTAATGTGACGATTTTACAACAGAACTCGTATTTCTACTTATACAGATTGCAGTTGTGAACTCAAGAAGAAGCAACTAGTATCATGCATCTTTACAAAATGCCTGACTTAGGCTGACTTAGAATTTGTATTTTATCATGTGAAAGATATAGCTTACCTTCAACATGATCCTTTGCTTGAGGAGTTCAGAGACAGAAGGGCTTATCAGAAGAAGATTAAGAAAGCCTTGGGAAAGAAGGATAAAGATCAGGCTGCCCGTCTTGAATCTCGTCAACCAGTTACAGCCGGGTTATTTTAGAAAGGTTTGTGAAATCTGGTATTGTTTTCTTTGATTTGGATTTGGTGGCAGTAATCTTTTTAAACTGTATTTCTGTTTCCTGCTTATTGCCTTTAAGCTTAATTTGCAGTTTTATGGAGCTTATTATATGTTACACTTCTCTTTTGTGTAGGCTGAGGTTGAGGGTCAAACAATCACATGGTTGACTCCTCGTGCAATGCAGCAAGTTATGCCAGAAGATGTCAACTACAGTGTTATGTTAACATTTGTGGAGCTTTACAGGGTAAGCTTTCAATGGCTTGTGAGCTTATTCTTTCCTGATATCATATTTTCGTTACATGGTCATGGTGCTTCGGATATTTGATTATAAATGTAATGTAGATGAGTGACCTTAGCATGAAATATATTAAATGCTCGTACCAGTTAGAAATTTTTGCCTTTTTTACTTGTGACATCCTTGATATAACTACAAATTTAACATCATTGATCAATTTTCTTCAAATCTCTCGAAATATGCTATTGGCTAGTCATGTTCACTTCTCACTCCAGTTTACTTGACCATGCTTAATTTGGAAGTACTTTGCTGCAGAATCTTCTTGGTTTTGTGAATTGTAGGCTTTATCATACTTTAAATTTGGAGTATCCTCCAATTCTTGATCCCCAATTGGAAGCTTTGGCAGCATGTGTGCTCATATATTTTTATTTTATTCCCTGGACTATGTATCTGCTATGTTAGTTTTTAACTTTTATTCTCATATCATAGCTAATGCTTACTCACGTGAACATTGTCTTGCATCGTTCTGCAGGTCTTTATGCACTGTCGAGATACATTGATGTTCATTCTAGCAGACCCATGGAATCAGGGGCAGAAGCTCAGGAATCTGAAGTAAGACTTGCCCAACTTCAGCATCAACTCCCTTCTAATGAACCTGGTGCTCTTATGCCCCTTGTCCAGGATACTACGCATTAAGATGAAGATGATCAAGATACAAAGGATTGTAAAAACCTGTTTAGGAATATGAAATTCTTCCTAAGTCGTGAGGTGAGATAAACATTTTATTAGCTGAAATATAAAATCTTTTTGGTGTCATTTATTGAAGTGGCAGCTTGCAAATTCTTAGGTTAATTGTCCAATATCCCGCTCTTAATTTATGTTCCAGTTTAAGTTGTGGACAGGATGAGGAAGACAATTTCCAATCTCCCTTTTCAACCACTTTATTTAGATAATCTCCCTGATGAGGATAGACATTTTCCAATCTATATTGAATTACTATTACTATGTTATGGGAAGGAATAGGATGTCATCACCGGTTAATTAACAGGAAACCCTCTTAATTCTCCTTGTTCGAGGGACCTATCTATGAGACTCAGTGTTGATCTTTAAGAGATCACGTAACTCCTTTAATTCTGATTAACTGAATTTTGATGATGATTTTTATTACGAACACTGCTCTTTATCGTAGACAGGAAATGAACACAATGTGGAAAAAGAAAACTACCAGCAAACTAATTAAATAGAAAATTACTTCTAATTTGGAAAACAGATAATTCAGTATTTAAAATAGAATCTCAATATCAGCGGGAATTAGATAATGAACCGACAGCTAGCAACTTGGAATTAGATCATCATAGATAGGATTGTCAAACTAAATGAAAATGTTTGAGTTGGTTGCATGGTGTCCACAACATACTAATTGACTTGTACATTAATCTTTATTTTTAAGCTTCAGAAAAAATCTCGTCTGCAGTTTTTTCTTCATTTTTATTTGTGGGCAAGAATTGATCTAAACATAGCTTTGCATCTCCTTGGATAATGGATTGCGTGTTCTTTTTCGAAATAAATTAAAATGAAGATCTTCTGGGCTTCATATGATATCCTTATCTTATACTCAAGAACAAGCATGTGATATGTCTGTTTCTTGAGTATTCTCTCGTCTATTTCTTTTGGTGATAGTAAGTTGGAATTTATTATAGAACAGATAGTTGGAGCCTATTTTATACTTTTATGATTTAAATTTTTTCTACATTCTCAGTCATGTTCAAGTGTCTTTATTTTAATCTTATTGATTAATTTTCAATGTCAAGAATTTGGTTGCTTATGAAGACAAACAATAGTCTAGTATATATAGTAATACCCTAGCCATTTCATGTGAATGTTATCTTGAGATTGGTATGGTCCACTTTGTTCTTCTCATATGTTATTATTATACATTCCTATCTCAAAATGCTGAATTGATGATATTATCTTGCTCAGGTTCCTCGAGAGACTTTACTTTTTGTTCTTCCTGCTTTGGGGGGTGTTGTTTCTTGGGAAGGAGATGGGTTCCATTTGTGGAAGCTGACCAGAGCATTACTCATCAGGTTTGCTATCTAGCACATTAAAAGCTCTTGTACTAGAAACAAAGATATCATTACGGACACTGCATTTTTATTTCTCTCTTTTTGAGTTGGGGGAATATACTTTTAACAGATATTGACATTTCTCTTTGCTATGCAGATCGTTGATAGGCCAACTCAAGGCCATAAATATCTCTCAAGACATTATGTCCAACCACAGTGGATTTATATTGTGTAAATGCGAGGATCATATTACCAACGGATGAATATTTAGTGGGGAAGTAAGTTCTAGAAAACTGCAATTTCTTTTTCCTATTTTTAGATCTCGAACACCTATCTATATGCTGTTTCTGTTTATCATAATGATGGATTTCCAACTACAATATCCTCAAGTAAAAGTCTGCTGTATGGACCACTGTCAGGAATGGAGCGATTAGAGTCTTAATTGATAATCTGTTCCTAATTAGTATTTTGTTTTAGAGTCGTTATTATTTCTATTTTATTCCTCATTAGTATTTTGTTTTTGTTTAGAATTTAATCTAGGATTGAATTTATTTCCGCAAGTCTAGGAATCTATCTTTTATTGTTTTTGTTAATTCCTGCTTAAGGTTGTTGGACTCTTATTTAAGGGTTGTTGCTGGTTAATGAAATTAAGAAAAGTTTCCAGCAATTTGAGACTGTAGAGTTCTTTCTTAACAAGCTCCTAACAGTTACGAGATTGTGGGGTTTTGTCTTAACGAGCTCATAACTATTTCAACAAGATAGGTAAGGGAAGGGATACTTTGAAGCATTCTTTCCCAGAAGATTTTAAGGTACAAGGTCCCGAAACTCGATGCTGAAATTATGTTCATAAAAACCACTCGAACTACATCAATTCTGTATTCTAGAATTACAAGCTTTAATTGCTTAGGGCCTTAGGCAACACTTTTGGAGTATAATTATTAATACTTGTGTGACGTTTTGTGAAACCTGTTATGATGAGATTTACTCCTTAATTTTTGTTTCTCCGGAGTGAGTAATTGTAAAGATGTTGTTTTGAGCTAGTTTCTCTTTGCAGTTAGTTTGGTTGATTTGTAAATTGTCATGCTTTTTTGTTTCTTTTGATCTTATACATTTTAGGCAAGCACCTGGTTTACTTATTGATGCTAAATTATGGTTGTTGTAACAGGATCCCTCCACCACACTTGTCACTTTTGTTGATAATGAGGCTGAAGGTTATGTTCCCGAGTATGCAGAGACCATCAAACGTTTGCAGGCTACCAAAAATGAAGTTCTTCCAATTTCAGGTGTTGGACAGGAAGATATTGAGGGTCCCCAAAATTTATCAGCTGAAAATTTCATCAATCGTACATAAGCTATAGAAGCTGCTGAGCAAAAGAGAAAGGTGTGTAGTTCGTTGACGATCGAGTTATTAGCTTAATATTATTATTCAATGGATGCTGGCCATCTATTGATGTTGTTGACCTGGGTGTATTTTGGGCATTGCAGACTGATGCCCTCGAGAAGCAATATCATGAAGAGCTAAAAGAGGAGCTTCGGGGTCAATCTTCATCAGTACTGAAGAAAAGTAAGCAGAGTTTTGCTGAGGATACTGAGGATATGGAGTCTCACCTAGATATTCAGCAGAAGGCCAAGGATATTGAGATATTGGAAAAAACAACTTTGTTGCGTAAAAAGAGAGGACTTCTTAAAGCAATGAAGGTAAATGATAATATTCTGATGCTCCATTTGCTATATCTTAGTTATAAATGGATTTTTTTGTTGGGGTAATAGAGTTTAACTTGGTATCTATTTGTATAATAATGTAGCATCTACAGTGTTTCAAAAGCAAATTCTGTTCATCTTACTGATACATCACTTCCTAGTTCATATTATAATTACCTGTGCAGATACACCATGAACGAAAGGATGCCCGAATTAAGAAACTCAGGGAGCGCAAGAAAAAAGCAAATGAAGCTTGAGATATCTGGGAAGACTAAATAAACATTTTCTTTTCTCACTTCCAAGTTATTGGCTTACCAAATATTGCAACCTTCATTTGTTAGTTGTCTAAATTTTTGTCAAAGATGTTTAACTTTTTGGAATTTGCATTTTATACATGACTTAGTAATCTGAGTATATACATTATTCTCAATTCATTTTCAGATTCCCTACGTGTCTTTTTATTGGACGGCTTACTATTGTGGGGAGGGATGCGGACTATGTCAAATCCCTGTGTGTTGCTGAGACTTCCTCAAGTCTATAGCCAGTCAATTAATGCCCAAGGGTCGACGACGACCTCTATATGTGTTATGTTAATTTATCTATTGGCACTTTGTCCGGAGGGGTTCCCTGTATATTGATCGAACTCGATGCACGCGTTTTGGAGACAATCAGTCAAACCAACTCTTGAAAGTCATATCCGGACACAAACAGAAATTGGAGGTAGAGATTGCACTGGATTTCCTAGCAAAGGGAGTGTTTGGGGTACATGATTACCGCTCAAAAGAAGTGGCAGTCCAAGTGATTATGAAAGCATCAGGCTATATTAAGTGATGAGGACGAGATTCTTCAAAAAGATATAGGGATGTATATGCATTTAAAGAAATCACTTGCAACGCATTTAAAATTAAAGAATCACAAGTGCTGTCTAAAGCCAAGTAATAGAGATTTGGAACTTGTGCTCTTCACAACTACGCAACTTTAAGAAAATTTCTAAATGAGTCCTCAAATTTACAAACCTCAACGAGGAGGAGAAACTTGAAGATGAATATGAAATAACGTCGCGGCTCAAACCCTTTCTCTAGGTCACAAAAAGAACCCCATAACTCTTGTGCCCAATTGGGCACCAAATGACGTGGCTCACTAACATATGTTGTGCTAGGAAATCCAACGTTGACTTGAGATGGAATAACATTGACTTGAGATTGATGCGATACCAAAACTCAAGTCTTATTCTCAAGTAGAATGTTATATTCATACAACGTAACATTTTTCCAATTTGGATTATTAAGAGTACTATTATAAATTTTGACCGAGAATGGAAGAGATAGATGGATTTTTTTCAAAGTAACCTTGACCTTCCCATATGAGTTCGTGATATATTTGTATTGTATGAACAAAAGAGTTAACAAGTAAACAATCCATTTTATCTAATGTAACAAATCAAAATTAATTTTCAAAAAGTTGACGGAGGAAATGCATTTTGAATGGTCTGATTATGTTCATAATAATTTCCCAATTGCTACTTATCTTGTCTGATGTTCTATATCTTATCTACCAGTTGTCATTGATATTTCCAATTCCAAAAAAAATAAAATTCTCCCTAATTTTTTGAAAAATGCAACAAAAATTTGGTGAAAAGTCAAATGAAATTAACGACACGAAATAATTGAGAGTAGACCATTTCCAACTAACTTTGTTGTGTATCTAAATTCTTCCTCCTCTCATTCAATTAGACCTACAAATTAATTAAACTATAAAAAGATAGAAAAACTAAAATTAAAAATAAGACTGGTACTAGAAAATAGAACCCTTCCTTTCCTATAATACTACGTTACAAATCACTGCAACCACTAAACCGGCCCTAACCAACTAAACCGGGTTCAACCTATCCTACTCATGATCAACCCTAAAGCCTTAAAAAACTAGGAACCAACCCGGATTCGGGTGCACCCATCTCCTTTTTCTTCCTAATCTCCACCACTTTGCCGTGACTATTCGAGTGAACATCGCTAGCGAACGTTGGGCTACATGCTGGTCTATACTCGGGGAATAGCCGTCCCGCCTTATAACGAACTCCACACGCGTTACATAGCGTCTTGGCCCCGAGCGGACCGGTTCTCCACTGGGGAGTTTTTTGAACTTGACAGTGGCTGCACCGCCGTTGACTCTGACCTGATGCCGGTTTTGTCTTTTGCTTTTTTAGAGGCGGTTGGAAAATGTCCAATGTCGAAGAAGACGACGAGGAAGCTGAAGACTCGGGGATTAACCATGTCCGTCTGGTTAGTCTAGGGCGGTTGGATCTTGGTTTGACCGGGATTTTGGGTGGGAAAAGACATGAAGGGTTGGTCAAAAAGGGCTGCGGTTTCTCTTGAGCTGAATTGAAGGAGTAGAGAAGAGGAAATTGCGGGAGTGAATCATCCACAAAGTGTGAAACCCATTCCAAATCATCAGCTTCCTGCAATTATACATCATCATTATATGTATATATAAATAAAAGTTTAAATTTCAATAAAGAAACTATGTGATCAAATACGATGTAAATAATATAAAAGTGAATGTTAGAGAGCTATAGGTAAAATATTTTAAGAAAACTAATGTAAATTTTCGAGAGAAAGTGAATGTTTTGAGAGAGAATTACAAAAATGTTGATTTTGCAAAATAGAAAAAATTATAGTAAATAATATATTAGACAATTTTAATTCTTTCAATTTTCTATTATTTTGAAGTTATCAGTGACATTTTTTTTTACGTTATCAAAGAATATTCATAACAAAATATAAAGATGATAAACACTTTCTTCTGTCAAAAAGCAAACTACAATCGGAACTCACAGGCAGGGAAAGTTGACCGTCGAGAAAAGAACCGGAAAAGGTACTGAAATTGGAATGAGTATCATCGTCAAGGCGGTCCTGTGAAGAAACAGAAAGAACATCCTTCTCTTCTTCTTCTTCATCGTCTTCTTCGTCTTGCAGAAGAATAATATTGTCTTGATCACCATCGTTAGAGAAATCAAAGAAACAATCAACGGAGGATTCATCAGCTCCATTATGATACAAAAAATCATCAGCGGGGGCATGAAGAGGAGGAGGGAAACATTCTCTTCTTCTTAAACTTGATTTCAAAGCTGTTGCTAATTCCATGCAATATTCCATAATAATATATTTCTCTGAAATTTCAAACGTAAATATTAAAGATGACAAAAATGAAACTCAGAAAATTGTAGAGAAGAATGAGAATTACCTAAGGAAGAAAAAAAGAACTCAAGGTAGTTGAAGCGCACTAAAATGAAGGGTGGTTCGTGGGGACTTTTTTTATGGATGGCTTATCTTCAAATATTTCTTTCAAAATAGAATTTTAAAATAGAAAGGAAGATTTGATTTTTCAAGAATTTTATTATAGTCAAGCTATAAGATGACTTATCAATCCTATAGTCTTTCTTGTCCACCGAATGAGCCCACTTGATTTTTCAATTTCAAATTCAAATGACAAAGTACCCATTACTCACTCATTCTTTGGTGGATTCATATCCTTTTTTCTTTTTTTAATTATAACCATCTTTTGGCAAAAAGTATTTTGAAGTGCTTGATTTTTCACTTTTCGTTGTGAAAGGTTATCGATCTTTTATTTTGATACGTTAGATCATTAAATTTCTATAATTGGTAGTATACAACTCTTTTGTGATGGAAAAACTAACAATATATATTTCACTCTTCGCCTAACCCGCTTATGCTAGATTTTTGGACAATTCACCAACACGACACATGTATGAGAGCGAACACCTTACTATGAAAATCACGCGATTTGACCTTTCAATTAATTTTTCTCTTTAACATTTATCACTTTGATGATAAGAAAAAACCCTCCCAAAAACCATGAACTGTTATCTCAAACTGTATTTGGATAATCACCAAAAAAAATCATTGAATTTTGCAAAACCATTTTTTAGGTCAAACACCAAAGGGAAACCTTGATATTTCTTATTTCTCAAATTAAAGAGGAAGAAAAAAGTAGATGAGTCACGTACTTTTTGCAGTTATTTCGAGATTTTGTTATCCTATACAAGTCATTAAGCTATAAAAAAAATATTTACAAACATGGTGTTGAGTCCACGTTTTTAAAAGGCTTAATACTCTCTATTATATAAAATTAAGAACCTAATACAGTAAAACCTCTATAAATTAATACTCGATAAATTAATAATTCGATAAAATTAATAATTTGTCAAGTCTCAACTTGGGACCAGTGTAAAATTCGACATCAATCGATAAAATAATAAGATAATAACTTTTTTGAAAGCCTAGTGTATATATATTGGTCCCAACGAAACTATAAATTAATAATCACTATAAACTTTTATATATATGTGGGATATACTTCAAAATTCTAAGATTGTCTAGTTAAAAATGAATCAATATTCATTTGTTACTTCTTGAACTTCAAATCTATATTGATTTCATCTTTAAATCTCTTCATTGGACTTTAGAGTTCAGACATTGTTTTCTCATATAGCAACAAAAAGTTGTGAAGAGTTGTCGCTTACAATGAACTTGACAAATTCAATTTATTTGTGAATGTAAATTCGTCTAACTAATATATATTGTAATTTAATTTTTCATCTCTAACTAATATACATTGTAACTAGTATATTGGACTTGAAAATTTAAAAGTCATACGTAAAACCTCTTTAAATTAATAAATTATTAATTTATCGATATAATAATATCTCGCTAAATTAATGAAATATGCTGGTCCCGACATTATTAATTTATAGAGGTTTTACTGTACATGAAAATAAAAATGGAGGGCCCTTTTGCATTAGAAAATATGGGCCAGGTTTAAGGCCCATGAAGGTCAACTGAACAAATTGTAAGCCAACCCTATTTTGTTCCTCTCATTTTCTTTCCTCCTTGTTCTTTGGCGGTGCTTTAATCGTCAAGAAATTGAAATTAGGGCAGGCAGAAACCAGACAGTAGAATTTGTAATGGAGATTGAAAATGAGTGCCAGGTGGACGTCGGACATCTCATGGCTTTCGACCCTTATCACAACTTCCCTTCTCTCCCTTCTTCCAGGTTGGTTTCATACTATCTATCTATGCTTCTCTCTTTTTTTATGTTTGATTTTGTATGGTGTTCTCCGGAAATAAAGTTGTTGTTTTTAGATTTATCAGACAAAAGGGTTTCCAACTTTTACTTAAGACCTCAAAATCATGAATCATAATATAAGCAAGACTAAAATTCCTCTGGGTTTTTGTTTTAAACTAGTTTTACTATTTATTATACTAAAATTCCTCCGTAATCACCCTTTGTTTTCGATGATAACACTTTTATCTACTGTAAGAAAGATATGTGTTAGCACTTCATTAACTCTAATTGCCACCTGAAATAATCAATCCGAGGCTTTTTTGTGTTATTATACGTCGTGCTTCGTTTTGTGTTTTGGGCAGAGCTTGATTTAATCTGTTTTGTTTTTATTTCTCAGGGAGGAGTTGGTTGAACAATGTGTTAGAAAGGGCGCTGAGCTGGTTCAGGCTGTTGCTTCCAGTCTTTTCAATTTACCTTCAACTGAAGATGTAGATGGTCCTCTTGTCAAGTTGCCTCGCCCTACAACGAAGTTGCCCCGAGAAAAGCATGTAAGTTCTTCCCTCTATCACTTGTCAGATATAATATATGACGAGAGAGCAAGTGGTTGAGAAGAGAAAAGAATAAAACCAATACCAATCTCCCTCTCTCTCACTAAAAGTTCCATTGTCAGAACCTCAAACATATCTTATGTCTAAGAAATCTAGAAAGAGAACAATAATGTAACCAAGTAATGCCCAGTGCAACGAGAAAGTGCCTTCAAATTTATATTGGAAACAAGTAATTCTTGTGCAGACTTTGATGAGAGTATCTTAAACGAAAACGAATTCCAAGTAATATGTTTAACTCGCCTGGTAATTCCTCTATAACCTTATACTTTGATGTATAAAGCATTCTAATTTCTTTAAACTTAACTTGGGAGTAATAATTCTTGTTTATTGCTATGATATGAGAACCTCAAAAAAAGAAGAATAGACTTCCAAAATGAATGAGATATAAGCTTACCTCACCTGGCAAATTAGAGTGTGTATTTCACTATTCAATCTTATGTTGCATAATGCATTTTGTTTTATTTTTCCTTTTTTTGTCTCATCATTTTCCCTAAATCCAAATTTTAAGCATAATTTTATTTTATATTTTTGTGTTTGTCATGGTTACTTATTGGTTTGTTATGGTGTGTTTTCAGTTGCCAAAGCCTAAACCTCCTACGAAATGGGAAGAGTTTGCAAAAAAGAAAGGTATTTTATTTTTATTTTTATCTAAATCCTAGATACAAAATAAAAAGGTGCATTATGGAGGAGTTTATACTTATATATTGTAATTATATGTAATTGAGGTCTGGGATTAGATAATTACCTAAATAGTTATTTTTAGTCAATACAATGTTTTGAATGAATCTTATTTTCTATTTCTAAATCTAAGGTGCTTGATTGTGTTTGTGTGATTTCTCATAGGTATAAAGAATCGCAAGAAAGACAAGGTTGTATGGGACGAACAAACTGGCACTTGGAAACGCCGTTATGGATACGATCGTGTTAATGATGATGCAGATGTTCCTATTATTGAGGCCAAGATGACCGATGGTAGTGCTACAGTTAATATTTATCACAGAATTTGAAACTTGTGAATATTGCATTATCATTGCCTTTATTCTTGAGCAACAACAATGATAATAATAATAATGAATGATGAAAAAACAAAATATTAGCCTTCTAATATTAATCCTTCAATGTTTTGCTTTTGCAGAGCCTGGAGTGGATCCATTTACGAAAAGAAAATCAGATAAGAAGAAAAGAGTTGAAAAACAAGAAGATAATCGGTTGCAAAACTTGAAACAAGCTCACAAAGTTGGTGCTTTGCCAAGGTTTTTCCCTTACCTTTTTTGTTTCTTCTGATGTAATATGTAAGAACCATTTTGCTCACAACTTAATGGTTCCAAAACTATCAAATTTTTCTGAGTTCGGCTACCAATCTTGGTTTTATTAGTAGATGTTTATTGAAATAGTCATAGATAGATTTTGATAGCATGACCAACTAATTTGTCAGCACTTGCGTCTTTTGGGCTGTGGATTGATCATCTTTTTCTAATGACCTCTAATTTCGATATTAGTAGTGCATGCAAGTAGCTAAAATCTTCAAGACAACTTCTGGTCATGTTTATCATGAACTATTTGTCTCTAATGTTAATGTATATAATTAAAGCTTGTTGTTTCAAATATTAGCCTCGTGCATTCGTTTTCTACTTGTCTTGGAATTGTTATCTTTGTCATGCCTTCAAATGCTGAGTGGCCTTTCTGTGTAGTCATATACAGCTAGCTGCCACAGCTCTGCCCATAACAGGAACGCAGGCCGCTCCTAAGAAGTTTAGCAAAGATGAATTAGGAAATGTCGCTGGACTGGCTGCAACTGCTACTGCAAGTGGCGGAAAGTTTGACAAGAAGTTACAAGGAGAAAAGCCAGTTAAAATGCAAGGAAAACATCGCAAGGTATGAACTCAACACACTCTAACTATGCTATGCAAACTGTTTCAATGATTTCATGCTTGTTCTCAAGTCGAAGTTGTAACAAGTTGATCATTTCCATCCAGTTCCTACCGGTTGCAGAAGGTTCAGGAATGGGCAGACAGGAGAAGGAGCAATCTGACAAAATTCTGAGCAAAATATTCTCACAGCATTCACATGAGATACTTAACGTTGAGAAGGTATGCTTTGCTTGAGGAAATTGCAATTTGCCTTGGTTTATGTTGATAAGAGTGGGACTCATTTTAACTGTGTTTTTTCTTAAAATAGGCGGTTTCCAAGTATAACGTGAAGAAAGAAAAGAAATGGACGAATGAAAAAGTGCAGTCATCGACGACCCCAAACAAGTTAAAAGCAAATAGCAAACCAATGAAAGCAAACGGCAAACCGATGAAAAGAAAGAGTCCTTACAACAAGTCCATAAAAGGCGCATCTTCAAAGAAGGGGGTGGGAAAGGGAAAGGGAAAATGAAACAGTAGTTATGGTTAGCAACCAATCACTTGAATGTAGAAGAGTTTTGCCCAGTTACAGCATGTAATGATGCTTGTTTGAAAGATTTTTTTATCTTGTTTTTGCAGAAACGTGTATTTTGAATGGTTGGTATTAATTAATTATTATAGGAAATGATAATTGATATAGTAGCTTTGGATACTAACAGGTAGTTGAAAGAAGGGAAACTAAAAGCTAAAATTATTACCGATATGCAGAGATTTTACTATACATTTGGATTTGGTGTGCAGATGACGCGGTTTTGGTGTGCAGATGACGCAGTATGTTGAGCTAATAGATTAATGCCATTTAGCATTCAAGTCAACGAAACACTATTACTAATGATGTGTTTTCAATTTATTGAACTTATTAATTAAATCTGGTTTATTGAACTTATTAATTAAATTAATTAAATCACGAGCTCTAAATTTAATAGATTGATACTAGTTTTTATTCATTTAAAAATGTATTTAATTCCAATGCATAAATCTATATATCTATATAAAAGGAGAACCAAAACTCTATTCTCACAATATGACACATTATCAAAATGTGAGGTGTCAATTTTACATAATTTTCATTTTTTTTATTCTCCAATAATTAATTATGGGTTTCTAACTCTTATACTTTTTCAATTAACCATCCTTTGAACTTCCACCTTTTCATCTTCCTTTTAACCACATTTATTACCATTTTACTTTTATATAAAAGGAGAGAGATGGAAGATGCAAATGGTCTTCTTCCATTATTTTACAATGGTTTGTTTTTTGTTAATTCATGTTTTCTTTATTTTATGTAATTTATCCATTTGCTTACTAACTTTTACATTTTGTTTTCTTCTGTCATGTCATATGTAGAAAGCTAAGCAATATGCTAAAGAAAATGGCTTTAATATTCTTGAAAGATCTATAGAAAATGTACCGAAAGTCAATGAGCATGTTAAGGAGATATGTAAGTCCATATTTTATTTCTAAAAGAATCTATAGTGATTTTGAAGTGATTCACAATAGATGTTCCAGTTTACTGCTTTTGGAACTTCCATCAAACACTTTGTCTGCTCTTTTACCATTTCACTTATGTCATACACTCATTCTCATATAAATACTGTATGTTGTAGATAATTTTGTTAAATTGCAATCTCTATTGTGGAATTAACATATGTATGTTTATCTTAATCAATTACATAATCCAATTCCCATGTTGGTAGTTTTTTTATTGTTCATTTAACATTTATGCATAAACCAATGGTGAAAGTGTAAAATAAATTATTATTTGTACTTGATTTTACGTTTTTCCGATATAGATAATACATACTTTTCAATCAGACTATGGTTCCAAATAATAGTGATGGTTCCGTCTTTTATTTTGATAGGTTGACTATGGTTCTTTAGAATTTTGTTATAAAGTTTTGAAGTTCTAAACATAGTTTGATTAAATTGTATAATATATGAGTTTTTTTTCTGAATTTGTAGGGGAAAAAGGTAATATTGTGATTGATTGTTCAAAATGGCAAAAGAAAAAAACTATCAGTTGCTTTTTTTTTTCTAATTAATCATACAATAATATGTCATAATTTTTTTATAACTGATATTATCTTTTCAAATTCTATAACTCTCACTATATTTATTCAAATTTTATTCTTGAATATTTTTACTGGGATTCTAGAAAAAAAGAAGCTTATGTATAATAGTTGCTTAGGCATGTTTTTGGATCGAAGAATTTTTTTATTAGTATTTTTTAGGGTGACTTTTATATATTATTTTTTTTTCACATTGTTATGTGATCATTTATCTTTGGGCTTCAGCTTCACGTTTCTGTATAATAGTTGCTAGGACATATTTTGGATCGATGAACGTTTTAATTATTTAAAACAATTTCACGTGAATTTTTATTGACAATTTACAAGAAAAAAATGGTACAAGGAAATGTAATGTAATGTAATTGATTCCTACTTTTGGGGAGTCGTATAACATTATTAGTTGTGCACATGGTAGTTATATAACTTATTAAAGTGTTTTAAAGGTTTAAGTTAATGACACTAAATGTAACTTATTTTGCAAAAAATTATGAACACATTTTTTTGCAATGTTTCAATTTTCTTTAAAGTTGCTCACCTTTTCTTATAAGCGTATAATTTAAATTTAGTTTGTTTACTTCGTAAATTGTTCTAATCATTACAATGAAACTTTTAGCTTATTTGGTGATTTGTTCTGCACAATCGCACAAGACTTTTTAATTTGTTTAAAAACATTACCATGTGTTTCACCATTAACTATTATTATTGGACACTATAATTTAACTTTTACTCCATAAATGTACATAGCTTAAATATTAATATTATATATGTATCCCGTGCAACGCACGGGTACACAGACTAATTTAATTATAAATTGTAAGCTTTGGTTATTGAACCGAGAAGGATGTGATAGATTATCGAGAGCTTCAAATTTCAGCTTCATGTTTTCAGTTATGATCAATTTTTACTATGAATAGAAAATATTTTTGAATTGACGATTATGACTATTATATCGGATTTTCTAATTTAGTTTGTCCATAAATTAAAGAAGTTGCATACAAATTTGGTTGGTTATTTTTGTGGCTGTATAGTAACATTTTCTTATACTTTTAACACTTTTTGTGATTTTGTGCGCATTTTGATCTCATTGGGATTTGAATGGGTGGACTTGAAATGGAAACGATATGGCTCCATCTCAATCCATACTGATAATTAACTTAATTTAAATCGAATGTAAATAATGATTTTCTTCATTGTACAACAATGATGGACATTGTAGATGTCGGGAAACCTATATTATATTTATTGGAATTAATTGACGTAAAATGCAAGACTGTTTCTGTTTGTTTTGATGATTATTACTTGAGCTCATTCAAGGCCATGGCTTAATTAAATCTGTGCTTTGAAATAGAAAATATAAAGTTGGGTCATTGGGGGAGCGGAGCCCATGTATATTTCTATGTACTTTTAGTTGTCAACATATAGATAGTGATGAATTTAGGGCTAAATTTTTTTTTATTTTTTTAAGAAAACGAGAGGGCTAATAGCTCGAAATGAATTCAGTAAATCAACCAGCACGATCTTCAAGAAGTATATCTTGGAGGTTTATATGAGGTATGTCATACTTGTGATGATTCAAGGTAAAAGAGATTGCAAATTATGCCATCTAGTCAGTTGCTTAATTACCCTTTTGCTAAACATAAACAAGTCGAATTTCTCGATATTTATCCGGAACTCTGAGCATTGTTTTACAATTCACCAAGTAAAACAACCCCTAACCTAATTAGGATTCTATTTAGATAGGATCCCTAATACAAACCATATTAACTGGAAAATAATCTGCTGTCCCGGACTTTTTATACCATTTTTCTGTCCCCCTATAAATTTTTGACATATGTAAAAAAGATTCTACGACGGGTTGATTCAGAAACTATTTAGAGTATAATAAAAAAGCATTAGAATCTTTTTTACACATGTCAAAAATTTATAGAGAGACATGAAAATGAAATAGAAAGTCCGGGACAACAGATTTTCTTCCATATTAACTTATGAAAAAAAATTGTTTTGTGGACTATTTTGGAAAGAAAATCTAAGCATGAATTTGTAAACCGCTAAAACCATGACACTTAATTTATAATGTTTCTATTTATTTATTAATCCATTTAAAATAGATTTTTATTCTAGATTTTACATAACAACAATAACAATTCGTTATAATTTTATTTTATCAAACACTACCAACACTAATAGTTGAATACAATGGCGAATCCAGAAATTCGTACAAGGGGAGCACGATTTTAAGCAAATTTTTTTTTTTGCCATACACCTCTAGTTTTGCATAGAAAATCCCAAAATTAACGATACAAGACTCTAATTCCATTCAAAATAGAAAAATCAATCAATATTGAAAATATATTAATGACGCAAAATAATAGTATTAGAAGAAAAAACATGTAAATTACATTTAAATTCAAGAAGAAAATAAAATTAATAGTAAGAATAATTGAAAAAATGGTTAAAAAAAAATAAATAATGTGAAAGAAAATGTATGGAATGGATAATACTAATGAGAGAAAGAAATGAGTTAAAATGAAAGAAAAAAATAAAAAAGTTAAAATGGAAGAAAAATAATATAAAGTAATAATGAGGGATGGTATTTGAACCCTTGATCTCTAAACTAAAATGTGGGAAGCCTTACCATCTATACTACCTATTTCTATTATGCTCTATACACATTATATATCTATATAAAGCCTTTACCACACCTGAAAAAAAAATATTTTTTTTACAAATTCTCGGGGCAAGAGGGGGGCACGTGCCCCCCCTGGATCCGCCCCTGGTTGAATATCTAATAACAAATTGGGGCATAAACGAGTCAAATTGGACCGAGTTTTGCCCTGCTCAAGCTTGGCTCACTAGAAATTTACGAGCTCAAGCCTTAATTCGAGCTCAAAATTTTTGTTCACTCACTAATTTAGCCGCCCCTTTGTTCACGAGTTGTTCACAAACTGACTCATATAATATTTTTACAAGCTCATTAACAAATCTCAAAGTATATGAAAATGAATTCAACTCGAGCTTTAACAACTTTAATAAAATTTTAAACTTAATAAAACGAATGACAAACAACTCAAGCTCAACTCATTTATGATTTAAACTTCAAAATTGTATTTACAAACATCTCGTTTACGAATCGAGCCGAGCTCTCATCGAGCCTGACGCCGAGCTTGTCATTAAACAAACATGAAACAATAACAACGGTTCCCCAAATGATGATGAAAGAGAAAGAAACATGATCCCTGCAAGTTGTAAAAAGGGTAGAATGAAAACGGGCACATGTTAACATTCAAACTAGTTTTTCTCTTTAATTTTTGAAATAGAAAGAAATTGTCTCCTCTACTTGAACATTCAAACTGCAATTTTTATTTTTCCTTTACATCTTCCTCTTAGGTTGTGCTACATACAGCCTCAAAATCCAAATCTCAAACAGATCAAATCACAAAGAAGCTTCTAATTCTTGCAGCCAGTGAATGGATGCTATAAGAAAACAAGCCACGAAGCTTCGGGAACAGGTCGCTAAACAACAACAGGTTCATTTTTCTAACCCTAATTTTTCAGATCCTCATTTCCATCATTTCCTTCATTGGGTTTTCCTTCTTCGTGTTTCTGATGAGAAATTACTAAGAAAGTTTCAATTTTTAATACTTAGATCAGAAATTAGGAACAAAGTTTCAATTTTTAATACTTAGATGAGAAATTAGGAACAAAGTTTCACTTTTTAATAATCTTCATAACTTTTTTTGATATAAATGTTCATTACTTCTGCTAGATTTTGGATTTGACTAACGAATTCTTTATGTTGATAATCTAGCTAATAAACTAGATATAAAAGCGGTAAACGAATACAGAATTTAACCAAGTTTGGCAAATATTGCTTGTTTGTATTGATCATGTAAGGAAGAGGTTATAGAATACAAGTATGTAGAGTAACCCTACTTGGTACAAATATGATCAGCTCCTCTCGTTCACTCAGCTCCACTCCGGGAATAACATTTGGCTTCATGTGAAGTCTTTTGTTATTGTTAAAGCAATGTGTAGTTGACTAATTTTTCGTTGTTACGTTAGGCTGTTCTCAAACAGTTTGGGGGTGGTGGATATGGAGGTTCAGACAATCTTGTTACAGATGAGGCGGAACTCCATCAGCATCAGAAACTTGAGAAGCTTTATATATCTACGCGTGCGGGAAAGGTTGCCTACTTGTTGTACCTCTTATTTATTCTTGCATTTGTCTTGATTGTTGACTTAAGAATTACAAACATAATATTTTCAGCATTTTCAAAGGGACATTGTACGCGGTGTAGAAGGTTATATTGTCACCGGTTCTAAACAGGTTGAAATAGGTGAGTGAGAAACCATCTTTGATGCGGAGCTTTAGCATTTTGAGGAAAAAGCCTAAAGTTTGCTACTGTTTTTCTACAGGAACAAAGTTGTCAGAGGATAGCCGGAAATACGGTGCTGAAAATACATGTACAAGCGGTAATACATTGTCCAAGGCTGCACTAAATTATGGTCGGGCTCGGGCTCAGATGGAAAAGGAACGTGGTAATCTGCTCAAAGCTTTTGGCACACAGGTCACAAATTTCTTTCTTCTTTGGTTATAGGAGAAAATATGTTTTAGTTAATATTTTGCACTGCTGTAGTAATTCACCTGCTAATTTGTAATTATCATTTTAAATAAATTTGTCTAATGAATGTGGTAACACAATAATATATATGTTCTCTACTACGTTTTTCAACTGAACCATAAAAAAGCTGAAGCCAATGCCTTGAATTGACTATCTTTGGACATTTTAGAACTGGGAGAGTATTGACCTTCTAGGAGTTTCATCTTTTCTATATCTGAGAAGTATATGACCTTCTGGCAGTTTCCTCTTCTCAATAAAATCAGGAAGGCGTAACCAAAGAGTCACTGCACTATTTTAGGTCATTCTTGAAAAAATTACTTCAATAAATTGTTTTTCCATAATGATGAATAGTTATTTTGATCTCCATTTGCCCATCAGTTGCAAAGAAATGGACCTTGAAACTTGTTCCCCTTCTTTGTAAAGTTAGGTCAATATCTATCTAGGACATTGACCATATACATATCAATGATATCATACTTGAAACATATAGAGTTCATACCTTGTCAAGATGTGGATTTGAATATTTGAAGACTTGCTGCAGCTACTTCTGTAAGTTCTATTGATGATCTGGAATAAGCATGCTATATCCAATCACTGGCTTCTATCTTATAAACCAGTTGTGACTTGTGACCAACTTGTTGTTCAATTCATAGCAGGTGCTGTTCCCTTGCATGAACTAGTTTTGGCATAAAAGAGAATACGTGCAATTGAACAACATAAAGGAGATACCCTGATACTTCACCTATGAAGAATATGTTCACAATTTAAAGTTCCATTCGGATTACATGACCATGATTTCTTTTTCAGTAGCATGTTATCTCTCTTAAATTGAAACATGTCGGTGAAGCGCCAGTTAGCTTAATGTCTAAGACCCAAAATACCTAGTATTGAAGAGCAAAGGACAAATGTGAAAGACAAGGATTATTTTTTCGAGAAAACCAAGTTTGCTAGAGTTGCTTGATATCCAAATTATGCTTCTTGGTGAGAAAAATGCCAATTTGCATGACTAGTTTGTTTGGTCCATGCCCTCTTTAAATCAGTGATAGCCTCTTTGCTTTGCAGAAATGTAATGCTGTAACTTGTTTAGCACGCAATGGCATTTGCTTGACTTCATTCAGTTTTCGCTTTTAATCGTTTTTCTTATTCATCTGGCCTTTGTGTCAGGGGCCTGATAATGTTGAATATTTTTCTGTAAGGTTGCGGAGCCATTAAGAGCAATGGTAATGGGAGCTCCATTGGAAGATGCTAGACATCTTGCTCAACGTTATGACAGAATGCGACAAGAAGCAGAAGCTCAGGTATTTAAAATATGGCCTCTTACTGGATTGTTGAAGGGTATTTTAGTATGACTAATAAATATAGTTCCTGCTATAAACACATGGCATTATACTGTCGAAAGCTATTTTCTTCAAAATTGTTCACACTTGTGGTGGACCTAGACAGGCTATTGAAGTTTCCAAACGCCAGGCGAAAGCAAGAGAAATGCAAACTCCTGAGCTTGCTATGAAGTTGGAAGCTGCAGAGTCAAAACTGCATGATCTGAAGTCAAACATGGCTGTATTGGGGAAAGAAGCTGCTGCAGCCATGGCTGCTGTTGAAGCTCAACAACAAAGATTAACTCTCCAACGGCTTATTGCTATGGTAATGTAAATTATGCTCTATAACTCCAACGATTAAATTTAATTAGAAAATAAATGTTATGTGGATATCTGATCTGGTCCTTTTTGCTTGTGTCATTCATGCACTAATTTAAGGTTGAAGCAGAACGGGCTTATCACCAGAGAGTTCTACAAATACTTGATCAGCTTGAAAGTGAGGTATGTTGATCCACCAAGTTTTACTATTAGTTTAAGCTGAATCAAAACTTGATGCTCCTCATTCCTTTTGCTTGAAAGTTTAAACTAATCATTGTAATCTATTGCTGTTATAAGATGATAAATGAACGACAACGAATTGAAGCACCCCCACCCGCTAGTGTGGAGAATATCATGCCTCCACCACCTGCATATGAGGAAGTAAATGGCGTATATGCATCTCAATCTAATAATGGCTCCACAGATGGCATGGGTTACTTCTTGGGCGAGGTTATTTTATACCATTTTTTGTTCTATCCTTACCCTTGAATTTTAACATACGGAACGTCAAGAGCCCTTAATTGCAGCTCTTCATTTCGTTTATATTTTATTGACATCCATCATACTGTAGGTTGTGAATTCATACCATGCTGAATCTGACGTAGAGCTCACCTTGTCAATTGGTGATTTCGTTGTTGTTCGAAAGGTTTCATGATCTCATAAACACAACTCTTTTCTTATTTGTTTGATGTACAATTGTGTTGTCCGAATGCTGAAATATGAATCCTGGTATTGGTTAATAATAGGTTACAAACAACGGGTGGGCGGAGGGAGAATGTAAAGGAAGAGCAGGTTGGTTCCCATTTGGATACATTGAAAGAAGGGAACGTGTTCTAGCAAGCAAAATAGCTGAAGTGTTTTAGAGCCTCCTGGCAGGATTGGCTTGTGAGGTGCGGATTTTCGTGTGCTTGATTTGTTCATCATATGCTCAGAAGTAGATCCATTCATGTATTTTCTGTGAATTTGTCACAAATAGAGATGGGATGCCCTTTTGTGATATAGATGGCAACATTTCTTGTGTTGTTATAAATATATGATTATACTTTGTTGATTTTTCTTGTTGTGATCAAGGTTTTGACCAAAATAGTTGTAGTTAGTACTGTGAAAAATATTGAAGGAACTGCATTGTTTCAAAATTCCTTTATTTATTTTCCCCTCTAGATGTAAAATTATGTTTGATCAAGACCACATACCTAATTTCCAAGAATTTGATATAAAAAGTCATTGCAGGTTTGATTACCCATATAATATTTAGTGTATGTTCTGGTTTGGATGTTCATATCTACCGTTTGATGTTGCTCTTCTTTTCTAGTTAGTTATTGCCAACCATTTCTTAACAACTCTATAATTTTTAATACTTAATTCGTCTCACATTAAGCTGTCTTTGTTTTATAATGCATGGCATTTTAATTCAACCTATGCAAATCAATTAACTTTTACCAAATCACTCTTATCTAAATTGTCGTTTTTGTTTTGGAAATTATAAAAAAAATGAGTAACAAAAAGTTTACTTCTTTTCTAAAGCACGTGTATAAAATAAAATGTTTCTTTCTGGTCTTGCTCCAAAATAATAAGTAAATTTTGTGTTACTCTTAAATTAAATTTTTTTTATAAACGTTTTATTTTATACATGTGCTTTAGAAAAGTTGATTCCTACTGAAGTGAAGTTACAGAGATGTGGCTATACAAATGAAAATTAGTAATAAAAATAAACACTCATCATATGCCTTAGAGGCTAAAATGTTGAAGTCAATTGCGGGCATGAGATTGAGGAATACATACACAAAGAAGAAGTATAATTACTCTGTTTAATAACTAAAAAGTAATGTGTTAGAAAAAAAGCAGTCAAATCAAATTAGTTCTTAATTAGAAAGAGCATTTTCCAATATTTTTTTAATGCGCTTTACAAGCTTTATTAGCAAAAGTAAGAGTAGAATAACAAACATTAGTGGTTGACATGATGCAACAAGCATTCAGACATCTAAACTTGATAAGCTTACATTAGTGGTTGACATGATTCAACAAACATTCAGACATCTAAAACTTGGACCCAAACATTTTGGGCATAATTACTACTATACACACGGATATGAAAACATCAAAAAGCCCTCAGAAAAATTAAAATCACACCTCCATTGCTTAGCTAGGCACGCAAAAAGTAGATACATATCCTGCAATAATGACACATTATGGTTAACATATAAAATGAATACATTGAGGATAACCAAATTCAAAAAATGTCTTAACACAACTTACATCAGTAAGTGGTCATTTTTTTGTGGTATGCCAAAATGATTGCTAATATGACGAACACTAGAACAACCTGTATTAATTCGATAACAAATGATCAAATCCGTGTATATATAAGAGAAAGGGATGCATAAGAAACAAATTAAGATAATTTGGTTCAAATTAACTTACAAGAGAAGAATTATAGATTGGTTTGCTCCCATTTATGTAAGATTTCCTGAAAACCAAAAGTTAATTAGTATTTTGACCCGTACAGAAGTGTAAAATAACTAGTAGATCAGGATGTTCCAAGTAATAATATGTTTAAATAGATGGGGAAACCTTTTATGTAGTAGGCCAGATTCCTTGCAAGTTTTTTGTATTGATTCCACTCTTTTCAATGTCTCTTTTGCATTAGGATCGTTATTGTTAACCTGTGTTAAAGAACCAATTGAATCAAAAATTTAAAATGATAATTTAAGACTCGATAAGAGATGATTTTTCTTGATGCACTTTAGTTCAGTTCAATTCAGTTCAGTAATTTCAGTCCATAAGTACATCATAACAGTTTAAGAAGGAATTCCTTTTATAAGTAGAATAATCTGAAATAAGCGTACCTTAGATTTGATAATAGAACAAAAGTCGAAGACAGCTCTATAAACATCCGCCATGGTCTTTGTTCGGTCAAGCACCTTTGCACCAAGGCCTTATAGAAACATTAATTTATATATATGATTCTTAATTCCCTAAACTTGAAAATGACAAAATCTAAACAGTAAACTACAATTAATTAAGAATAAATTACCAGGCCTCATCTTGACTAGACCTCTAAATACTTGAACATTGTTGTAATACATTGCTAGGCCTCCGATTGCCATCACCTACCAATACCAATACCAATATATATACAAAGATTATTACATATCAATTACGTTCGTACGTTATATATTGTTTCGAACATTACTAGATTAAACTAAATATAGTCGGATCAAATGTCTCAACAAAGAAACTCGTGTTAAAATATCTCACATTGGTGAAATAGGAAAATATATGAGTGACCTACCTGAGGAATGGCGCAAAATCGAAGGATAACAGGGTCTCGAAGACTAGACAAATATCGAAAGCAATCATCCATATGTATCAAAGCATTAGTAACCATTTCATTCAAGCATTCAACTGCTTTCCCTGAGTTCTCTTCATATTTTAAATCCTGAAATGTCACATCCAAAACACAAATAAAAAATATGTTATCATTTATATGGATGAACATAACAGGTTTAGTTAATTAGATAATTAAGAAGAACAACCTCCAGTTTATCAGCATATTTACTCCAAATCTGTCGAGGCCAATACATACGTGATACCTCATTTATATCCTCCAAATAATCCCGAATTACCGTCATTTTCTGCATTTGCAAACAATTTAGTTCATTTCAAGCTCTATACCTTTTTAATTCATTTCAACTTTTTTTTACAGAGAGGATGTACAACTCTGAGTCTTTAGTCTCAAGGTCGACTTAAAAATAACTCAACTATGCCTCTGCCCATGGAGACTTCATAGCGGTAGCAACCGCGAACCCAGACGGAGACACTGTTATAGATACCAATAATAAAACCTAATTTTGCACTTTAACTATCAACTTTAAACTTTTAGTATCAAATCAAATGTTTGAAGGTTCTAATTCTAGCAACCTCATATATATATGAAACTTCAATTAATATACGATAAAATGTGCACGTGATATGGCGTGTACAAGATAATAATGATTCATCCACAGATATAACACAAAGGATACCTGAAGAAATTGGCCCACCGAGTTGGAAAGGTGTTCGGGTGCCAAGTCTTCGGAACCAGCAGCATAAAAAAGCTTGGAAAGACCAATTCCAACAAGTCCCGATACATAATGGCAATATTCGTCATATTCATCTAACGTTTCAACCTGAAACATATATACATATATAGTAAACAAAATTCATCATATTTTAAAGTATACGTATACTTTCTTATTAAAATTTTATGTGATCACTAAGACTCAAGTTCAAAATCTTTATAAATTAAGTAACTCGAGACGCTTAGTCACCGAAATCACCCAATTGATATGCTAATTCATGTGCTAAGTGATTTTTTTTTTTTATTCCAAATCTATTTAATTGTGTAAAATAGTTGTCAAAATCTTTTAGTTGTTTTTGTTTTTTATTTTCTTCTGTATCTCTTGGGTTTGGGTTTCTCTCCATCTCCAGCTTTTAAATTAAAAAAGTGTAACATGGTTGTCAATTTAAGGTGACTTATTGAAATAATCTGTTTGACACGACTCAATAAATACAAATATTATCATTGATATATATATTTATCATATATAAAATCATAATCATGTGGAGTATATTGACACTTCTAAAGTATAAAATCAGTATATATGCGAGATGTAATTAACATAAAAAATATTCTTAAATTTTTAGTTTAGTTGGTGTTTTCACATGGTATATTAAAGTGTTTTAAACTAAGTGGTCGAAGGTTTTTCAAATCCTAATTACTCTATCTATTGATTGGTGAAATTTAAATATATCTCCAAATATTTTACATGCTTCAAGTTTAAAAGGCGGCAGACGTGACATTGAAACTAACCTCTTTGCATAAGAATTTACACATTCCAGCACCCATTCTTTTGGTGATTTCCTCGATTGCCTCCTGATAACTGCATATATGTATATATAGCAATTTAGTCATTCACAAACAAATTAATCTGAAAATTAGATATGTTAATTAGATGAATTAATTAGTAATTAAGAGAAATAACCTTTTCTTGAGCGAACGAAATGCAGTGGAAACATGATGAAACTGCTCCAATAGAACTTTATACTCTTCTGTACCACCTTACCAACAACAACAAAAAACTCAGACCTTAATTTGCACACTCTTTTTAATTGTTCAAATTGCACAAATCATAGACCCTATTTGCAAATTTTTGAATTACAATATCTTTGCAATAGACAATATTTTGATATGCCAATATTGTAGTTATACATTAGGGTTACATGTGCATATATATACTCTTCCATCTTATACCATTCACTGAGGTTGACCACTCTGCACTTTGCATATTTACAAAACCGCATTGTTAGTTTTTACTTTTTTGATTTTTCATAAACTTGATTATAATAGTTAGAGTTATTCTATACTCACTTGGTAGAAAGTAATTGCTTTTATTTTTATTTTTATGTCATTGAATGATTTTTGTAAAAGTTAGTTCATGTCTATATGATAATTTTTCATTCCAAGGCCATAAAACATTATTTCTAACAGGTCCTACAATTGCAATTAAAATATCTCCAAACACTATATGTCTATGATATGATGTCATTCTAAGGCCATAAAACATTATTTCTAACATGTCCTAATTAAAATATCTCCAAACACTCACCTAGAATAGTTATTTGAAAAAAACACAGTACATATTCATATTTGTTATAAATCTCTAGTATATGTTTATGATAAATTATTAATCTCTCTAGTACGTGTATATATATATATGGTGTAGGCTATAGTGACTTTGTTTTTGAGTTACTTTGTTTGTACTTTACTTTATTCACCATTAGATCACTTTTCACCCCATGATCTAATGGTGGACAAAACAAAGTAATGGTTACTTTGTCAAAAACAAAGTGACCATAGAATTTCCCTATATATATATATATGTGTGTGTTTGTGATAAATTTTCCTTAGTTACTTAATAGACAATCAAACACGATTCTTTCATGCTCTATAATTGCTATTAAAGTATATCCAAATACTCAGATCTAGAAAAGTTTATTTTAAAAGGAACATATTGCATGTTATATTTGCCATAATATCATGCTGAATTATAGCATCTATATATTTTTATAATAATTTTTCTTATGAGGCCATGAATCATTATTTCTAACTAAGATGTCCTGTCCATGTATTTTCTATTAAAGTATCTCCGAATACTCATCTAGAAATTATTTCAAAAGAAAAAACATATTACACATTATTTCTCCTTCTAAAACCATCACTCATTATTTCTAACATGTCCTATAATTGCTATTAAAGTATCTCAAAATAGTAAATACTCATCTAGAATATTTATTTGGAAAAAGCTAGATTACTTATATACTAATTTTGTTACATGCAGGATACAAATAGTAAATATTATTGAACACACACATATATATAAAACTTTACAAAATTATCCAACTAATAAAAGAAATATGCAACATTTTAGAATTTAGTAAAAAAATAAAATAGAACTCAAGTAATATAATCAATATCTTCAAACAAATATTCTGTTTAATCTTTTTTTTACATGATTGATCATATATACGATTTAAAGGGGGTTTCTTTTTCATAAAAACAAGACAACAACAAACTATAGTTGCAGAGTACACACACGATGTGCAAATATCAACAAAAATGAGATTAAAGTTACAGGAGGTTGTCTTAAAGCTCATATCCAATATGTTACGAGCATAAAATGTTTGAATGGATAATGAAAGAAGTAAACTTAAGAAGGAAAACTCACAAGAAAAATGCCAATCAGGATCATAGACGTGCTTGTGGAAATCTATCAAGATAGGCAGTCTCACATTTAGAGGGAGACTCGTATCGTCCTCTGAAACCACAATGAATACACAAATTAAACATGGAATTAATCACGAATTTACATATCTTAATAAGTTAAATCCTATATAAATATTGTAATTAAGAAATGATTGAGATAAGATTATAGAGACTAACCAACAGTATCAAGGGCTCTAAGAACCAAATACATTACACACACCTGCACACAATTGAATACAAGTTCACCTTTAGTTTTATGCACAATTAAACCTTAAATCACAAAATAATTATGATGCATGCACTGAAAAAGAACCATTTAAATCAAACAAATTTAATATAATGCAGCAATCACAGAGTATAAAAAAGGTAGAGATCCTCGAGAGTTGAAATCGTCTGCTTACAGCATGACGGAGGGGAGTGGGAAGCTGTCCGATGAGGAGAGCGAAACTACGAGAGACCTTGGGAAGCATTGAGTAACAGAAAACCCAATGAGGCTCCGATGGCATATCTTTCTCGACTTGCTTCTCCGCCATTTTGAGTTTCAAAAGCCCGTACCATTCTTCGGGATGCTTCACTATCCCTCCCAAAATCTCCATTTCTTTCTTTCTTGTTTAAGATAAAATTATCTCTCTTTTTTTACTATAAATTACTAGTAATTATGCTTCAATAACAGCACTGCTATTTATTCTAGAATTTCTCTACCTGCAGCTTGTAGGTTTGGAGAAAAGGTTTACTAGCTTTTTACGTGATTTTTTTAAGATTCTATTTATTATTTATTATACCCATACATATATATTTATTGCTGTAACTTACCTCTCCAGTTGTCAATTACTCAACTTTAGTTTCCTTAACACCAAATCAGAAATAGAATGCAAGTTGTTAAAATGTAGGTCCAAAATATCTTTAAAAATGAAATTATTCAAATATCTTTATCCCTACCCTAAGCAAGTCATAGCACCTCAACTTATTCAAATTAATCTACTGCTCCTGACCCCCTTTAATAGTTGTTTTAATAATGCATGTATATTTCAACATTTCCACCTTCACTAGGTTACATTGTTTGCATTTTAGATTATAGACCTCCTTTTAAAAAAAAAATGAATTTTCTTTTCTAGATAACTACTTTTAGCAGACTTTTCTTTTAAGAAAAACATCTTATTAACCATTTTGGACTTGCTTTTCTTTTAAAATTTCAGTTTTCTCATTATACTCAAACACCAGAAATTTATTGTACTTGCGACATACGGAACACCAAGCCAATAGATAGTTGATACGCACCACTCTAACCAATAAAATCTTAACACCATATAATTAATTTAAAATACACTTTTAGTTCATTAATTATGTAAAATATTAGGTGCTAAAATAAAACTCAAAACCCTACAAAATAACGCTATGACCCTAACTCTAAATGATAACCCATATAACATGCCATTAAATTATTAAATGATATATACACCATTTATTATGGGTGCAATTTTTTAGTCTCGACATACACTAAAACACCATGATTTTGAAAACCGGAACGAACCGGCCGGTCGAACCGAGAATCAATCATGGGTCCGGTCTGATTATAACTATTCTGAGTGAATTGAACTAACCCGCATGGTAAATGCTACTATTTATTTATTTCTTTTCTTATTTCTCAAATAATAAAGTCTCATAAATATTCAATGATGACAACAAATTAAAGGAAGCAATCAGATTAAGCTTGTAAACTGTGGAGAAATCTTAATCATTAAAAAAACAACAGGAGAGAACCTTCTAATGAGGTTTTAATTTTTACAGGATTTCTATATGACTTGGCCTCTAGATTATCAGTTTGGGATTCTTTTACACTTTTTTGTATGGAGTGATTTCTTATTATTTTTACATATTTGAGCCTTGTACTTTTAGTGTTGTTCTTAAAATAACATCTAATGGTATATATATATATGCATTGTTCTTATTAACTTGTATGGAGCAGTTAAAATTAAATGTTATTTGTTACTTTCTTTTCCTTCTTTGGTAAATTTATTACTTTCTTTTGTTATTTTTTCAAATTTATAAAATCTAATAAGAAATGCATATAATTTTTTTAGCATTCACTTTTTACAATCATAAGATTTGAGCTCATGACCTCACGCTCCTTAGTGAAATGTAATAACCACTAAAACATTGTTTGGTGGATAAAAAATGCATATCATAAAAGAAAATACTGTGTATTTTCATTTAATATAAATTACATATGAAATTTTAATTTTATAATATATATATATATATATATATATACACGGTTCAAACAGTTTAATTATCCAATTAAAACGGTCCTGAATCGGAGACCCAATTATCATGACGGTTTAATATCCGAGCCGGTTTTTAAATCATTGCTAAAACGTAGCATGATGGAAGCCACAAAAAATATATTTGCATCGCCATAATGGGCACATGACTTTAGTCTTTAGAAAATTGATCCTTAACTCTATATAAAAGTTTACCATTTGGTACATGAGTGAAGTTGTGCTTGGACAAACATAGAAAAAAATTGGCATGTCCCTACTATTTTTTTATTCAAAATCTAGATGCAGATATATATCTTAAACTCTGGAAAAACACACGTTAATTATTTTTGTAGATATGATAATTCCCATTAATAACCAACCTAAATGCTAGAAAACATGTATATTTTCACTTGAACCACGAAAAACACGGTTCCTTGGGAAGGGGTTTCCCAACTGCAATAATTCAAGGATGTAGACTAGCATTCATAATGTTTTCCCATAGAGCCTACCATCGAGATATTACACTTTATAGTAGTCTAAATTCGGAAATTTCAATATAAGATATAATATATCTCCACACAAGTTTCTATGTCGGTAAAACATGTTTAATGTAAAATCCATCTTAACATTTATAAGTATACATCTTAACATTTAATTGATTGAGATATAAAAAGACAACTATGCTCATCAAAGTTATAGTTGGAACAAATAGTCTACGTATTACGTGTCATAAAGATAAAAACTCTATAATAATGCGTCACAAAGAAACTAACTTGCCTTAATTTAGGCAAAAGAAGTAAATCATTCAACCCTTCAATTATTAATAATAATTGCTGTTTTCAGAATATAAAGGGAAGAGTTATGTGAAAACACTCCACTTTCCTTAAATCAGAATGATTGTTCATATAAGAATACTTCAATGTTAAATAGTTTATTAGTAACATATTTTGTAAATAAAGTCGTGACATCTCGACATTTATAGGTGGCCTTGACATTTTAGAGGAGAGAAAAACTTTTATTTCTTTTTCTTTCTTTTTTTCAAAATAATATTCCACGCTTTCTTAAACTTTAATTTCGACAATTTTATAGTGTTGCATTTGTATTGACAAGATACGCTCACTTTGAGAGCCATAAAGTTTAGGTAAAAACGACTTTAAAATTCTGAACATCTATAACATCATCTAGTTGCATCTTTATTTTAGTACAATATTCTAAATAATGTTATAAGTGTTTTAAACTTTATATTATGTGTTCTAAAAGTTAAGCATAATGTTCTAAAGGTTAATATTTGGACTATGCATTACAAGAAAACACGTAAATACTGGCAGAATGCACCAACCGAAGGATTTTGGGCCGATTTGATATAAGTAGTCTTTTCTATGCAATTCGGAAAATTTTCGCTTCTAAATTTCTGTTAATTGAATCTTTACCGTGGGCACGATAACTGGTACACCAGAGGCGTGTCCTTCCCGATCCTCTCTACGACATGAAGATGTATCATTGGGAATCTTTTACAACAAAAATCATAACACATAGACTTTGAGTAGATTCGGAACAAAGAAAATGAATTCATGTAATGTTAGATGTTGACGTGCATATATAACATGTGGTTGTTGTTGCTTGTGATTTGATAAGTAATACTTCATCCGTTCCATATTACATGTCTTTCTAGAGATAATTGTTTGTTTCACAATACATGTCATTTTATTTATGCAAATTAATTAGCTTTTACCAAATATACTCCTATTTAAATAACCTTTTTACTCTTGGAAATTATGAAAATAACTAAAGTAAGGATGACAAAGTCTTTTACACTTTTAACAATTACTTTTCTTAATCTTTGTACTTTAACTTAAAATAATATGTATTATAAAACGGATGTAGTAATTTAGTAATTTACATATTTTTCGATCTAACTATTCATTTTTTCATGATTAGAACAAGTTAATTATTACTCAACTCTTTTTAACAGTATTGATGTTATTTCTCTATCTTTAGGCCAACATCAATATTTGTTTATATTCAAACTCAATTTTAATTAGGAAATGGTTTGTTATTAACAACTCTTCTCCAACTTCCTTTCCAATGTTCATTTCTCTCATTACCCCATTACAACTTATTGCTCTTAGGCACTGGGTTAAGCTAACAGTTCTATTAACTAACTTTGTCAGAGTTAGCTCAAGACCCCAATGTTTTATCTATTTGGTGTGTTATTGCTAATTTAATCACTCACAAAATCGGAATCCACAAAGGAAATATTAACAGAATCTCGGTCTCTCTTTTTAGTATTTTTTTTTTATCTTCTCACATTGGAGTAACTTTCGATTGCAGATAGTTCACCAGAATGACATAGTCTTTATCCGACTTGAAGTAGCACTCACTAAACTCTTCTTCATAGCACATATAAGGTTTGTTTTTTTTTTGAAATGAAATAGCACATTTAAGTTTTCTGTATCTTGTTGTTTTCTACATCCATGTTCAATTGCTTGTTTATATCCATTGCTCGCAAAATTGTTGAGTTGCTTTGCTTAGTACTTTTGCTGCAGCTCCATGGAAAATTAAGTTTATATTACTTGTACATAACTTTTAACTTTTCACTTATTTTATTCTTGCATATATACATACACGAGTTTCATTCAATCCAAATAAATATTTGAAAATTAAATATAGAATCATTCTGAAAATAATTTAAAGTCTCCTACATAAACACATCTAAAATTTGTCCGTAAACTATTTAAATAAATATTCTAAAAAATATATCACCGAGATGAATGGGTCGATGATTTTGTAAGACCTTCGACGGAAAGTCACCAACACAAACTCGTCGGAACAACCTATGCAAAACTCTGAGCAAAATTGTGCTTTGATATCCCGACACATCAATTTTTTTTTCTTTGAACGTGTTACTATAACGAGGCTTATATCTCAACACTACTTTTTGTCGGAATTGCAGCGATGACATCCATCACCCACCCAAATTGGGCATTCACCCACGGATCTTTCGTGTGATAAAGTTTTTTCTTGTAGTGACATTTGTGACGAACCCTTATATTTTGACATGAACAAAACTATTTCAAAAAATGAAATATAAACTATTTGTCTAAGTATATTGTGTAGTCGAACAGGAGCACCTTATTACTGATCCAAGGAAGAAGACCTTCAAATGATCATCAATCAGAAGATAGCTTTGTTGATCATAAGATAAAAGTTTTTCAAAGAATCAAAGAGAAGAAGCTAAAGGAGTTGATTAACACAACATTGGATTAGGAGCTCTGCTAAAGAACTTAAAAGAAGACTTTCAGAATCAACAAGCTTCACGAACAAAGAAGAAGAAAGGCATGTGAGGAGTCAAAATCCATAATCTCGTGTTGGTAGCGGAGAAGTGGAGATCTAAATTCCTGTTGACAATATCCAATATCTCATGGTAGTGATGTGTTGATTTTGTTATTTAACAAAAGAAAATGATAAGAAGAAATGAAGGACTAGAATGCAAATTTTGTAGTTGAAATTGCTTTCATAAAGAGACGTCCACACGTATTCTCATTCTAATTTGACAATGGTATGCCATATGAGATTTTTGTACTTAATCAATTCACTTTAACTGAGTTTAATGAGCTATGAGACTTTCTTAAAGTTTAGGGAGTCAATTATTAAACATTAATCAAACTAGAGACCTTTTTCAATTAATTTAATTTTTCAATTCCTTTTGTTTCAAACAACTTATATCTATATATGTTGACAAAATAATGTTCCTCCGTATCAAATTGTATATTAGTAAAATGAACTTAAATATCATTTGAGTTTATAAATCGTCAAATTTAGAAAACGTAAAGTATTTATAATATGGTTTATAATTTCGATTCGAGGGCTCAACAATGCTTGAAGGCTATGATTTTATCCATTATGTAAATGTAATTTTTCTTAAAAAAATATGAAATGTACTTCATTCTCGTAAAAACGTAAAGTTGTAATTAATGATACTTTATTTCGCAAAATAACTTCATGCCACACACCTCTATTTTATTGTAGAGTTTGAAAGCAAATTGAGAGTAATAGAAAATGTTAACAAGTTGCTTTGCTACTAAAGTTTTCCAAGATTATAACAACAAATAAAAACTAATTTTACAATAAAGAATTAACAAATTACTGTTTTGGTATAATAATAATATAAACTAAGATTACTTTCAAAACCTAAATTAAAATTGAAGGTGTAGGCTATGGTCACTTTGTTTTTCCCTTACTTTGTCTATACTTTGTCTTTTTCACCATTGGATTAGTTTTTAACTCATGATCCAATGGTTGACAAAACAAAGTAATGGTTACTTTGTGAAAAACAAAGTGACCATAGAATATCCAAAAAATTGAATGATTGTCCTGAAAAAAAAACATATTTTCTATTTACATATTTTTAAAATATATATCAACTTTTTATGACCATCATTTTCCCCAAATATCTATCATATTTATTAAACAAAATGATATTCCTTTCTTTTATAAAAATAAAGCTAACTTTAATACCAGAAAAATAATTAAATATAATCTGTCCTACCGAAAAAATAATAATTACAAATAATCTAAACATTTTTATCAACTTTATGCGAACGCACTTTACCCCACAATGTCATATAGTCCATCATATAGCATAGCATTGCATTTGATGAGTTCATGGAGGGCAACAACAACTAAATAAAAACAAAATAGGAAAAATGTCAAAGTAGAGAATACATTTACTTAATTTAACGATATTAACAATGAAGCCACCTTCTTCCTTCTTTTTCGACATCACCACCACCTCCTCGATTTCCTATATCTTAGAAAAATAATAATGTGCCGTTAATATCCGACGAGGTATGTAGTGAAAGTGGGTTAGAAAGTCATAATCAAAGGAGGCAATAAATATTAGGGATATCTATATTATTTGTTGATCCGACTAGAACTGTTAATATGAGTTACAATCCGTAAATTAAGCAGATTAGAATGGGGTTAAATGGGTCAACTCATTTAACCTATTTATGAAATGAGTCGAGCTGTGAATTGATTAGATAATTTATTGTACCCATATTAACCCGACTCATAAATCCATTTTCATGGTGGCATTTAACCTATGTAATTATTCATTTAAGTGGATCAATAAATTAAATAGATTAGTAGAGTAATGAGTTAACGGGTCACATTGTTTGACTCATTTATTAATTTATAAAATTAAAACCGTATGAACCTATTTATTAAACGGATCATATCTACCCATTATTACAAAAGTGGCCACAAAATTAGCCTAAATGAGATAACATGAGCTGTTTATAGCGTGATGCAAGCTAGAGTAGACTTTTAACGTATGAATGACATGGTAAATCAAATCCGGGAAAAAAGTGGTCACTAAAAGGGGAAATAAATTGTTGAACTTGGAGCGGAGTGGAGTTTTACTAGTAGTAGTATTGGCAGGGAGATTGTTGAGTGTGTGGTATATTAAATTAGAAAAACGTTAGTCGTCTGTTTGGACTGACTCAAAGTGTCGTTGTCATAATTTCCATCTCCCCTATTTCTCCTTCCATGGAATTATAGAGTTTGAAACTACTCTTCTGCATCATCATCATCTATCTGCTCGTGTCATTCTTCGCCTTCTAGCTGCAGATATTTTCCAGTTAATATTTTCTATCTTATTCATTTGATTTGATTGGATATGTTGTTCCAATTAATGAATAGATTTGCTAAATTTATTTGATTGATTGATTTGTTAATAATGCTTGGAATGTTATTAATCACCTCGACTGTAAATCTTTCAATTCAACTTAGAGTGGACTTCTCTTCTGCATGTTTTATTTTTCATTCAATGTCAGCCGCACTTACAGATCTCCCCTAATTAAACCTTAATCAATTGCTTAAACTACCATGTGGACCGTATTTAATTCTTAATCACGTCGTTTGACTTTCAATTCCATCTACTTCATAAACAATAATTCATCATTTATCCCCAGTTTATATTTATTCAAGTTTTTTCGCTGGTTTTTTTCAGAAAAATGGGGAGTTTGGGAGCAATTCTGAGGCATCCGGATGATTTTTACCCGCTTTTGAAGCTCAAAATGGCTGCTAAACATGCTGAGAAGCAGATCCCTGCACAACCTCACTGGGCTTTTTGTTACTCCATGCTTCACAAGGTCTCTCGTAGCTTCTCTCTTGTCATCCAACAGCTTGGCACTGAACTCCGTGACGCTGTGAGTTCTTTTTTCAATTCAATCATAACTTACTGATCTCACGTGATGTGTAATCTAGAGCTTTTTGTTTAATTTATGTTTTGCTGCCAACGATGTCAATGGTCTGTTTCATCTTAAGATTGTGTCGCTTTTGTAGTTGGTTTAGCTTAAACAGTTCATCTCAAGAAATTACCCAATAACATTATATAGTCCAGAAAGTAAATTATTCTCTTTCCCCTCTCGCCCCTTGCTATCTCTATGAACATAATTGGTGTTATTTTCGGTATTGGCAAATGTTTCAGGCTCTTAGGATAGGATAATTTTTTCCATGTATGGAGAACTTATTTTCCTCCATATGCCATCGTCTAGCATGAAAGAGCATAACATATGAGTCTCTAAACATAAAATGCTCATCTTCTCTCTCTCTCTCCCTCACACACACACACACACACACGCACACATACACATACAGAGACAAACTCACACATTCTTATCTTATTATTGATATATGGTTTAGCAATCTGTTTCATCTATCTAATTCTATAAATGAATTCATAACTTTGCAATTTCTTTTTGTGTTTTGCAGGTTTGTATATTCTATTTGGTTCTTCGAGCCCTTGATACTGTTGGTTTGTTGCTATTATCTTTGACACTTATCATTGCTTTGTGATTATTTCACTACATATATCTGACACATTGACCTGGCATTCAAGATTAGAATTATTGATATTATGATTTATCTCTATTCTTAAGACATGTTTGATACGTTGTGCTTGTTTGCAAATTATTCTTGATAGTCTGCTCGCGTTGAGCATACAATGTAGCACCTGAGTCCGGGACAATTTATTGGTTGGTCATTAAGAGGATGAATCTTGTATTCGTTGTTTTGGGAAAAAACACTTCTAAGTTATGACATGCTCCATATTCACAATAACAATGCCTGACTGCCATGTGGCACTAAGCTTTGCAAGAGTGGGAAGGAATACGGAACACTTCTATATAAATTTGTGTGCGATGACGGGTGATTCTATTTTGAGCCTTGGAGCAATGTTAAGTTTTCTTCCATGCGACTTAGAGGCGGTCATGCCGTCATGGGTTTCAGTCGCAAAAAAGCCTCTTAACAGGGGAAGGATGCATGCATTAGACCCAAATAGGCCCAATCCCTCTCTCGAATCCCAAATAGTGTCCGCGTTGTCACCTAGGTTTACTCTTTTTATACATATGCACAGTAGTGGTAGGGTAGTGTTCGGAAGGATTTGAATCATCTATATCTTTTGTACTTGATGCATCTTTTTTGTTGTTTGATTACTCTCTTGATTTCTTAACAGAGGATGATACAAGCATACCTGCAGATGTGAAAGTGCCGATCTTGATAGCTTTTCACAAGCACATATATGATCGTGAATGGCATTTTTCTTGTGAGTATTATTGTTTTGCTCATGAATTTTATGGATTCTTCAATGTGAATGACTTGAGTCAACTCAATTTTGCTGTCGTTGACAACTTCATTTCACTGCACTTATTGCAAATATGTCTGAAACCAATGTTTCCTGTGCATTGGACAACACATATCAGCCTAAGTCATTCTTGTAGAAAATCTTTGTTGAATCAGTTTTTCAACAAAAAATGCTGTTTTTCATTTTTCGACACTATGTTTCTATTTAATGTTTCCCTAGATTCAATTGTTATTTGTGTTGATTCTCTATTCCTGAGAGTGAAGCTTAACATTCCCCTTGAAAGCTTTTATGCCTCTCGTCTTTTATCATATTATGAAAAATTTGCCAGGTTCCTTTTCTCTTGAAAGTTACTTGTAGAATATCTCTTAAATTATCTCTTTAAGAAATTTAAACAACATGATCTATTATGTTTCACTTGTTAGTAGAAATTGATGCATGCTTTAATAATCTGATGGTTTCTTTTATTTAAGGTGGTACTAAGGATTATAAAGTTCTCATGGACCAATTTCATCAACTTTCAACTGCTTTTCTTGAGCTTGGGAAAAGGTTCCTTCTGCTTCCTCTCTCCTGTTGAACTGAAGTAGATTTTTCAATATATGTATTTTTCTTGAAAATTTCTCAAGGTTCTCAACATATTAAAAATTAGATGAAGCATAGTTTATGGACGGACATTTGAGCAAACTACTGAACTTGAGTTTGTATTATTTGGGAATAATTGGTCGATTAAAACCTCTATTTGTTCTATTAGAAGTTTGGGATCTGTTAGATTTAGATGTTCTTTCAAGTTTAACTGAGTGGCATCACCTGTCTATGAATAATGAATCTTCCATTGACTTGTTCTATATGTTTATTTGTTCTTTGCAAATGACTTGTAGAGTTCAATTGTCTCTGCAGTTATCAGGAGGCAATCGAGGATATCACGAAAAAAATGGGTGCAGGAATGGCTAAATTCATATGCAAAGAGGTTAGAGGTTTTCAGGCTGTAATGATCACATATAATTGCCCTCCTTATTCTTTTGAAATTAAAATGAAAACCTTTTTTTTTTTTTTTTTTCGAAAGAAGAAAGTGAATTATAACTCAGAGACCTTTTTCCTATATATTTCTGTGGCTATAAATTTTATCCATAAAATGATTTCATATTATTTGTTTTTGTGGAATTAATGCCATCAAAAGACAACTCTTTACTTCACTTCATAAGTTCATAATTGGTGTAATGTAGAATACTGATATTACGCTGATAATAACATCTGTCCCTTGTTTTATCAATTCTGGCTTAATCAATCATGAGAGCAATTTTACTTTTTAATAGAAATTATAAAATATCGATTTACAATATACAATATAAGATGACTATTTAGCTTGTTAATTCCTTGATCACCTATATTAAGAAATAATTTAATATATGATAAACTTAGTGTATTCCAATTCTCTATTAAAAAAATCAAGATTGTCCAGGGCTTGTAATAGAATTTTTGTTTTTACACTTCACATCTCTTCATAAAGTCACATTATGAGGTTTTTGATGTTTGATTCTGTTACTGTTTGTGAAATTTAATCTTTTACTTGTAATTTTTTTGAATAAAAAACATAGAACAATTACATATTACATACTCTTAAGATCTGATCATCAGTTCTACTTCATCCTTGCATTCTTACAGTATCCCTGGAATCTGATTTGACTGGAAAAGAAATTAAAAAATTAAAACCTTAACATGCTGATTATATAAGTGTGGAATCAAATTTTAAGAGTTTCTTGGTTTGATATTTCTTTAAACAACCAGAACTCCTAAGTTATCTTTTTTATATTCACAAAACAAATGCCTTATGGATGACTGTTAATAATATCATTTGAGCTATACCAAAAGGTACAAACAATTTTAATATATATTTAAGAATAATATCATTTTGCCCCTTCATTTATAATTCTAGCTTCCCCCTGGTTTCAAGTGTGAAAATACTGGAATACAAGACTGTAGAGATAATCAATCCTAAAATATGCGTAAGTGTCAAGGGGCCAATTGATCCAAAAGCTTAAGCTGATAGGTAAGGCCTTTAAGTAGCTTTTATTATATCAATGCGATGCCCCTTGAGCGTGAAGCGTGTATAAAACCCATCCTACCATGTGTTTAAATTTCATCAATGAATGGGGTTGCCTGGATTTGAGCTCTTGACCGCCTAGGAGGCTTTGTTACAATGTTAAGGAACCAATGGATCCAAAAGCTTAAAATGATAGATACGGTCTAAGAAATCTAACAATAAGAAAGTTCTCTAGAAATCGCTTTAATTTTAAATTTCCATTGTATACGAAATACTGTCTAGAAGCTGATGGGGGTTCACAATTAAAATGGTAATTCTAAAATGTACTGAAAAGTAGTGATTTCAATAATTTGCATTAGAGGAGTCTGGCTTTGAATTAATTATGTCTAGCTAGTATTTGACTTTTTTTAACTACATAAGCTTCTGGGCTTGACTTACGTCCTTATTTCTGCATTCTGCTGAGATTCAAATTTTGTTTTCTTGATGCCATTGATTTCTTATCTTTCAGGTGGAAACAGTTGACGACTACGATGAATATTGCCATTATGTTGCAGGACTTGTCGGACTAGGTCTTTCCAAGCTTTTTGATGCCTCTGGATTCGAAGATTTGGCACCAGATGACCTTTCCAACTCGATGGGGTTATTTCTCCAGGTATTGCTAAGATGAGAAAATAATAAATCTGCATCACATCTGACCTCAACATTTGTTTTGATTCTAAATTCTAACAACACATTATGCTGCATTTTCAAACTCAGAAAACAAACATTATCCGGGATTATTTGGAGGACATAAACGAGATACCTAAGTCGCGCATGTTTTGGCCTCGCCAGATCTGGAGTAAATATGTTAATAAACTTGAGGTTTGTAATATTTTCAAATTCTTATTTAAGTTTGACCAATTATCAGTTTTTGTTTGCTATTCATTTTGTCATTTAATGGTGATATTTGCATCTTATTTGTTTGGTGACATCAACTGTTTGACACTCATCCATATCCGTCCCTTTTGCATCTCAGGACTTAAAAGATGAAGAAAACTCGGTCAAAGCAGTGCAGTGCTTGAATGATATGGTTACTAATGCTTTGATACATATGGATGATTGCTTGAAATACATGTCGGCGCTACGAGATCCTGCTATATTTCGTTTTTGTGCCATCCCTCAGGTGAAATATGCTCCCTTGATTTTTGAATTGAAGATGTAGATCTCATGTCCTGCAATCAGCATGTAAAACTTGATTTATTATTGCTTGATGCGACACTTTAAAACAAAATGGAGATAGTATTTTGTTGTGTCTATTTCCAAATTGAAAGAAATTGTTTTATATGTGTAAATTTATAAATTTATTTATTTGAAGTTAAACAAGTGCTAAGTGAACTTATTAGAAATAATGATCAAATCATTAAATAGTGAGTTATTATTCGAGATTAGCTTAATCAAGAATTTATAGTTGTTTTCAGCTCATGAATTATTATTTGATCATTACCAAATGAATGTCATTTCATTGGGTGACTCCAATTGGCTTATTGGTGGCTCGAGTCATTTGTAGCCCCTTCTGCACCTGTTTCGCAAAAGTATTTGAGATATGGAACAGTGACATGATCTTACACACACACACTCCTATCAGGGATTAAATATGAGTAGAGACACTGCCTCACTGCTTTTAATGTTATGTTAATTATTGAAGACTGAACCTCTTGTTCTATACTAGAGATATCGGAGGCATCAATTATTTACTTCAGTTTGATGCTTTCTGATTTTCTTGCCTTTGTAGGGTTTGCCTCTATCTAAACAACTATATGATTGTTCCAGTGAATTTGTATTTTATAATATTCCATGTCCTGTAATGAGAGTTAGTTTTTCATTTTGCCTTTTGTATACCTCATATTTTTTTCATCTATTTCAGTTCTGTATTACGGAGTCGTATCTGTTCTGGTTTGATTCGTGTTATTATGCTTTTTCTTGTAACTTATAAGCCCTCTAAATGCATTTCCAACTTTGTAATGTACCCAAGTCGATTCTGATCAACTTTGTTCCTAAACTAGTTGACTTGGCTATTAGATTGCTTTTTCTGAATTCCACATTTCCACTTCTGGTGCGTTTTCTGGCATGCAACCACTTGCCAAATTATCTCAATCTTCCTTTTCTCTGTTGTTCTAATGTGGTCACTACTTGCTTTGATATGAGTGCATTAATTTTTAGACAAATAAAAACCATTAGATTTTACTTTACTTTTTGCAGTTATTATATTGTGTTGTAATGATAATTATTATTTTTATTATTATTATTTTTGTGGAATCATGATCGTCATTTTACGTGTCTTTATTGCTAGATTATGTCAATTGGAACCCTAGCATTGTGCTACAACAACATTGAAGTATTTAGAGGTGTAGTGAAGATGAGGCGTGGTAAGTTCATTCTATGAACTCATTTACTTTCTTGAGTCTGAAACTAGTCAAGTTTCAGACCCATGTACAAAACTAGATATATCTTTGCTATTTCATAAAATGATAGGATGAAAGTATCACTTAATCTCATAATTTATTTTCAATATTCCGACTCTCTAGAGTATTTTAATGTCTCGCTTATATATTTATTTATTGATCGATGTGGATGTTTGATGAAAATGCCTGTACTTCGCCATTTTATAATCTGATATTGACTGTGTTCCCATTCCATCTGTAGCATTTCAGTTATCTAAAAATATAATTACTCTTTTGACCATGAAATTTTTACATGTATCAACTCCCGCATGTCATGCTATTTTATACATTCTATGCTATCTTCCCTTGCGGATATTTCAGATTCTGAGCTATTCGTTGTATCATTGGGAAGATTGAGCTGCAAGCATTCCTTGTGTTTTAATTTTTTGCTATTTGGTTCTAGGTCTTACTGCAAAGGTCATTGACAGAACAAGGACCATGGCAGATGTCTATAGAGCCTTCTTTGACTTCTCATCTATGATAAAATCCAAGGTTCGTCGCTTCATTTTTAATTGTGAACTTTACATATCTGTTTAGGCAAATCAGTGGAGAGTCTTGTTTATGCATGACAAATCACAAATGAGTTATTCAATAGTGCTGCAATTTTCCTACAATATTTTCTTTGGTTTATTTCATTATTAGATTATAATGTTTCTGCATGATATGTATGGTTGATTTTTTTTTGAGAATAATTATAAAAACAGAATTGACTGGGTGGTGGAGTCGTGGAAACACCTCTTTCTTCCATATTTTGGACATCGAACAGTATGTTACTGTTGGAACATGAAAGAATTGAAATCTTAGATCAAAACACTATGTATGGATGGTGTGAACTGGCTAAACAAGTATTCTTGAACAGTGAGCAAAAGCAGAATAGGGGGATTTTTTTTTTATATATCATTATGATAAAAATATGTTTAAAACAAAACCTCATTCAAATTAATGATATCGAGATAGGCAATTTGTGAATTTAAATCTTTTTAATGATTTCTTAGGAGTCCTTGGGACTCAAACAAATGGGAGATGGGCAAATGCGTCCTATATCATCTGGTTGATTATTGTTTGGTTTAGTGGAGTACCTTATGTTTCTATCAGAAGCAAACTCTTGGATCTGTCTGTGCCAGGGAATAGGTGATTTTTTGTTTGTTTTGAAACAATTTACTTTGCTTACTGAAAATGCTCATTGGTCGCCTGCAGGTCGACATAAATGATCCCAATGCAGAAAAGACATTGAACAGGCTGGAAGCAATACAGAAAACTTGCAAGGAGTCTGGGCTGCTAAGCAAAAGGTTTGCGCATCTATCTCTTCTAACCTCTTGATATTGTTTTTAATCTTCTTTTGTATAACTCATGTTTCTTCTTTGGTTCATTCAGGAAATCTTACATAAACGGGAGCAAGCCATTTTATAATTCTACTATGGTAACACTCTGGAATCTCTGTATTTCAATTTATTTTTTCCCCAATCTTATTGATATATCAACAGCTAAATGAGGAAATAAACCATTAGGCTAGGTGTTTTAAATAGGTTTTAAGTATTTCTATTTTATTATTCAATGCAGGTTGTTCTACTAATTATTGTGTTGGCAATCATTTTGGCTTATCTCTGCAATCGGACCAACTAACTAGTGTATCTAGTTTTAAGTAATCGGTTGAAGATTTGAGTCTGGTTATCGTGAAACTGAAACGCTGTGTGAGTTATGGAGGATGTCTACTTCTGTGAACATTGCCTGCAGTTTTGCACGTGGACGGCTAGCTAGCAATCAAGGTGCTTGCTTGATTTGTTCCAGGAGAACTGTGAATTTTGATGTTTCAGTATATAGTGTAGTGCCATAACAATGTTTGTGTCGAGCATCGTGTCTCAGTATATTAGTGATTTATTCTCTTTGGTTGTTATTATACTTTTTTTAATACTCTGAAATTGAACCTTGTGAAGATGCAAACTTTCAATTTGATGATCATTATTAATGACTTCATAGATTTGTAAACCGTGTTCATGTTTAGAAAAGCCAGCTGTCTCTATATTTAGTAAACATCCTAGTTTATCCCTTGTTTACTTAAAATTATCTATTCGCTTTCTTAAAATAACTTATTGACTTCTTAAACTTTAATTGTGATACGTGTAAAGAAACACTACAAAAGCCTGAATCTGTTAGGCTAGTTTTGAAAATAATGGTTAGGAGAAAATAAACTAACAAACTTATTTTCTGCATATCTCGATCACTCTCCTTAATGCTTCTTGGTCAAGGCATCGGAAGGATAGGAAATTGAAGTTTGAAAGAGCTTGGTTGTTAGAGGATGATGGGTTTGATGAGATGGTGGGAGTGCGATGAGATGTGCTCAATTCTCAAGAAAGATTGAGCATTTCAATTCTGTTTTACTCAAACTTCGATTTAGTACTAATGAGAGACATCTTTCGGTTTCTTAAACCTAAGAATCATTTGGGACGAAATTTCTTTTCGCCAGCAAGCAAAAGCATTTTGGCTTAAATGCTGAATCAATTCAGTACTATCAAATGCTATTTAACTTTATAAAGCCTTTAATACCTGCTACATGAAAAAAATTTCATGCAATATAAACATATCTAGGGACAACATTACTTTTAGGACAAATAATAACATCAATTTACAGAATAAATTCTAAAAGCACGATTATTATCATATTATATATTATTGTTATTATTTAATTAAGAGAATTGACGAGTCTAATATTGAAAGTTGATTTTTTATTTTTATTTTTTAAGCAATAAGTAAACTAAGTTGTTGGATTTGCATATATTATTTGGTGCAGCTGTTAATATTTAGAGGAGAGATGTAGAAGCAGGGCCCAGTGGGGGTGTTGCAGTTAGTTAGTTAGTTAGATAGATACTGTACAACGTTAGAAAGTAAGGTAGCTTTTACAATTTTCAAATCCCCCTACCTTTTGGCTTCTCTTCGGTTTTTGATTATTTTACCACCTTTTTCTTCTTTTTTTTAAATAAAACCCTCTTTGTGTTCTAATTTAAACAATTACTTAACTACAGAAAATAAGATCTATCTTATTAGAAATTATATTTTTATAAAAAAATTGCTGCTTTTTCATAAGGATAAACGAAAAGTTAGAATAGAAGAGAGAATATTTTGGATAAAAATACTTATATACCAAGTCCACATTTTAATACTGTTAACAAAAATAAAATGTCCTTTCAAAAAAAATAAAATAATTATAAGGGTTTTTCATTTGCTTATCATTGATAAAATTTTATGTATTGTTTTAATTCTTTACTTCAAAGTAAAGAGAATAATAATTTATTTATTTCAAAAATAAGAACCATTCTTATTTCTAATATTAGTGAAGTGAAGATTTACCCCTAACGTATGAAATAATATAAATTTACTACTAATGTCTCCAATAAAGATAAATTTTATGGCTATATTACCAAAAAAAGTGTGAACATATAGTTGTACATTGAACTTTCCGAACGTCAATTATCTAAGGTTTTTATAATGCTACTAATTCCTACCAACGTACAACTTGATATATATAAATTAACCATAGGGGGAAATTCATTCCTTATAGTATATGTATATTTTTTAAAAGATGGAAAATAAAATATGGAGGGAAAGGGAAAGGTGAAAGTGGAGGCGCCAAATAGAATAGTGCACATGCAGAAGTATAGGAAGATGCTACCTGCTCTTCAACGTACCCAAAAACCGGTCGCTATGTTTTGTTTCCTTTTTTTCTCTGTTTTTGTATTCTCCTTCCTTGCTTGAATTGAATGTCATTCCTTTCCATTCCCAAACAAAATGCAAATCACAACCATGTCTCTTTCTTCTTCTTCTTCTTCTTCTTCATCATTCCACGTTACTAGTACTCCTTCCCGATACCCGGTTCCTAAAAGACTTTCTTGCCCTTCACTTCTCTTCAAATCTCTTTCTCTAGTAGTTCCAACTTCGTTAACAAGAAGCTCATACTCCTCCTATATTTCACCTCTAACTTCTAACATTTCATACTCAAAGCACCATCGTGCTACTTATAATTGTACTTGTAATGGTAATGGTTCCAGCTCAGAATTAGAGCCCGAAGCTGCTGCTGCTGCTTTAGATTATGGCGGTGTCATCGACCCTGCAGGTGAAGAAGACAAAAATGTGGAAGTTCAGAAGTCTTTATGGAATCAGATAAAGGAGATCATAGTGTTTTCAGGGCCAGCTTCCGGACTATGGATTTGTGGTCCTCTCATGAGCCTTATTTCCACTGCTGTTATCGGCCGGGGAAGCTCTACCGACCTTGCTGCTTTAGGTACCTACCTACCTTTTTTACAATTACCATAAACCCTCCTGCTTAAGTCAAATCTCCTATATTTATAATTATTATTCAATCTGAAGGGCACATGTTCGATCCACGGGACCGACAATAGACTCATTTGGACTTCGATGCTAAAGTTAGGAAAATTGTAAAAGAGGATAAGGAGTTATTCATGAAATGAGTGAAACAAATAGAACAATTATAATGTGCTTTGTTGTGACACTATTTCAATATATATAGGAATGTTTGTCTTAGTGAGGTGAGTTTTCCCTTTTTTCCCTTTCCTTCAAGGACAAGAATTTAACGGTTTTTTCGGGATCTTCTTTGTAAGGAGATACCAAGTTGGGATTCTTTGTAAACATCTTTTTGCCCTCTAGTGTTATGATACGCCCAGGAGCATCGTAGTGTTACACTACATTTGGTCGTATTCTTCATGTCAACGATGATCTTCTTGATGTGCCCTTGGTTATGGGCTTTCTTGATGCTTTGAGCTGAGGATTGGTACTTAATCCAACAGTCCCATGGTGCTCACTCCGCCAGTTTGAACATTTTGATAATACTTGTTTTGATATTTGGACAGGTCCAGGGACAGTTTTTTGTGATAACTTGAATCTTCTATTCATGTTTCTTTCCATTGCTACTTCTAACATGGTTGCCACTGCACTTGCCAAAAGGGTAACTTTCTTCATTTTCTCCTCTTATTTCTAATGGATTCATTTTGTACTTATGCATCTTTGTGCATTCACTTTGCTTTTTGCTCTGCATTATTTAATTGGGTCTGAACCATTAAAAAGAACAGGATAAAAAGCAAGTTCAGCATCAAATATCAGTTTTGCTGTTCGTTGGATTGTCTTGTGGCATATTGATGCTCTTATTTACACAATTCCTTTCTTCCTCGGCACTAACCGGTACTAAACACTGCCCTAAAATTCACTTCACATTCTCCTACAAATATATATACATATATATGATATGAATTTGCTAATGTTAATTTTGCAGCTTTCGCCGGCCCTAAGAATGCGCATATTATACCTGCAGCCACTCAATATGTTCAGGTACATTGTCTATAGCAAGAACTTTAATGTATTCATTTGTTTCGAAGCAAGTGGAAGGTCTGAATTTAGCTAATTAACTATTAAGTTCCAGAGTTGATTAATATGATTTACATAAACAGAAGATCTTTTTTTTCTATCGAACTAATTGATCTTTATGAATATGCAGATTCGAGGCTTAGCATGGCCAGCAATTCTCTACGGATTGGTATCACAAAGTTCAAGGTAGAAATAATTTATATTCGTATTTGGGTCCAGACATTAACATAAAAGATTGCATTCTTTTGTTGGGTTGATATATTGTTGCACATTAGCTTATATAAATTGAATTTGAATTTTCAAATTTTTGGTTTGATTTTGCAGTCTCGGCATGAAAGATTCAGTGGCACCTTTAAAGGCATTGATAGTTGCCACAGTTGTCAATACAAGTTGTCACTTAGTCCTGTGCACATGGCTAGGCTATGGTATTGCAGGGGCAGCTTGGTCAACAATGGCATCACAAGTATGCTCATGATCTGTTTTCTGTTTGAAAATTTAGACTGTTTTCTAGTTTATCAATAAATGATTATGTTTATTCAGGTAATTGCAGCTTTTATGATGGTAGATGCTCTGAACAAGAAAGGTTACAATGGTTTTGCTGTCGCTGTTCCGTCTCCAAAAGAATTTCTGCATATATTCAGCATTGCTGGCCCTGTGTTTGTTACAATGTTCTCAAAGGTATTTCTTAGTTTTTCTGTTTTATGTGCCACATTGCTGAATAGTTTTGTTAAGGGCTTCATTTTCATATTTTCAGGTGGCCTTCTACTCTGTCATGACTTATTTTGCAACTGCAATGGGCACTTTCACTGTCGCTGCACATCAGGTCGGTTATTTTTGTTGAGCAACTACTTAGTTGTTGTTCAAATAGGATATTTTACCTTGAGCCAGCAGCCACAAATGTTGGCTCGTAGATCTGATCGAAAGTGTAGGATGCACAAAAGCGGGAGCTTTGGTGCTAAAGCCAGTAACTACTTAGCTTTAGAGAATAGGATGAGAGCTAGTACTATCATATAATATAATGAATATTAGATAGTCTACCTTGTATATATGCTCAAAGAATTTTATGTATCACAGCCTTAACTTGGTGGGAAATAAAAGAAAAGTAGTAATTAGAATAGGAATAGGAATGTCATGGAGAAGCATTCCACCTTTTGCTTCGATGTAAAAAGGTTCAGTCAACATAACCAATGGTACTGGAATGACATCTGCGCAAAAACTAAAGAAATCCTCCCATTTAGAGGCAACTTTTGTATGGAATTAGGAAAAGTTTCTTACACGTTATCAGAGCCACTTAATCTAATATTAGCATTAGTTGTTAAATTTTCATTTATTCTTTTTCATATAAAATAGATCTGATATCGTGACTATTGTTGCAGGTGATGATCCAAATATATGGAATGTGCATGGTATGGGGTGAGCCTCTCTCTCAAACTGCACAGTCATTCATGCCTGAATTACTATATGGAGTTGATAGAAGTGTAGAGAAGGTCAGTAATTTCTAATTTTGTCAATGTATAGTAAGAGCATTCAGATTATGAGTCCCTTTGGTCCATTAACTTGACATTTTATATCAAGTTAGTCCAGAATGATACTTGTCAGCATCAAAAATTGATCGTTCACCACCAAACATGCGTCACTTCTAGACTAATTTGACCACAATGCCAAGCTATGGACTAAAATAGTTCTGAAAGTTCACTTGGGGGGAAATTGAACCTGAAAACCATATTTAAAGGTTAAGAAGTTAATCTTTTTATCCAAGAATATTGTAAGAACTAAAATGGTGGGAGATGCGAAACAGGCACGAATGCTGCTGAAGTCACTTTTGATAATTGGAGCAATACTTGGAGTGACAATTGCAACAATTGGAACAACAATTCCTTGGTTGTTTCCGAATATTTTCACTCGTGATCCTAATGTCATACAACAGGTTAGTTAACTTCCTTCCTATCATATATAATGTCATTCATTGAATGGTATCTGAATCTGGTTGGTGTTAATTTCACTCCAGATGCACAAGGTGTTGCTTTTGTTCTTTGTCGCGAATTCTGCAGCACCTTGCACTCTAAGTCTCGAGGGAACATTGCTGGTATGTCGTGCATCATTACTTTTGTATATTATGATTCTTTCCAAGTTCATATTCTTAGTGTTACAGACATACATAATGTTATGACTATGCGTGTAGGCGGGCCGAGATTTCAAGTTCGTTAGCATGTCAATGAGCGGATGCTTTTCTTTGGGTGCTCTCGTGTTACTGGTAAGATATAATCTAATTCTATTTCAACACAACACTAGCTAGTTGTGCTATGAATTAGTCAAGGTTAACGTATATGTTTGGTTTATCAGCTTATAAACAACAGAGGATATGGTGTGCAAGGATGCTGGTGTGCACTAGTAGCATTCCAATGGGTAAGATTAAGAAGCAATTATTTTCACTTTGGTCATTGTTTACATCTGGTTAACTTCAAGTTGATCAAGCCCAAAATAACCTTTTTCAGGGTCGATTATTCTTTGCTGCCCGACGCCTTCTATCTCCGAGGGGCATGCTTAGCTCCGAAAATGATGAGATTGAGTACAAACTAGGGACATTGAAAGCTGCCTAGCTTCTTTCTTCAAATCAACATTTGTCATTATTCTTTTACAATAATGGGAATAAAAATATGTTATTGAATCAAGTAGATTACAAAATTTTGTGGTGGATACTGTGTAGGAAATGAGACAAGTAGTAGTGTTAAACATGCTTACGGCTTTGTTACTTGTCCAAAACCATGGGAAGGTGACCACCAGCGAAAGAAATCATGAAATGTTAAACAGATTTGAGTCACACTCCAAAAAAGGTGGGACTATCCAAAGGCCCATCTCATTCCGATAATCATAATGTGTATTAAAATTATTTTTTTTTTTGACGGAATGTGTATTAAAGTCCATTTGTTGTATTTTCTTGTAATTACTTTTATCTACACATGTATTCCTTCCGTTTCATAATATAAGTTTTTTTTGCCATTTAGAGTAAGAATAAAAATGTCACTGTAAATACTAATTTACTCCTAATTAATGTGCTGAAAATAACTTTATCATTCTCTCTAATAATATATTATTCCTTAAATGAAAAGGGTAGTGATGGAAATTTCTCAGATAATTATTTCTTTTATGGCCAAAAAGTCTTATATTTCGGAAAAAATAGAAAAGCTAAAATGCCTTATATTATAAAACGGAGGGAGTATTATTTTTAGTATGTCTTTTATAAAAAAAGAACATTACTTGTAAAAGCATTTTATAGATGATGATTTACTCCATAATTTTTATTATCCACCCATCCAATTAAATAAATTTTCTCAATTTGCTTTATAACAAAATGATTGGACTTCTAAATTTTCGGATATCTTATTAACTTTATGAATTTATTGATTGATATATTGGCTCTGAATTTGTATAAAATAATATTTATTTAATCTCTTTAAATTTGATTAAATTGTCTCTTATACTATCATGTAGTACTAAAAAAATCTATATATTATTTTAATCTAAGTTCACCAAGTTTCTTTCAAAAAGAAGCTCAACAAGTTAATAAAATATTCTAAAAATTGAAAGGATTAATTGATTCTTAGACCAAAATATTTCCACAAAAGCTAACATTTTTCTTGCACTTTGACCTATTATTATCAAATATGTACTCTCAAAATCTATCTAAAATATTTTTCTCTCGTGTCCAATAATAACTGATACCAATAATAACTGATAGAATAGAAGATATCCACTTGGACAAGTGTAGAGTCACCTTTTGGTGACAGAGATATAGAGAGCAAGACAGTTGGCAATGGGATAACGTTCAATATGGAACAAATAACCGTTAAGCTACATGGACTAATCACACATCCGAGCCATATGCAAGATGTGTGTTAAGAAACTATTAAAATACTTCCTTAACCGTATCGGTCAATGATGTCCGATGAAATGTTGAATTAGAACACGTGGCGTGATCCTAGAGCATGAGCTCTGCCACACTGGTCATATTAACTTCTCTTTTAGTCGGATCATGCCTTCAATATATTTTAATAATTATTGATTTATCTATTTATTTTTTATTTACAAGATTTTAAAATGCGTTTATTAAACTCTTTACAATTTTTCTCCGTTTTTTTTTACAACACTTTTTTCAACAATAACGGCTTCTTCTTACAGCAATACTAAACAGACTCTAAAATAAGGTTTGACAAGCACTTTATATGCCACATCATATTTAGGATCAATTTGTTATAATTGATCATGTTTAAGAGTATTTTGTTACGTTTCAAAGTCGGTGAATGAATTACATAAATTTGGACAAAGTTGAAGGAGTGGCAATGCATTAGGACAATTCAAAACGTGAAAAAAGGTGTGGAAATAAAAACACAAGGAAAACACGCCACGCTTCTTCTTCTTCTTCTTCTTGTTCAAATTTAATAATCAAATTGAAACATGGCTATGAAAACCCTAATTCACCATTCTTATTCTCTCTTTTCTCTTCAAAACCCTACTACCTCCAACACTTGCTCCTACTATTCTCATTCCATAATTCCTATTACCAAAAAACCATCTCTTCATTTACGCATTCCTTCGCATTTACGCCTTTGCGCGCCAAAATGCCGACGAATTCAGTTTGTAACCAATTGCATTACCCCTACCAATGATATCCTTGATCTTGAACCGGATACCGGGGGGATCCTCAATGATGATTATAGCGAAAGGGAGCAAGGATTGGAGAAGCAGAGTTTGTGGAACCAAATGAAGGAGATCATGATGTTTACGGGACCGGCTACTGGTCTTTGGTTATGTGGTCCCTTGATGAGTCTTATTGATACTGCTGTTATTGGTCAAGGAAGCTCTATTGAGCTTGCTGCTTTAGGTACTTATTATAAACCACCCTTCTTTATGCCTTATCCGTAATTGTTGATTTCAGTTTACTTCAGTAGCATTCAGTTCAGTTCGGTAAATTTCAGTTCCGTTCAGTAGCATTCACTTCGTAGTTTCCCTTCAATAAATTCAGCTCATTAAATTTCAGTCCAGTAGCATTCAGTTCAATTCAATAATTTCCTTTTACTAAATGCAGTTTAGTTCAGTAGTAGTTCAATTCAATTCAGTAAATTTCAGTCAATTGATTTCAGTTTAGTTCAGTAGCATTTAGTTCAGTCATGAAATGCACTTCAGTTTTGTAGGAACAGGGGCTAAGTTGTTTGACTTGTGGCTTTTCATGTGCAGGACCTGGGACTGTGGTTTGTGATTATATGAGCTACATATTCATGTTCCTTTCAGTTGCTACTTCCAATTTGGTTGCTACTTCACTTGCCAAACGGGTTAGTTTCCTGTTGCTCATAATCAAACTTCTACTCTTCACTAACTACATAATGTGAAGCTGCAGAGTTGGAAACATTAACTGGAGATGTTACTAGTTCATAGGTGAAGTGTGACTTGGCTTTCTGTTTTCATACTGTGTTCTTCAACTCAACTGACAATGCTGCTAATTTGAGTCTGGAAATCTGTGGAGTATTATGTTTCAAATACAATGATTTTATCAAAACATTGTGGCCATAAGATTAAAGATCGGGTGACGAATGGAATTATTAGAACAAAAGTAAGAGTTACATGTATTGAGAATAAGATGAGGGAAAATCGTCTAAGGTGATTTGGCCATATAAAAAGAAGGGCGAGTGATGTGCCGGTTAGAATGCTTGAAAAGTGGCAAGAGGAGGAAACAACGAGGGGTAGGGGAAGGCTTGAGCAAACTTGGAAGAGAGTGGTTGAGAGTGATACATATGAGTTTATTAGGGATTGAGGAAAATATGGTTTTAGATAGGACGAACTTGGGGGAGAGAATTTATGTCGCCCACGTGACTTGAACTTTACGGTTCGATGATGGTTCATGTTGGCCGACCCTGAATCATTTTGGGACTTGTTGTTGTTGTTGTATTGTGAAGTTTAATAATTTGTGATATATAAACCTATTGTCAAGCCAAATTTTTAGTGACTTGTAGACAATTTGTACTAAAAGGCTAAAAGGATTGGAAGAAATAAGACTCTTCCTGCCTGTGGTCTAGCATACTTGTGTCATAAACTAATAAGGGGTTGATCACGCCTGTGGTTGGAGTATTGGCACAAGCTTTACGTATTTTACAATTATATAAGGCTATTGTTATCTTTGCTTTGCTTTTCGTTACTCACTTCTCCTTTTTTTTCAATGCGCTGTACCTATCTTAGTTATTAGTCCCTTTGACTAAATCAGATTCATTCATGCAGGATAGAAAAGAAGTGCAGCATCAAATATCTATCCTCCTTTTTTTAGCACTGGCTTGCGGTATCTTCATGTTTTTGTTTACAAGGTTCTTTGGTTCATGGGCATTAACTGGTAATGAAGACTAGTAAATCTTGTGAATATTTTTTGTATTGCTGGCAGATTGAGGCTTTTGTGGATTTTTTTAGTGAATCATGCTGGTATTTTCCCCGCGTGGTCGGATCACTAACTTGATGAATAACTAATTTGCTATCGTCACATCTTTCAGCTTTTACTGGACCAAAGAATGCACACCTTGTACCTGCAGCAAACACATATGTTCAGGTTCGTGTTCATGTTCTTATTCATTTTTTATTTCCTTGTGTGGTAGGATCACTGATTGATGTTGCAGCATGGACATGATATTCTTTCATTGTATTAATTGAATGGGACTCTCACCTTTTCAATGATTCCCCATTGTACTCTATTTTCTTTGCTCGCATAACATATTAATTGAATTCTCTTCCTACTGACAGATTCGAGGCTATGCATGGCCTGCAATTATTGTTGGATGGGTTGCTCAAAGTGCAAGGTGAAACATTGTGCGTTAGGCTATAACTCTTTCGATTGTGCTAGTTATACTAAAGAGACTTAAATCATATTTTGTTTTATCTTGTCCTTAGTTGGTGATGAAACGGTCAGCTATGTATAGAATTGACATTAGGTTGTTTATCTTGAAGTTTTTATCATCAATGGACATTAAACAACTGACCGTCATGATTGTATCTTCTGAATTCTAGATCTGTTTTCATGCTAGTGTCCTTATTTCAACTTTATTTACTGTCTTAGCTATAAGTCATTTCTTTTTGCTTAAGTTTTTTTGAAGTTTAAACTCTATATATGTCCTTCCTAAAATTTTTATTTTCTTTTTTTCTCCTTATCCAGTCTCGGCATGAAAGACTCTTGGGGCCCGCTGAAGGCTTTGGCAGTATCTAGTATTGTAAATGGTATTGGTGATATAGTACTTTGCAGCTTTTTAGGCTATGGGATTGCAGGTGCTGCATGGGCCACCATGGTGTCTCAAGTATGTAAATTATTCCTAGTTGATTGCTTAAATATCTGTCATTTTTTTTGTATTGTGCCATTTCAAGTGTATGCAAAATGACACAAACTTCCTTTCTTTGGGGTTTAATCTTACCTACATATGGTTTAGGTTATTGCAGCTTATATGATGATTGAAGCTCTGAACGACAAAGGATACAATGCATATTCTATCTCTTTTCCAACACTTAATGAACTTAAGGCAGTAGTGGAGATTGCAGCTCCAGTTTTCGTAACAATGATGTCAAAGGTTATTTTTCTATTTGCTTCTGTACCTTTATTCTAATTCGATGCCCTTAGTTCTCTATGTTATAGTTCTCTTCGACTCCTTACTTTTTTCTGGTCCTGTTTTCTCAATTCTGACTTCAAATCTTTTAGGTGGCATTTTACTCTCTTATTATATATTTTGCTACGTCCATGGGTACGCTTTCTGTGGCTGCTCATCAGGTTAGATACACTCTTGCTTACTGTTTCTGTAACTTTCCTCTCTAACATTTCAAAATTGATGACAGTAGACATTGACAAGCATGATATTTGTTTTAGGTCATGATTCAAACATATAGCATCTGTACAGTATGGGGCGAGCCTCTCTCTCAAACTGCACAATCATTCATGCCTGAGCTCATATATGGTGCCAACCGAAGTTTGCCGAAGGTGTGATTGTGTCAAGAGATTTTATATATTCCCAAGGGCATAGATCTAGCTGTATTTCCTTGCACTGATGCAGAGGGTTTTCTTTTTATGGTTTTAAAATGTTACATTATACAACAGGCAAGGAGGTTGCTGAAGTCACTCGTGATAATTGGAGCTACGCTTGGATTGGTGTTAGGGGCCATTGGAACATCCGTACCTTGGTTGTTCCCAACTCTCTTTACGCCCGATCAAAATGTCATAGTGGAGGTTAGCTCTTACTTTCACATTTACTGTACGTGTAACTTTCACAGTTACTGTATGTGTTAAGCTATATTTTGAATTTAATCAGGATTCTCTGTTGAACAAAGAGTGATTTTTTAAGGGTTCTTCCCCCACCCCCCACTGCAATTTAATTTTTTTTTAAAATTCTCTATCTGCAGATGCATAAAGTACTTTTGCCATACTTCATGGCGTTGGCTGTAACCCCAAGCACCCATAGTCTTGAAGGGACATTGATGGTATGTCTGTTCTAACTTAGATCTTAGAGAGCTCTTTTATAAGTTGATGGCATTCTATATTTCTACATATGTGTTTTCTCTATTAATAAATATAATCTGCAGAGGATTTTTTACCAGCTGATTGAAAATAGAACACCTGACATCACTCTCAAATAATAGAATTACATTTAACTAATGCATTTCCTATACCAACATTTGTTAACCAATGCATTTGTTTGTATGTAACTATCTATTTACTATTAACACGGGTTCTAACATACAAAACATTCAATTTCAAGATCATAAACATAATTGACGAATGCTCTACAGTAATTCCCAGTAAAATATTAGGAAAATAGAGGATAAAATCGTGGAATAAGATGTATGAATCTGTCTAACCTTTACAGAAGGTAGCATCCACTTATACAATATGCAGGCAATAATTACTTGCTTATATTGTATCAAATGCATCTTTGTGCAGGCCGGGCGGGATCTCACATATCTAAGCTTGTCAATGACTGGATGCTTTGCTTTTGGTGCCCTTTCATTGATGGTAACATTTGATTTCTGCATTCTGTAGCTTCTATCTCAGGTTTCCACCAGTTCACAGTAGTGATCACTTATTGTATTGTTGGCAGTTTGTAAGCAGCAGGGGTCTTGGTTTGGCTGGCTGCTGGTTTGGACTTGTAGGATTTCAGTGGGTAAGTTCAGCAGAATTTTTGTCCTCTAATCAATCAGCTTGTGTAAAAACCAAATTTCACTAATATTTAATATATTTTTTCTTTTTTCAGACGCGTTTTTTCCTTGCACTCCAGCGACTTCTTTCTCCCAGTGGTATATTGTACGCAGAAGATTTGAGCCTCTATGAAATAGAGGAAGCAAAATCTGCTTAGGTGTTAATACATAGACATGATTCAAAAAGATATAAATCTTAAACGGGAATCAAATTAAATTTGAAAACCTTGAAATATCAGATTCTCATTGTTTTTGGAGGTAGAAAAAGTATCCATCTTCCCTCAAGCTGCTTGTGTTTTTTTATTAGCAGCGTTTGATGGTTGTAGCATTTACTGTGTAATTATTTGGGAATAATTGATATTGAAAGCGGCTTCTTCTATCCTCTTTCATTTGAGACATGAACCAAAAAAAGTTGGTCGCCAGCAAGATTCACTCCAAAATCTACACAACAGAACTACACAAGTAATATCTGTACCTTGAAAAAAATGTAACAAATGTACTAGTTTCCGGGCACATCCTATTCCTAATTCTAACTAAGAAATATGTTCTCAATGAGTATCCTGTAAGGAAATAATGTACTTCGAAATGCAGAGAAATATCCTCAATTTTAAAACATGTGTGTAATAACTAACTATAGACTATGAGAGGTTTTATTTCTAGATAATTTAGTTCCATGCCACTGACATTCATCTATGTACCATAAGTGGTGCACAATGGAATGGAAGTAAAAGGATGGGACCTTTATTGTATGAGCGAGTCTGAATTTGGTTCATCTGTAAATAAAAAAATGAATGTTAACATTTTCACGGTCACAGATTAAAAAGGGAATTTAAATACGTTCGAAATTAAACTAAACATGTAGGCAACTCCAAAATTCGAACATTTTTCAATTTTAACTTTAACTTAAAAAAAATAAAAATAGAGAATAAAATAAACTTAAATGTCATTTGGATTGTCTAGCTGAATATTGGGCATGCAGGTGTAGTTAAAAATGAAATTGATTCGATTGCTTTGACATGTAGAAATGTTCCCTCTAGCTCCAACATGGAACCACTGGGGTGGCATTTCCAAAGCAGCTGCAAACTTTCTCAGCCGTTGACACCATTTTGTGGCTCCTAATTAGTTAATCCCCTTCTATAATTACAAATTTACCCTTCTCTTCCTTCTTTTGTCTGAATCTCCAACTAACTCCACTTCCTCTCTTTCTTTTTTTGGAACCTTGTCTTCCTACCAGAAAATGCATACTCACACTTCACACTATCCTCTCCTCTTTACCCAAAGTCTAACATTTAACTCAAACCATTTGAAGAAACATCAATCTCTACCTAGATTAAGATACCCTTTTAGATCAGGAGGAGGAGGAGGAGGCATTGTTAAATTAAAGTGGCCATTTTTGAGTAAATACAACCCACTTAAAAATAAATTAAATTGCCTAAGTTCAGGCAATGAGAGTGGTGATAGTGAGGATGAGGGATTGGAGAATCAGAGCTTATGGCAGCAAGTTAAAGAGATTGTAATGTTCACAGCACCTGCAACTGGGCTGTGGATATGTGGGCCTTTAATGAGTCTTATTGATACTGCTGTTATTGGTCAAGGAAGCTCCCTTGAACTTGCTGCTTTAGGTAACATACTACTACTATTTAGAATATTTTTTGTGTTTTAGTTAATACAATTTGTAATTTGATGTTTATGGTGTTCCATTGCAGGTCCTGGCACTGTTTTGTGTGATAATTTAAGCTATGTCTTCATGTTTCTTTCCATTTCTACATCCAATCTTGTTGCTACTTCCCTTGCCAAACAGGTTAGTACAGGTACTTCTCAACTATGTTCATGTCTGTTACCGATGAAATAATCTAGACGTCTACGTAGGCTGGTGAAAACCTGCTGTAAAATAGCAAGCTAAGGGGGGGCTTTCGACCTGCGACCCCTTTCCAATGCTTAAGTCAGTTGACTAACTTGTGACCCAAGAAGAATTTACTAAGGAATTTACTGCACTGAATGTACCTCAATGCATATACATGCTTTTATATAGGGAAGAATAGGATCGTAGTCTCAATCGGTTTATGACGATTTAGGAACTACCTTTTAAGGTCAGTAAAGAAGGTTCAAGGAGGTATGCCGATTAGTGGAAGATTTCCTATTCTAAATAGATCACTAAGTACTAAGTAAAGACAACCTCCTAAAAGCTTTAATTATTTAACTTGGATGAGATGATACGTATGAGTTATTGACCAAATCATGTAAGCCAACATGGCTCGACAGACGATTCCTATTGGTCCACTGGAAATTGTAAAAATGCCAATGCCCCATCAAGAATTGTTGTTATCTCTCAAATGGAATAATTTCTTCTTCCTTCATTAAAAGTTCCATCACAAGATACATAAACATGACTGGTGATTTCAAATTTACCATTACATCATTTGGTGACAATCAATATTCTCAAGTTGAAGCACATCTTATGGACTCTTAATTAAGTAAAATTTTTGTCTTATGGACACTTTATTTTTTTCGTCAATCTATTTTGTAATTAATACAGGATTAGTTACTGTTTGTTTCACAATAGGATAAAAAAGAAGTGCAGCACAAACTTTCTGTACTGCTCTTCATTGGGTTGACTTGTGGCTTCTCAATGATACTTTTGACAAAGTTCTTTGGCGTATCACTATTAACTGGTAAGACACACTCATGTATCTTCTCACAACTTATTTGACATATAGCTCGGAACGACAAAAAAGATATTCATTCATTCTTTTTCTTTCATTATTTTTTTCAGCTTTTACAGGTTCCAAAAATTCGCACCTTGTCCCAGTTGCAAATAAATATGTTCAGGTCAGGTTCATTCAAGTTAAATACTGAGAGAAGAATAACGACGTCATTGAAAAGTTTCAAATTCCAATTGCTTTCCTATATTGGTTTCATTAAATTACAAAATATTGTAATTTTTTCTGTTACTAGATTCGAGGTTTAGCATGGCCAGCGATTCTTATAGGATGGGTTGCTCAAAGTGCAAGGTGGAAAATCACTAGACCTTTCTTATGCATTATCTACTAAATGTTCTCGCAGTCCCTTTACTTTCTCATTGCATTATGGCTCTTCACTTGCTAAAGCAAGAAACTACTACAATGATCTCAATTTGTGCTGTTCGTATAGTTTGCTTTTCTGTCGTAACCTTCTGATAAGCCAGTTGAAGTTTTGTGTATTAATCTTCAGTCTTCTTATTTGTAGTCTTGGCATGAAAGATTCGTGGGGACCACTGAACGCGTTAGCAGTCGCGAGTGTGGTAAATGGAATCGGTGACATAGTACTATGCAGATTTCTAGACTACGGTATTGCTGGCGCAGCTTGGGCTACAATGGTGTCACAAGTACGTCTCATATATATTCTGATTTCTTGTCACAAGGTAATCAGTGCACTAGTCCTCATCGAACAATCTGGATTCAGGTTATTGCAGCGTATATGATGATTGATTCGCTGAACAAGAAAGGGTATAATGCATTTTCCATCTCTATTCCATCGCCTAGCGATCTTATGACGATTTTTGGGCTTGCTGCCCCAGTGTTTGTAATGATGATGTCAAAGGTTTGTGTTCTACCATCTAATACTATAACATTAGCTATGAACTTTTTGCTGATTTCATGCATACGACTGATTTCGATGTATCAGGTGGCTTTTTATTCTCTCCTTGTATACTGTGCTACATCTATGGGTACTCTCTCTCTGGCTGCTCATCAGGTTTGTTGTGCTCACTTTCGTTACATTTTCTTATTTTTCTTCTTCTTACCTCTATCAGGGAGAACTGATGTTTTTTGTACAATTACATTAGGTCATGATCCAAGCATTCATGACATGTACGGTATGGGGTGAGCCTCTTTCTCAAACTGCACAGTCATTTATGCCCGAGTTGATGTATGGAAGCAATCGAAGTTTGCCAAGAGTTAGTGATACAATATTATATTAGAATATGGTTGATTCTTGCATGTCCTGCATCACTTAGGATACGGATAGGCTCTGTTGGAGAAACACTGCATAGAGTTTTGGTAGCTGATAATATGCTAATGAGTAAATGATTTTCGACAGGCACGGATGTTGCTGAAATCTCTTGTGATTATCGGAAGCATACTTGGATTGTTTCTAGGGATTGCAGGGACATCTGTTCCGTGGTTGTTCCCCAATATCTTCACTCCTGATCAGAAGATTATCCACGAGGTTACCCTTTAAATAGCCAATGTCAATTATGATCAGATCGTAAATCAACTTTAAACCATACCTTATTTAAAGATATTCTATGGATATTCAAGGATTTATTAATTGATTTTGTATGCAGATGCACAAAGTGTTGATACCATTCTTTATGGCACTAGCTGTGACACCTTGCATTCTCAGCTTTGAAGGAACATTGCTAGTACGTATCTAACTCATTGATACATAGAATTAAGTTGTTAAAACAAGGGTACAGCAAAATCAAAGAAGCTTTTGCTGCCTTCAAAGATGGATGAAAATTAGATATCCAAGTGATATTCATGGCTTTGAAGCTTTATTACTTAGATGTTAAGCAGAAAAACCATCTACCAAGCATTGTTGTGACTGTTAGTTTGCTTCACTTTTCTCAAATTATTTGCAGGCTGGACGGGATCTTAAATTTCTTAGCTTGTCGATGAGCGGATGCTTCTCTATCGGTGCTCTAACACTTTTGGTAAAGATTTGAATCTCAATCCCCCAAGCTATACCCTTAAACTCGTATTAATTTGTCATGGATTGGATATTCTATTTGTGTTTTCATCAGATTGTGAGCAACCGAGGATATGGATTGTTAGGATGCTGGTGTACTCTTTTAGGCTTTCAATGGGTAACTAAAATTATATCCTTCTTACCACTTGTTTGTGCTAAAGTTTATAATTAAAAGGTTGTGTTTCATTTGTTCCAGGCTCGATTCTTCCTTACTGCCCAACGCCTTCTTTCCCCTAACGGCATACTTTTCTCGGAGAACCCAACCCAACTGCAGAAGCTAAAAGCTGCATAGGTTCATTATCCACATAAACTTTTGGAAATGAATATGCTCAGATTTTTCCATGGACCAAAACGTGTAGCTGCTGGAGGTGAAATGTTGTTATTCGATGGTTATTGAGGATAAGGAAGCAGTCACTCTAGCAAATATGAAGTGGGGGAGTAAAAACTTCATCAAGAATCGATTCATAGATGAAAAACTGTCGATATCTGAGGGAATGCTCAACCAACTTGCTAGAAGTGGAGGGATAATTCGGATCATTGTGTCAAAATTATACAGATCATTGTATAAAAACATCAGATTGTGTTAAAATCATTTCTATATGCATATAAATATGATACCAATAAGAAAAGTGATATCATATCATGTCAATGTAAGATCGTGTTACTCTAATATCGATTATCGTATTAATGTCAGCCATAAAGGTGTGTTACCATGCGAACAAATAAAGTAAATATTAACCTGCATATTAAGATATCTAAGGTAATGCCTTTGTCTAAGTGTCTGCAGGTGGCTCAAGATGCCTAGGCCGTGCATATTCCATCAAAGAAACGCCCAGAAGGTCCAAGAGGAAAAAAATTTGAAATGGATTCTCGAACATAAAATCTAAACGGTCTAGCGTCTAGGTGGCTTTTGATTACAAGGCTAATGTCAGCCATAAAACTATATTACGATGCCAAAAGTAAAGCAAATATTAACCTCTACATATTAAGATTTCTAGTGTAATGTATCCCACAATGATGATGCATTCTATTTCTGCAATTTAGCAATTTAATGTAACAATTATCCTTTTCTAATTTTTTGCAGATACACAAGAAAGACCAAAGTCCTCCACCTCCTTACATGTCCTTTGAGCTCATTCCCTATCTATTTCGTAGACCTATATTTAGAATCCTAATAACCAAAATGCTTCTTGTATTCTCTTCATTAATTATCATACTTGATTGCCACAAGTCCCAGATACCCAGCTTCTTCCCAAGCATTTTCCAAGTAAGATGTCTTCGGTTACCCTCACCCCTCACTCAAAATTTCCAGCAAGATTGTCAGATGATGTACCTCAAACCCTGCTGCTTCCTCGACGACCGCGTGCAGTTAATCTTTCCACTTGTCCTCTCTGCAACAATTTTCATTAGAAAATTAGAAATATGACAACTTTTAATTTCAGAGAGGATTTCTAGATGGAATATTTTCATGTTTACCGGGGATGTAGGCTGAAATCTTGAATCTTTTCTCACATAAACTTTGCGTATCTGATTCTTTTTCTCCTCGGCCTTCATTTTAGAAATGCTTGGCCGGTATATAATCACTGTCCGACCAATTTGACTAACTACCACTGACCCAGTTGCTTCCTGCAGCCGCTGAACCACATCCTCTAGCTCCCCTGGACAAGTCCTATGTATTTTGATCTGTTCAGAGCAATTAAAACTTAGTTTAGCAACAAATAAATTTCGCATGCTTCCACTCTAACAAGAAGTGAACCAGATTAGTCTATAATGGATATAAAGACAAGCAAAAACACAATATGCAATCCAAAGTCACAAACATTTCAATGCTTGTCAAAATGAAAAGGTTTACATTTTGGTAAGCAAGCAATATTTGAATGTTCTCAGACAGGAATCTGTTGAAACAGACAGATCAATGAAGATCATAGCTGGTTACAAGAGAACACTAATACAATGATACAAATCATTCACTAAACCTCTAGATTTGCTTGGGGGAAAAAAACTTCAATGCCTTCTGGACAATACATGTACTGCATATCAAACCTTTCATTTTGCACGCCGCAGCCATCAAAACTCGAGAGCCACTCAAGTTGGTTGCAAAGTTAAGAACGATCACAGATGAAGTTAACGCATTAGCTTTGCAACCAAATATTCGGAACTAACGAAAGGAATTAAAAAATAAAAAGGTCACAACATACAACATTTCAAGGATTTTAGGTCCACATAATGGCTCGAAGGTTTCCAAACAGAGAGTTCATTCAAAATCATACAAATCCAAACTGAATCACAACATTATAAAAACTACATTTACACAATAAAGTGCCAATATTCCTTTTGACAAGATGAATAAGCTAGTTCTCATGCTTTATATACCACAACAAAGAAAACCAAGGCCAGGTTTTCAAATCTGGTTATGATAGAATACGCCATCTTTATCTTAATGAAATGGGTGGAATGGCTCCCCTAATGCCACAAAACTATTCACGACCTTCAGTATTTTATCACTAGCTTCCCTTGCATTACCGGACATGAGTGGTTTTTTCCAGAATTGGTAGTCTTTTTTGGACTAAATAGCAGACAAAAATACCTTTCGATGGCAAAAATCTTCACTAATGCCCGTAATGACAGTTGGAATGATATTAACTCCTATTTATTTATTATCTACCGTGCTGACAGATAACCAAATCTATGTCAACTAAAACTCATAGCTCCTAAAAAATCAAAATTCTTTCAGCTATAAATTTGATTAACAAGTGCTATCCAAACAGTAATTAACAAGAACAGCAACCAAGCCTACATCCAAAGGTCTGTTAAGGATTCCTCACCTAAGAGTGATTGAAGAGCTACATTGAGAATCTTAGATTGGAGCTAACTCATCCCAAAAGCCACTTTAAAGGGAAGGATTGACACCACTAATAAAATGTTCAATCACCCATATGCGAGATACTTTACATAGAATTGCAATTACATTCATGTTCTTATCTAGCAAAGCAAGAGTAAGCAAAACCTGTTCTTATGGAGGTATGATGAAGGTATTAGCTAGTATTAGACTATAATCAGGGAGTTCATGGATTCGAATCACACTAAGGTAAGGATTTTTCTTTGTTATTTAATGTAAGCGCAATTCGGTAACTTTGAATCAAAAGAAAAGATGATGTAGGTACCTTCAAAAGCTCATTAGCTTCAAGGGTTTCAACAAAAGAAATAGCAACATTGTCAGTAAAACCAGACTTCCCCACCAATTGAGACTTAAGCTTCTTCCCCAATCCATGAGCATATGAAGCCAACTCTTTCTTCTCCTTCACACTCAACTTTGGAACTTTCAAAACATCTCTCTTCACTCCTTCTTTAGGAGACTCATCTTCACCCCTAACATCAACAGAAATCTCATCCCCCTCACATTCAACTTCATCATCATCCTCATCCTCATCCTCATCCTCATCATCATCCTCATCCTCATCCTCATCATCATCCTCATCATAATCTTCTTCCTCTTCACTTTCCAGCAGTTCCGCCGCATTCGGAGAGAAATGGAGAGAAGAAGTAGAGAAAGAGCGGGAAGAGAGTGAAGAAAAGAGATTGACGCCAATGCAACAATTCTGAAACGGAGTTGGTTTCAAGAAATGAGGTTTCACGGTGACGGTGAAGGCGGCGGCGGAAATCTTTCTGCTGAAGAAAGAAGGAGGTGACGGCGGCGGACGGAGGAGACGGTGGAGGGCATGGGTTGTTGATAATGATGAGACGGATGCTGCCGCCATTATCTCAATTCTGAACTGACTACAGCTCTGGAGTTGCAGGATTAATATAATCTTATGAACCGAAAATATAATTAATTATAATCTAATTGCTAAATCACAACAGGGTGTTTGGTCTAGTGGTATGATTCTCGCTTCGGGTGCGAGAGGTCGTGAGTTCGATTCTCGCAACACCCCTTATTTAATATTTTGAACTATTTGATTATTACTACTCAGAGTTCCACTATTAATTACTTGTTTTATTTTTAAAAGTACCATTCTTCAATCATTACTTTATTTTATTTTATTTTGTTGTATAAATTAATAACCATGTCACTGAAGTGGTGCCGGCAGCGTAACCTTCTTTCATCAACATTTCAATTTATCGTTATATTTTCATTAGTTTCTAATAAATTCATATTGCTGTAAATCATTTTTCTTTTAAGTTTATTTAGTTATTTTATGGTTCATTTCACAATAATTTTAAGAAGGAGTGTCTAAGTTGCAATAACAATAATCTTCTTAGTAACACAATTCTAATGAAATCTTAGAAGGAATTAGAAGATAAATTTTAACTTAAAATTTTATACAAGTCGATTGAAGTTTATGAAACTTTTTAAAAATTCTTTTTTATTGACTTTTTTACGTCATAATTTTTAATCACTTCATAAATGTTACAATAAAATACACATTCATTTCGACAGATTTTTTACAAGTTTTTTAAAATTTATATACAATACTTATGAAATTTTAAAGAGTTTAATAATAGTTTAAATTTAAGACTTTTAGGTGTTGTTTGGTTCGTGGAATATCAAAAAATAGAATACCTCTATTCATTGTCTATTTTTATGTTTGGTTGGATTTTTCAAACACGTAATAGTTCTTCCACGGAATAGCTATCTCAAAAGTAGATGGATAGTTATTTCTTTTTTTTTTTCCAGAAAGAAAGCGTCTTCTTATGCAATTTTTGTAACATTCGACTTTACTAAAGTAAACTAGTTTTTTCTTGAAAATGTAAATTTAAACTAGTTTTTTCTTGAAAATGTAAATTTTGCATTTAATTGGAAAGTATACAACTAACAACATTGTCAATAATTGAGTTAGCCCCCTTCTCTCTCAAAACCCTAATTCTAAAAACCTCTTGTTTCGAGCTTGAAATCGAGGAGGAAGAAAAAAGTTTTGCTTCTTTCTTCCTCCTCCCAACCCCGAATCTGATTTAGTTTTCTCCTTCTTCTCATCACTCTTTTTGTTTAGCATCATATATCTCAACAGTATTCTTTGATAATCAGATTTGCATCCGATAGCTATATTTTCTTCATTTATAACTCGTTCAGATTTAGCACGGGTGGAAAAGGTTGACTTAATCCATAGATCTGTAGATCTACGGGAGTGCAATTTCAGGAATGTCATAGATCCGATTTTCTGGCAAAGCATAGGTGTTGAAGAATGGTTTTTGATTGCTTTTCTACGAATCCGGAATCTCAAGAAATATATGATGTATTATGTCGTTTTTTTAGTACCTTTATGTTGTATTAGGCTCTTTGTAGCGTTTCTTTGCCCTATATGAGGTTTACACTGGCTTTTGCCTGTATCTTTGTGAGGTTTAGTTCCTCTTTTTTCTTTGATTATCATCGTGCTGTAATTTTTTATATTATTCAATGATATGATAACTCTTCTATCCAAAAAAAAACATTGTCAATAAGTTATTATAAAAATATAATTTGATACTCTTTCCATTTTTTTTTCATATGACGTTTTGAGTTTGTCACTTTGTTCTTTTATATATGACGTTTTGTATTTTCAATGCACTTTTGTCAATACTTTTTCGAATCTACCCTTATTTATGATAAAAAAAAATATTAAATAATTAATGAATATAACCCTTTAAACATTGAGAAAAGAGAGAATTTTACATAGAAAATTGTGATTTTAAAGATAATTATTAAGGGTAGATTAATCATTTTATTAATATAATTAATGGTTCTTTGGTTTTAATGAAATTTTAAAAGACATATAAAAAATAATAGAGGGAATAACTACTTAAATATGGAATTATTGGACCTTGATCCAATGACTGATATTAAATACTACCCATTAAACCAAACTCTTTATCTCCTAAAATTTGTTTTCTTACTATTGGTATTTAAATTATCTTTTTTAAACGATAGAGTATACGCACCCAGACATGCAACTAGAGAATTCATAGAGTTGATTCCAAATCATATTAGAGCGAACTCTAATTGCAAATTTAGCTAATCCTTTAGACCACATCTTGAAGAGATTTTTTATTTTTGGCTTTTTCTTTAACTGGAGAGACACTAAGTTATCGATCGAAACTTTTATAATCTTTTTTATTAGTTAAATTTGGTTAGTCCCTTCTCTTCTTTGATATTGTTTCTCCTATTTTCTTTTCCTTTCTAGTCCTTAATTTATTTATCTTTAATAAAAGATAATAATTAAACAGAGACTTAGAGCAAAATGTAGCTTTAGCAAGATAAATTTTAGTTAGGTGATTAAGAATATAACAGGATTTTCCTAAAAAGAAGAGGAAGAATATAACAGGATTTAAAGATTTACTTGAAGGTTACCAAAAAGAAAAAAAACAGATTTACTTGAAGCAGCATATGACTATCAGCCCAAATAAGCAGCAAAGGCAAGCAGCTCTAATGACCCCCGTATCCACAATATGTATTTAATTATAGATAAAAATATATTATTACCCCTTCTTATTTTATATATTTAATTTTCTCTCCTATTACTTCAATTACTTCTATTTTATATATTTAATATACTACTATCATTTGCTTCTGACATAAACTATAACTTTCTATTTTTCATTTTATATTATTACTATTTAAAGTAATGATACAACTGATATCAAATATTAAAGAATGAATTTACTATAAAAGTATGTGTACCTCTCTCTTTCAATATATAATAAAAAGTAGAACCACATATACCATAATTTTCAAAAGAAAAAGTACATTTACAAATGACTTGCTCTTTTAAAAATTGTATTGTTTCCTATAGATGTTATTTTTTATTTTTTTCAAACGGATGTTCCAAACCAAAATAATTTTTCTGATCTAATAGAAAATTTGATAAGATTGATTTCATTGTTATTTGACTACATAGGTTGGGGAATTTAGAATAAGTTTGTCCATAAACGGCACTTTTGTATGTTTGACAAGTTAAATAAATATTTTTGGTAATTTTTAGTGGTACATTATAGGGTAAAGTATAAAGTTATTTATTTGTTTATATTAGGAAAGAAACATACATACAGTTGCATAAAAACAGAAATGCAAAAACCCAGATAGTATTAATTAATAATACACATGAATTAGGCATGTTTGAAATCAAATTTTATATTTATTACCAAAAAGAAATCAAATTTAATAACTGAGGTTAGTTATCTTGAGATCCCAAGGAAAAAAATATTAAAATGTGCCTAAAATATTAGTATTTAAAATAAATAAGAGAGGAGTGGCATGAATTTCTTTGTAGCAAGCATGTATGATTAACAGAAAATGAAGTTTATTATATAACAGGAGTAAGACAAGAGACAAAAGAAAACATTATACTAATAATATTTGGATAGAGAGAACTAAAAAAAAAAGAGAGTAAAAAGGTGTAGGGTGGATCCTACCGCCTGCCCCTAAATATAGGAAAAGGTGCCAATTTCCACCCTCTCTTCTCACTCTCTCTCTTGCGTCACTTCAGCATACCCCTAGAACATACCCCTAATAAGGTCACTTCACCACTCTACTCTCACTTTATAATTTCCTACTACTGCAACTACTACTACTAAATCAAAGCAAGCAAGCAGCACCCATTTGATTGACATTGAAAACCCATCTAAAATCCCATCATTACCACACCACAATATCTAAAATGAGTCCCATCATGAGATCTTTAATTTCTTTTTTTTATTAATTTGAAAGTAGACGAAGTAACCCTTTTCCCGATCACCCTTTGCTCCACCACATTCCCAGAACCATCACGAGCAGGACTGAAGCAGACTGGCAGATAGTCCTCCGAGTTGCACTCGAACACTGAACCCTGGAAGTGCCTCACCAGCTCCTCTTTTCCCTGTCCATATCCATCCAAATTTCATTAATTACCCTCTCCTATTTCCAACACATCATCATTACATTACATTACATTACCTCTATTTTCTAATTAATTATTCCTATTATACACTAGTATAGTATAGTATAATCTTTCTTATTACCTGAACCCTAGCATAAGCAATGCTACATATTTTGTTAGACAGGAAAAGAGGCCATCTTTTGTTGTGAACTGCACCCTTAAACTTGCAAACTCCTTTTGGGTCTGTGAAGTTTACAAAAGCATACCCTTTGTTTGCATTGTTTCTGCATATATAATAATAAAACATGGACACCATTCATTAATGATATGCACCACACTAACTAAAGAATAAAAAGACAAGACTGAAACAACATTAATTAATTTCATACTCAAAATCGATAGGAAGATACAAGAAATCAAAGGCAGACACTTGTTTTTCATTCCTTTTCTTGCTCTCTTCATTCTCATTCTTGCAGTGCTCATCTATCATCTCCATTAACAACTTACGCCTGCATGCATTCATTTATTTCTATTCAAATCAATCAACAACATAACCAAATTTCATTTCAACCAATACAATAAAATAAAATAACATACTTACGTGTACCGGTTGGGTATATTCTTGATCATAACAGTAGTGATTTCTCCATCAGATTCCACGGGTAATGGATTCTTGGAAGCACCCAAAGAGGGTTTAATTTTTCTGCAAGTGGAATCATGATTATTATAATTATGGTGCCGCCGTTTGGGATTAGTAGTAGTGTTGAAATCTGAAGAGTCAGCTTTAGGCCTCCAAGATTTGTTCTTGTTAATGCTAAATTTCTCTCTCCTATAATTAATATTAGGAGGACGCCAGTTGCAGTAGCGATTACCATTCCATCTTCTTTTTCCACCTCTTGGACTCGCCGCTTCATGCACCTCCAGAATGGAATCTTGTTGGGTAAATGAAGAAGAAGAAGGAGGTGCAGAAGAGTAGAAGTAGAAAGAAGGATTAGGGTTTGGGGGTGGAATAAGCAAGTGAGGAAGAGGGTTAGTGGAGGGGTAATAGTGGATTTGGCGGTGATTATTGGGATGGAATTCAGGGGCTTCAGGGTTTAACTTTGTGGAGGATGCCATTATTACACAAGTAGAGTTAGAGTAGAGTAGCAAGGTTTTTTCAAGAGATGTTCAAGATTTTATTACAGAACATCAGACAGAAGACTCTTCACTTTAGGAATAATCTCATTGCCTCAAGAGGAAAGAAGAAGATGTGCGAGTGTGAGAGATCAAGTGTGTTGGTGGTTTAAGAGGAAATGAAATAGGATTTATCTAATTTCTAATATAAAAAATGGATTTACATTCTATTAGTTTTATTTTAATTACAAAAATGCCACAATGTACAACTCATTTACATTTTTAGATTCGGTTACTCCTTTTCAACTGATTTTAAATTTATTGGAATGTCCATTTATTCTTAGGAGTATTTTTTTTTTTTTTTGAGAAAAGTATAAAAATAAACTACGTGGTTTTGACCATTTTCAAACATAATCTTCGTGGTTTAAAGTTTTGTAAACAGGTATCTTGTGGTTTTGAATGTTAACAATTAGAGGCTAATCAGACAACGATGTTAATTTCTGCTCACAAATAATAGTCTCTTTTAATCACATGAGCTCATTTTAAATCTAATATGTTTATGTCGTCGAAACCTTTGACAGAGTTGCAGTAATAATGTCGACAATTATAGTTGATTGATGCTTTGCTGCATTATTCTTCTCTCTGTTAAAAGTTATTTTGTAGTTATTAAATAATATACATCACTTAAATGATAATTCGGTTCAAAATTGGTGAAAATAATGACTTTTTACTCCCAAAAACTTAACATATTCCAGCAAAAATTAGTATTGTTATCCAACTGACCTCTAATTGCTAGCAATCGAAACCACGTGGTACTAATTTGCGAAAATTTAAACCACGAGAATTATATTTGAAAATGACTGAAACCACGTAGTTTATTTTTGTACTTTTCCCTCAATAAAAGGAAACTTACGAGTACTATTTCTTTCTTCTTAATTGGTGCAGTTCAATTAGACTTATTTGCATTAAATCTTAAACAAGGGAAAAAATAGAAACAAAACAATGTCAAAATGTATTAGTGATCCAAAGCAACACTTAAAAAAAAAAACTTTACAAAATCATAAAACCACATTTATTAAAAAATGGGGGGTAGTTATTAAAATGCAAATGATATATGTGGCATTCACATACCTTATGATCCTACATTTTATTTTTTGATTCAAATGTTATTTTACTATGTAAAGTTTCAATTTACTATATGCATAAGATTACTAGGTCATATTTTTTTCTACTGAAGTCAATTTATTGAATATTATTGAATTGAACTAAACTTGACAATAATGATATTATTAGACTGTAAAACAACAATAACTAAAATAAATATATGGTAATAAAATATAAATTAGAATTCACGTATAAACATAGGGTAATAAATTCTAGATCATAAATTACATATAAATAATTATAATTATAATGAATAATTCATCCTCAAGATGATGGTCTGATAGTAATCAACTAATGTTTACAGTTGGACGATTCAGGTTCAAACGTTCAGGAAGGTAGGGGCTAAAAATATATTTAAATTTTAACCCACCCTCCTACTGAACACTAAATGCTATAATTTGAGACTTGAAGTAAAAAAGAACAATTTTTATTATAACTTGAAGTAAAAAAGAACATAATCTTACCATCTCGAGCCCAACATTATTTTGATGTTAAAAGGGAGATATAGTGTAACTTGATTACCCTCCAACTAGTTCCAAACTGTATTACAATATTTTGATGCAAAATCAAATACCGTCCAATTTCATCAAATTTAATATTGCAGAAAAAAATTTGATCCAACATCGTTTGATTATTTTTGGATTGGAGAGAGAAGATGATGAAATGAATTGGAGTAAAAATATTTTAGCAACGTAAAAGAAATGATGAAAATATCTTTCGATGTTATAAATTAGATGACAAGGGTTAGAGACGGTACTTTGTATTTAAAATACACAAAAACTTACATGAAGAAAGTATATATATGGTTGGTTATTGGATGAAAGAAGCTTGGAAAATAGAAACGAAACTTGGAAAAAAAAGATGTGAAATTTGATCGTAATGTTCTTAATTATAATGTAGACATAGTTATTTTATCTTTTTTATTAATTTGTTTATATACGTAAGGATGTTAATAATGTTCTTCGTTATAATGTAGACATAGTTATTTTATCTTTTGTTAATTTGTTTATGTACATAAGGACGTCGTTAATGTTCTTAGTTATAATGTAGACATGATGTATATATTATATGGAGCTTTTTTATAGTTAATTTTAATAAAGTAACTTTTACTTTATCAATAATCACCATTGAACGAGAGAAATAAAAGTTGATTCAATGATGATAAAAACAAAGTAACTAAAAAACAAACAACCATAATCTTCACTAGTTGCAATATATTCACCGTTAAAAAAAAATATAGTAATAGTATATTACGTATTGGACTAGTTTTTAGGAATTATTATATCAGTGAGACTTTGGGCTTAGCCCTCCATCTTCTTGGATCAATATCTTGGTTAGCCGGCCACATCAAGAACCGCCAAAGTGTACCGTGTCTGAATGGTTTTGGGCCAGCAGCATGTTGTTCCGAAGTCTTAAAGGTCCAACACGTCTTGTCAGGGCCCACGACAGTCCCATAGTTGGAGCATATTTATTGTGCTCACATGATAATGATCGACCAAATACAATTTGGTCAATCACCATTAGATCAAAATCCAAGGGAATAAAACCACCAAACTAATCTCAACTCTTAGATTTTGATCTAACGGTGATTGACCATGTGAGCACAACTACGTCTATAAATACCCCAAATGTGATATATGCAATATACTGAAACTATTCTCTCTGTAGACTCATACTAGCTTAGTTTTCGGAGTGTATCAGGAGTCCGACATATTCTCAACTCTACCCGGGAGCACCAAGAACCTCTGATCAGCACTCCTCGAAAAACTCTTTTGTATCCATTTTGTCATTATCTTAATATTACCTTTTATATTAATCGAAATACTTGACTGTAACTTTCAAAAGAATTGTACACATCCAATAATATTCCGGAATCTATATTATATAAATTACAGGAAAGAAGATGCATTAACATATTATTGCCTATTTTACATTTGCCATCAAAACTTTTTTCTTTATCAACTTTTTTCATCAAATCTTTAATTCCACTAGTACCAGGGTTTTGGTAGACCTTTCCTTTCAAGTTTATCTCTGAATTGAGATGCAATTACCTTTGAGCACCCTTCAGTGCTAATAGTGCTGCTCCATAGGCAGCCTCTGTTTGCATTGCCTGGCTCACAGGCAGCCCGAGGACCCTCTCTCGTATCTTTGTCCATTTCTCGTTTTTTGCTCCACCTCCTGCTGTAAACACTTCTTCAACTTCGGTTGCTCCCATATCTTTCAACAACTTATATGCCTTGGCCTGAATTTCAAAACGGATGCAATTGCCACCGATGTTGCTAGAGTTGGACTAGGAAATGAAACATGGATAAACTTACGATCTCAATACCTCTATACGTGCAATCGATTCTAAAATGCCGTGCAAGTATTCTGCATCGCTTTCTGGTCGCGGATGCAACCTGCATAACTTTGAAATATATCATATGATATGTGCAATAAATAACAGCCTTGAATATATGAATACGAGAATATGACAGTCACATCAAACAGGGATGCGATTTAACTTCTAACTTCCAACAAGGACAACTATAGAAAGGATTAATACCTTGGAGTCAGATTTGGGTCTGCCACAGGAAATCTTTCGCCGACTCCATTTAGAGGATAGTAATCTAGAGGAGAAACTTTTAGGGGATTTATGGTTTCACTCAATGTGTTCAATTGCTCATCAGTAAAAAGTTGACGAAGAACGGCTCCACCAGTATTTGAAGCACCTCCGACAAGCCACTTGTCGTCAAGGCGATGGCTATACACCCCAAATCGTGCATCCTCGATCCTGCTAGTGCTTAGTAGCTTGATAGCAAGTGTTGAGCCCAAAGAAGTGACCTAGACACAAGGATATATTTTGTCAAAGGGAGATAACGGAATCACTAGTTTCTGGAATTATAGATTAGAAATTCCAGTTCAGCAGCTAAATCTTAAACGAAAAACAATAATAAGTGATCCAACATCGGTGATGACAAGTTGGTCTACAAAATTACTTAGAAACTATATAAAAAACTACCAAATCAATCACATTACTCAATATCCGTTTAAGCAATTATCTATCCAACTTTCCAGTAGAACAATTAATAGAATAGAATATAACTCTTACAGCTTTCCCTGGCTCTGTTGCACGTGCTGCAAGGAAAGCAGCTATACTATCTGTTGTTCCTGTGCATACAACACAATCTTCTGGAAATCCTGCATGGATGCAAGCGCATTATACTACATACCAAATAGCAAGGCCTAGCAGCTGCAAAGGGAATTTGAAAATATTCTGTTTGGAGCATGTTTAAGGGGGCCCTAAGAGGACACAAATTCAACAGCAAATGCCCTGAAAATTTTGTTCTCGAACAAAAAGCGGTCATCAAATTTGAGGCATAACACATACATCAATACTTCATGTCATGAGGCCTATGTACAATATTGTAACTTCCTGAACTAAGTTCTCTGAGATTGCATTCCCCATATGATAATGTCAATCCCAATTTTTATAATAAATTACTTTTATATAAGTCTTACTATTGAAATTACCAAAAGGTTTTCATTAGGAACCTAATATTATCACAAAAAATAGACCGAAACTTAATCACAGCCAGAAACAAGTTAAGGCTTTTTGCTCATTTTTAAGCAAACAGGAATCCATTATTATTCATGCCCACTTGAGCGAACCCACAATTCTTTGGAGCATTGAATTAATCCAATAAATCTGTGGGAAAATAATGTTGCACGAATACACGACATCAGTTGGCTCACAGGCTCCATCTAACATGCCAGCTACTTTCCTTTCCTTAGAAAACTTGTAGCAAATCGACCAAATTACCCATTGATTCCAAGTTCCCACAGATGTTTAAAAGTATATAACAGAAAAACAAAACTGATGTATATTGTTGATTACTAGGATGCATAACATGTAGAAAGCGTACCATATTGCATTCTGACATCCGCTTTTAGCAACCCGATTGAGGTTCCTGGCGCTATAACAGAAGGTAAGAGTTGTGCATATGGCTGAGCAAGCAACCATGTTGGATAGGAATCCGCTTCTGGATCATAGCCAACCTGCGACATGGAAAATGTGGAAGTTGTTTAATCGAGGTGATGAACATTCAAGGGCTAAAGAGCAAATATAAACTTCAAAATGCAGGTAAATTTTTTACCTTGAGAGCATTATTATAATCAGAGACTCCAAGCTTTCCATGAAGAAGCCACAAAAGCCAATCTGCCTGGTGCAACATGAGTGCTGATTTTCTGTTGGACTTGTCCGTGTTCCACCACGAAACAAGCTTGCACAAGGTCGAAGTTCCAGAGCAAACTGTATGGTTTGGAGGAGCAATAGATTTTACGATTGGCAAAGCATCAGGACAGCTTTCATTGTAAAGGAACGGCCTCCATATTGGTTCTCCAGTATTGCTATATATAGTAAGATAATTTCAGATTCCTCGGTGAGAGTAGAATAATAAGATTAAGCAGTCTCATGTACCTGTCTACAATGATAGTAGTGGAAGAAGTACCATCAATTGAAATTGAAGCAACTAGATGGCGAAGATTATTCGGAACATCTTCTAGCAAGGAGAAAAGCGTGGTCTTCCAAGAGTTTGCCAAATCTATTGTGTCTTCACTCTTTCTAGGCAAGAGTAACAAGTTTCTCAAAACATTTGGCCAGAACAAATTTTGCAGGAATTACATTTTTGTTATTGTTTTTCTGTATAATAGTACATATAGCTTGGGGTTTGGACTCAACCTGGAGCTTGAAGAGGTTCCCCGCCCAAATATATCAGAAAATCTTTAAACTGGGCTCAAAATGTATATTGGCTCCCTCAACTTCTAAAGTGTTTCTGTTAGCTAAAAAGGATTTATTTGCTCCTTGAATATTTTTTCAAAAATTATCTATTGATAATATAAAGTGGTATTCCTTACTATTCTTTTTTGTCGATCGAGCCGTTCTCCTTGCCCAGCCCTCTTCACCAACTTTTCTCAAATCCAATCTTGTTCAGCCACGTAGACTGAAGGAGCTAATTATACAACTGTAAGCAAGTTCAGGAAGCTAACACGACGTTCTATGAGTTCAGGGAGCCAATATAATTATTATTTTTACCAAGTTCAAGAAGATGTTGATGTATTAAGCCTTTCCATTACTATGTCAGCAAACTCATGGGCAGCGGAATTATGGGATTAAAAAATCATACCTTGAAAAGAGGGTAGTCAGAGTTTCCTTGAGAGTGAATGATCCCTTGATTGTCGATAAGAGAAAATCTAGCACCAGAAGTTCCAAAATCCATTCCTAGATAAAGCCTTTCTGCTGTATCATCCTTATTGTTCAAATGAGCCATAATTAGAGGCCGTGGTCTTCTTGGTCGCATAGAAATAAAACTCGACCCTGAAATGAAATGATGGAAGCGTTTACTTAATCGACTAAACCAAAAGCTTGAGCTTATCTAACTAACTAATATTAAGGTTGTCAGGAGAAGTACTTTGATTTGGAGAGGTAAAGACGAATGTGGAATACAGAATTGTCATGGATGGTCGTTATTTCCACTTGCCACAGATATGATATGCTTATCTTTCTCAACTACATGTTTTTTTTTTAAAGAACAAATATCCTTACTGTCCTTAATCCACCATTAATTAATTAAAATTAGTATCTGAATCAATTATTTTAAGATTTAACTTGCTAAACGGTTACTTTTCCTTTCAGTTTTCCTACTTTCTTGTCTTTTCTTCACGCTTCCTCTCCACTACATCTGTGTTCCAGGTAAGAGTGTTCAAAACTGTAATCAACCCATTGGATTTATCCAAGAATATCATACTGATTAGGAAGTCTGAATCATTTAAGAAAAAGTCACGTGGAAGCACGTTATTGGATTTACAGAAACGTCTAAGAGTTATGGAGATTTCCTTCTTATATAGAGCTGATCTCTGTTTAGAAATATTTATTCGATTCGGTGTACAGATGACGTGGTACGCAAAGTGTATTTCAGAAATTCTCTAAAATAGAATTCAATCAACCGAACTTATATAGTGTGGAGCCCCTTGTATCACGACATGTCACATGTGTACATGTTTATATTGACAGCCATTAACTAGAACAAATTTAGTCACGTTTTCATGTTCTAATTGAACACTTTCCCTTTTTAATTATTCTTAAAGGAGAAGATTCTTCTTTTTACCAAACATATGCGAATTCAATCACAATCTTATAATAAGAACAAGAGATCTTTCTCGATCAATCTCTTTGTCCCCTCATTCTTTGCGAATCAGAATTTTTATTTCAAATTTGAATTTATTCATTTTGAATCTGTGCACTTCTACTTCATTTTGATTTATTTCTTTTTTATTATTATTATTTTCTTTTTCCTTCTCTTTTCTTTTTTTTTTATAACCGTATCTAAAAAAAATGTAGCATTTTTTATTGTATTAGATTTAAATCTTCAAATGAAATTGTAACGAAAATTTAATACAATCTAATCTAGAGTTTTTTTAAATACAGCCCGACTTGTAACTTTTAGTACAAGTCCTGTATTTTAAATCCTCGAATTATACCGTGGGGGCTCACCCTTAGAAGATATTATGCCGATTACCATCTCAGCGTAGAAGCTAAATAAAATAGAAAAGCTGATGAGCACGTGAGGAGCACAAAAGCGGAGGTGAGATACAGCTAGTAAAGGCAATAAATGACTACCTTAAAAAGGTTGCATGTGCCAATCATGGCTTTAGAAATTTGGACAGTCCATTCTATTCTTTGCTTTCACTCTTTCCTCAAATTCATCTCATACTCGTAGGATGTGGGTAAGGAAAGATTCATTTTAAGCATTCTTTTCTTTTTGGTCTTTGTCTTGTTGATGCTACTCATACTACGATTTTACTCATTATGGCACTTGCAATTCCACCATTTCTAATTACAATGTTTCACTAATCACATCCTCCTCCTCTTTTTTTCCTTGATTGATTGATTGATACACCATATCTCGGCTCAAACTAATTAGAGGCATCAAAACATTATTAGGTTAGATCAAAGCCGTTTTGGGAGTATATAATTGAAGTTATATTTCTTTCCTTTCTATTTGTCCATCGCTAATGTCAATGTCCTTAAACTGTCTCCGACCATTTACTCCATCTAATCTACTCTAATTTGAATTTGCTTTACTCTGTCTTCAAAAGAAAAATTTAAGAGAATATGTGTTGTACCAAAGTGTATATTTTTATTATTATTTTAATGGAACAAATAAGTATCCCCTTCAAATTTTCAATTGAGATATGTAGTACCATCGGATTGCTAAATAGTGTCTTATCTTCAAATTTGCAGTCCCTTTAGAGATGACTTTTAACTCTTAAATATTTATAATGGTATAAACAATGACTGGTAATTCAGCGGTAGACAGTGAGTTGAGTTAAGAACAAAACCACAGTTCGAGTTCCACTACCAACATTGGTGGGTTGATAATCCAAGGAACAATACAATGTTAATTCAAACTAACCCAAGTGGAATGATCACAAGCAAAGAAATCAAATTGAATCTCGCCAATCATGTCCAAAAGAATACCTAGTTAAGCCTAAAGTGTCAAATTTGTAGCAAAGAAAGCCTAATCAATGAAACACAACGACATTAATAAATAAGAGTGGTGCTCACATGGTCAATAATTGACCAAATATAATTTGGTCAATCACCGTTAGATCAAAATCTAAGGGTTGAGATTAGATACTAATGAAACCACCAAACTAATCTCAACCCTTAAATTTTGATATAACGGTGATTGATCAAATTGTATTTGGTCAATCATTGACCATGTGAGCATAACTGTAATAAATAAATTATATGTTGTATTATCGGTAACAAAAAAGGTAAGAACAATTACTTCGGAGAAAATAGAATGGTAAAAGTATCAACTTTAAGCATAATGGTATAAATTAGGTTTAATTCTTATCGCTCCTTAAATTTGTTCGTTTTTTTCATTTAGCCACTCCAACTTAGGGGATAATTTCTCAGCTACTCAACTATGCAAATGTAATACTTATAGCCCCTCGAATATTATGTGACACATACAGTTGTGCTCACATGGTCAATGATTGACCAAATACAATTTGGTCAATCACCATTAGATTAAAATCTAAGGGTTGAGATTAGTTTGGTGGTTTCATTAGTATCTAATCTTCACCCTTAGATTTTGATCTACTGGTGATTGACCAAATTGTATTTGGTCGATCATTGACCATGTGAGCACCACTCGTGACACATATATGGCAAAAGGTGCAAATAGAAAAAGATTGAAAACAAAGAGTTCGAATTTTTATTTTTATTTCAAAAGACCCTTAAATTTATTCATTTTTCCTCTTTAATTTTCCTTCTTTTCGTCTTTTTTTCTCATATTTCCTTCTTCTTGGCAAAGTCTAGGAAAAAGATTGAAAAAAAATCCCCAATTACACTGTTCATCAAACCCAACTTTATATATATAGATTAAAAGATAACTTCGACTGGAATTATGAAAATTCCAAGAAAATTCGAGAATTCAGTCACCGAAATAAGCAATTTCTAAAATTCGAGTCGAAATTTAGAATTTTTCAAATTTTATTTGGAATCTGGATATTTCAAATTTCATCCGAGTTTGGAAATTTGGAATAAAGAAGAAGAAAGAAATAAAGAAAATAGAGAAGATGAAGAATAAGAAACAGAAAGAGAATTAAGAAAAAAAATTAAATTTGAAGGATTAAATTTGTAATATTTGGAAGGACTAAATTTGTAACTTTCGGGTATTGTTATACACTCTCCTGAGTGAAATTGAGTTTGGAGTGTTAAGGTGGTTAAACGTATGTGAGACTGAGAGGTTGTCCCCTAAATTGTGGTAAATGACACAAGTGGATGACTTTAGAGAGAGCGATTGGTATCTAGCTTACAAACTAAAAGTTACTTGAAATAAAATATTGGAAACCAAAATAGATGTAAGATTGTATGAAGTGTTCTAAGTATAAGCACTAGTTCCCGTACCCTATCATGAAAGATATTTAGGCTTCTCGAACTGCCAACCGAAACAAGGGTCAATACTCACGGGAGAATGGAACGAGTTCCCGAAGTCCTAACTCAAGCATCCCACATCTTGGAGAGACAAGATTGACACCCTCAGTCTTGTGTCAAAGTGCTATTTCATTCCAAAATCATGTGGCTTCCACCTAAGCCATATGACTTCCACCCAAACCGTACAACCTCCCACCCAACCGTACGACCTCCTCTAAAAGTGTCGGTAATTTTTCGTGTGGCCTCTATCATTTTTTGCCTGCGTGTCATTGAAATTTAACAGACTTAAACTTGTGGATAAAGCTCACACGACCCTTCTTGAACTATACGACCTCGTCTAAAAATCTCGTATCTGATCTAGATTCATATATCATACGGGATAGTACATGAACCGTATGGCCTCTTACTAAGACTATACAATCATGTACTTGAGCCGTAGGGCTTCTTATGTAAGGCGTACGACCATTCCTACACTCTATAAATAAAGTCCAAATTCTATTCATTTCTCACCAATAAATTTTCTTCATCTATCATTCTCTCTCAGTTCTCGGCTTTCTAAGGTGTCTCGAAAGAAAAATCCGGAAAGTTAAGTCAAGTCTTGAGTTCTCCAAAATCTAGCTTCAAAAATACTCCCCCCACCAAAAGTCCTCATGACACAAACTTCGGTTCTAACATCCCGAGACACCAAAAGTCTCTCTGATATGTTGACTATCTCCTAAAATCACCAAAAGATTATTAATTTATCGAGTACTTATTTGTTAAAGTTTTACTGTAATCCTATTGAAGATGCGACTCCGTGAAGTGATGTATAATGTATTTGTGTTACTTATATTCATATAGAACCAACTAAAATAGATGTGATTACAACCTTTTGAGAACAAAATAATAATTTGGTATTGCTTGTTACGAGATCTAAAATGGATTCATATACAACACACCACATCAAACTTCAAAAAAGATCCCTTTTTATGTAAACCTTCTCAAACATAAGTTACCAAATTCTACCTTGGACTCTAGTATTTTTTTTTAAATTATAATCGGAAACATGTGACACGTGTCATGAGCAGGTCGATTCCAGCTCCCACGACGCTCCTCCTCGCCACACTGCAAAAGAAAAATAGGAGCATATGCTATTTCACAGGGGTTAATCCTGCTAAACTTTTTCATAATCATAGTTAAAACAACATTAATTCGCTAATCACGTTTAGATTTGTCCCATCTTACCAATTTTCTAACTTGTCTTAATTACAAACCCCCCACTGTAATTCCCGCTCGTTTTAATTTCCTTAATTTCAAAATATCCTTTCTTCGCGGCTCCATTTACTTGCGTTAAACTCTCACACTCACTCTCAACCCCCACCACCACCTTCCACGTCACCTTGTTTTAACATCATTCTAATTTCATATTTTTCTTAACCAACCTTCCCTTAAACAAAACGCAAACCTCATTTTAATATTTTCAAAACCCAAATTTGAAATTTCATCTTCTTCTCTGCAACTCTTCTCTTCTGGGATAGCTTAAAGTGGTACTCCATCACAGCAAATAATTAATTAATTAAATAAATAAATAAATAAAATAAAATCATAATGTCGTTGTTCACTTTTTCACCAGGAGCCATGTGACGACCTCACTGACTACTCCTTTTCTCATTCGCTCATTGACTCACTGAGTCAACCGATTCGAGTCGACTCCGTTAGATGGCCTCATCTTCCCGAGCACGAAGTAGCTCTCCGTTTTCATACCGGAAACCAGCAAGTCCCTACTCCTCCACGTCATCTACTCCTTCTTCTTATATCTCCTCCAATAGATTGATGCCACGTTCTTGCTCTTCTTCTTCTGCTACTTCTTCCTATTTCAATCCCGGCGCCGGCGGAGGCGGTTACCGATCCATGACGCCAGGTCGTTCACGCTCGGAAGCGCTGTTTAATGGCTCCAGAAGTTACGGTACTCCTCCTCCTGCTTCTCCTGCTCTTTCTCCGGTGGCGTTTGGCTCAGAGGAGCTGGTTGCGGAGCCGATTGATGCGGCGTCGAATGGCGATAGTATATCGGTCACGATTCGGTTTAGGCCGATGAGGTAAATGTTTAGATCTGAGATTTGGTGGATTTGGATCTGTTGTTGTGTTTATAGGTTTTGATTTGATTTGATTTACAGTGAAAGAGAGTTTCAGCGAGGTGACGAGATCACCTGGTATGCTGATGGGGATAAGATGGTCAGGAATGAGTATAGTCCAGCTTCGGCTTATGCATTTGGTGATTATGCTTTTCTACTTCGTTTCCGGTCAATTTATTAATTGCTTCATGAATGTGTAAATGCTAATGAATTAAATTGGCAGATAGAGTATTTGGACCTCATTCTACTTCTCAAGAAGTATATGATGTTGCTGCCAAACCAGTCGTTAAGACTGCTATGGACGGTGTCAACGGTATTTTCTAGAAACTCTTGTTCAGTATTGATTTTTGTGGGCATACTGTACGAGTTACCTAATTTTCGGAGTAGTGTAAATTCCAAACTCCTTACTCAATGCAGGAACCGTTTTTGCTTACGGTGTGACCAGTAGTGGAAAGACACACACTATGCATGTAAGTCTCATCTCCAGCTATGAATAATGTATTCTTTTTTATTCCGGTGGGGTTTAACTGTCAAAATATAGATATATTTTATATTTGAATCTTTGAGTTGATGCTGTCTGGTAATTAATTAAATGGACAAATTTAATTAGGCCTACAACAGTTATGCAACATGATTAGTTGTTAGTGATCTTTTCAGCACTAAGCATTTATGTTTCCGTGCTAAATATTGCAAGAATGCTGTTGAGTGATTTTACTACTATAAAATCCAGTGTTCTTCTCTACTACCAAAATAGCTCCATCATTTTTTTTATGGCAAGCAAGTTAAGAGGATAAACTTGCTCCATGTCCAATTGAAGTTGGCGATTCAGTGAAGTAAGTCAAGTTTCTTTTTAAGTTGATCTTTTTATGGAAATCAACTGCTCCCATATTGGTTGGATTTCTTTACCTATATGGGTGATCTTTACTTGCATCAACATGACTGTCCATGTGCCCCAGATGTGCAGCTAATGTTGTATGGTTAACATCCTCATAACTGAGATAATTTTGGAGACATAATATTAATTGTGTTTATCATTTGATATATTTATGGACAAGCATGTGCATTGAATTTGCTCCTTTTTAATTTTTTAGTTTGCTACTTTCATGATTTATCAGGTATGCTTAACATGCCTCTGTTAGTCTTATTTGTTCATTAATAATGTGTGCAGGGAGATCACAATTCTCCTGGTATTATACCATTAGCAATAAAGGATGTCTTCAGCATTATCCAAGATGTAAGTGCATTTCCAATTTTCCATAAATTTGTAAGATGGTCAACTATGTGCTACTTTTTCTCCCTGCATCATGTATAATTTATTTAATTACTTCCTGATAATATTGGTTCTTTGTGCTATGCACCTGATGCTCTTCACCATCCCCTTAAACATATGACACTTCATTGCAATCCATATATGAGTGCTAAACAAAAAGTATTGCCCTTTTTATGTACAAGATGTTCAATTTCTACAATTTTATGGGTACATTGCAGCATGGGTCATCGTGCAGTAGTCAATCTTCTTCGCAATTCATAGGAGGGTGAATGTGCATGAGTGCGCACTTCCTTTAATCGAGTTGGTTAAATTAGTTTGACATTGCATGTTGCATAAGTTATTTGTTTATTGTCCCTTCTCATATTCCTATTATATTAATCACTGTTTTCTTTAAGATGAATGTTATTGAGTTGTTGTAACCTTGTTACAGACTCCTGGACGAGAATTTTTGCTGCGTGTGTCCTATCTTGAAATTTACAACGAGGTCAGTTGGTATTCATTCGTTACTTTTGTTTTTCCATGCAGCCTTGCTGGTGGTGATGCTTTATAGAAGAATTATTTTGATTAGGAAATTAGAGGGTTCATACTAGTTATGTATCTTTTTCTATTTTTCCTTATATTTGATTTCATTAGTTTGCATTCTGTAATCTTGGTGACAATTGACCGGTCCATGGTTGCATTGATGTCTTTGTAACAGGTGATAAACGACTTGCTTGATCCGACTGGTCAAAACTTGCGTGTTAGAGAAGATGCCCAGGTTGATCTCACTTGCTCACACATGTACTTCCATATTGCAATTATTTTCTTGGTTTCTAATGGACGTATTGGTTTAGTTATCTCCTTAAAAAGAAAACAGTGATACATACACAGACACACACATTTAGGCTTGAAGAAATTTATTACATGTGAGCACCTAAACAATGCAAGATAGCTCTGTAGATGTAGTTGTGTTTCATCTCATTAGTTTGCAAACTATGAAATCCCAGGGAACTTATGTTGAGGGTATAAAAGAAGAAGTCGTTTTGTCTCCTGGGCATGCTCTTTCTTTCATTGCGGCTGGGGAAGGTAACCTAACAAATGATTGTGTTTTTTTTTTTCCTTGTTTGTGTATCTAGATTGGCGGAAAATTCTAATCCATATTCTCATGTTCAATATTGGCAGAGCATCGTCATGTTGGCTCAAATAATTTTAATCTGTTCAGTAGCAGAAGCCATACAATATTTACACTGGTATTTTCCCATTAGTTATTAATTGTTAACAATTCCATCTTACAGTTCAGAATTTCATTGTTGAAAAACATAAAGAAACAAGTTAGATCATTGTTTAAAATGCAAAAGAGTGCAATTCTTTTAATAGTTCACAAGTATCCTACATTCTGGATTGCCGTAATGTAGAGATACTGAATTGTCATTTTAAAACGCTAAAGTTTGTGAATCTTGAAATGTTCTACTATTTGTTTCTTCTCATGCTGTATACTTTGAAGACAAAAATACTACTGTATTGTCCATTAAGATTCATAAAACTAATTAACATGAAGAGTTCTATCATTCTGTGTCCAACATAATCACATTTTAAACTCATTGGTCAACACTCTAGAGAGTAAACACAAGCCTACCTCTTGCTTGCCATCTTGGTCTTTGTAAGCATATTACAAAGATCTATGTTTCTGGTTTTAGCCGTTTCTTCCTTTTTCTCTTTCTAACTTAAGGTCTTAGCAGTATCTTAAATGTTAGGTCAAGTTATTGTACCCTTTTTTTTTTAAGAATCAAGTTATCATATCCTTTACTAGAGGTACGAGTATTCCTTTTCAATTGCGTAGTAGTCTCGAGCCTCAACAGCTCTTGTCTGATTCATTTTAAATCTGTTAGTATTACCTTTACTTTATCTATCCTATAATTCTTTTCTGTAGTAGAGGATGTAGTTGGGAGTCACTGAACTTAAAACTGGCCTACGTCCTATAAATCCTGTTACCACTAGAATTAGTATTCTTATCTATTGTCTTACCATTTTACCTCTTCCTCTAGTTGGTCACTCTTCTCTTTTGGTTTCTTTCTAATCATCCTTCGCTAACTTTACTAGTGCTTTTGCAGATGATTGAAAGTAGTGCCCATGGTGATGAGTATGACGGAGTGATATTCTCTCAACTTGTATGTTATATTCATTTGGTTTTATTGAATAAAAATATATTCCTTGCTAAATATCTTATTGACTCTGAATTATCTCTTCTGTCAGAATTTAATTGATCTTGCTGGATCTGAAAGTTCAAAGACAGAAACAACTGGATTAAGGAGGAAAGAGGGATCTTACATTAACAAAAGTCTTTTAACTCTTGGAACTGTAAGTGGTTGTTCCTATCTAGGTGATCATATAGTATGCCCTTCTAAAAATTGTGACTTTAGATATATACTTCCCATTAATTGTCTGATGCATGATTTGAGTGTTTGTCATGAAGAGTGAGGGCTGTACTCTGGCATTTGCTGACTTGATGACAAGCTATATCATGATACTTAACTCTGTCAATACTTACATAGCATTGTTTTCTTAGTCAACGTAGTAAACTCCCGTTGTTAGCGCATTTATATTCTTTTATTTGAGATTTGTAATGACTTAATGCTTTTAATTAAAAGGTTATTGGAAAGCTGAGTGAAGGGAAGGCATCTCATGTTCCTTATCGAGACTCGAAACTTACCCGTCTTTTGCAGTCTTCCTTGAGTGGTCATGGACACGTCTCGGTAAGTTCTGTCTACAAACAGTTATTCTGTATCAATTGCAAGTGCCTAAAATGGAATTTGGCTCTTTTGGAGATAATCATATGTAGAGCATTTAGGAGATCGGGACTTCTACACGCGCATCTTGGATTATAATATCATTTTTCATTTTCTTTTGAGATACACAAAGTAAAATCTATTTTCTTATTTTTTTTTGTTTACTTTCCTTTGGTTTTCTAACTAGGAGGATTGAGGGAATGTTTGTCAGTGACAATATTAGATAAACAACTAATATATGGATTCGTTCCCTTGAATTGTTATACAGCTTATATGTACCGTTACTCCTGCATCTAGTAGCATGGAGGAAACACATAATACATTGAAGTTTGCTAGCAGGGCAAAGAGAGTTGAAATTTATGCCTCTCGTAATAAGGTGTGCTATCATCCTGGATTATTATGTAATGAGAGTGCACTGAATTCTCAAGCTCATACTAATATGGCTTTTGAAATTGTCATAGATTATTGATGAAAAATCTCTAATTAAGAAGTATCAAAGAGAAATCTCAACCCTCAAGCAGGAGCTTGATCAACTTAGGCAGGGGATGCTAGTTGGCATCAGTCACGAAGAGATTTTGAACTTACGGCAAAAGGTTTTCTGATTTTTCCTCTTCCTATGAATGTCCCATCCTCCATTTCTTTTTTTCATATTTTTATATGGTTCTGTGACTTTTTGACAAATATTCTGGTTGTTCCTTGAATAGTTGGAAGAGGGCCAAGTGAAGATGCAGTCAAGGTTGGAGGAAGAAGAAGAAGCCAAGGCTGCTCTTATGAGTCGAATTCAGAGGCTAACAAAGCTCATACTTGTTTCTACAAAGAACACAATTCCTGGATATCTGGCTGATGTTCCTGGCCGTCAACAGAGTCAATCTGTTGGTGAGGATGATGTGAGTTAATTCCCATTTCTTATGTAGACAAAAACATGAATTGTAATTTTGCCAACTATCTCTACTAATTAAGGAACTCCGAGGTTAGAGTAGGATAATCTTATTTCCAGAAAAACAAAAAGGATTTTAAAAGTCGGTACTGGGTTTTGGGCCAGTGATGACTCTGCTTCATGAGTGCTTACTCTCTTGGTCATAGTGAAAGCTTTGTACTATCAAATTCTGAGGTTTTCCTTGTTCTGATGATTACTTTTGTATTTGTAAAAGCTTCACTGGTTAGTCATATTGGATAATGCATGTGTGGGATTTTTTAGCCTTCCACTCTTGCAACTTCCATAAATTAGTTGTTTCTTGATAAAATGATTTGTGCCAATTTTCTTGTAAAATTCTTAAGCCTTTTCTTCTCTGCATTGTGTTTAAGTTTGACAATTACTTAATGATACTTGTGTCATCTTTGGTTGTGTCAGAAACTCGATGTTTTGAGAGAAGGTGCCGCACTTCTTGATGTTGAGAATCACGACTCTTCATCTTCTGCTTCTTTCGATCAACTGGATGGTTCTCATGAACTTAAACACATGAGATCTTCCAGCAAGTTGAATGGAGAGCTCTCACCTGCTAACAGTGGAATTACAGAAGCAACACATGTGGGTGAACTTAGAATTACTTCAAAACTGTTTGCAGTATGTTTTATTGCCTTTTTACTTGATTTTGTACTGGGGTTCTGGTGCAGTTTTATCTTCCTTAAGTGCTGGCTTACTGCTAGTATTGTGGAAGATGCAGCATTCAGTAATGTAACGATTCTGGAAAAAGATAACTCAAACTTTTGTTGTTAAATAACTTTAGGTCTAAATTATAAGTTACTTGATGATGGGAGAATTATCTTGCAATTTTCCCCTTTCATTAAAAGAAAATAAAATCTCGTGATGTTATTTCTTCCATTGGTTTTTGAAATTTAAGAAATGACCTCTCTTCTTATTGTCTACAGTCATACAATTAGGAAAAATTTAGTCATGCTACTAGAAACTTCAATATACTCTACTATTTTTGTATTATGTGGCAAAAAATTTAAATCTGTCTTTGAATTATCCAATATTTTTTTTTTCGTTTGGGTATTTCTTGGTAAACTTGTGCAAATGACTTTGTATTCTGTTGTAGGGTGCATTGACACAAGATCAGAAAGATCTTCTAGTCGAGCAGGTAAAGATGCTTGCTGGAGAGATTGCATTCAGCACCAGTACTCTTAAGCGTCTGGTAGAACAGTCGCTGAATGATCCTGATGCCTCCAAAACTCAAGTATGCCATTTGTTTCTGCTACATAATCTCTATGATTTGTTTGTTTACTTAAAATGCCAAGAAAATTCTAGTTCGTAGCAATGCAAATAAGTAGCGAACGAAGTGAAGCTGTAACTCTTGTGTTATTACTCTGTCCTGTATAAGGACTTCTTTGTCAATGATGACGAAGTCCACTAAAATCCTTTGCAAACTCCATTTTATTTTAAAGTTTGTTTATGCAATGCCTTGATATACTTAATTTTGATTTTTAGAACACGCATTCTGTTAATATGAATACTGTCTCCTTTTTTTTTTTGAATAATATGGTTGGAGTGTATCAAATATTTTCTTTGGACGTATTAGTATTATTATTACTATTGTTATTATTATTACCCGTTTCGCATTTAATTGTGTAACTGCTGAGAATATCTTGTTTCTTACTTTACTGGACCATTTTTTTAATTATCTGTCATCAGAAAGGAAGGTTTGTTCTCCTCAAATGCTTTATATCTCGCTCCTATAATCTCAAATGTCTCAGTAGCACAAGTTAAAAATTTAAATATCCATGAGAATTTTTTTTTTCATTTCATGGTCCTAAAGGAAAGACGTTCATGGTTAATAAATGGCAGGTTGAGAACTTGGAACGTGAGATCCAAGAGAAAAGGAGACAAATGAGAGTTTTGGAGCAACACATTATTGAGAGCGGTGAAGCGTCAATTGCAAATGCATCACTAGTTGATATGCAGGAGGTTGTACATTCTTCCTCTTATGATATTATTTTATTGTATTTATCTTGGTTGATAGTAGTTGCTGAATCTTTGGTGCTGTTTCTCTTCGAACAGACAGTAATGAGATTGTTGACCCAATCTAATGAAAAGGCTTTTGAGCTTGAGGTGAGTACTTTTCTTGATGATACTTAATGTTTTAGACCAGACAATGGTTAACTGAGGTAGGAATATACATGTACTAATATGTCACCTTGTCTTGCTAATTTAGATTTGATACAAGCATTATTTCTATATCTGAAGAGTATGGTATCTGAACAGTTATACTCTTCTGTGTCACTCATGTTTTATCTATCTGGAGTACTAAATTCATCTTGCTAATTCTCTTTCCTAATATTTTAAAATCTAGTTACTTTGCTGAGGGAAACTTCACAAGGATTATCTTTTGTAGGTTTTGGATTTACCTTTATCATCTCATGTAACCCCTCTTAAAACTTTTTCCAAACCTCCACAAATGTACTTCTTTCTCGGAATCACTATCTGGCAATTAGCATTGCTAAAATTTTCCTCTTCATAGTCCTAAGAGGTTTTTGTATCCATTTCAGTAATTTCTGCATCAATTTTATAAGTCTAGAGGCCCAAGTTATCAAGGAGAAAAAAAATTTAAATAAAATATGTCAAAAGTTTATTGTGCTATAATGGTCTATGGTAATTATTGTTTAGTGATCGCATGTACTTATCTCCTGTAGAAGTGTTGATTTAAGTACTAAAGTTTTTTCTTTGTTTCTAATGACGCTGATGAATGAACGCAGATTAAGTCAGCAGACAACCGAATCCTCCAGGAACAGCTGCAAAATAAGGTTACTAGCTTAATTATCGTACTCGGCTTCTTTAAATTTTTATTTTATTTAATAGTGATTTCATTGTTGAGGATAGTGCAAGTCTCTACTTTAATTATTCATATTATTGTTGCTTCCATAGTTTCGCCTGATCTTCTGCTTTTATCATTGCTTGTTCATTTGCAGTGTTCTGAGAACAAGGAATTGCAAGAAAAGTTAAATCTTATGGAGCAGCAATTGTCTGCATTTTCTGGTGATAGGTCATTGCTAGCTTCTGATCATGTTATGTTAGATGAACATACTGGTGAATTGAAGAAGAAAGTTCAATCACAGGTGATTTCTTCTAGACCAATATGAACTATTTGAAATAAAAAATAAAATGAATAGGCATACTCATATGGATATAAGTTGCATAAGCATTCTATTTGTTTATTTATTTATTTTTGCAAAATATATTTGGCAGAATTAGTAGTGTTGATATGGCCCGAATTGCCACATGCTTTGCAGGAGATTGAAAATGAAAAGTTAAAGATAGAACAAGTTCAACTTTCAGAGGAGAACAGTGGGTTGCGCGTGCAAAATCAAAAACTGGCTGAAGAAGCTTCTTATGCAAAGGAATTGGCCTCTGCTGCTGCAGTTGAGCTAAAGAACTTAGCTGGCGAAGTGACGAAGCTATCATTACAGAACGCGAAATTAGAAAAAGAATTATTGGCTGCTCGAGAGTCCTTGCATTCTAGAGGCAGTGGCATTCAACATGCTAATGGTGTTAACCGCAAGTACAGTGATGGCATGAGAGCAGGAAGAAGGGGACGGTTTCCAGGCAGAGCAAATGAAATGCACTCTGATGATTTTGGCACTTGGAGCCTTGATCTAGAAGATCTTAAAATCGAGTTGCAGGCAAGGAAACAACGTGAGGCGGCTCTTGAGACTGCATTGGCAGAAAAGGAGTTCATAGAAGAAGAATACAGGAAAAAGGTTGAAGAGGCCAAGAAAAGGGAGGAGGCTCTAGAAAATGACCTGGCAAATATGTGGGTGCTTGTTGCAAAGTTGAAGAAGGAAGGGGGAGCTACTCAAGAAGTCAATACGGATGAGAGGCATAATGATACAGAAGATGTGTATGAACCAAAAACAAATGGGTTTGATCAGAATGTGGTCACGAAAGAGAGACAAACTCTAGATGCATCAAAATCAACCAACGAAAATCCAGAGGAGCCCCTAGTTGTTCGTTTGAAGGTAATGCTTTATGATGTCTATGTTTATTTGTTCTCTGTGTTTGTCTGCTATTTTGCTGCCTCAAGCTAATTTTGTTATTATATGCAATTAATTGAGCTCCACATCTTTATGAAAACAAGTATTTAGGGCAAGCATAATCCCGATTTAAGTATAAACTGATGAAAATGTTGATCTGTTTGTGAATGTATTCATGGCGTCTTAATTTGAAAATTGTTTTTAACTTTGCATTTAGGTTCTAGAAAAGTAAAAAATGTTTGTGTATGGCACAATTCAAGTCATTGTCCTAAAGCGGATAATCTTGCCATTGTTTCCTTGGGTGGTATTTCTTTGAGTTGAAGAAAGATAAACAGAAGATGTATCACTTTTATTGACTGGAATTGTTCACTATGACTATTGTTTGGACCTTTAATTGCATTACCTGTGAAGCAAATTTTGCTTGAATGATATCTACAATTGAGGTTTGCATTCTCTCGGTTTCCAGGCAAGAATGCAAGAGATGAAGGAAAAAGAACTCAAGTACCTTGGCAATGGAGATGCCAATTCACACATGTGCAAAGTTTGTTTTGAATCACCAACTGCTGCAATTCTTCTTCCCTGTCGACATTTTTGTTGTAAGTCATTCTAGTTTTTTTTTTTTGCAATTCAACTGAAACTAGTGGAATATATTTTCCCTTCATTATGTATACTGTTAACCTTTGTTTCATGATGTTTGCAGTGTGTAAACCTTGTTCTTTAGCTTGTTCTGAGTGTCCAATTTGTCGAACGAAGATTTCAGATAGGCTTTTTGCGTTTACTTCTTGACAGTGCGGTTCGTTGACCCCAAAATGAGGTCTGTTGATCATATTCTTTTCCTTCGTATCTGATTTTCTGGTATGTGAATCTGCTATACCAATTTGTAGAGTGTCATTGCTCTACACTGTTTCACTTGACAACTTGGGAACTCTATATTGGAATCTATTTGGGAAGGAAGTCGTAAAAGTAAAGAAAATAGAATTCATGCGCGTATAAATTTTGTGTTTCTCACATCCTGTTTTGCAAGATAGAGGTCCTACAATGCTGTTGTGGGTTATATGTACAAACTGGACTATTTCTTACTACGTTATTTGGAAGCGGATATGGAAACTGAATTTGTAAAGAAAAAATATAGGAAATGGAAACGTGCGAATAATAAAAATTGTGGATATATCTATAAATTTGAAAGTTATACAACATATGTTTATGCTTAATTTTGTTATGTCTACATTGATATATTTACGTAAAGGCCACATGATAGAGGCAAAAAAGAGTTTTGTGTTTTGAAAGCTTGTAGAAGATGGTCCAGATGATGAGGGATTACTGGACATGTGATTAGCATTAATACACTTTTGGAAACACATTAAATTGTAGGAAACCGATTTCAAATTTTTCAGAAATGAGTTTCCAGTTTTTCAAAATTATTGAAACTTGACTTGAATTGCTTCATACAAGTTTTTGAGAGTTTTGTGCAACAGGTATTATGGATGGATAATCTAACTCTTATTTTACTATTTCCTTTTTCTTCTGCTGTTATTTCAGGGTCCAGCACCATTTTCCTGTTCTGTATTAATGCAATATTGGATGCAATTCTTTCATTAGTTTGATGTATGTAATTGTCTAAAAGGTATATCCCATATATTGTTGTTTCTGTTCCTCTCCCATAAGGAACTGTACAATAAGTTGTAAGTAATGATTAACAAATTTTAAAGTACAGAGTTGAGATGTTGCATTGTTTTAGGCATGCAGCATAATGCTGTGATCCGTTTGACATATGTACAAATACAAAATATAGGTGCTTCAACGCGAAGCGTTTTCCTTTCCATCGGAGTAAAATACTACATTGTTCCTTTATATTATCAGATAAAATGCTTGTTGTTCCTTCAAGTGTATGCTCCTATTAATTACCTAATGTCTAATGAACATTATGATCTTGACGTCTAACATATTCTAATTGCTTGTACAATTGAATTATCTGAAATGACAATTTCTGTTGTTTCTCTATGTCGGTTTGATACAGACAGGTACTATAATTTTAAAATAGCAATGTTTCAATCAACATTAGCTCATTAACTTTATAACGGTGAATGTAGTTTTGGATTAAGTAGGGTCTGGTAAGTTATTTGCACTAGTTGTGGAAGGCAAATTTACTAGACTGAGAAGTGTTGAACATCTTTTCTTTGCATCTTGACAGTGGTTTTGGATCAGGTATTGTTCTTTTTGAGATTGTATCAGACAATTCTTAATATTGGAACATTCCGTCTGCGTTATAGAGTTCTTTTATATTAATGACGATACAACGAGTAAGATGTATGCATTGAGCCATTGATGACTTAATTGCGCATAATTTTGGGTTATAAACATCTCAGTTAACAACAATAACTTGGCCCAAACAAGGAGGAGGTTAATAGGAGCAATGGAATGTAAACATTTTAATTAACTTCGTTTTTGTTTGGGAGTTTTCTAAAAATTTAAATGAAGGTTAATAGGTTAACATTTTACTTTCATTAACCTCGAAACTTTAACCTCTAAATCGGCGTAACCTCCAAATCGGGGGTTAATGGAAGTAACGTAAACATTTTAACTAATTTACATCCATTAACTTCCAATTCAATTCCACCAACTTCCAAATAAGGTTAGCATTTAACTTTCATTTCCTTCATTTCCCTTTCAGTTCCGTTACTCCTATTAAGCTCCTTTAACTCTCACCTCCATTAACCTCCCAACTCTCAAACAAAGGCTTAAAGGAGAAGAGCTTTGCTCGTTTTGTCCATATCAACGGTTTAGTAAATTTCAAAACAACCTATGTATCACTCATTTTTAAATAAAGAACTTTTGTTACTTTTTGTTAAAACAAAGACTATATTTCACACTTTTCTTGAAAAATAAACGTTTTGTATGAATGTTATAAAAGTCATATTAAAAACTTGAAATGAATTTTTTAAGAATTATAATTGTTTCATACTATATTTTTCATGGAACTACATTTTCAATATCTGAAAAAGCACTATGGACGGCTCAAATTTGTCTAATCCAACATGTGTGTAAATGCGCAAAAAATGACAAAAAAATGAGGGTCTAACTCTTCAAAATTCTCTAACCTCATTCAACCTGTCACAACTTTAAATTATTGACAAGCATTAACGACGAACAAACTCAAGTTCCTAAAAATGGATAATAAAGAGTCGTCGACATCTATTACTTATTTTTAGAAAATTGAAAATTTGACTAGACGGCGTCCTGAATGACTCTCATCAGTGGTGGTCAATTTGATGTCTACCGATGAATTTCCTTCAATAACGCGATTTGTCTACAATTTGATGTTTAGGAATTTTTTGTACTTGCAAAAATATTACATGCATAACCACTAAAATTAATAATATAAAAACATATGGAGATGCTAATTTACAAATGCTAAAACAAAGATATTTAGAATTCCTATAACACTCATCACCTTATATCCTGGTTTTCATTTTCTTTTTTATTGTACTTATAGCGTGATCTGTCCTTTTTCGCTCTCTCGTGTACTGGTTTTGTCGTTAATTTTGATGGTTACACCCAATACACTACATACCGTTACTCTGTGTATATACTAAAATCTATACCAATTTATCCGTTTGTGTATTCTCTAAAACAAGACATATTTTATCATATACCGAAAATATGTACTCCTTTAATTATAAAACTAGTTTGTATTTTTGTATAATACCCCCATAGTATCAACCCATTAATTCCTTTATGGTGCACCGAAATTTCTCCTAAAACAAACAGCCCCAAAAGTTAATAAATCTAAAAGCGAGGTACAAGACTAGATTGAAAAAAGGCGGCCAATAACTTCTCATTGACGAAAAGCACCCACAGAATGATTCACTATGAGTGAAAAAAAGAAAGAAAAAGAAGTAAACACACAACATTTGTCGTATACAAAAATTAATGCCTGAATTTCTTGGTAGCTTTTTGGTCCATCCTAGGAACTGTAAAAACACGATTATCACCACTCCAGTTCTTGTTAGCAATTTTACAGTTGTTTGATTCCTTTGCTAGTTGGTGATGATCGTGTGATGGATGGATTATTGAAACTTGAAACTCAGGAACCCACAAGCTCAAATCTTGCGGTAAAAAAGAAACCATTTCCATTTCAACATCTTGGTGATCCAAACATGTCCAAAAACTTTCAGAAGTCTGCATCAAACCCACCAGCAGAAAGGGTTTTCATGAGTCTCAACATTAACAACCTAAGAATCAAAATAACAAAAAACAATAAGATGATGATTATAAATATGATTGCAGCTAATTCTGTTTAGTTTAACATATATATGATATCGCTGTTTTCGGGGTCTTAACCCCTCCGTGTTACCCAAAAAAAACATATACTGTATGGTATATATATTGTAAGATAGATAAGTAGATATAATGTATTCATACCTTGGAATAAGCAGTTGAAGGATCAAGAAAATCGTCGAATTTCCAACCAGGTAGAGTCTCGAGATACTCAGATATGCTACTTGTTGAGTTACCACTCTCTATCTCATCACTATTTTTGCTGTTCATGTATTCTATTGATGAACATGGAGATGTTGTTGTTGTTGTTACTCTCGAACTCGAGTTTTGATTGATGTTATCATTGTCAATGGAAGATGATGAGGATGAGTACGAGGAACAAGAAGAAGACAGCTTGACTCCTGTTAGAAGATATCGATTGTGTTTCTTTGTATGCTCATTTGCTTTATGGATTGGAATGTCGCATTCCCTACAAAGAATTGCTCTATCTTCTTGACAAAACAACATTGCTCGTCTTTCCTACAAAATAATAATCACAAACACTTATTTTTGGTGACTACAAGTGGAAGGGTGCAACACGAGGAGATTTCAATAGGTCATACATCTTAGTACTACTCTCGTCCAAGCAAGTTTAATTCGGTACACTAGTGCTGGTATGATCAAACAATTTACGTACCTGACAAATATCGCAAACAGGAGAGTGTTTGGAGGAAGAAGAAGAAGGATGAAGGAGAGAGAAGCGCAAATGCTTAGAAGCAAGCTTATTAGCATGATGAACATACCCATCACAATAATCACAAAGAGCTGCTTCATCTGCTGAACAAAACACAGAGGCTTGTGTTTTCTCGCATACATCACACCTTATTTTCATTTTATTTTTTTCCTAAGTTTGCTGCAATGGATGGATATAAAACTTAGACTAAATACATAGTATGAAGCTAATATTAAAATAATCGAAAAAGGGAAAAGTGAAGAAGAAGAGACAAAGGTGGTATGGGCAAACTGGATAAACAGCTAAGCTTAGGAAGGAAATCTTGATCGTATCTATCTATAGCTATCTGACTTTATAAACTTTAATACAATACAGAAGGGTCTGGATGGAGATGAATATGAAGATGGGGAGACTCTTTATTCTGTATATATACATAAGAAGACGACTATCTTTACTCTGCAACTTGCCTTTCACTTCCTTTTTAATTATCATCTTTGTCTTTTCTGCTTTTGTCGCTTACAATAACTTTCATTTCTATATCTTACTCTTATATTTTCAAGTTGTTCTACTTAGTTAGTCTTTGCAATCTACCATACCCACTCGTAAAATTCCTCATAAAGATAAAAGCTATCAAGTTCCATTTTCAATCGAGCTTCAGTTAAGTTTAAGTTCAATAATATCAGCAAGATTTATTGAACCTTCAGTTTAATTTTTTTTCAATTCAGTTAATTTCAGTTTTTTCAATAAAAAATAACATAACCTAAGTGAATTAAGTTCGTTAAATTAGAATCTTGAGTTTGAATATTGTATGCGGAAATCCTTCTAATGATGTTTTATAACCATTAAACTCTATGATTGGAAAATTGTAGATAAAAGAACCAACTTAATTGAAGGATGTGTTTATTTAATTAATGAGCATAAATAATTTGAAGAATTAATGGTTTTGATATGGACACTTATTTTGCTGAAGAAACTATTGCACTTTTAGGTCGGCAATTAGAGATTTGAGCTATAATGAAAGGTTTTGATCACAATTAAAGGTTTGACTAGTCAAAACCTCTAATGATGGTGTTTGGGAAAGAGCATAAAAAAGAGAGCTTATTGAGCTTAATAAACTAATTTTGAAAAAGCTCATTTTAAAAGCCTTTTCAATTAGGGATTTAATAAAATAAAATTATTTTATTGACTTATATACTCCTTGATTGTGTAATTTCATGTAATTCACTAAATTTCATAACCCGATACTTAGGATCGACTAATTTTTCTCCATAATGATTATTATTTAATGCAAAAAGTTCAACATGCATATGAGCACTATAATGAAATGACAAAGAGTCATACATGACTTCGTTTCGAATGAGACAAAAATGGATTTAAGAAATGTCAAATAGTCATGAAAAATGTTGTTTTAACGTTTTTTTTTTTGTAAATCTTATCTATTCATAAAAAAATAGGAATGTTTTCCTATGTCATTTTACATAAACAACTACTGACAATCAACTATATTTTACCAAACAAATTTATACAATCAGCCGGTCCTATCAACTAGTCAAATCAACTAAGAAGAAATGCAATCAGCTATCAGCAGCTAATTCTCAAACGAAGTCCTAAAACTAATTTCTTGGTACCCGTTGAAGAGTCTTTTCAAAATTTCCCACAAATTCCTTTGCAAAACGTGGAAGTTAATTTCTCTTCTTTCTTTGTGTTTCTGTGTCTTGGAGTACATATGGATTGATTGGTTAGAAAAAAACTCAAATAAAGCCCTTACCTCCACGCCGGTGGTGTCGAGTTGATGTCCCTACACCAATTTTTGCCTATGAGAGGCCTTTCAATCTTAGGCTAATTAGACTTGCATGCCTTAATATATACAAGCAATTTGCCACATGATGTAAGAAAAACTGAGTTTACTCAAATATAAATTTAATGTAACCCACAAACTATGTTTTTTATTAACTTTGCCCCCCTTGAGATAAGGAAGCTAACACACTCTTCTATGAACAATGATGGATCTACAGAGGAGCTAACATGAGTTTGAGCACTAATTAATTGTTGAAAAATGTTGATTTTTTTCTATGGAAATCGTATAATATACTTTAGCTTATACGCAAAAACACACAAGAAAAAAAACATATAAATTTAACATCAGTTGGGGGAATCTAAATCTGTCATTGTTTATAAATACATAAATATTACTCCCGGCATTTACAGAGTTTTTTTTTTTTTTTTCTGGATACACACAAGTTGCTTTACTTATCTTATTTTTTATATAGCTTAGAGAAACAATATGTTCGCACAATGAGTTACGGAATATGTACCAAATATGCGCATATGCTATTGAATAGAAAGGTGATATTGATCATATATTGTCAATGTCAGTACCCACAACCTACCATCTTTGCTTGTTTTTAATTAGATCCCTCAGTTAATACCACTGCAATTATTAATTGTCACTCATCCACCGCCAATAATAATAATAATAACAAATAAATAAATAAATTAATGGACTATAAGATGATTATACAGTTAAACCTCTTTAAAGTAATACTCTTGGAACCGAGAAAAAATATTACTTTACCGAATTTATTACTTTATCGATAATGAACACTGATGAAGAAACACTAGTGCTAATTCGGACAATAGCAATAGAATCACTTACGGATGAACAAATTTTTGAGTCGGTAATGAACATTGGTGAAAGATGATTTTGAACTAGATGATAACAATGTCATCCCAAGCGTGTCATTAAAAAAAGCAGTTCAAGCAATCAACACTTTGAACAATTACTTGTTACAACACGAGCAAAACATACCAAGAGTTATTTATGCTTTACGTAAAGTCAATGATGATGTTAATTTAAGTTTTAGTAGAAAGAAGCAACAAGAAATTATATATTTCTATTTTAAAAAAATTGCATTTTGTAACTCATACATAATATATATACGTATAATTCTGAAATTATTACTTTACATATTACTTGGGCCCTTCAAGACTTTCTAGTTTTTATTATCTTATGCTTTTAACGAGAATATTACTTTACTACATTGGCCCAAGTTGGGACCGACGAAATTTATTACTTAAGCGAGGTTATTACTTTATCGAACATTACTTTACCGAGGTTTAACTGTACTATGAAGGGAAAAAAACACTCTTTGACCATTGATCTATTCTAAATTTATGTATTTAGCCACTCATCTTTGTAATTTGATCATATTTTGACCACTCATCTTTGTAATTTGGTCATATTTGGTTATTCATTTATCAATTTAGTAAAATCTCATCATTCTTCATCAAAATTAAGAGTAGATTAAAATGTTAAACATTAAAATTCATTCATTTCAAATAAGAAAATGATAATAAAACTAAAAATTGTCAACTAAATTCAAATGCAAGATGTCATAATTTACACAATAAAGATGAGATTTCATTAAATTATAAAGGTGAATGGCCAAATATGACCAAATAAAGGTCTGGAAAAATACACAAATTTTGGATAAATCAATGGCTAAATAGTGTGTTTTGCCTAATATGAATTTGAAAATTAACTTATGAACATATATAAAGATTAATATAACGAAGAATAGATGGAGAGAAATAATAAAGTGAAATATTCTTAATATTGGTGTATGTACAAATGAAGATTGCACACTTATTTATAGAAGCAATTGACAGACACTAACCTCTATTTACAACTAATTTCATCTCCATATTCTGATGTATATGTTTGTGTCTTTAATATGCGTCTAGTTGGTAAATAGACATACAATTAATGTCGTGGACATCCATTAATTAAATAGGTACGTGATATTTTTCTAACCATAAATTTTCATAAAACCCCCTTTGGGTGTCCATCATTGCAATCAAAACACTAGCTCATTAAAAAAAATCCATGAAAAACCCACTGGGACAAAACCTAGTAGGTGCCCCGCACGAGAGATGCTTGCCAGCTCAGTAATGAGGAAAATTAGGCGATTAACACAGCCCTAACTCATATGTTGGCCAAGGACGGACCCGACAACCCAACAAAACTCCTCATCGATGGTATCCTTAATATCCTGAACCTCTACTAGTGGTGGAGCATCGTTGTTAGTAAGGATGAAATATGGAGGAGGATCCAACTTTCGTGGTGGCGACGCCAGAGATGGTCGTTATAAGTTTCTGATCATCAGTTGACCGTACCATTAAAGGCCATAATGTGAGTTGGCTCCGCTAGGGCTTTCCTTGACCAATGATTTTCAACATCTGAACATATGTCATTCATGGTGGAACTTCGATTCTCCGACAATCGTTGTAGAGAGTAAAAGAGCTCAATGGTCACCGCACCAAATGATAACTTGCGATTTCAGACTTCCTTCTTTGATCGTCGGACTGCACAAAGTCATCGAGGTTGGGGAGCTTCAATGACTCTCCGACAGTCAAGTTAATTAGTAGGGGTAATGGAAAAGGAAAGTTTTCGAAGCAAGTAAAAGAGGATCGTAGAAGAATTGCGTGTAATTGTGTACCTTGTGATGTCAATAAGGATGATTATATAAGCTTCCTTTTGAGAATGATGCCTTAACAGGGAACTTTCTCTCTTATGCCCTCAGCGTAATCCCAAAGGAAACAAAAGTGAATTTGTATTTGTCATTCTCTAGTGGGAACGCTACGTATCATCTTTTGCTTTCATAAGGAGGGAACCAGTTGAAAGAGATTCACCGTTATGGCGAGTCACGCCTTCATAGCGATGGAGGCTCTGGACGAGCCATGATCTTCCATTTGTATGGGTTTGGCCTTGTATTTTTGACTTTTTGATCCTCTATGGACTATATAAGGTCCATATATAAATCTCTGTGTAAAATCATAATTTTTCGGTCAAATGGTGCTTTTTGCTTAATTAGTTCATTGTTATTTGACCAATTAATATTCTAAAATGCTAGTATATGTGAATAATGAAGAGTGGTGCTAGTAGAGGACAAAAAATACTTTTTAGGAGCTAACAAGATTCGGGTGACCTTTGAAAAGAAAAATAAGATATTATGCAACTTGTCTTCCCTAATTAAGATAAGATATTGTATTTTAGTTCAAATTAAAATGCTTTCCATCTGGAGTTTTTCTAGTAACAACTTTCCATGTGGATTACTCTTTAAGAAATGTATTATGGGCCACTTCTCCAATCATGTCCCCAACTTGGAGTTCCGATCTCTCATGCTTTAATTGCATTCTTTTACTTTTCTTACTGAACTAAAAAAGTAACTTATTGCAATAGGGAAAAAAGAAGAAGAAGCTAACTCATATGCAAAATTTTCATATAGTTCATAATTTTCTCTACCACTGTAATAATGCAATTATTGAATTTTCAGATAACCAATGAAAATAGGGTCAGAGAGAATTTTTGCTTTTATTTTTCTTTTCAAATCAAAGTTTCAAAAATAAAAAATCACCGGAATCTCAAACCAACTAATTATAGTATAGAACTTCAATGCCCTTGCAATACAATGAGCTACCGAAGTTGCTTACCTAATATGTGAAACAAACTTTAAGTCTGATAAAAGAACACGATATTGAACATTAATTAAACCACTATGATCAGTTCGTATAGTTCAAATTAACAACAAGAGCAACAAGCGGCGACTTTAGAATTTTTAAGCCACGAAAGCACCTCTTTGATACCGAAACCGAGAAACAAGGCCCAGTGAAGCCCATAGGTAGAAGGCCCAGTGAAGCCCAACAGACATCAGTTATAGAATACTTAGATTTGGTTTCCCAAGTTGAACGGTTATTATTACACAGCACAACATAACACAAGATTCTCTCCCGCCATTGTTTCAGTGCAGAAATGGCCTCACATTACCAGGTAATCTTTTTTTCTCATTTTTAAACCGTCTAATCGCTCAAAATCTGATTTGTTAGTTTCCCGACTACTCGCTGACTAGGCCTCGAAGGCCCCTAGCCGCACTAATAGCGCCTAGCGAACTTTAATACACTGTTTTTAAATGCAATTATGTCCTCCTTTAGGTTTGCCCTTGCTTCACGATACCACATTCATCAATACAAGTATGGAACCGCAACCTCGTCAACGCTCTCAAGTTGAAGCCGGCTTTTATAGCCACTTCAATGAAATCAATGAGGAGGTAGTTGCTTTCTCGTTTCATTTGATTGTCCTGATCAATAGTAGTTCATGTGCTATTTGTCATCATCATCATTGTTTCACAGCATATCACAGGTTTATATTTAGGCTAAACTGCAATCAAACAACTGTTTCGATAGCGCTTTTTCTTGTGGGAGGATACCGAGCTACTATTATTTGAAGCTGCATTTCTACTTCAGTTGTTCTTGTGCTGGAGTTTTACTACTCTCATTTTGTGAAATTATCTATTTGGATTGAATAAAGCAGGAAAACTTTGATATGTGCAGTCAGCCAAGATGCTGAGGAGTCATTCAAAAAGACTGTGGAAATTGACAAGCTTATAGATATGCTAAGGGATGCTAATCCAAGAGAAGTGAGTTACTGTTATATTATCACTCGGTTTATGTTACGTGCCCCAGAGTCCATCTCTCATGTCGGAAAAAAATTCAATTATGTTCTCCAGTTTTTTGGTAATGTAAAGTAGTACTTTTTTTTCCAATTATTCATGTATTTAAACAACTTTTTAGGAAAAAAGAGTAAGATCCAGTCTACATGTGATTTGGTATTTTGGTCTTTTTTGTTTCCTAAGTCAAATATGATTCTGACAAAAATGTTTTATGGAGTTGATACTTATAATGTTTTTTTGATATTGAATAATTATTCTTTCTTACTTATCAATTTTTACATTGATATACATGTCCATTTCGCAGAACTAATTCTTGCTTGCATTTCTCCATGTGAACAGCTTCAGAAGCTTGTTGTTGAAAATATCCTTGCTTTTACTCCGGATTTTTGGATACGACTTGCAGCAAGAAGTGATACATGCAAGTCAGAGGATGATAAAGCATGGTTTTTTACTTGATCAGTGCTACTCTTTTGCTGTATGTTCTTGTCTTGAACTTATTCTTCTCTCTGCCTTTTAAAAGTAGTGGTTTATTACTCATTTGCAGAAAGATTATGAGGAATTGGCTGCATCAGTCATGACCATTGTGGATTGTCTTGTCAACAAGACTAAAGTACCTATTTCCCTCCCCCCCTCTCTCTCACAAGCAAAAGTTTAAGCAAAAGTTTTGCATCACTGTTTGTTTTCGTGTAGGAGAAGATTGAATCATCTACTGATGTTCTTAAGGAAATACTGGAACCTGTGGTTCATGAGGAGGAAGAGATTCAATGGCCTCCTAGAGACCCTGAAGCACTCAAGCTAATGGAGAAAGTAAACATGTGTTGTTTAATTTGAGTAAATTTCATCTTCGTCTTTTCTACTTATCATAATGCATTCTTAACAGAAGAGTTCCAGATAAGGTTTTTACAGTATCTCGATAGCCATGATACGCATATCAAAAACTTCTTTTTAACTGTTAAATACAAGTTTGGAATGCATGTGAAATGAATAACATTTTGTTAACTAACTTTTATATTTAGAGTTAACTATTGGTAGTCATCTGGGGATTAATCTGACAGAAAAACAGAGGTTAGGGGCTTACTACGTCCAAATAAAAGATCAAGGGCTTAATGCACCACATAATGAAAGATTAGGGGCCTTAGGATGCTTTTTGCTATTCTTAGAAAACCTAGGGACTTTATATGCACAAACCCAGGGACTGATATTACTTGCAGAAACATTTATGTCCTCTCAATGATTATTATATTATCTATTTGGAATATGAAGTTAGTAAGTTACTCTTCACGTTTCCTAGACCCAGAATCTGCAATTTTACATCATATTAGAGCCTATTCAAATGTATGTAGTTTAATCATAGAACTAATTGTTGTTTTATGACGGAGTCGTAGAACCTTTACTTTAAGCCGGGAAGCATCCAAGGGAAAAATAACGTAACTAAAAAAAAGGAGGATAGGAAATCATTAAAATACGTCACTGTAATTAACTAGAGAAGGCTGTTCTTCAATCTTCATATTTGCCTTTTTTAGCAGGTTTCCTTTAATAGTTATCCGGTTTAGGCGTCTAGCATACATATGTTGCACACATACCATTCCTGTTGAGATTTCCTCGGTGGAAAAGGCAGGTTGTGCATGTGGTGGATCACACGGTGGACACATTATGGTTTTCCTTGACAAGCAAAACATGCAGTACCTCTGGTTGGGAAATCTATGATATACTTTGTGTGATTGCTATCTGATGGCATCTAGTCATGCATAAAGATAAATGTAAACAGTTTCTTAGATGATTTTCCTATTTTTCTCAACCTTATCAGAGGATCATTCTCATTTCTCAACTTTTACCTTGTGCCGTTTTAAAATATTACCTGTTGGAACTTCCAATGCATTGTCTAGTTAGACTTGTATACCTTCTTAACATATGCAAATATTTGAAGTTTTCTGTTTCATCAACCTGTATTAATTCCCATTTGTAAACTAAGACGGGAGAAAGGTTGAGAGAATTCTCAGTGATAGTCTTTTAGAATCAACATAGGTATATATACAAGAGTATATACCTAATCTGGGAAAGTTAGTAAATCTAATTCCTGTGATTAAACTATTGGTATCTATGCTATTTACAGCTATTCACACACACGTTCCCATTATAACTGTAACACCGTTGATGCCCCTGGTCCTCAGGCAATAATACAAAGGGAGCAAGAAGGGCAACTAGATGAAGGGTTCCTTGCAGAAGTTAGTGCACAATTACGACAAGTGAGTGTTGCTTTTTGCTATACCACAATAATAACACCTATATTGTTAAAGATCATGTGCTAATCAAATTAGTTTAGAAAGATGAGTTTTATATATATAACAGATGCAAAGTGAGAAATTATGTTCCCAAGCCTCAATGAATTATGACCTTTCTTTGTTAAGATTGGACAAGGCAGTGGACAAAACTTTATGTTTAAACCCAGAAAATATTTAGACAGAGATAAGCAAGCCCATGAATAGGAATAGGGTGTAACATGTTGCAAATTCATTTTTGTTTCATGCTCACACTTAACATCGCAGCTATTAGAAAAATTGAAGTGCTTTTTGGCAGCTTTAAACAAAATGAAGGTGGAGAATTATTTCGTAGCTTCTGCTGTTAAACTTACTCTGGTCATTTTCTGGATTCTTCAAAATTCTTGTAAAGTGAATTCTAAGCTCTAACCAAAAGAAAATGTTACACAACTGTGGTACTAATTGAGAATGTGATCCCTTTTTTTACAGAAAAATATCTGAATGTTTGAGTAATTAACTCAGAGATTTATTTGATGTCTCTATTATCAAATTGAAGCACTGGGCCAATTTGAGTTTTGACTGTTGAATTAGAAGAAATCTTAGCTCTATATGATATAAATAAAGCTCATACCATCACATGGAAAGTATTGGTATCGTTTTTTTTCCTGGTTTGGAGCATGTAAAATCTCGATACCCTCCTTTTTTTATGTATTTAGGCTCCATCTGAACATTCTAGGACCTTTGTGGCCCTATGGCTTATTCATTTCGACTTAATCGACTTGTTAAAGCATTTTTTTTATGGCAGGCAAAAGAAGACAGCGATAAGCCAGGTCTAGAGGCGATGTTGCAAAAGGTTTTGCAACTCTATGCTTCTAGCGTTCTCTCTAAACGTAGTTATGCAAAGAAAGGTAATTTTTAACATAGCCATGGAAGTCAAAATTACGTAAATTGTTATAGTTGCTTAGTTTATATCTAGGTGGTTCATTCGTCATATTTCGGAATACATGTTGCGTTGATAGTCTTCAGGCTATTTCAAATTCTTATTCTTATAGCTTGTTTGGCTTATTGAGTTTGAGACCTGGAGCTGCTACTGCAACCATACTAATCATCAAATTTTGGTTTCCATCATAGTCCAAAAAAAAAAAGAATATTACATTTTTTTCCCTACTGCTGTTGCTCTCATGCTTGTCCTATTGTCCATGTCTTTGGAGCAGGAGATGAAATTTTGAAAGCTGAGCAGTTTCTCGAGACTCTTATAAAAGGTGTCACTATCCCCTCTATTACTATGATTCATAAAACTCAAATACACCATTTGTATGATTGTCCTGCTCTGATTCTTTTTGACATGGAAGTAACATACATGATGGTTCAGTTCGGTCTATTCACAACTACTTCGATAACATTCTGTTACTTGAATATTCCATGCTTATTAAAGGCAGAAGGCGCGCCAAAACACAAGGGGGTCGTGGAGCCGGTGCAAGGCTTAGGTGTATGCCTAGGTAGCATAAGGCGCACTAAAGAAAAATAATATATAAAACCTTAAATAGCAACAATTAACATTTCAAAAATGCAAAAATAGTTAAATAGTAAATTATATCCAAATTATCCAGTCTTAATCATAAAAAGCATGAATATATCAAAATTAACTACCCATAATCATAAGTCGTTATTAAATTTCTAGATCCAGAGACAAAAGTTAATTGATTAATATTCTAATAACTACTTTTCATCCAGACTAAAATAACCTATATTTCTGAACTCTTTAGATTGGACAAAGATTTTTTTATGTTGTTCTTTGGGATGTTTCTGTTGCCCAAACCTTCTTTCCTTTTTGTTCATTTCTTTTTATTCTAATTTAACTTCAGCCCATACATCATATAGATAGGAAAGGTGTAAAGATTAAAACATCCTACATTGCGTAGCTTCTAAATTTGCGCTTAGGGCCTCTGTCAAAACACTAGGTGTAGAAAGGCACACTTAGAGGAGCACGTCTTGAACAGAGCCTTCCTTTTGGCATCTCGGGCTTGCCTTTGATGCTCGCCTTTGATAATTACATTATGATGCCTTTATTTGTTTGCTAAAAGAAAAGTGGATGTTAATTATTATAGAGCTTGTAAGCAACTTTCTTTTGAAGCCCAGCATTTGCATCCTGAGCATAATATTATTTTTGTAGATACTAAATTGTGTGGAAGGAATTTCCTTTTCATTGAATAGGAATGTCAAAGTTGTTATTGTATTAAAGACAGCAAGAACGTATCAGAGTCGCGAGAAAATGTCTACCGTGTAAACAAGCTGTCTTCCTGGGCGTTCCATAATTACTTCCATACATGGTTATAAGTTTATCTATGCATGATTTTTGATGAAGTGTAAACCATCAAGAAACTAAGTAGGATATTGTAATCATTTCATGAGAATCCTGTCTTAACGAAAATTTAACATGTAGCTCCCGAGGAAGAGTGGAGAAAGCTTTTGGTTGATGGCCTGACAATTGGCAAGGGAGAGATATCTCCTGAAGAATTATATGCAGTCATTAATAAAAGAATTGAGAGGATGTTGATCAGAACAGTAAGAAAGAGCTGTCCTTTATATATTAAGTATTTCTTGTTACTAGATCTCTCTATGTCCTCTCCTTCACTTGTTGTTTAACTACCTTAGGAGGGCGGTTCGTACCAGCAACGTATACTTAATGAATATCTTAAGGGCATCCAAACAAGAGCAGAGGAGATTGTTCAACTGCTTCAGGGAAAATTTTAATCATAGCAAGACTAAAATTGAAGTATTTGTGCTGTACGATCCGCGGAGCAGTTTGTCCTTTGAAATAGGGAGCAAAGGAAACAATATCCTTATGACCATTTTAACTAAGCATGCAAGAAGAGAAGAAAGACGACATAGATTCTGCGCAGGTGTTTTAATTCTCTTGTGTCCCCAGATATCCTTGTCTTGGTTATTGAAAATGAATGACTCATTATTTGTATGTATACATGTTTCCTTAATAGTAATAGTAGCTCATTCACTTTTGTAATCCACCCTGCATAAGTTGGCTATTAGCATGGTGTGGAGATTGTGTTGTAAAAACTTGTTACCATGACTTGTAATTTTGCAGTCAACCATCTGCAATTTCTACTGTTTTGTTCTTGTTGGTGTCACTAAACTAAACTGTATGAAATAAATTGTGCCTGGTTGATTGTACAGGTCACTTTTTGGCAAGTACTTTTGCTAATTTTATAAATTGTGTAAATACAAGAGATTACTGGTTTCAATTATTTTAAGGAGAATAGATTCAGCTTGGTGATTTTGGATACATTACTAGATGACTGGCTTGTTTTGGTAGCAGAAGAAATGACTAAAAAACGACCATGGAAAAAGGAGTCAAAAAAGAAAGTAAAGAAATACTATTTTTTTTTTAAAGAGTAAAGAAATACTACTCACTAACAAACAAACGGATGTCAAGAAGAGTGATGAATTATAAACAAATAAAAAAAAAAAACAAAAGAAAAAGTTAAGAGAAAGGCATGACTTCACCGTAACTATGTAGTCCTATACCGAACTTGTTGGGTAAATTACATAATTAGTATCCAAATTATAACTTGTTTTTCAAATTGGTACCTAAAAAAATTTTGTCCATCTAATTTATCTAAATGATTGATGACCTCTCAAACTAGTACCTAGTTACATGCAATAACTGGACAACACAAAGTCGACACAAGTCAATGTAAATTTGACCAATTTTTGTTGACTTTATTGATTTTTGAAAAAATTACAAATAAAATCCTTGTGGTTTTATGAATTTGCAAATAGAGGAATGTGGTTTCATTTGTTGCAAAAGGAGGAATGTGGTTTACAAAATTGACAACTAAAGGAATTTGACTTAAAGTGTTAGTATTTCATGATGTGTCATATTGACTTTGATGACGTGTAATATTGATTTGTTGACTTTGATAATGTGACACAATAAAAATATTAATTTTTTTGATGATATGTCATGTTGACTTGATGATGTGACAAATGTTATAAATCAATTTACTTTATTTGTCGGATATGTAAACCACATGACTCATTTTGCAAAAAATGAAACCACATTCCTCTATTTGCAAAACATTGAAACCTCAAGGGTTTTATTTGTACTTTCCTCTTGATTTTTCTTCGTAAAAAGACCAAACTAACCTTTTTATTTATTTTTCTTCTTCTCCTTCCTCCTCTTTTTCCTTTTTCGTCCTTTGTTTTTTTTTTCTTTCTACAACCTTAGATTTCGGTCGGAATTGGAATTCTCAGATTTCGACAGGTCTGGAATTGGACATAGTTAGATACCAATGATGTAATTTACCTCGAACTTGTCCAAAAACTTCAATTATCCTTTTAAACTTTCGCACGTTACAAATAACCTCCTATAGCTGTTAAACAAGTATGAGGAGTTATTTATATAATTGTGATTGTATAAGTAAAAGGAATTAGAAATTATAAGGTTTAATACATATATACCCCTTTAAACTTATCCCGAAATTGCAGTTGTCCCTATTTTAGCCATCTTACTTTCCTAACTTGTAAAAAGTGAACCACTAGCTCTCTTTTGATAAAACAAAGGGTTAATTTCAAATAAGTGCTATGTGGTTTCACAGTTTTGCAAATAAAGGACTGTGGTTTGCCTTTAAGCAAATAAAAGATCAAAGTTTTGATAAAATATTTGGGCAAAAAATGTTCTCGTTTACGTGAACAAAATCAACCATTTCTTTAATAAATAAATAATAAAGTAAAAAGTAATATTATTTTATTAAATAGTGTTTTGATGCAACATCAAATTTGATGAAATTAGCTGTATTTGATGTTGCATCAAAATAACTAGTCATTTTGCCCGCGCAACACGCGGATTCATTTAAGATTCATAAAAGTATAAATAATAATTATTTATACTATTTTCTTATATATCATTTTACAATTTCTATTAGAATCAATTGAATAATGTTCTTTTATTCTCAAAAATTATATTAAAATTACTTTTCAAGAATAATAAAAAATTAATATTAATATGCAATTACATCATGTATGTATTCAAGTTATTCAAGCTAGATAACTCGCTAATGGGTTAAAAAGACATTTCATATGGACTAATATTACAGAAATACAAATATGAGAACGGAAAAAAATATTGATTACAGCTTGGCAAATATTTGAAAGTAGACTTGTGTGGAAAAAAAATTGATTGAAGGATAGACATCGTGATTTGTAAGTGAATTAAATTAAAGACCTTTAAATTCCATTGCTTTCCTTGTAAAATCGATCTGAAAAAAAAGCAGAAAAAATGTTAGCATAATAAAATGAAATTACTTACCCAATATAATTCTAATTTTGGAATATCATCAATCTCTTTATTGATTTTTTTTTTCTTCAAAATATGCTTGAATACATGTCATTTGAAGCTATGTGGAATCATTGTAATGGCGGAAAGCTACAACTATATACTAACATATGACATATAAAATCTCAAAAAAAGTTTGAGCAATTAAGGGATAATGAAGATGAAAAAGCTATTATCATTTGAAAACAACAAAAGTTATTTATATATAAGTCATATTTTTTGTAACATTTTAAATTATTTAATAACACAATGAATTATATTAATGTCTAAAATTATTGATGGTCATAAAACTTAGTAACCGTCTTTTGTAAACCTTTTATCTTCCTTTAAGGGTATCCACTATTAAATAATTATTAATAATTATAAAAAATTTAATAGCCAAAACTATTTTTTATTTATTTTTTAGATGAAAAATATGAAATTTTGTGGTGATGACACCTAATGAAAAGGTGAGGTGGATGCTTGTGGGAAGAGTTTTTAAGCTTCCATTTTATATAGATATATAGATGTTATACGATTTGGTGTTGGATTGGAGGGTTAAATATCATCAAATCTACTTTTTGACATCAAAATAATGTTGGGGTTGAAGATGCTCTAAGGAATTAGCTTTTATACACTCGATTATTTCGGTTACCTTCGATTTTTGAAGACTTGTCCCAAACCAGAATCAAAACTAGAAGGAAAATGAGAAAAATCTAAAATTCCTTTGCTTGATTTTCAAGTGTAGCAGTAGCAAGATTTCAAACACCACGACACACAACACATCAGAACCACCCATTTATAATCCGACGGCCATTACATAAATAGCCACGAAACCAGACGTAGTTAAATAGAATAAGAAGAAGGCAGAGGCGTAAATCTCCAATACACCCTCAGAAATGACATAATATGACTACCATATCCCCTTTCCTCCCAAATTAACACTCGCATACAAAAGTTAGTCAGATCTAAGCGAGAATTGAAGAACAACCCTCTCCTCATTCTCTCACAACATTCTTATTCTCCGATCTACCCCTACCTTCGATCTCTAATTACGCCATTGCCCTACGCTATCCTTCTCTGCGGATGCATACTTTCCTACATCAGATCTAAGGTATTCATCTAACGGATCTGATTTTCGATCTTATGATTTGAAATTCTGTTGAGTTGATCTGATTGATGTGATTTTGAATACAGGAGATATTTGTGTGATTGGGGAAGATGTTGACGAAGTTCGAAACGAAGAGTAATAGAGTGAAGGGATTGAGTTTTCACAGTAAGAGACCGTGGATCCTTGCGAGTCTCCATAGCGGTGTGATCCAGCTATGGGACTACCGTATGGGGACTCTCATTGATAGGTTTGATGAACATGATGGTCCTGTTCGTGGCGTTCACTTCCACAAATCTCAGCCTCTCTTCGTCTCTGGAGGTACCGATATTATCCAATTACTTATGCTTATGCTCCCGATGTACATTTCATTCACATTTCCGATGAATTATTTGGTTGAAATCTTTGTTAGTGATTGAAGAATATGAAATCTATGTTTATTTTGTCAGATGCCGTGGGATTTTTTATTAGATCTCTATGCCCTGAGAGAAATTATGTTTACTTGTGTGATTTAATGAGCTTGCTCGATCCTTATTCAGCTATGCCTTGCAAATGTATAATGATTATGGTTCCGATTCAAGATGTTTACTTGCATGCTTTAATAAGCTTGTTCGATCCTTATTCAGCTATGCTTTGCAAATGTATAATGATTTTGGTTCCGATTCACGATTATTTGGCTGAGAATATATTAGAGTTGGGGATGCTAGGTTCAGTATATTGACAATAACTGTGGCATCACTGGTTGACTTGTTGGCAATAATTTATCTCCATGTAGCTCGTCAAAATGTGCATTTAAGAATCTATAAATACATTCCCACGATCTCAATGATTCTCAAATACTGAAAGGTCAAATGTTATTGCAGCCTGTAGCAAACAAGTGTGAGTTTTTGTATGTTAAGTTGCACACCTCATATCTAATCATACCCATGCTCGAGTTTGACAAAATCTTGGGCAGAAGAAGCTGGAATAGGATCAAGAACAATAATCAATTTATCAGGGTGTAGGATCTAATTTAAGTTTTTGTATCAAATTAGATTTATTTTTATTTATTTTCTCCATGTAATTGGAATAGACCTAGGATTAGACAAGATAATGAGAAAAAAGACCTTCCGGTAAAACATTCCCATCATGGAATAAGTACATGTTTTATGAACTATAGGGAAGAGATTTGTTGAAGAACTTTCAGAAATGCAACTATAAGTAATCCAGGAGCTAAGAGAAGCCAAAAAATTTCAAATTGTTACTTGGCTGTTTTTTGCTGATTAATATAAAGTTGAATCAATGTTGTATTAGTAATTATTAAACCAATAAGTAAGCATATATTATATTGAATAACATGACGCATAATAATCATCAATAAAATTCAGATTTCACAATCACATATGCATAAATAATACTGAACAGCAAGAGCTGTATGTCTTTATTCTTTTGATTGCAATTTTGCTGTAGATCTATGTGATTGATCCTCAGTTTGGTTCATTCTGCATTCTGTTAAGGGACCATGACCGCTGTCTAGTTGAGAACTTTGTTATTATATCTCAGGCATGTCTCTTGAAAGGTGGACCTTAAGCTCAATCTGAATGATTCTGTTTCTAAAAAGTATAAGGACTCGTGTCTTTTCTTCTAGTTGGTCCTGTACATCATTCTGAGGACCTGCAATCATGTCACTTTATGTTCCTGTGTGTGTATAGTCAATGCATCAATCTGAGTACTTGCTTTTGAAATCAGTAGTATCCTAAACTAATGATAATACACTTGTGTCAACATGCTTGCATCTTTATATATGTGTGTGCGTGCTTTTTGTCTTGTTATATATGGCTTACTGAAAAGCAACTTGGACTCATTTCTTTTGTATTGCTATCTGGATTCATTGTAACAATTTCTATTAATGATTGAGGTGGGGTTCATTTTCATGCCCATGGTGAAGTAGAAAACAATCGGCCATTAGTCAGGTCTTAGTTGTAGATGCAATTTTTCTTTGAAAAAGCTTGTTGATTAATAATATGTTAAGTCCAGTTTTGCTTGATCCGACTTGCATTAAGTTCTTACATGCATGCTAACTAACTTTTAAATGATGGTTCTCCAGGTGATGATTACAAGATTAAGGTTTGGAACTACAAGATGCACAGATGTTTGTTTACACTTCTTGGACATCTGGATTACATCCGTACTGTGCAATTCCATCATGAATACCCATGGATTGTTAGTGCCAGTGACGATCAGACCATCCGAATTTGGAATTGGCAATCACGTAATTGCATTTCTGTGTTAACTGGCCACAATCATTATGTCATGTGTGCCTCATTCCATCCTAAAGAAGACCTAGTTGTCTCTGCCTCTCTTGATCAGACTGTTCGAGTATGGGATATTGGTGCTTTGAGAAAGAAAACAGTGTCTCCTGCTGATGACATTCTGCGGTTGAGTCAGATGAATACAGATCTTTTTGGTGGGGTGGATGCTGTTGTCAAGTATGTTTTGGAAGGTCATGACCGAGGAGTCAACTGGGCTGCATTCCACCCTACCCTTCCCTTGATCGTCTCTGGAGCAGATGATCGTCAAGTGAAATTATGGCGCATGAATGGTAAGTTGAAAATCATCTGACTTTATCCTGCTGGTTGAATCTTAACTTGCCATAGAACTTTAGAATATAGTAAAAAAGCTTCTCTTTTGTGCTTGCATTGAAGCTTCCAAATTCTGATGACAATATTTTTGACAGATCAGCAAGACCTCCAGATATTCTCTTATTCTTACATCCTTCATTGCTAAGTTTGCAAAACTGATGTATTCTCTTTTTTCTCTTGTTGTCAGACACCAAGGCTTGGGAAGTGGACACCCTGAGAGGACACATGAATAATGTGTCATGTGTTATGTTCCATGCCAAACAGGATATCATTGTTTCAAATTCTGAGGATAAAAGCATTCGAGTTTGGGATGTAACTAAACGAACAGGAGTTCAAACTTTCCGTCGCGAGCATGATCGTTTCTGGATCCTTGCATCTCATCCTGAGATGAATCTCCTGGCTGCAGGCCATGACAGTGGTATGATTGTCTTTAAGCTAGAGAGAGAAAGGCCAGCGTTTGCAGTAAGTGGTGACAGTTTGTTCTACGCCAAAGATCGCTTTTTACGGTTCTTTGAGTTTTCAACTCAGAGAGATACTCAAGTGATTCCCATCCGCCGACCTGGTACCACCAGCCTGAATCAGAGTCCAAGGACACTTTCGTATAGTCCGACAGAGAATGCTGTTCTTATTTGCTCAGATGTGGATGGTGGATCTTATGAATTGTACGTGATACCAAAAGACAGTATTGGTAGGGGCGATACTGTTCAGGAGGCAAGAAGGGGCACTGGGGGATCAGCTATCTTTGTAGCTAGGAACAGATTTGCTGTGCTTGACAAAAGCAGCAACCAGGTTTTGGTCAAAAATTTGAAGAATGAGGTGGTTAAAAAGAGTGGGCTCCCCCTTGCTGCAGATGCAATATTCTATGCTGGGACAGGCAACTTGCTTTGCAGGGCAGAAGATAGAGTAGTCATATTTGATCTCCAGCAGAGGATTGTTCTTGGGGATCTTCAAACACCTTTTGTGAAGTATGTTGTGTGGTCCAATGACATGGAAAGTGTTGCATTGCTTAGTAAACATGCCATCATCATTGCTAGCAAGAAGCTTGTGCACCAGTGCACTCTTCATGAGACAATTCGTGTAAAGAGTGGAGCGTGGGATGAAAATGGTGTCTTTATCTATACAACTTTAAATCACATTAAGTACTGCCTCCCTAATGGGGATAGTGGAATAATCAGAACTCTTGATGTACCAATATACATTACGAGGGTTACTGGAAATACTATCTTTTGCTTGGATAGAGATGGAAAGAATAGAGCTATTGTCATTGATGCTACTGAGTACATCTTCAAACTTTCTCTTTTGAAGAAAAGATATGACCATGTTATGAACATGATTAGGAACTCTCAGCTCTGTGGACAGGCAATGATTGCTTATTTACAACAGAAGGGTTTTCCAGAAGTTGCTCTACATTTTGTGAAGGATGAGAGGACTCGATTCAATTTGGCCCTCGAGAGTGGAAACATTCAGATTGCTGTTGCATCAGCAAAGGAAATTGATGAGAAAGATCACTGGTATAGATTGGGGGTGGAAGCTCTTCGCCAAGGAAATGCCGGGATTGTTGAATACGCCTACCAGAGGACCAAAAATTTTGAGAGGCTTTCTTTCCTTTATCTCATCACTGGAAACTTGGAAAAGCTTTCCAAAATGTTAAAAATTGCTGAAGTTAAGAATGATGTCATGGGCCAGTTTCACAATGCCTTGTATTTGGGAGATGTCCAAGAGCGTGTCAAGATTTTAGAGAATGCTGGCCATTTGCCACTTGCATATATAACTGCTAAAACCCATGGGCTTGAGGATGTTGCTGAACGACTAGCTACTGAGTTAGGAGATGATATTCCATCATTGCCAAAGGGAAAAGTGCCCTCCCTTCTGATGCCTCCAGCTCCCATTATGTGTGGAGGAGATTGGCCACTCTTGCGTGTCATGAAAGGCATATTTGAAGGTGGACTGGACAATGTGGGTAGAGGTGCTGTTGATGAGGAGGAGGATGATGTTGATGCGGGTGATTGGGCTCAGGAGCTGGATGATGTAGATGACGTAGCACCGAATGGAGATGCTTCAGCAATTTCAGAGGATGTAGAAATGGCTGAAGAGAATAATGATGGGGGAGGATGGGAGCTTGAAGATTTGGAGCTCCCCCCTGAGGCAGACACACCAAGGGCTTCCATAAGTGCTCGGTCCTCGGCTTTTGTAGCCCCAAATCCTGGCATGCCTGTAAGCCAAATCTGGATCCAGAGGTCATCACTTGCTGCTGAACATGCTGCAGGCGGAAACTTCGATACTGCTATGAGATTACTAAACAGGCAACTCGGGATTAGAAACTTTGGTCCATTGAGATCCATGTTTCTTGATCTTCATGCAGGTAGCCATACCTATTTACGTGCAGCTTCATCAACTCCAGTGATATCTCTAGCTATTGAACGTGGATGGAGTGAGTCTGCTAGCCCCAATGTGAGGGGTCCTCCAGCATTGGTGTTCAATTTTTCTCAGTTGGAGGAGAAGCTTAAGGCTGGTTACAGAGCCACAACAGCAGGGAAATTCACTGAGGCACTTCGTCTCTTTATCAGTATTCTTCATACAATTCCATTGATTGTAGTGGAGTCAAGGAGGGAGGTGGATGAAGTCAAGGAGTTGATAAATATAGTAAAAGAATATGTTCTTGGGCTAAAGATGGAGCTTAAGAGGAGGGAATTGAAAGATGATCCAATACGCCAACAGGAGCTTGCTGCCTACTTCACTCATTGCACCCTTCAAATGCCTCATTTAAGGCTTGCCCTCTTAAATGCAATGACTGTTTGCTACAAGGCCAAGAACCTCGCTACTGCAGCTAACTTTGCCAGGCGGCTTCTGGAGACAAACCCCACAGTTGAGAACCAGGCAAAGATGGCTAGGCAAGTATTGCAGGCAGCAGAGAGGAACATGACAGATGTCTCAGAGCTGAATTATGATTTCAGAAACCCGTTTGTGACATGTGGTGCAACATATGTCCCAATTTACAGAGGGCAAAAGGATGTTCCTTGCCCGTTTTGTAGTTCCAGATTCGTCCCAACTCAGGAAGGCCAACTATGTGCTGTTTGTGATCTTGCAGTTGTCGGGGCAGATGCTTCAGGTTTGTTTTGCTCTCCTTCCCAGGTACGATGATCATCGAGATGCCAGATCAAGAAATATTACCAATTATTTTCTGCCCAACGATCAAGTGGTGAGAGATACTGTAGAAGAGTTAAGTGCCAATGAATTTGTTTGTGCTTTCTTTCTTTATTTTTGGCTTCCTTATCCAAATCTTATTACTACCTTTTACTTAGTCTTCTTTTATAATTTTGAATGTAATAAATAACTTTAAGAATTTTGATTTTGCGCTATTCTTGTTTAGCTGTTCAGACAAGATAAGTCGAGGGCTCTTGTTAATTAGATAATCATTTTACATATCAGTGTATGCACACTATGCAGGTTCCATGCCATTGGATTTGGTTATTTGTGATAAAAATTGGTGTTTCTATTCATTGGAAGGGGGTAACTTGTTTATTTTACATATCAGCGGATGAAGAACCAATCTTCTTGGTTTCAGGTAATTAATGTATTCATGTTCATTTCCAAGTCTATTCAATCAAGTCAAATTTAATGGTTGAAGTGTTTAGCATCAATGTATACAGCTTATGATTATTCAATTTTTTTGTAATAAAGACAAATTGAGAATTCTTTCCCCTTAAAACTTTCACCCTTGTCTTCTATAAAGTGATTAATTATATGTTCCAAATCAAATCAAGTCAAATGTGTATGCATTCACATGCAACGAATTAAATGTGCAATTTTACTTCATTAGTAACCGTAATAGATGGTATCAAACTAACTGTCACAATTCAAGCGGATTAGAACAGAATATGCTTCGAGTATATGGTCTCTATTTCCTTTTTTTCTTATGTAGGGTAAAGCACAACTGGTAATTGATCCAAACATCTCTTTCTTTCTACCTATAATGATAATGTTAGCCTAATAGACTGACCATGGCACTAATGAAAATAGGCGCTACAAATTGCATACAAAACATTACAAAGTAGAAAAATAATTGTACAACCTAGTCAAAGAAACTGAAAATTTTAGTTTGGGGATATCAATGTATTCCATAAACTTCATGCATCCCTAAATGTCACTTAAATTTTTTGTTATGAGTATTGGCTTTCAAAATATTACATAAAAGTCATTCAACTTTGCATATAAAACATTATGACCATAACATGTCAACTAACACTCAAAATGAGCGTTAACAAACTTAAAATTAAAAAAATAATTTGAGAACCAATAATACTCTCAATTTTGATTTTATTTTTCGACTGTTTGGCTGGGAGGGAAAAACTGAATGATACATATATATCTCATCTTTTTGAGAATTTCAATTTTATCGATTATGAGCTTCGAACTCAAAACCTCAACACTTTCTTTAGAGACACAATAATCACTAGGTCATTGCTAAGTATGTGTGAGATATCTACTATCTATATATAAAATTTGGGGAAAAAGTGTTTATGTGTGAACGCCTTATAATTTCTCACATTAAGTGTATTTATTTTAATTTCATTAATTTATTTCAAATTTAAAAATCTAATGAAAATCTCTACGGTGATAAATATAGATTCGTACTATTTTGTTGGGGTTATATCAATTCTTAATTTTATGTCTTCAAATCCTTTTCAAACTCTTCTCTATGCTTTTTAACTTTTTTATTTTTTTAGTAAAATCAATTTTAATATAATTAAATAATTTCTTAAGTTATAAAATTTACTAATCTATCTATTGGAGGTTTATTTATAGCTAGAAAATTATGTACTTGGGAGAGCACTCTAAGATCTCTCCGAAGTTGGATACTCATAATAAATTTTGGGTCATGTATTTTTCATCAATATGTTGGATACTCTTAATAAATGAATTATACTATAACTAAGATAAGACTTACTAATTAGATTAAGTCTTATTTCATCAAAAAAAAAAGTCTTAATAATTTTTTTTTGTAAAAAGCTGAAAGTCAGTAATACTGTGGAACTCCAGAAAGGCTAAATCACTTAAATAAAAAAATGAAAAGGGTAAAAGAAAGAGAAGAGAAGAGAAAAAAGGAGAGGTAAATAAGAAGGAAAAGAAAACGTGTCAAAAGATAATTGGTAGAGATACGTGTAGCAGGGAAGTGCAGGGGGTAGATCCCATCCCACGCCACATGATTCGCTAACTTTGCTTAAAGACCCAAACCAAACAAGTGAGAGAGAGAAAAATATTACTCTGCTCCTAACTTCCTTCCTTCCTTCCCAAATCCAAAATGACGATCACAACAACTCCTTCCGCCATCTCCGACGACGTCGTTTTCATCGACGCCGAAGAAGCCAACGATTTCTCTTTCTGGGAATTCGTCAATCAGTCCGACGCTGATTCCGACACTGAGTCTTTGCAGAGCATCGAAAACGGCTTCGTTTCATGGTACACCTTTCCTCCCCCGACCCGATCTCCTCCATCTTCTCTTTCCGATCTGCAAATCCAAACGCATGAGCTTACTCACCCACCACATGCCCTCGATCCTGCCAATTTTGAGGATGAGGATGAGGAGGAAGAGGGTATGCATGAGGATGATGATGATGATGATGATGATGGATATGGGCTGGATGATGAACTGGTGCCGTGGAATATGTCAGGGAAGTTTGGGAGGGAGAGGATGAGGAAATTGGGGAAGAGATTCTGTTCGAAGATGGTCAATTCAAAGCGCAATCCATATGCTTATGTCAAACCAGGGTGTGTTCATGGCAAACATGGCTTGGGGATGAAAGCATGAACTATTTCAACATTGGGTAAATAATTTGTATCTATCTATCTATCTTATCTGCAACTGGATTTTATTTTTCATCATTAAATTAGGTTAGCTTTTAAGTTTTTTTAATTAGATTGACTTTATAACATATTATCATCCTGTTCATATTAGTTTCATTTTTATGTTGAACCTTTTGTCACTCAACTCAATTGCTGCTAGATTCTATTCTAGTATTTAGGCCTGGGTTTCTTCAAGTCCTCTAAATTATTGATTCATGATTTGATTTTCGGGTGATGGATTTCGACTCGCCTCATGAATGCAACTACGCTAAACCATAGTTTCCGCTATCTACGTTTTCATTACTTTGTGAATTTAGCGTTCGCGATATTTAACATGGTAAACCCCCTGCAACAAGAGTTTTCCAAAAGTAGGCTTAATAGGTTAGATAGATGATGATGATGATGATGACGGAGAACTCCCAATCTAAACAACTTGTTTTGATTTTTCATTCATTGACATTAAGGTAAATGTAGTGTTTTTAAGTGCCAATACTGTATACTGAGAAGTATTTTGGGATTGCTATAGACACATCTCGTTAACCATCACAGATTCACAGTTCATCGTCGTTGCTAACTGTTTCAATTTCACTTCTTTTTGGAACTCAAGTTTTCATAAATGAATGAGAAAGTTGTTAAAACCATCTATATTGCTTATACTGTTGTTTATTCTATTGCTAATTCCTTTGGCCCTCAAATTTTCTTAGCCAAGTCTTGACCTATTCGTTGAGAGTCTATCTATGAGTAGACGATATCATGAATCGAACTACTTGTGATGAGGTTTTTCTTCTTTAGTATAATGTGTAAATTTTTAAAAATAAAAAAAGTTAACGAGCAATAGATGACTCAAGGAAGTGAGCTCTCCCAATTAGTAGTTCAAAATTAGCTCTTTTTCTTTTCTTTGTTATGATTCCGTCAAAGATCCCGAAAGGTATAATCGGAACAAATTTTAAATCAATATATGAAGTTGTTTAGAATTTTTTTTTGGTAACAATGATGAAATGCATTTTAGTACAAATTTTTTTATAAATCCAATAAATCAATTATTTGCTTATTATATATGATTTAATAAAATGTGAGAATTATTAGGAACAATAATGTATTTTTAAAGAAAATGATAAAATGTTTTAATTTTAAAAATTATATATCTTCATAGAGAAATATTTCTATATTATAGGTTGGATGAGTGATTGATGAAATAATTCTATATTATAGGTTGGATGAGTGATTTATGACCTTAACTAAACTTTTTAGATAATACCAGTCTCCTTTGAAGCTTTAAACATAAAAAATTATGTCTTGAAAGCACAGGAGAGCAAAAGGACCGATTTATGTAATTTTTTCAAAATAATTGATAAATGAGGCCACTGGCATTGCGAAGTCGGTTTATAGACAGACAATCTGTCGTAAACACTAAATTTTGATGGAAAATTTTCCGTAGAATACAAAATTCTGTTCATAAATTACTACTGGTGAGCGTGTCCAGGGATGTTCTGGCAATGAATTTCTTATTTTAAGAAGTAACATTATCTCGTTGGATGCCGATGACTTGTTAGTTGTTGGTGTCCATTTATGTGGTTCTTGAGTGAATAATGCGAAGTTAAAATTGTGAAAGTTTAAATGAGGTGGCGAGAATTTAGAAAAATATTTAAATGGAGTAGTAAACTGTTTTTTGGTTGTGTGGTAAATGCTAAAATGTAAAGACTATCTATAGTAACACCCAAGATGTTCTTAAATTAAAAAGAAAAATAAGTGCATATATCTATAAAGATATTCTTGGGTCATAACATAAGTGTGTTCAAGTTGAAGTCGTATATCGTCCAGATTATAGAATTTCACTTTGGGGAAATATAGTGTGATAGTCCAGTTCCCCATGAGGGAGTCCAACATTTAACATTGAAACAGTAATTCCTTGGGTCAGCTAATGGATCTTTTTGATGGAACTATATGAACTTAATTTAAAATTATTAATGTTTAATGATCATGTAACAACTCAAATTAATAAGAGATGATGATGTAATGATTTACTCTTAACAAACTCTACTAAAAAGATGGGGTTGAAAAAAAAAAAAGAGTTAAAGAGAAGCTAACAGGAATAATTGGATTCAAAGTCTGCCATATTTGGCACAGCAAATGAGACACACAGAAGAAAATTGAGAAAAAATTAAAGTGCTGAACAGGAATGCCACTAATTTTTAGTAAATTTTGTTTACATTTTCTTTTTACTGCCAGCTGCATCATTGTACGTGTTTTTTACACCCTTTTAACTTATGTAATGGATAGAAGCTAGAAGTTAATAAATATTGTATTTGAGCCAGGAAACATGGGTGGGTTACTGAGGGTCACAAGTATTGATGCTTCAATTTCATTCTACGGATTAACTTACTTTTTACTCTCTTTCTATCTAGGACTAGACAAACTTACATTGTCCTATACTCTACTTTCCTTCCAAAATCCAACCCAATTCTTACTTTTATTTCCCTTCCCCACACCTAATATCTACTTAAACAACCTTGTGTTTCTTGCTCAAGCATAAATATATGCCAAATTGTCTTGTTCATCAACGTATTACTGTGGTTGCTCCAGCCCTCAACTGGCCCTCCGAGCGAGCTTGGCTCGACACTTGGGTAACCATCAAAATTTGGTACAAAATCAATTTGTCTCGACCTAATAGAATCTCAACTTCTCCTGTCAATCTTAATTGAGCTCTACACGTAGGCAGCAAATCTACCCCAATCTCTACCTCTCTTTACTCCTCATCTCATCTCCGCTCCTCCATCGTTAATGTTCTTCCTTGTTGATGTTGCGTTTCACATCTTTAATCACTAGTCTTCATCAGTTACAAAAGAATATGAAGGTTATAAGAACGGTTATAGTTATTTGTTGGATAAATATGTTAACCATTTACATGGACAAAAAAATATATAATTTCAAGTCCTACGCATTGTTTAGGGAAATATTTCTCAATTTTGGTATGAGAACATTAAGATCGTGTCATGTCTATAACTTTGATGTTTCATGATCTCACCAGTTGAAATTAGATTAATGGAAAACAATAAAAAAAAGACTAATTACTGTGGTATTATCAACAACCTCAAACTAAATTAGCATGACAAGAATGTAGAGAGAGTCTCCCTCTCTTAAAAATTTGTCATATCCTTGTAAAACAACAACATTATATGTGCATTTTTTATACGGCAATGACAATTTGTCATCCATTTTGGGAATGTTCTTATTAAAAAAAAATTCTAAATATTTCCTTTCCAAAATTTTTACTCATTACCGTAAAATAGAGTTTCTCAAAATGGATAGAAAAGAAAAAAGAGTTTCTCAATCCATCATAGCTAACCAATATCATATTTGGGAATTATAATTAGACTTGAAGGGAGGAACATTTAGGTTAGTTCTGGTTTTCACCAAAGAAGTTATATAATATATACTTTTAAGTACGGAAATATAACTTTGAAATAAAAATTGAGGCATCAAAACAGAATATAGGTATCAATGTTATATAAACAAAAAAAGGGTACATGTTAGAGCTTTAAAATATGTGCAAATATACCTACCAATTTGATTCCTTTACTATCAATTAATAAAATTAATTAAAATAATGTTTGGCTGACATTACAATTAATATTGATTCTGCGAGTTTGAGCTGATCAATGGAGATTTTGGCGATACATCCAGTCGAGTTCAGGTGCTCTATGATTAAACTGACAAATTACATGACAATATAGAAGCTTCTTTCAATATATAAACCATTGTTTTGATTAGTCTATACATATCAACCATTTTCAAATATCCTAAATCTTATTAACATAATTTCAATGGATGGACCAAAATTTTCAATATGCTTCCAAACCATATCGGTTAGGAACCAGTATAGAATGTCTCCCAACAGAACCCTCCATCTACTTACTCATTGTAACATGTTGTACATGAATTTTAATGAATAAAAATAGCAACTCTAAAAGTAATGATGCAATAATAATATTTTTTGCATAATAGCAATTCTAAAAGTAATGATGCAATAATAATATCTTTTGTAAAATGCACTATTTAGTTATTGATATTTTTAAAATTTGTGTATAAATGACAACTGACGTTTTATTTAGTCACATTTGGACATTTACCTTTTAATTTTGGTGAAATCTCACCACCCATAAAAACTTAACATCTCCAAATTTCGTTAGCCACGTGGCAACTTTAATTCACATAATAATGAAATGGCTTGCCACATAATTTTAGCATTTAACATTTATTAATTAAATTAAGAAAATCCCAAACTTAAATTCCTAAAATACTATCAATTGAATTCCTAATTTTTTTTCATCTATAGTCGCTCTCTAGAAACGAAGACCATAAAGCTTTGTACTCGGCTTGATTATTTGTGCTTTCATAGTCAAAGTTGATGAACAAAATGATTGTGGCGTCGATTGGTGAGGTAATGACTATACACCTGCTTCGTTGGAATTGTCTGTGCTTGAACCATTGAACATTAGGGTCCAAGGTTTCCTTCGTGCCATGTAAATTAATCGGAATCTCCTTCTTTTGGGATATTGAAAACTTTATAGATGGTTGGCTACGAAGTCAGAAGTCCCATTTCCTTTTACCGATGCTTGTGGTAAATAAATTAGCATGAACTCCGTCAAAACTAACAACCATTTTAAAAAATTCATCCAGAAATAGGTAGTGAGACACGTTTTCTCATTCGACTTAAACGTGTTATGCAGGAAGTAACGCCCGACTTGTATACTTAATTGATTGCTCGTGCTTGTTGGAAGCAACCTATTGACTCCTTGGCGATATAAATGTACAATTTGAGCGGTGTATATCTTCCTTCTGTAGCATTAGGACTGATGGGTTGCTCAAATAGTTATTGATCTCGTCAAACGCCCTTTTAACGTTTTTCTTCTCATTTGAAGTTCTCCTCATCTTTCAGTTTCAACCACTCAAGAAACACTCCAGATTTCTTGTCCAAACTCGAGATAAAAGCGTCTCAAAAAGTTTATTTGGCCAAGGAACCTTTGTAACTCCCTTTTATTCCTTGAAGGTTGAACTTCTTGAATTGACTTAGCGTTATTTTTATCGACCTCAATGCCTCTTTGATGCAGCAAGAAACCGAGAAAATTTTCGACTTTGACTCCAAATGCACACTATAATGGATTGAGTTTGAAGTTGTATCTCCACATCCTTTTGAATGATTTCCCCAAGTGCTCGATGTGATCATGTTCTCGCTTCTATTTCACATTGATATCATCGACATAAACCTCCATGGAAACTCTATGTAAATCATGAAATATTGCGTTCTTCGCTCGCTAGTACGTGTCTCTTGGGTTCTTCAATCCAAATGGGATACCATCGATTGAACCAAATCATAGGAAAGCGGCTTTGTAAATGTCATATTACGCTATTGGAATTTGATTATATCGGGCAAAACAATCACAAAGAGAAATCAACTCACTTTTCAACACAAAATTGACCAACATGTCCGCAATAGGCATCACGTACATAACCTTCAGGGTGGCTTGGTTCAAATCTCGGAAAACCACACGTACATGCAATTCCATTTTTCGTCTCCATGGGAACGACATTGGAAAGCCATTATGTATACCTAGTCAATCGAATGAATTTGGCTTTGAGAAGCTTCTCAATCTCTTCCTTAACTTTCACCTCGACTCCATTGCTCATGTATCTCGCCGCTTGGTTAAAGGGTTTGAACTCGATCTTAATTAGCAATTTGTGTTCGACCACATGCTTGCTAAGTTCATGTATTTCGTCATAGTTCCACGATAACTTTGAATTAGTGATGGATTTGATTTGAGAAAGGATTTTTGGAACCTAAATACATATGTCGGAGATGGAGATGGAGAAACCAGAGTGAACCAATTTAATTCGTATAACCGCATGGATCAATTTTCAAGAAAAATGCAAATACAATTTTCAAAAATAGTAAAATCATGAGGGTTTTTTTTTTCTTTTAAATGTACCTTAAGATTTTCAATGTGAGGAGGAGATCTTAAGTTGAAATCCAAATTTAATTTGTAAGTACTCTTGCTTTTCTTTTCTTTGTCCTAATTTGTGTTACTTAGTTAATATATAGGGAAAAGATGAAATTAGAGTAAAAATTTATAGCATAGGTAAATTAATGTGATTGAAAAGTGAAGTTGACGGTTGAAAAGAAGAGGGAAGGAGGAGGGAGGGAGGGATCTAGACCAAAGACCTAATTCTAATACTATACCCTAAACAGTGCCCAATTAAAGGTTGCAGCTTTTTTGTGGAAGCTGTCAGTCTCACTCTTAGTTTTCTTTTTATTTTCTATACCCTAAACTTTATTTTGCACACGACCATTATTTTTATTTTATTTTATTTTTTTATCTTTTCATTTTTCATTTTTCATTTTATTTTCTCATTGCATTTGTATTTTGTACACTTAGTTTGGTTGAGATACCCTTCCCAATTCTATTCCAACTTTTCTTTTTTATATTGCATCATAAGCATAATATTCAAAACTACTGTTTTTAGTATTATTTGATTTAATTAGGAGATGATATTTGATAACAAAACTTATTTTGGTTAGAAGATTTTTTGATATAATATTAAAGTCTTCTTAAACTAAGTTTTAATTCAAAGTTTAAATTTTGACAACTATGTTATTTGTTAATGAAACTTGACCCGTTCATAGTATAAACTGAACTGATGTTGCATAGTTTAGGGGACATAAGCTTATTAGAGCATAAAAACTGATAAGAAAAATGATCTTTGAGTATGACCGAACAGTTTTAAGTTTCTAATATAAGATCAAAAGAAGTTTTCCAACACTTCAATTTTAATCATTTTCCAAACCGTGTGTATAGATAATATGTCTTACTCTAAAGCTTCATTTCCAATTAAAATTTTAAATTCACTAGTTCCATGACACACTGTAGACCTAATACTAATACTAGATCCATGTTACATATACTTCAAATTCAAGAAAAACAATGTTATTTTATTATTTATTTGGTTTCCGAACATCATAGCGGATAATCCAATTTCGGAAAAACAGTTTAGTAAATTATGATATCAAACTTCCTTCCAATGTTGGTAGTGAAAATTATGGACTAAAATTTAGGAAAAAGACCATGGTTTGAATTTCACTACCGTTGAACTACAGTTATTGGTAGAAAAACAATACTTAAACATAGAGAAGAAGTATGCAAAAGTTAATCCGTTCAAAAAGTATGCAAAAATTAATATGATATAAAAAATTATCATGGACATTATCTACTATCTACTAAATCTTTAAAAGAAAATTAAGGAACATAAAAATATATTTGGGTCAGATATGTAAACAATTAAAAAGAAGGAACATAAGCTGCCAAACGAATGTAACCATATAATTGAGTTTTGATAGAAAGTTCCAAAGTGGAGTTATTAAAACATGTACACATGGGGTTGAATTACAAAATTATTGAGTTTTCTGTCCCAAATAATCAATAGTTTCTGTACTTTTATTCATAATAAAAAAAATAAAACTGTAATCAATTCAATTGTGGTAACAAATATGAAACACACACAGAGATTTTCCTAAATATACTTGTTGCACAATATTATTCAGCCTCATAATGATGATCATCTAGTATCATTTAAGGTATTCATTCTGAGTAGCTTCTTATTCAACTCTTGCTTATCTTTCTTTCCTTATTTTAATCAATAACCACAAAAAGCTGATCAGGATCCCTGAAACCCAGCCTAGGCTTATATATGATATGATGATGATGATGAATCTATCTCTTGTAATAATGAATTAGTACTGTAGAGGAATAGAAGTAGAGAGAATGAAATTTTGCTGCTGCTGGGGTAATGATCAAATTAGGTAATGATGATGATGATGAGGCAAGGGCAACAAGGGCAAGGAGGTAATTATTTAGGAGGTTCAAGATGTCAAGATTGTGGAAACCAGGCAAAAAAAGACTGTGTTCATAAAAGATGTAGAACATGTTGTAAAACAAAAGGGTTTGAGTGTCAAACACATGTGAAAAGTACATGGGTTCCTGCTTATAGAAGAAGACCAAGGTCTCAGTTTCTTCAACCTTCTTCTTCTTCTGCTTCTCCTTTTGGACTTCAGCTACAGCAACAGAACCCTAAAAGGCTTAGAGAACATCATCATGATAACAATCCAGTTTCTACAGGTATTAAATAGTCCAAATCTTGTTCTATCTTTTTAGATCTATTTTACTATTCACTTCTAATCATGGCTTTTGAAACTTCCAGCCCTAGAAACATGGGTGTAATTCTTCTCACTGACATCAAAGATCTCATCTTTTTCTTCTTTTTTGTGAATAATGAAGGTTTAGAAGTTGGGAATTTTCCAGCTCAAGTGAACTCACCAGCTACATTTAGGTGCTTTAGAGTGAGTTCTAATGATGATGAAGAAGAAGATCAGTTTGCATATCAGACAAGTGTTAACATTGGAGGACATGTTTTTAAGGGTATCCTTTATGACCAAGGTCTACAAACCCCCCCATCTACCACCACCCATTTCACTAAACATCTTGATTTCTCTAATCCTAATCCTAATCATGCCCTAAATGCTTCTACTTCTTCTTCTGTTCCTCCTGCTGCTCCTGTTTCAGATTCACATTCACATATCCCTAATCCTTCCTCTAATTACCCTTTTCCTCTTAATGCTTTCATGTCCGGTACGCAACTCTTCCTGCACCCTAAATCTTAATTAGGGCTTCATCATTCCCCTTTGCTTAATTTACAACAAATTTTCTGTAATCCTAGCGAGTTAGTTAGTTAGTTAGTTAGTTAATTAGTAGCTATTTTCTGTAACTCCTTAATTTCATTCATCTCCATTCATGTTGTCTACTCCTGCATAAGAAGAAGAACAATAGAAATGAATAAATTAAGGAGTTCATGATTATGTTTTTTAATTTTTATGATTATATTTATTATATAGAATCCCAGGCTTTCAATTATATGATGTTGTCTCTGATATAATTAATTAAATATTTAAGGTAGGTAGAGAAAGGATTTTGATTTTTGTCTTGTTGTTCATATTTTTGTTAATTTTCCTCTTCTGGGTTCAGCTTTATCCCTTACATTACATTGTTTATGGACTCCCAAGTTGCCTTTTTTTTTCCTTTTCTTCCGTTTCTTTGCCTGCTACAAACCCAACTATGCCTTCAACTTTTTATGTTAATTAAAGAAAGATTGATGATTATCTTTGTATGATTTATTAATTGTTAAATTTCACCTATGCACGTTGGCATTAGACCCAAAAAATTCAGGCACATAATGAAGTATATTAATATGTATGTTTATCTGCTCAAGATGAAACAAAACTATATGTGCTTGTATAGCTGCTTTTGTTTACTTCAAATATTATATTGCTGATCATGTTTACATAAATATATAATTAACTGCAGAAAGATGCAATCTGTTCACTGCATCTGCAAAATGTTACTACTATGTTTTAGGAATGATATATATAAATGTAACATATGTTTCACACTTTACTAATGATCAGAATGATCTTGAAAATTTATAGTAATAGTGATTTGAGCATGAGGTTGGATTTTTTTTTAATAACTGGAATATGAAGGTGTGTAAGAGCTTGGGAATCGGGCTATACAAGTATAGCTAAGACTTGGATACTTTAATTAGGTTTTTAAACACAAAGATTAGGTAGGTGGGCATCTTTTTTCGATGATAGAGATAGTGACTTTGTTCAGGTTTAAAGCACTATATAGCTAGTTTAATATATGTATAGTTAAAGCCCAATTAAAGCTCATGATTTCTTGTTTAATTATTTTAAGGAGGTAGAACAAAAGATTGATACCCACATAAGCAAAACCATTAGAATATATACTAGAAAGAGAGCCACTGGGTTGTGAGATTGCTGTGTGTATATAAAATTGCTAGATGCATTGTAGGCATACCTCTTTAAGAAATTATCATATAGTGGATTCTCACCTAGAGTGTTTAAGCTACATCCTTAATATATTTAATTAGTTAATTATAGGTTTCCAATTATAGTGGCAGGAAAAAATATTATGTAAAGAAATGGCTTCTTATGAAAGATATCCTCCTCCTGCACTTTTGAGTTAAATATCAGATACTTTGTGTATGTCAACAATGGTTAGTTTGAGTGGTAATAGATATTTATAGTTATCAAGTTTAAGTTTCAATTTCTCGTTCAGTAAAAATTACTGCGAACGATCCAGATTTATAATTTCTGGAATTTTGGAAGTTGGTAGATTTAACTTTATGCTTATTGTGTATAATCAAATGTTGTATGCATGCATGATAAGTGGACAAGATGATGGTATTAGTTTCAAAACAATATTAAGGTAAGTGCAATGATTATTTTTCAACTACTCTGCTAAGGAGATAGTATTATATATAGTTCAACTACTTCAAAAACTACCTAAGGAGAGTATTAATTGCTATTTTGTTTGAAAAGTAGGATGCTATTCATCAGGTATTGATGTTGACTTTATTTCATGATTAATTAGTATTATTCGTGTCTTCCATATAACTTAACCCATTTAACGAAGTTGATTGAATTTGGCGAAATACAAATTTATTTATTTTTAATTAAATTAATTTGAAATGAACTAAATTTTGTTAAAAATAATCTAAAAGTAAGCCGGCCTAACACTTTTCTTAACTTTTCTTAAATAATTCAAACTCTAAATCTTGTTTAATTGTTTGCGATTTTGCCATCAAATAAATTGTAATTTTGTATTACTAGTGTCACATTTTCTACATCAGGGAGTTACAATGGTTATACGAACTTATAAGAATGAACTAGAAGCCTCTCTGAGAGTTGCACATGGAGTGGGATTGCTCTGCATTGACTATTGTCGATGAACCATTTGATCCAAAAGCTTAACATGATAATTAAAATTCAATGACATCTTTTATATTAAATCTCTAACATACCTTCGCACGAAAATGCCCTCTAAGCCTTGAAACATGTATAACATGTGTACACCTATCCATCTATTTAATTTAATCAACAAATTAGGGCTATTAAGGTTCATATATAGGCACATGTTTATGAAGGCTTTGATGTTATAAGTCTAAGAAACCGTTGAAACTAAAAGTTTAAATTGATAGTTACAACATAACATTTTTTATATATATATTAATTTCTATTCCACTATGAGTTACTCATTGCTTATGATCTTGTTGATGGGCATATATACGAATATGGATTAATCTTAATCATACAAATTAAACTGAAAATTTAATATATTATGATTATATAAAATATAATGTTTTATATTAATATTTGAAACATCTCTTCACGCGAATGTTCTGACTTAAAGTTTGCACAACACATGTTCATGCCACCATGTGTTTTCAATTCACCAGTAAATGGAGCTTTTATCAAGATGCGCACTCAGGACCTTCAAGTTTCGGAAGCTCTAACACAATGTTACTTAACCGTCAAACCAAAAACTTGAGTAGATCGTTAAAGAGCTAACAACATATTTATATTAATATCGAACAATCCCGGTTGAATTTAACAACTTCATTTATGGTTGGAATTTCAAGGTTAAGTTTTTCTTTATATACTCGGCACACATGCTATATTTAATCATTATATACACACGTTGGTTCAATTGATTTCTAGAGAAAAAGAGGGTGCGAAAGGAGAATGTTAGCTAGAAGTGATGTATTTGTTTTATGTTATTTCTTTCTTGGCGTTATACTCCAAAAGTCCTTGAAAAATTAGTATAGTATTTAATTGTTAATTAAATAAAGCGTGTCTGCAATCTTTTCGAACAGAAGCAATTAAGTATAAGCACTCGCTCGAGAGATACCAATTAGATCATCTTTTACAAATTGAGAAATTAGATTATACTTATGTTTGAAACATAAAACAAATTAAAATAGCAAAGCTATAAAGATTACTAGACATGTTATTTTATTACTCTAGCAAACCTCTCCTTTTAGGGGAAAAATAATTGTGAATCTAATTCGTCAGGTTTATGGAAAGTGTTATTCCTTCTTTAAGTATATATATATAAACTCACTATGCATTTTAGGAACCTAATTCCTTTGGAAAAAATAAAAAAATGTCCTCAAACTATAGTATCATGTACTGCCAAATTACTTCACTTCATTAATTATGTTCTGATAAAAATTAGTTAAAAGATACATTAATACTTTTAGCGGTGTTTATGTTATTTGGTATCCGAAAAGAGTAACAAACGGTGATCTAAAATGGGATTACTGATCACTATGACAATCAACTTAGAGATGAAAGAGGTCGAATGTTAATGTGTGCAAAAAGATGAATAGTAAAGTTATCTTGGTGAGCTAAGAGATTGTACTTGTATATTAGATTGAAATGTGCACTAAATGCATGTGTCGTTATTGACTATAGACCGGTTATGGCGGTTAGAGGCAATTGCTTGGAAGCTTCATTCTATGTGCCTGACACATCGTCTATGTCTTGATTTGTCCACATGTCCAAGTAGTTATTCCCTTTAGCATCAGCAATAATGAGTGTGATGCATGTTTTTAAAGAGGATGCTCGCTATAAGAACTTCCCACGGCGTCAGATATTTTCTATGATATCAAACTAAAAAAATTTACAGTGGCATCCCATTTTTCTTTCATTTTAGTTCGTATTTATCATCATTTAATTCTTGCTTTAGTTGATGCAGGAACGGTTTCAGTTTAACTTTTAATATTTGAAGATACATATTCATCAAGGAATCATATATATGTGTGTCCCTAATTAGTTATTGCAAGAAAGTGCATTGAAGTTTTTGCAATCCATTTTTTCAGTGTAACAATATGTTGTTTCTCTATATATGACACCTTTCTTTCCATGTGATTATGTAAGCTCAAAATGAATCTGATTTATTTTTAATCAAGCAAAGATAGTAGCTGCTAATAAACTTGAAACAACATTATTTTAAAATGAGAGAATGTTCTCAAAATTGATCCATGGCTAATTATAATAGTTACCCAACAGAGGTCCTAGTGGATTGAATTGAATTATAATAGTGAATGTTCAAACAACTGAAATTGAACTGTAACTTTTATACTGAACAATAACAATAATAATAGATTTTAAAAATAACAATAAAAATAAATAAGAGAATGATATAATGACGACAATAATAATAATAATAATATAATAAATTTGATAGAAAAAAAAAATTCTTATAAAAGTATATAAACATGTAGTGAGAAAATAAATATAAGAGTCTCCCCTTTCAAGTCGTAAGATGATAGAATGTATTGGGTTTGTGGATCACAATTAGCAAAATATATTAAAGTTTCACTTTTCAAATAGTAAAATAGTATAATATGTCGGGTTTGTGTCGGAATATGTCGAAGTTTCACTTTTCAAATGTTGATCCATGCTTGTGTTTGTGTCGTGTGTTTTCAAGTCATAAATTGTAAAATATATCGAAGTCTAATATTTCAAATGTTAATCAATTCGTGTTTTTGTTGTCAAACATTAATATAAAATATGTTATTAGCCTCAACTATCAGCTCGAGCTTTTGGTTCAATCGGTTAAGTAATCATGTGTCAGAGTTTCTGTGATCTAAAAGTTCTGAGTTCGATTCCTGACAACCTCAATATTTGTTGAATTAAAAATACATGTTGGGTTAGCCTGTGTTGTGCGCACGTTACAAGCTGAAGGGGAGTTCACATGAGGGATGTGTCAGACATTAATATAAAAGATGTTGTTAGCCTTAATTGTCAGCTCGAGATTTTGGTTTAATCGATAAAGTAATTCTTGTCATGTTTCCAGGTCATCAGTCGTAAAATATTAAAGTCCAATCTTTCAAGTGTTAATCTATTCAGGTTCTACCCAAGTTTCGTTAAATGTTTAACCTTACTTTGAAAAAGACGTATGTTAGGATATAAAATTTAAAGTCTTGAATTTATTTTCTAGTGTCTAAATTTTTTATTTTAACATTTAAAATTTTATATAAATAATTAACAAAAACATATATTATTAATAACGCATTATAAAAAATTATTAGTTTGATTTATATTTATTGACTTGATGTACCACATCACTCCTATATGCATTGTACACTAAAAATCTCTCAAAAACTATTATTCATATCATTTATCCTATTATGACATATGCTTTGCTTTGTAATATAACTACTTTACTTGATTTTATAAGATTTACTTATACATCTAAAGTTGAATTAATTATTATTAGAAATCCAAATCATGAATTTCCAGTTGAAATGGTTAGAGAAGCAGAAATGGATGAATTTGGAAGTGAATTAGGAGTTTGATCCAATCGAATCCAAATGGGTGGAACAGTAGCCATATCTAATACAACTGTCAATTATACTATTCACTAGAGATTAGGGTTTCTACAAATTGTAGGGGTCAAGCTCAGCTGTAAACAATTACTCTAACCCTAAATATTGAAACATAACTCTTTGTCTTGATTGATAGACACAACCCACTCTCCCTATTTGGAATCTTGCTCTCTCTCTCTTTCTGCCTAACTGCCTATGCAATCTTCTCATTTACTTTTATCTCATTAATTACCATACCTATAATATTCCATATATAAATTAACTCTTTCCTTTTCTTTTTACAATATGAATGTAATAAACTAATAATTAATTATTTTGTTAATACGTTACCAAAAAATTATTATGTCTAGACTTTACATTTTTTTTAGAATATATAGTAGTAGCTACGAAACAATTGTTTGGTGGTTAAAAAAATTACTCCATTTCCGTGTTAAGATTCTCGGCATACACGATTCCGTATCTGATTCTCTGAATATGTGATGCATCCTCCTAATCGCCTCTTTCTTCAATCGATTTTCCGTCGTCCTCTTCATTCTTCTATCGGTTTTTGTTCTTCTTGGGTCAATAGGATTTAATTAGTTCTATTGAATTTTGAAGTATTAAATGTTTGTTTTTCAGGAATTAACGACTTACAATAAGCTAACTACCTGAAATAACTAACTAATTTAACATCTCTCTTAAGTTGGACTGTATTTTCAATCCAAACTTGTAAACTAGTTCTTCAGATTGTGGTCTGCATGAAGACTTTGTCATGATCAAGTCTGCAAGTTGTTGAGAAGTAGAAACATGTAATAAGTGAACTACTATATATTAATACTTCTATACTCTCTATTAAAATGGCATTCAAGTTATGTAGATGGTAGAGGGATGCTCACAGTATAGAGGGAAACAACTTATTGTTGTTGTTTCAGAATGAGCTCACCAAATGAATAGAAGAAGATAGAGAAAAATAATTTTAGAACAATTAGATTGCAATTTTCTTTTTCTTCCTAAAGACACCGTTTGCAAAGATATAACAAAATTGAAGATGGTGGGAAATTGAAAAGGGAATGTGAGGGTTCGGACCTTGGATTGAAATTTCTTTTTCCCTACATCAAAATTGCAGAAACGGTAAATCAGGATTGTTGATCTTTAAACCTTTTTTCTTTTGGCTTTAGTATCATATGAAAGTTTCACATCTTTACATTTTCTCATGTTAAGTAATGAACCATTACAATCATATATATAGACTATGTACTCGTAGACAACTAGGATTATAATAGAATACTATACTGACTAAGAATAATATAAATAGAAAATGCAACTTAACCATATATATAGTCTCTAATTCATATTCATCATCCCTTTCTTTACATTGCCTACCTAGGACATTGCAATTAATTCTTAATTTATAATAATAGATAAATTAAATCTTTTATATTTATTTTTGTTTGTAAGAAAAATCTTATAAATTTTAGGTCCATCTATCTAACTCTCTCACAGATCAACGATGTATTACTTCATCTGGAGAAATAAAATAGCAGTCATCCAACCACATCAAATCATGTTCTTTAACAAATTTTGAATTTCGAAGTTATGAGTTCATTGCATGGTTATTTGATTTGAATTTCTACATAAAGTGAATATAACTAGCAAGATTTTCCAAAATAATATAAATATTGAGGCATGTATTAATGTTGAGCATAGTCTTTTTTCTTGAAAAAATAAATATAAATTATGAGTTTGAAACTGAAAAAAAAGAAGTTGAAAAGATTAGTTTTGAAATTAGGATTTAACTTATTATTTGTGAAACTCATATTCGTCGAAAAAAAACTGTTTTTTGATAAAAGAAAAATACAAGAGATGAACAAATCGAAGTAAGTGAAAAATTGTTTCGAGACAATGTTGAACAGTTTTCCATATTGTCTGAGAAAAAAATTAGTTGAATCGTGTTAATAATCAATCTAATAATCAAAAATATTTTTGAAGGTTGTGAGACTGATATGGAGAATGAGATAAGCTGGAAGAAACCTATGAGGGAACAATAAGAGTCAATGTGTCCAAGATCCATTAAAACCTCAGATTTTATGAGCACTTTCAAATGAATGACAAAAAAGGAATTTATGAAGATGAACTCTAGATTTACCAACATTATAAATGAGTTCAAGAGATTGGGAAGAAGAAGAAGAAGAAGAGTTGGTGAAGAAGATTCTAAAAAGTCTTCAAAAGTCTCGCACAAAGAGAAGACTATTATTGAAGAGGCTTAAGATACAAATATGATAAACTCATGCTCTTAATGAGATTTCTGTGAAGAATTTTAAACTAAAAAAGAAATTCGAAGATAGAAGATAGTAGTGCTGAAAGCTGTTAAGTTCTCTGAAAGCAACTCCTCAAAAGATGAAGAACTTGATATGTTGACAAAGAAGTTAAGGAGAGCTTATAAGAAAGGTAAAATTCATAACTACAAAAAACCATACAAAAGCTTTGATAAAGCTAAGAAGAAAAGCAGTGACAAGTTGAAAAAGGATCCAAGCGAATGTGTCACTTGTTATGGATGTCAACAATCTGATCATTTCAAATTTAACTATCTTCTTTTCAACTATTAGCAAAAGAAATAAAATAAAATTTGACTGCCGCATTAATAAGTAAACACTCCACATTGATAAGTCAACAAGCCACATCATATAAAAAAAAATTAAACACCTCTTTGCCCCTTATGGTATACAAAATGTTGGCATTTGCCCCCTGTGGTATTATTTCGTCACATTTGCCCCCTGTGGTATCATAATTTGTCACATTTAGCCATTGAATGGATGGAAACATAAAAAAATTGTTATTAATTGCCACATGTCAACATACCAAGTAACAACTCAATTTTTAAAAAAATTCAATATTTTGCAATAGATTTTAAACAAATTGAGATATCAATTGATCATACACTTATCTTTTTTGTTAAAATTAAACATTCATGTCTCAAAATAGTGCCCTGTAACAATACGTGTCAGAATTGCTATATTTGCATCTAGTGAAAGACAAAATGTGACGAATTAGAATACCACGAAGGGCAAATATGACGAATTGGGATAGCACAAAGGGCAAATGTGACAAAATAATACCACATGGGCCAAATGCCAACATTTTGGATACCACAAAAGACAAAAGGGTGTTTAATCCTATAAAAAATTAAAATTTTACTATATCATACCATCAAATTCATCATATCATATTATCAATATTATCAAAATCAACGTGACATATCACACTAGTACAAAAAATTATGTTTAATTCTTTCCAAGTATGAAAAAAATTATCAGTAATTGAAGAAATATATATAAAAAAAAACTAGGTTTCATGGGCTTCAGGAAACAGAGAAGCCCATTAGAGCCCACAGTCAATTTTGGCGGGAAAATCTCATCCATTTCCCGCCAAATTCTTCCCAGCAAAAACAGTCCCGCCGCAAACTTTTCCCAAGCTTCAATCACAGCTATGGCGTCCGCCCCTACTCCGCCGCCGTCCAACAACGGTAATGATATCTTGATCTTCCTCTTTTTGTGCATTCATATTTCTATCTACATACGTGTATAACTCTATGCTCTTCAAATTTGTTTAGGTCCATCCTCTCCAGAATCCAGCCCAATCGGCAACACAATCTCCGATGATTTCAGAACCAGCCCTATCGCCAACACGGTCTCCGAATCAACACCGACGCCCCGAAGACGAAAACGCGGATCCGCTACTCCATCTGACTTTGCCACTCCTCCCACCTCCCGCAGGGACAGATCATCCAATGCACCCGTTTCTACCCCTTCCTCCATACCCTCTTCCGATGGCGGAGACGATATGGAGGAGGCCACCCCTACGTTCGTTTGGGGCACGAATATCAGTGTTCTAGATGTTAAGGCTGCTATTCAGATGTTTTTGAAGAATTTTAGGGATAGTAGTCATAGTCAAGGGAATGATGTTTTTGAGGAAGGGAAGTATATGAAAGGTGTTAATAGAGTTCTTGAAGTTGAAGAGGATTGGCTTGATGTTGATGGCCAAGATGTGTTTGATTATGATTCTGATTTGTATACTAAGATGGTTCGGTATCCGCTTGAGGTTTTGGCGATTTTCGATATTGTGTTGATGGATATTGTGAGTTTGATTAATCCTTTGTTTGAGAAACATGTGCAAGTTAGGGTTTTTAATCTTAAGACGTCCACTACTATGAGAAATCTCAACCCTTCAGGTAATTTTCTGAGCTGGATATCGCGGGGTTTGTGTTTTGTATACTGTGAAACCAAGATTGAAATGGGTTTTGTGTTTTGATTAGATATTGAGAAGATGGTGTCACTCAAGGGAATGATAATTCGCTGCAGTTCTATAATACCGGAGATCAGGGAAGCGATATTTAGATGCCTCGTGTGTGGTTCCTTATCGAACCCTATTGTTGTTGATAGAGGTAACTGCAAGAAGATGTTGCTTAGGTTGAATGCAGTTTATACTTTATGTTTTAATATGATATTATGCTTCTTGTTGACTATTGGAAGTTATCAGGTCGGATAGGTGAACCTACAGTATGCTCAAAGGGAGAGTGTCTTGCTAAGAATTCTATGACACTGGTTCACAACAGATGCAGGTAGAACTATCTTTTTGACTTGATTTGGTTTCTCAGTAATCTTGTTTCTTTCTGGGAATTTTATTTTCTTCTATTTTCCTACATAGATTTGCATGTCTCCCTTCCATATATGCTCTAGTGATGCACTTTTGTGCATGTTTACGGTTCACTCTAGAAGCTATATTGTTATGGAAATCATTCCTTTAGTTGAGCTTCTCTTACCTGATGGTAAGTAGACTTTCGTTTTCACTTGCCTGTTCATTATTCTGTTAGTCAGCATATCTGTTAAATGCTCACCCCCCCCCCCTTCCACCTCGCACATCAGTTAATGAAGGGTCTTTTTCAGTTAGTATCCTTTTTCGTCACTGCAACAAGTTCTAGTAGAAACCATTTCGTTCTATTTTATTGAATTTAATTTGAATGTATGGGGATGCTAAGACTAAATTTCTTAAAAGATTTAATGTAGTCCACCCGAAATGAGAATCATATACCATTGACTAAACTGGACTTGCTCTATCAGAAAGAATTACATTTGACCGATAGGTGTGAAGGTTCCGCACAAAGCCCTACGGGATAAATGATGTTGTGGAACATGGACTTCTGGAAGGATTGGATGAAAATCTATGGCTAGTTTGTTATTTTATCGTATCAACCATCGTTCTTAGGCTTTGAAATATCAGAACTGTGGTTGCTAATTTTATTGAATAATCATTAACTGAGCCTGCTGAAAAATCAGGTTTGCTGATAAGCAGATTGTGAGGCTCCAGGAGACACCTGATGAGATCCCTGAAGGAGGAACACCACACACAGTGAGCCTGTTGATGCATGACAAGTTGGTGGATATTGGAAAGCCTGGTGACAGGGTAGAGGTGAGACCAGCATTCATCATATTGTCCAACTCTACAAAATACTCCTGAAATTCTGCCTCGTGTGGTGATTTCTTTCTGGTTTCCTTATAGGTTACTGGGATTTATAGAGCAATGAGTGTTAGAATTGGGCCCACCCAGAGAACTGTGAAATCCTTATTCAAGGCACGTATGAACATCTTTTCCATTATATGAGTTCAAGCGTCTTTTCTTTTTTTCCCCAGAATGATGCCAGGTCAATCTATTGACTTTCACTTTTGGTTGCAGACATACATTGATTGTCTTCATATAAAAAAAATGGACAAGTCAAGAATGGTAGCTGAAAACCCAATGGATATTGATGATACATCACGTAGAGTGGAGGATGATCCTCAATTTGATGAAGCCAAGGTATATAGACATTAAACATCCACCTGTCTGTAAAGAAAATTTGTCCATGTTGCATGCTTTGATCACATTGCTGACTGAAATTTCAGATAGAGCAATTGAAAGAGCTCTCGAAACAGCCTGATATATATGACAGACTAACAAGGTCTCTAGCACCTAATATCTGGGAGTTGGATGATGTGAAGAGAGGTCTTCTTTGCCAGGTATAAATTTAAGTTTGATATAACTCCCATTATTGTTTCATGGATGAAATTCGTAAATTTGGTGTATGTGAATTACAGTGTTTGTAATGGTGGTTAGTTGATTGCCCAAAATGCAGCTCTTCGGTGGGAATGCAGTGAGGTTGTCATCCGGTGCCAGCTTACGTGGTGATATTAATATCCTTCTCGTTGGGGATCCTGGAACCAGTAAATCCCAGCTGCTCCAATACATTCACAAATTATCTCCTCGAGGCATCTATACTAGTGGAAGAGGGAGCTCAGCTGTTGGTTTGACTGCTTATGTTGCCAAAGATCCCGAGACAGGAGAAACGGTACAGTGCTGCGTTTGGATTCTCATATTTCTACATCATCCATCTAGGAATTACTTGTAAATGTAAATAATATGTCAATATTTATGACTTAATTCTTTAGGTTCTGGAGAGTGGTGCACTTGTTCTTAGTGATAGAGGAATTTGCTGCATTGACGAATTTGACAAAATGTCTGAAAATGCGAGGAGCATGCTACATGAGGTTGGTTAAACTTTCTTTTCAGCAATTTTACAAGTGCCTTTTGTTATTTTTTTATTCAATAAACAAAATTCTTATGAACTGTGTGTTTGCTGGTGATAAGAGGGTTGAAATGCAAGCACATATTTTTGAAAGTTGTATGCAGTTGAGATTTGTTAACATCAATTTGACAAAATTCAGAAAGTATGCTTTCCTTACAAAAAGATCTTTCCTGAGTTGAACATTGCACTGAATGGTGACCATTTAAGTGTCCGGTTTCTCATAATGGAATATTAAGCTCAGTTTTTATTTTTCAGGTCATGGAACAACAAACTATTTCCATTGCAAAGGCTGGAATCATAGCTTCCCTTAATGCTAGAACATCAGTGTTAGCTTGTGCAAATCCTATTGGTTCACGCTATAATCCTCGTCTATCCGTGATTGACAACATACACCTGCCTCCTTCCTTGCTGTCCAGGTAAGATTCAGACAATAGAACTAGGGAAGCAGAACGTTTTATGATGAAAGGCGCCTTGTGCTTGCGGCACAAACTGTGCCCCACATTTCTAAATACATCTAATGATTTCCTTCGTTTTAGCTGCTATTACACAATATAGGATGAGGAAAATAGATCTCCATTGAGTGGCTATTAATACTAAATTTGTCTATTCAATCATGGTGTCTTTGCCAGGTTTGACCTGATATATTTAATTCTAGACAAAGCCGATGAGCAAATGGACAGGCATTTGGCAAAGCATATTGTTTCATTGCACTTCGAGAATCCTGAGGTTTGGTGATCTATAGCGAACATTTAAGAGAGCCTATTTTGATTTCCAAGAAATTGTCCTGGAGGTAGATAAGTTAACATTTTGATTTCCTTGCAGAGTGCACAGCAGGATGTACTAGATGTGGATACATTAACTGCATATCTTAGCTATGCTCGTAAGTATGTTCATCCACAGTTATCTGATGAAGCTGCTGAAGAGCTGACTCTCGGATATGTTGCAATGAGGAAGAGAGGAAATTTCCCGGGTAGTAGCAAAAAGGTCTTAAATTGTTTTCTTCTCTACTTCTCAACCTTTCTGTGATGCTTTCTTTTTTTATATAGAATCAGTATCTATACATATTTTTAGCCTTTAACAAGGAACTGTCTCCTTAATTCTTTATTAAACGTGTTAGTACTATGGTTATGTCACTTGTATGTGCCATTTCTGTTCTGTCAATTGTATTTTCAGGGTTTGTTTGCTCATCTCTTATGTAATTGACACAAGGTTTCCTACTCATGGAACTATTTATTATTCCCTAAATTTGCCAAATTGATGCCTTTTTCTTATCTAAAACATTAACATGGTCTAAGTCTGGTATGTGAACCTTATAGACTTGTTCTTGGACTTGACTATAATCCTGTTACTCATATTGTTCAGGTGATAACTGCAACACCAAGGCAGATAGAAAGTTTGATACGCCTTAGTGAAGCTCTGGCTCGGATTCGCTTCTCAGAATTGGTTAGTGTAGCTCCCTTCTGAATTGAAGAGTGCAAATTGATTTGAGAGACAATTAGTGTTGAAAGTCAAGGTTACTTTGTGCAGGTTGAGAAGCATGATGTAATTGAGGCATTTCGACTACTACAAGTTGCAATGCAGCAGTCAGCAACAGATCACGCCACTGGTAATCCTTAGTTTCTGAATTTTTTTTTTTCTGAGGCATGACGAACTCATTTGATTGTAATGACGTTTTTTCTTCCTTGCCGTGTTTATAGGAACTATTGATATGGATCTCATTACAACTGGAGTATCAGCAAGCGAAAGATTGAGAAGAGAGAATCTGGTTTCAGCTACTCGCAACGTGATAATGGAGAAGTTGCAACTTGGAGGACATTCAATGCGGTTGTTAGAGGTAAGGAAGTGCTAGTACTTTTAACTTAGTAATCTATCTAGTTAATTTGGTTAAGAATTGACATTTGATTTATGTTTATTTCCGTTGTGAAATAGTTGTTGGAAGAGCTGAAGCAGCAGAATTCCAGCATTGAAGTTCACCTTCAGGATGTAAGTATCTCAGTATCTCTCTTGCAGATATGATCAAGATAATGGTGAAACTAATTGGCTCCTTTTTTCAGGTGAGAAATGCGGTAACCGACCTAGCAAGTGAAGGATTTGTGGTTGTACATGGTGATAGCGTGAAAAGAATATAATGTAGTAAATGTGGAGATCAAAAGAAAGAAACTGCCACAGGAAGGCAAATGTAACTCAGCAAAGAGCAAAAACAAAGGGCACCTAGATATGACAAGTAAAAAAGTTGTACAATTTCGGTATCCAAATGCAATGACACTGATTTTGTAAACTATTGTCCTGCCTGATATTTGTTTGTTTGAATGGTTTTTAAGTAGGCTCTCCATTACCAGTTGTTTTGACTACATTTTCATGGCTGTGGTAACCTTTTATTGCTTGTATGGATAATGTGAAACCTTAAAAGGAGGAGTACTAGTCTAGTGTATCACTAACTAATATACAAGTTGGAAGCTGTATTATTATCAAATCCAAATCCGATAATAATAATAATAATAATAATAATAATAATAATAATAATAATAATAATAAAACATAAAGAAGATGGGTAAGAATACGAATTTAACTTTAAACTTGGTATGCTAGGTTAGGTTAGGCAGATTTTATCTATATTATCTTTTCTTTTTGGCCAAATTGCACCTTAAGTTTGGTAAATTTGGATAAGCTTATTTCACATTTTATATTAGTTCAAATCAACAATACTATCAACTTCCAAAATCTAAAATGTGCAGCTTATAAAAAATGAAATAATTTAACGATTCTAGTAGATATCGATATCATACGGCTAGGGCTGTAAACGAGCCGAGTCGGGCTGAGCCGGGCCGAGCCTAGGCATGTTCAGGCTTGGTTTGTTAAAAATATATCGAGCTCGAGCTCAGGCTTGGTTCGTTTAGTGCTCGTTTGTTCACGAGCTGTTCCCGGGCTTTTTTCGAGCTTGATCGCGAATAACTTGTTTATTTTGTTCACAAACAAAATAATATAAACTTGACTACTTAAAACAATACTTTAAGAATATTTAAACCTACATATGGTCATTTATATAAAAAAAACAACATTTGATCAATGACATAATTAATAGATAAAAATATCCAAATAAACAACCCATAAACCTAGATGTATGTCGCGTATTATTTTCATATAGGCCGTAATGTTTTAGTGTTATTATTTTCATATGAGATTAGCAACTTAGTTGTAATGTGACTCCTTTATTCATAATAACTTACTGCTTTATTTAAAAAAAGTCCATATTTTTCCATTTTTAAGTTACTAATTTGGAGATTTTGTTTTTTAAACATTCATTTGTTGTCCCATAAATTCTTTTGGCACAATATTGTCCCATAATTAATAAACATCTAAATGACATAAATGAAGAAGTTAAAAATTTAATTTGTTTAAAATATCACTTCTATCAATTTATAATAGCAAGACAAATTTTGTTAGTGGAGAGTAAAGTTTATAATTTTTATTTTACGAGACTTGAAAGGATGAATAAAATAAAAATAAAGTTGAGAGAGAGTCACGGTCCGAATTTTAGTAGAAAAAGGTAAGAAACTTTAGGGATGAGTTGGTAACTTTATCAGAAAACAATCGGAGGCAGATGTGATCACGTGAGGCAAAACTAAAAATATTTAGAGGGTAAAAACAGAAGAAAGTTTGTGAACAAGGGTAGATATGTAAAATCCAAAAAGTTGTGAGATAGAAGTAGGAGGAAGGAACACGACAAGTCTTCAGTGTCCTTTGAGTTGTAGATTGATAAAAAATAATCCTACACAACATAAGCAGCTGCAATTTTTCTGCATCTGCGTTTGAGCTGATTGGATCGGTCATCGATGGGGGAGGCTGCCGGAGGTTGCTGTCCGACGATGGATCTGTTCCGGTCGGAAGCGATGCAATTGGTTCAATTGATCATCCCTATCGAATCTGCTCATCTCACTGTTTCATATCTGGGTGACCTAGGTCTTGTTCAGTTCAAAGATGTATGTTTCTTCTTCCTCTTTTCTTAACTTGTGTTATTACTGCTTCTGTCTTGTCTTCTTCACTCCGCTCGATTTTATATGCTCACTTATTCCCGAGCTAGCATCCAATTTTGGTTTTTTGTAGTGCGTAGTGATTTTTGCTGCGTTGTACACTTTTTGCGGTTTTGAATTGTGGATTTTGATTGGAAAGTTGTGGTGAAGAGGATGATTGCGCATTATTGCTAGCAGTGGTGAATCCATGGTAGGAATGCTGGGGGGCCGGTTTTACCCCTAGGAACATAATTCCCATAGTAAATATTTCCATATATTCTGTGAAAAAGAGGGGAAAAGTGCGATTTTTTTTTTATGAAAGAGATTTCTGACGAAAATTTTCTGATTTCCAACAAAATTTGACGTTTTTCAACACTATTTTACAAATTGTTGACGAATATTTAGTTGAAAATCATCTTTTTCTAGTAAAATTTCTCAACCCAGGGGACCGAAACACTTATTATGAGGATGGTTTCCACGGACGAATATACTGAAACTACCCCTCGTAGGTGTGTTTCCGATGGCCGGGGGGCCAGGGCCCCCTAGATGCACCCCTGATTGCTTGGGTTATTGGGTTCTTCTCTCTCACTCTCTGATGCAGAGAGAGATGTCCTGGGTGTTTATAATGGGAACACGGTCAATTTACTTTTTGTTCCCACCAGCTCACAGAGTAGCGGTTGGGATATCATTAGAGCTGTTGTTGTTGGTAAAAAATAATTAAATTCAGCTTTTAATGGAGTGTTTTCTATCTGCTGTTTTTTTCCCCAGCTCAACACAGAGAAGAGTCCGTTTCAAAGAACTTATGCTGCCCAGGTTTGTTTATGTTGTATATACCTTGCATTTATCTTTTATTTTTACTTTTTTTGGTTGGATGTGGAAGTCCCTTGGGGAGTAAATAGATAAAATTTTATTTATACCCATTGTCTTGGAAGAAATAAGTGAAATTATCAGGCGCCATTGAGAAGTAAATAGATACATAAGCTAATACACTTTTATTTTTACACATTATCTTGGATTAAATACCTTTGTTATAGGGTTCTTTTGAGAAGAGTTATACGAATAATGTAGCATTTCTGACAACCATCTTATGGTGTGAGCCAAAGTTTAAAAGACTTCTAGATGATTGCATTCATTTAGTTCCTCTTTTGTTCTTCACTCGAATGAAAGTTCGCACCCCCTGAAATCATAATCAGCTCTATTTTCATGCTCTTCACTTAATAATTTAAGAAAACGGAACAATACACAGAATAATTAGGAAAAACTTTGCAAATTCTTAAAGATTGTTTGATATCAAATTTTGAAATGAGAATTATGATTTAGCAAGTAATGTAGGTTGCTTCGAATGTATTATCTGCTTATTTTCTGTTGCTGGATGATGTTTCTGTTGTTAGTATTCAGAAGCACATATCATTTTTAACAATATTGTAATCACTCTAGCATTTATCTATTTATTTAGATAAAAAGATGTGGAGAGATGGCACGAAAGTTACGCTTTTTCAAAGAACAAATGGAGAAGGCAGGCATGTCACCTTCATCAAAGTCTGTGACAAAGAATGATATCGGTTTGGACAGCCTAGATGTACGTCTTGTGCTTGAACTGTGGCTTGGAATGATTTGTTGTGCTATTCTAACTTTCTTCCCCATATTTGTGGCTGCATCAGTTAAAACTTGGAGAACTTGAGGCAGAGCTGGTTGAAATGAATGCAAATGATGACAAACTACAACGAACTTATAATGAGCTTAGAGAATGTAAACTCGTTCTCGAAAAGGTATGTTCATGCTTTCTACTATGGCTGAGAAATTTGATGATTGTTTGCCTAGTACATGTGATATTGCCATGGAGAAGCTTGAAATCCAGATATATTTTGTATTAAGGCTATGAAAGGTTTTATGTTCCTTAGATAGCAGAACAAAAAACATACAGGGTTAGGAAGGGTAAAGAACAAAAAAGACAGATTTTAGTAATAACTTTATTTATGCTGACACAGATAAAACATGAATAGTTTCCTACTTGTAGATGATATTTATACCATGGGTTTGGCACTTGCCCGGTTGCTTATGTGTTCATGGGTTCAAACTTTCACGTTGCTGTGTGTAACATTTTAAGTGGAAAATTTGTATTCAAAGTTCTTAATGAGCCAGTTTTGGTTGTTTTTACCTTGGTAGGAATGAAGGAATTTGGATTTTTTATTTCAACCCGACTTTCGGTAGTTCTTTCAAGCATGATTTATGCTCATATTGTATTGGACAATATTGTAATATATTTTATTTGATTACACACACTCACATTCTATCATTTCAACGAACTTATCACTAGCACTCTGTGGTAATTTTAAGCAAGTCAGCAAGATATTGATATTCTTCCATTTAGGTTGGTGGATTTTTTTCTACAGCATTGAGCAGTGCGACTGCTCAGCGGAGGGAGATTGAATCACGCCAAGTTGGTGAAGAACCACTAGAAACTCCTCTATTAGTAGACCAGGTATGAACGCCACCAACTCTTTGGCGTGAAAACTATACCTGCATCTTATTCTTATTCATTGCAATATGGCCTTGCTTTGGTGTTCTATAGGAATTATCTACTGATTCATCAAAGCAAGTTAAGCTGGGGTCTCTCACTGGCCTTGTTCCCAAAGCAAAGTCTCTGGCATTTGAAAGGATTATATTCCGTGCTACCAGAGGCAATGTGCTCATCAGACAGGCTGCTGTTGAGGAACCTGTGACAGATCCTGTTTCTGGACAGAAGGTTAATAATCTTGCTCATTGTTTTTGTAACCATTGTGTTGTTGCTTTCAAATGTTCTATACTAGTACAAATTGTTTGATAGACTGGTTGCCTTGAATGCTTGTATGGCTGAGAATTTCAAGAATAACACCATTTTTTTTTAACAGCAAGAATAACACCATTAAAATTATGTTTAGTAATATATGATTTTAGTTCTGTGCGACACCCTTCTGAATTCTGGTGGGCTGTGTGCATGTGCAGTGTACCTTTGTGTCTCAAATACTAATCTAGCATACTTTTGTTTATTGAACTCGGTAAACCTTTCTCTTCTTTATGTGACACCATACAAGATGCACTCTCTTTTTTCATTATTTGGAATTCATTTTCTTGCTGCAATATTCATGGCTTGCACATGCATCTTGATTTTCTGAAAAATGTTCACTATCCTCTCAACTGTTTATTGTATTACCTTATCTTATGAGCTTCTGACTTGTGACTATCAATTTACAGATTGAGAAGAATGTGTTTGCTGTTTTCTATTCTGGAGAAAAAATTAAAGCCAAAATATTGAAGATCTGTGAAGCTTTTGCAGCAAATCGTTACGCTTTCTCAGAGGATATTGGAAAACAAAACCATATGATCACTGATGTATGAGATTCTCATTTTAAACTTCTATTTTTGCTTCTATGTCTCTAATGGATTAAGTTGTTTTTGTTCGTAAGAAATAAAAAGTTCATTTCTGTGTGTCTAGTTAGTTATCTCATTCGTTCCTATACGTCTATTTGTGTTTATTGAATTTTGTGTGCTTGTTGTATGAAAACCTTTTTTTAGCTTTGATATCTATTATATGATTCATTTCAGGTCTTGGGAAGACTTGCAGAGTTGAAGACTGCCATTGATGCTGGATTAATTCAGAAGACCACTTTGTTGCGGACAATTGCAGATCAATTTCTGCAGTGGAACACTTTGGTCTGTTCAAAATCTATGCACATGCATTTGCTTAACTCAAAATGATCAACACAAACACGTTTATTGGGTTTATATATTTCTCTAGCTTTATGATTGTAAAACTAGATTAGTATTTCTGTAAGAAGTGGAAGATATAGGGAAATAAAAATGAGCAAACTTTCCACCCGAACCTGAGAGAGGGGGATTCAAATCTTAGTTTCATGGAAAACTTTGTTCATATAACATCCTATTTTAATGAGGTTGCACAAGCAACTAGTATGTTTACTCAATAATCATAGTCTCTTTGAACTTGTGAAGGTGAGGAAGGAGAAATCTATCTACCACACTTTGAACATGCTTAGTCTTGATGTTACAAAAAAATGTCTTGTTGCTGAGGGGTGGAGCCCAGTTTTTGCCTCGAAGCAGGTAAATCTTCTGTTTTTAATTTAAAAAGGGCTAATAAAAAAATTTCAATGAATATTTGTCATCAAATATGTTGCTTAGGATTACAAAGAAAGAATTTTGGGCATGATTTGTGCAGATTCAGGAAGCATTGCAGCGAGCTGCATTTGATTCCAACTCACAGGTTGGAGCCATTCTCCAAGTTTTACATACAAAGGAGTCGCCACCTACGTATTTCCGCACAAATAAATTTACGACTGCTTTCCAAGAAATTGTTGACGCATATGGGTGAGTTTTACTTTATCAATCTCATGCAATTTTTCTTTTTCATTTCCACCAGTAAACTCAATCCAATTCCACTTATGCCTATTGTTCTAGCTAATTGAACCTTCCTCCTTAGCTTGAACTTTTTAATTTATGATAGTTTCTTTTCCACAATTTCTAATTATTTCTATCTTTTGTTCACTATTGTAATTGTCTTAAGAGTATAAATATCAATTTCTTGTTATCATATTTTGGAAAATTATTAATGTCCCTTTATTCTTAATATTTTCACGTTCCTCCCATGTTTCTGTTTCCGATGTTTATTTGGAAATAAACATTTCCCAGTATCCATTTGTAGGCAACGTAGTTATCTGGTCAAATCATGATAATTCATGCTGTACTTTCATGGGCATCTCATATCTGTTGTGATGAGGGAGGAGTATTTTTGTAACAATGCCATTAGCCACTATGTTGATGCCATTTCATGACTTTGTATGGTGATGGTAATCATGTTAAATTGCCGCATGTGATTAGTTGATTTTTGCAAAGATACTTTTATCAAATAAGTATTGATGATGGTAATCATGCATTAATGGATGAAGGTCATCGTCGATAACTGCTTAACAGTCCCCGTAGATAATTAAATTTAGTGTTGTTTGTTGAACTGCCATGTGTCATAACTCATAAGTTGATTTAGCAAGATGCTTTAACCAAGTGTTTTTTGTTGAAAATATATAAACAAATTGTTGAGTATGCTGTTTGATGTAGTATGCATGCACGTCTGTTTTTTTTTTTTCTTAATATTATATATATTAGTCTTTGTGGCCTGATCTTCATTTTCTAAATGTAATTCCATCGACAAAAATTAGATTTTGTAATTTCATGTCATTGCAGGGTGGCCAAGTATCAAGAAGCAAACCCTGGTGTTTACACTATTGTTACATTCCCTTTTCTTTTTGCGGTCATGTTTGGCGATTGGGGGCATGGAATATGCTTGTTACTTGCAACTTTAGTCTTTATAATCAGGGAAAAGAAACTTTCCAGCCAGGTGAATTCCTTTTTCCCTGTTCTCATCAGCAGAAAACTTATGTACTGACACTATCATAATATCATTGTTTTGAAACATTTACCTTATGGAATTTTAAATGCTATTTCACCATCATCAATTGATAAAAATGTATTCGGCATATGTGATTGCTGCTGTGTTTCTAATTTGATGTTCTTGGACCAATAATGGACTCAGTTATATTGACCTTTCTTTTCAATTAAATGATGTTTCTTATGCACCACAGAAACTTGGGGATATAACTGATATGACCTTTGGTGGTCGTTATGTTATCTTGTTGATGTCCCTATTCTCGATATACACTGGGTTGATCTACAATGAGTTCTTCTCGATGCCCTTTGAGCTATTTGCACCCTCAGCCTATACATGCCGTGATCTTTCTTGCAGGTACTTTTTGGTTGTAAATTATTTCTTGTGATCTTCATATGATGATGATCATGATTCATGCTTTCTTTCCAGGGATGCCACTACAGCAGGGTTGATTATGACAGGCCCCACTTACCCATTTGGCGTGGATCCTGCGTGGCATGGCACTCGCAGTGAGCTGCCATTTCTTAACTCTCTGAAGATGAAGATGTCAATTCTTCTAGGAGTTGCCCAAATGAATCTTGGAATTGTATTGAGTTTTTTCAATGCATTATATTTTAAAAATGCCGTAAATGTATGGTAAGTATGGAAGATACTATTGCATTAACACCTTTCAAGCTTCTTTTTTTTTTGGTTTTATGGAAGTTGTGAAGTGTTGCTAATTTACACTACTCTCTTTTTTGGTGATTTTTCAGGTTTCAATTTATTCCCCAAATGATATTCTTGAATTGCTTGTTTGGCTATTTATCCGTTCTTATTATCATAAAGTGGTGCACTGGCTCTCAAGCTGATTTATACCATGTGATGATTTACATGTTCTTGAGCCCAACTGAAAAATTGGGTGAAAACCAACTTTTTCCAGGGCAACAAACACTTCAGGTTGGTTTTGTTCTTCAGTTCTTTTTACCTTACATTTTCTGATATCTATCTGTTACATGATGCGGTATTAATTATACTGTCTTGTGTTCTCAGCCCATTCTATTATTACTGGCTCTTGTTTCCGTACCATGGATGCTGCTTCCAAAGCCTTTTCTATTGAAGAAGCAACACGAAGAAGTATGTATAGATCTCTAATTGGTAAAAGGCAAACATCCTATGTTGTTATCTTCTCATTGGTTCTGGTTGTTTTTGTTTTTTAGAGGCACCAAGGACAATCGTACGCACCACTTGAAAGCAACGAGGAGTCTCTTCAAGTGGAGGCGAACCATGATTCTCATGATCATGAGGAATTTGAATTCAGTGAAGTTTTTGTACACCAGCTGATACATACAATTGAGTTTGTACTTGGGGCAGTCTCGAACACTGCTTCCTACCTTCGATTATGGGCCCTGAGGTACGTTACTAGAAGATCAAATTGGGTCTTCAATCTACATTTAGGTCTTAGATCAATATGGAGCCTACCAGATAGAGTGTCTGAATTGGTTGGAAATTTTTGTTATGTAAAACTTTTGAGCATTAGTTTTGGATATTATGCAATCTAGATATCTCCACCATTTCGCATTACTGGTTGTAAAGTGTACTGTAGTCGTATTTTGTCATCTTTTGCTTTCTATTTTTGGTTGACATTTGATAATTGTAATGAGAGCTAATCCATTATTTTCTGCAGTCTTGCCCACTCAGAGTTGTCAAGTGTGTTCTATGAGAAGGTTCTTCTCCTTGCTTGGGGGTACGTCTAATGTCTTCTACAATTATAATTATTGTTATTAGGTCGATTTATTTGCAAATCATACTGGATATTTAAAATGCATGCATAAATATGTACGGATAGTGATTCGTGACTTGAACTTGCTACAGGTTCAACAATGTGTTCATCCTTATTGTGGGCATTATCGTCTTCGTATTTGCAACAGTTGGTGTATTACTGGTGATGGAAACTCTAAGTGCATTTCTACATGCTTTGAGACTTCATTGGGTAGAGTTCCAGAACAAGTTCTACGAAGGGGATGGTTACAAGTTCTATCCATTCGCATTTGCATTGATGAGTGAAGAAGATGATTGAGTGATTGGCATCGGATTGAACGGTGTTAATTGTGCATAGATATGAATTTGTGTTGTTCAATTGATTGAAAATGATGATGAAATGGGGCAGTGGGAATTGAGGGAGATTTTATACGATATGTTCATTGCTCCTTTCGTTTCGGTTCGGTTGGTTTCCCTTCCATTTGTTATTTATGTTGGGAGGAATAAGCAGTTTGTTTGCTTGGCAGGTGGGTTTTGTATGTCATGGCAATTTCTTGCCCATGTAATAATGAGCAGATTTAATTTATTCAACTTCTATTTATTAAAATAAAATATTATTTTCATGGTATTGGATTTCCATGGGTAACAAGTATCTTTATTTTTGGGAATCATATTACCTTAATCTTTCTCTTTATTTAATTCAGCCACCAGCCATACTTTTTTTTAAAAAATAAAATTGCTACGTTCTTTGCCTTTTGATCTCCTCCCTTGGACACGAGAATCAGGAAATAAAAGTTCAGGTGCTTTGCTTTAACTGCTAACGTCCTTTGCTTTGTCCTTAACAGCATATATTTTTCTAATTTGACTAGCCGTCATGAAGGGGTAGTGTCGTCTCCGGCTTAATCTCATTATGGATTTGGAGACCTCGGATATTTGCTTTGTACTTAGCAGCAATGTTAGTTGCTTTGAATTCCAAAGTTGTTGCATGTCTAAAATGCAATCCTTTTGGGACTCTTAGTGTACTCTTTTCTGATCGGAGCTACCATCCACAAAAACTTTCATGGCTTTGAAAATAGCAAACAAAGCACGAATCTACAAAAATCTATTTTAAAATCTCTTATCATGAAGCAAGTTGTGAATTGAAGTATACAACGGGTTGAATTTAGTGAGAAACCAAAAATGAAAGTCAAGCTTGGTCGATTTCGAAATAGGAACCATGAATATATGTCTTCATTTTACAAGTTTTAAGACTTGCAGTAAAATTTATTTAGGTTTTAGATCTTTATCTTTTCAAATAGGTGTTTATACATATGACATCTACAGAGATGAGATGTAGTTGTTCTCTTTATCTATATTATGATGTGGTGAATAAGTGGTGCAAACCATCAAAATGTTGGTGAGAACGATAATCGTATTCAATCATAATATTTTTATTGATAAAAAAAGGTGTTATTTTAGTGACTTAGTTGCCTCAAAACCTACTATAATAGAGAGTACATATAAATTCTAGCATGTCACCATGTAAACAACATTAATATTCATTATAAAAAAAAAAAAAACATTAATATTTTATTTTTGTTTTTAAATGGACGATGCGACGACCAATATATAATATATTTTTATAGGTGAGCAGGTTTTAAGGCAGGATAAAACGAGAAGATAAAAATAAAGTAGAGGTCCACCTCACCTCACCTTGGAATTTCAACAAAAAAAATTTGGAAATTGTGATATTGCACGTAACTGCCATCCTATTTTCTGTCAAAACAGAATACACCCAAGCTTAAGCATCTACTCTAAATTCAAGTACTCATTCGAACCGACCCAACCAACTTCCCACCCTATACTAAAATATCTTCCCTACAAATTCGGAAAACCTAATTCCACTTCCCTATGCATCCAAATAATATTAAAAATAATGTAAAATAATTTAATAGTTCCGAGAGTTTTTCTATGGTTATTTTGTTTTTTTATACAAAGTAACTATTACTTTGTCCACTATCACTATTAGATTAGTGGATAAAAATTTGGTCTAATAATGATAAAAACAAAGTAAATGTTACTTCAAAGTAACCATAGAAAGCACCTAATTCCGAACTTTAATTTACAGTTTATTTTTTTTATTTTGAAAAAATTATTATAAGATCTTCATCTTTTACCGTAATTACCAGTTTAGTCATTTTCATCTATTTTTCAGATTTTAAACATAACACTATTTAACTTTCTAGAAATTTATACTGCTATACAAATGAGTTTAATAAACACTTTAGTTTTTCATCTATTTTTTAGATTTTAAACATAACATTATTTAACTTTCTAGAAATCTATACAGCTATACAAGTGAGCTTGTAATTTTATTATGTCATGTCTGTTTGTTTATACCGAAATAAGTATTAGTTATAACAAAAAGAAATGACGTTGTAATGCCATTTCAAAATAATTGGACTAAAAAGTGAGTTTTGACAAAATACATAATATATTATTCCCCTAAAAATAAACAAAACCACCATTCAAACACTCCACTCCATCCCTTCCACGTGTCATCCTCCCATTGGCGAACCCCTTTTCCCTTGCCTGTAAGCAAACTCTATTTAATAACAACACAAGACTGGTAGCTTAATATCCAATCCCATATCGTATTCCCATTATCCCTATACGTATTTCCATACCGTATCCATACCCTTTCCTAGGAAATTTCGTATCTGGATAAGGTATTTTTATACGTATACAATCTCCCCCTCTTCTGTATAAATATCACCCTCCCCCCATACCTACCTCTCAACAATGGCTTCTCGTATCTCCATCTTCCTAACTTTCTCTCTCCTCCTGATCTCCGTTGTTTTCGCGGAGGTTTCCGATGAGCCGTTGATCAAGCAGGTGGTCGACGATCATGCGGCTGAGGATAATCTTCTTGGGGCTGATCATCACTTTTCGCTTTTTAAATACAAGTTCAAGAAATCATATTTATCTCAGGAAGAGCATGATTATCGATTTCAGGTATTCAAAGCTAACCTGAGACGTGCTGCACGTCATCAGAAATTGGATCCATCAGCAACCCATGGGGTTACTCAGTTCTCTGATTTGACCCCGGCCGAGTTCAAGAAACAGTTTTTGGGTTTGAGGGGGTTGACCTTGCCTAAGGATGCTACTCAGGCCCCGATTTTGCCTACCAATGATCTCCCTGAGGATTTTGATTGGAGGGAAAAGGGGGCCGTTACGGGTGTCAAGAATCAGGTATTTTTCTTTTGTTTTGTTTGTTGTAATTGTTTATAATATTGGATATATGATGATGCTGATGATGATGATGATGGTGATTTACGTGTAGGGTTCGTGTGGATCTTGCTGGAGCTTCAGCACCACGGGTGCGTTGGAAGGGGCTCACTTCCTTGCTACTGGAGAACTTGTTAGCCTTAGTGAGCAACAGCTTGTGGATTGTGACCATGAGGTTTGACTTTTTTCTTTTCTTTTCGGTAGCTCAGCTCACAATCACGATATCATTATTCATTGTTTGTTTGTTTGTTTATCTGTTTTGACAGTTTTACATGTTAGCTTCTGTTTTTGTATGCCTATTCTAGTTGTTTGATGTGGATTGCTTGTTTGTTTATATAAAGCAGAGGGCTTTTTATGGCATTATCTAAAGATTTTACGGATTTCATGTTTAATAATTTGCAATTATTTGGAATTTTATGGATTTCCAATTCTATAGATGGTTATGCTTGACCCAAGTACATGTGCATTATTGCGCCTTTGTTGGTTTTTAGGCGGTGGGGGTATTGGGAAAAGCTTCATCTTTTGTTGTTGGAGTATTATTGAATGGACTAGATGTTATTACCGAGTCAATGTGTCCCTACTTGCTCATGCATATGCATCATTTTCAATCAAATTTTAGGCAAAAAACACCTTCTGGTTCCTAATCATTTTGATTTTGATGCCCCTTCGAACTTGCATTTCAACACGTTAATCTTGTGAATTTGTTGGCCACAAACCTCCTTTGATAACCACAAAAGTCATCCTTGAATGTTAATTTGTTGGGCATCAAGCCTTTGCCAAATTTGTACTTTTAACCTTTCAAATACTATTGCAAATCCAGATAGGATAATTCATTTGACTGAATTAGAAGTTCATAGCTAACTAATTTGGCAAGCATGAGGTTAATTTGACAAAAAAATAAATGATAGTGGTATGAGTATGAGTATGCTGAAATTAAAAATTAGGGATCAATCCACCTAAACTGGAATGGGCCTTGAACTTGTTCTTTGCCTAAGTTTCATGTGTGGGTATTCAGGTAATAGAGACTTAAATAATGGAGTTCCTTATATTTCTTTCTCTGAATCAATGCAGTGTGATCCAGAAGAAGCAGGTTCATGTGACTCAGGTTGCAATGGTGGGTTGATGAACAGTGCGTTTGAGTACACTCTCAAAGCTGGTGGCCTTATGCGTGAGGAAGACTATCCTTACACTGGTACTGACCGCGCTACTTGCAAGTTTGACAAGACCAAGATTGCAGCTAAAGTATCCAACTTCAGTGTTGTATCCCTTGATGAGGAGCAAATTGCTGCAAATCTTGTGAAAAACGGTCCTCTTGCAGGTATTTGGCTTTGTTTGGAATCGAGTGACAATTTTCTGTGGTTAATACATTGACGTTGCTTCTAATTCTTACCCTTACATTTATTTGGAATGCAGTGGCTATAAATGCAGTGTTCATGCAGACATATGTGGGAGGCGTTTCATGCCCTTACCTTTGCTCAAAGAGGCTTGATCATGGTGTGCTCTTGGTTGGATATGGATCAGCTGGTTATGCTCCGATCAGGATGAAGGAGAAGCCCTTCTGGGTTATCAAGAATTCATGGGGAGAGAGCTGGGGAGAGAGTGGATTCTACAAAATCTGCAGGGGAAGAAATGTTTGTGGAGTTGATTCAATGGTCTCAACTGTTGCTGCTGTTCATACCGCCGCAAACTAGGCTGGTGATAACGGACGGGGCTGGTTTCTTTGTATATATTTTACAGTAAATTATGTCAGCTTCAAATTCGAATTTACTTGTCACATTCAGTGGAAGCATAGGATTGAAATTTGTCGGGAAATCCTATGCTTATTATGGCTGTACATGTACAACAGCCAAATTATGGGATTGAAAAATTTCCTGGGAAGTTGTTTGTTTGTCAGTTGTTTTATGAGAAGGCACATGAACCAATCTTATATTATGTGATTTGTGTTCCAAGTGAATCTTTTTATCTGTTTCAATTGAAGGATCTGGTAGACTTCCTGAAATAGATAGTATCATTGTTTACTTAAAGATGGCATTCATTGTATAATATTAGAACATTGCAAAATTAACTCGTAGAAGACTACTACTCTTCTAGGAATCTCTTATCTTATAAATGAGACACGTATATATTGGCGAATTCAGGGTAGGAATGTCCGGGGGGCTGGTTTTACCTCCAGGCATATGAAAAATGAATCGCATTCTCACAGTAAGAAGTTGTGAATCCTGTTTTCATGTCTGATTCCATGTTTCCTCCGATAGATTTTCCGGCTCCAAAGAAATCAGTAGATAAGCAGCAGCATACAAAATGCATTACGAAAAGGTTTGTGTTTGATAAATCAAAGATCAGTGCTCTCAAGGAAAAGGCTGCCAGCACAATTGTCCCGAAGCCGACAAGGGTGGAAGCTGTTTCTGGACTTGATCAAAGATTAGTGCTCTCAAGGAAAAGGCTGCCAGCACAATTGTCCCGAAGCCAACAAGGGTAGCTGTTTCTGGACTTGTCTGGAAAGGTGTAATCACAGTGTTCAAGACATCAAATCCGAATTCGAGTAAGTCATATGTGTGGGGTTTTGCCATGAATTTGCGCTCGAGGTTCACTCCTCCTGTACCTGAAAACCACGTAGGGAACTTGGTGCAAGTCGTGGCGCCAAAAGTGGAGAAGGAAATGGAATTGAAGGGGCTTGTGGGTGTAATAGACGAAGAGATGCAAGAATATCTTGAAAACAATGTGAAGAAACTTCAAGGGGAACATGGTGTAGCAACCATATGTGAGCTTGGTAAGGAATTTGCAGACAAGGCTTTCAATGATAAAACAGACTTCTTTATCTCCACCTCGTGGTGTAGATTCGGATTATACAATGCAGATTTCGGATGGGGGAAGCCGGCTTGGGTAAGTTTTGTGACTACAAACATAAGAAATATTTGCGTTTTGTTTGATACTAAAGATGGAGAAGGAATTGAAGCATGGATAAATTTGAGTGAAGAAGAGATGTCTTTGTTTGAATCTGATGAACAACTCCTTCAATTTGCTCAAGTCAATCCTAGTGTCACAATTTTGGTCTGGTAGTTGAATTTTATTCACTAGTAGTTTGAACTTGACTTGCAGTCTCAAAGCATCTTCATCCATTGATGCTATGTTGCAGAGTTATTATAATATTTCTCTCGTTACCTTTACGTTGTTGTTGTATTTCGTTTGACCTTTGCTAAGATATGCTTGAACTTGTTAAGAATCATTCATTTGTACATGTAATTTACTTATGTCTACTACAAATTTGATTTCAAATGAATTTCCATTATCAAATGGTACATAACAGCTAATGTTTGAACACATATAGTTACTCAAAATACAATTAACTAGTGATAACACTCATCAAATATTTAAAGCTATTATTATACAACATGTTTTGTAGAGATAATATGTTTGACACAGTTATTATGTTTGCCAATCACATGAAATATATATGATGATTAAGACATGATAACCGTTTTGACACCCGTACAAATAAGCCATCTCAAAAGTGAAATGCTTTGCAATTGGTAAGTGCAAGTGGAGATAGGTGGTACAAATTTGATGATGAAGGAAAGTGCAGAAGTGCCTACTTTCCTCCATTGTTGCCAAGTTCAACCATGAAATCATACATTTTCAGTACCAGAATGCTAAATTAGTTCATCAGTATCTTAACTTTTCCAAGAAAACCAAGTGAGTCTTGAGAACTTACTGGTGCATCAGTCACTCTTTTCAACAGCTAGAGTTGGTAAGATGGCAATAGCCTCACCACTGAGAACCAGAATCCCACCATTCTTGAAGCACTTTGTTGAAAATTTTGCACAAATCAACATAAGAAAACACTTGAATAAATCAGTCAACTTGTCTTCAATTGAATAAAAATGATTCTCAAATGGCTTAATACATAATTACAAGCCTAAATATGTAACCTTTTACCATTTGACATCATATATTTATACTTGGACCTATCACACACTTAAGCTTGCATTATTGACACCCTGAACTTGTCAAGTTTGGACCTATAGCACCCTTTTGCTTTGATTAGGCATGCAATGGAAATTTACTAAATTAGTAAATAAGAGTCTCAGAAGCCTTAAATTGACAAGTACATCAAGTTGTAAAATTTGACAGTTTTAAACGAAGGACGCCTTGATCGCATAGACGCTCAAAATGGAGACTCTGGCTAGACCAATATTATCGCTTGTAGGTGTGTTTCCCTATTGCTTCGGCAGCACCCTGTATTTTCAATTCAACTGTCCCGTATTTCTGTTGTTGTTGTTGGTCTTCGCTCCTACTTCAATTTCATTTTGAAAAAAAATTGAACAAAAAGTATGAACTGCACTGCAAACTGGACAAATAAACTGATGGGCTTAGCCCATTTTTGTTAGTTGATATCTCGGGCCTTGTGTAGACTTCTGAAGTGTTTTTCTTCCAAATCTATTGTGGTTTTTGAAACGACTCGGTTACTAATCGTTCTGAAACTGTTTTGAAACTCCCAAAAAATTGTAGACAGTGTCGCAATTAGTGTTTAACATTAGTGCTTAACTATAAATATATTTTAATAAGGTCTAACCTCTCTTGAAACCCTTAAAGTTGGCACTTATTTTCACTTTAACACATAAAGTTTGTGGTTTTTCATATAGCCCCTTCAACTCTATAAAAGCATGTCACTTAGCCACAAAAATTCTACATGGCGCTGATGTGGAAAGTATATATTAAAATAAGAGAGAGAGATAAAGTGGGGACAAAAAGAATTTGGAAAATTTCAAAACCATCCTTAATTTCTCATATTCTTTTTCTTCTTCTTTTAAATATCATTTCTAGAATTGTTTTTCCAAAATTCTGGAAAAAAAAATCTGAAATTTTTGAATTTTTTTCGGAAATTTGGAAAAATTTGCAATTTTCTGGAACGAAAAGAAAATGGGGAAGTTGCAATTTGGACTTTTTGAAGTTTAAATTTTCCGAAAATTTTCTAAAAATCTAGAAAATTCCATATCGGGAGAAAGAAAAGTGAGTAAAGGAGAAGAAGAAAAAAATATAAATAAAAGAAATTTGGAGGGACCAAAAGAATAATTTTTTGAGAGAGTGTAGTACACTCTCTAAGTGAAAATGGTATTTAATGAAAATGTGTCTAAGTGGTGTGCTTTTGTAGAGTTGAATGAGTTATGTGAAAAACCACATACTTTATGGGTTTAAGGCCCTGTTCTTTTTGATTTAATTTCAACATATTTCAATTCAATTCAATTCAATTCAGTTCAATTCAATATCGTTCAATTCAATTCAGTTCAATTCAATACTGTTCAATTCAGTTCAATTCAATTCAATTCAACATTTTTCAATAATTCAATTCAATTCAGTAAATTTCATAAATATATTTTTTTAACCATTTTCTTCAATATCTTCATCATCTGATTGCTCTTCATTTTCCGCTAGCCGTCGTGATTGTCAAATTTGTTGCGCTATACCATTCCGTACTACTAACATGGCATTTTTTCGGTTTGTACTAAATATATCTGAATCTACTCTTCCATTGACATTTGGACCATATTGTGTAATTGGTATTCCAAGTGTGCACAATCTTATAAAGTTATGAAGCGTAAATGTAAAAACAATGATCGACATTTGAGGCATATTGTATAGCACCTTCCACCTTTTCTTCAATTGTCCAAATGACATTTCTACTTTCATTCTCAATCCCACATTAATAAATGTGATATCATGAGCACTCCCTTCCCATCCCACATTAATAAATGTGAAAATTAAAAGTTACATGAGGTTTAAAATGAGAAAGTATACATGTTATGACTTATAAGGTCCAAATATAATGTCGAACATTACCTTAAAATAAGGCCAATAGCATGAGTTGTTCGCTACTTCCGGAGGGATCTCTGACAAACCACAATGTGGCCTGATAATATCGAACGACAATATAACCAAAGCATCCAACGCCTTTTTAAAATACTTGCTTATTGTAGATATAGTTAATTAACTCTTAGCTTAGGATTAGTTAAAACTTTATTAGGTGCTAATATTTATTTAATTAATTCTTAGCTCAGAATCAGTTAAAACTTTATTCGGTGTTACAAATATTAAATTATAAAAATTTTGACTCTGCCAGCACAAAAATTATTCAGTCTCATATATAATACAATATTAAATTATAAATTTTTAACTCAGTTCAGTAAATTCAGTCCAGTAAATTCAGTTCAATAAATTCAGTTCAATTCAATTTATTTCAGTTCAATTCAATTCAATTCAATTCAATTCAATTCAATTCAATTCAATTCAATTCAATAACATTCAGTTCAATTCAATTCAATTCAATTCAATATCATTCAATTCAATTCAATTCAATTCAATTCAATCAAAAAGAACAGGGCCTAAGTGAAAATAAGTACCAACTTTAAGGGTCCTAATATGGGTTAAGCCTTTTAATAAATACATATTTTTATTTATTTATTGATTTTTAAGACTTTTGCAATGTTCCACACATTTCACATCTTTTGTTTGCTTTCTCCGACAACACTTTTTCACACAAGACTTTCTCCAATAACAACTGTTTTTGCCTACAGTAATATCAAAGTGGCCCTAAGAAAAGTTGAAACGTTCATAGTGTAATATTGTAGCTCTAAATGTGAAGGATATTTGTTTTCAAAAAATATCTAAATATGTAATGAGAAAGTAAATTTAGTAAGGAATTTTGAAGTGTTTCAATTTTATAAATAGGCTAGCAATAATTTGATGGGTCCGCATGAATGGAAAAGGTGGATGGATGATTGGTGAAGAGAAGACTTTGACTATTCAAAAAACTAGATAGAATAGTAGAAAAAGAGAGCTTCTTTATTGGAGATTTTGGATATCTTTTTATTTAGGGTCACCGTTGAATGTGGGTTTTAATTAAATGTTTCTGCAACCCCCATACTTGATTTGCAATCTTGGCTTCCTATCATCCTCTTTTATATTCTTTTTACATGCTTTTTCATCATCATTTACATAAAATTGTACTACTTTACTATTCTCACTTTTATGATTTAATTATACAATTATTTCTGTTAATACAAATTATTTTTCTTAACAATAATAATAACAAATATGCAACGTAAAATAAAATAATGATAATAACAATTTTATTTATTTTTGTTTACTATATTCTTATTCGAAGACATGATGAGTCCGAATTTTGTTTTTTTTATTCGTTCGACTTATAAAATTCTTAGGGTGAAAATCTAAGCACACAATTTACATTGTTTAGCAATCATGTATATTCATTTTCTTTTGGTGACCAATGTATATTCATTTTCAAACTTACATGTTTCACGGTTTGATACATAAATCTTTAATAACACTCAATTTATTTCAAAGAGAGAAACAAGAATAAAACCATATATAACAGTGAAAACATTATTCAAATCTGGATAACTTGGATTTTGTAAAAAGTAAAGCAGAACAAATTATTTTAAAGAAATGAAACTTTATATTTTTTTTTTTTATAAACAAAACTTTATATTGAATACTCCATATCTAGCCAGAAATCTTGTAAAATCTCTACTAAAAAGTAAAATAAACCTGACAAAGGAAAATTTTACCATTACTAGAGCATCTCCAAGAGGCTCTCTATTTAGGCTCCTAAGTTAAAATTTGAGGAGTTTGGCTAAAAAATCAACTCCAAGAGCCTCCTAGCCACTCCTCAAATCACTAAGAGGCATATTCTCTCTCCTCACTTTTAGGAGTCTCTTTCATGCTCCTAGTTTATTTTTTATTAATATTTTCACTATTGGTTATCTCTCTCCTCTTCCTATTGGTAAATATATCAATAGAAAATAAATTTAGTAATAAAAATAAAATAAGGAGTTATGTTAAAAAGTATTGTTGGAGATGGTAAAATTTAGAGGCTCCTCAAATGACTAAGAGTCAATATTTTATATTACTTTTAGAGAATGAGGTAGGAGTCTTTTGGAGATGCTCTAATAACCTTCCTTGTAGAGGTGATATATAATATGGAGCATATGGTACAAAATAAAATTCTCGTTGCTACCATCCATAGCAAATGGACATTGGTAAATAGATGGCCTGTCGCTGTCCGTGATTGGAGCGTCTATGATTGACTTCAGATTCACTTTATTATTCTAATTTTCCTCGAAAAATACAATTCCTGTCCGAAATCTCATTATTAATTAATCAACTAATTCAGCTTTATGTTTTCCATAAAAGAAAATAAATTAAAACAGCTTTTCACAGTTAAAACCGACAATAGATTTCCACAGCTTACAGAAATTGAATACACACTTCTTCTTCTTCTCCTCTCAATATCTCATCTCATCTAAAGAATATCTAACCTCGTTGACAATCCTCTTCTCTACATTTGGAATAAATCCTTGGATATTCCCTACAAGCTATCAATGTGAACCCATTTCTATTCTTTGTTTTTCCAAATCCTGAATTGTAGATAAATGCAAATCTCTTTCTTTATTTATATGAATTAGGACTATACAGAAAGAGGGTCCTAAATTATATAGGCAGTCTTGACCTGCAAGATGGGTTCTCCTTCTTTTTCTTCTTCTTTGTTGTTCGTATTTGTGGTAATTCTGAATGTGGGAGTGATATGCAATGGAGGTAAAACCAGTGTTTATGTTCGTCAGGTTGAGAAAACTATTGATATGCCTCTCGATAGCGATGTTTTTCGTGTTCCTCCTGGCTATAATGCTCCTCAACAGGTTTCTTTCTTTCTTTCTTTTTTTAGTCATTTCTTTATCAGATTGGATCATGTTATATTGGTTCTTGTAAAAGGTTTCTTGTTTATTATTTTAATTTCTTCTTCTTGAGGTAAATTACCCTTATCACCCCTCTAATTTATCTTTACTAACATTAGGGTCATTCAACTTTATAAACAAACTCAAAATTTTCTCAATTTTTCCACTTAACCATCCATTACATATAGAGTTGATAGGAATGATGATTTAAATTTTTTAGTTTTTTAGTTAGGAGAAACTAAATAACTATTTGGAAAGGGAAAATTCCGAAAATTGTTGATTTGGAATTTGGTTCTATTTTATGTTGATTAATAATTATGATTCTACACAACTTTTGTTTCATTTTGAGGTCATTAATAATTCTTTCTGAGATCATTCATTCTTAAGGTGCCATAATATCAGTAAAGCAGCAAAAATTGAGTGACACTTTTATCTTAGGTTTTGAAGTTAATGGATCAAAATGTTACCAAGGGTTTAGTTAAGTGACAGTAACTAGAATTTCGAAATTGCAGAGAAGAGATGACAAGAAAAACATGATGTGTGTAAGAATTTGGTTATGGAAGTTATTTATAACCAATGAACAGTTAACATGTGTTTTCGCGATAAAACATGTCTGTTTGTAATAGTCATATTATTACAAACAAACATATGTGTAATTTAGCTAATGGATAATGGTGGGTCTAATTAGTTGTTTAATATATGAAGGTACACATAACACAAGGAGATGTTGAAGGAAAGGCCATGATAATATCATGGGTGACACAGGAAGAGCCTGGTTCAAGTTTAGTGGTTTATTGGGCTGAAAATACCACAACAAAGAAGGAGGCTTTGGGAAAATATAATTCTTATAGATTCTTCAACTACACTTCTGGTTTTATTCATCATTGTACTATCAGAAAGTTAGAGGTCAACTTCTTTTTTGGAATTTTATATTGTCTGATCTTCTGAAATGATTTTCTTTTTCTTTGAAAGATATTGAATTAGAATATTTGTTCTTGCAGCACAGCACCAAATATTACTACCAAGTAGGAATTGGTAATACAACTAGGGAATTTTGGTTCATAACTCCTCCTCCAGTTGGCCCTGATGTTCCCTACACATTTGGTCTCATTGGTATGTTTATGTCTCTTTGAAATTCGAGTTGAACTTGAATTTCGTGTTTGTGCCAGCCAGCCATACAGTAAAATCTCTGGAATTTATAAGGCTGGCTTGGAGGATGTTTTTCGCTTTCAGGAAACCATATATAGTTGGTTTTTGTGTACTTGTGTGTGTGATCGAGTGTTGGTGATCATCTATCTGCAGGGGATCTTGGTCAGAGTTACGATTCGAACAGAACACTTACTCACTACGAAAATAACCCTCTAAAAGGAGGGGCTGTGTTGTTTGTTGGGGACCTTTCATATGCTGATAACTACCCGGATCACGACAATGTGAGGTGGGATACATGGGGAAGATTTGTAGAGAGGAGTCTTGCTTATCAACCTTGGATATGGACTGCTGGAAACCATGAGATTGATTTTGCTCCGGAAATTGTAAGCATAAAGTATGCTGAATTACCTAAATTATTAGCTCAAAAGAATGCGATTTCTAACGAAGAATGTGCGGTTTTTGCAGGGCGAAACCAAACCGTTCAAGCCTTATACTAACCGGTATCATGTCCCATATAAAGCATCAGGCAGTACTGAACCTTTTTGGTACTCAATCAAGAGAGCTTCAGCATACATTATTGTCTTGTCTTCATATTCAGCATATGGTAAGTAATTAATATGCTTATTTCCCCATGTTTCAAATGTGACAATTTTTAATAGCTAATATGATTTGTTAGGTAAATATACTCCTCAGTATAAATGGCTTGAAGATGAGCTGCCAAAAGTGAACAGAACAGAAACACCATGGTTGATTATTCTTATGCATTCTCCTTGGTACAATAGCTATAACTATCATTACATGGAAGGAGAGACCATGAGAGTCATGTATGAACCTTGGTTTGTTAAGTACAAAGTTGACGTCGTCTTTGCCGGCCATGTTCATGCTTATGAAAGATCTGTAAGTATATATTCATCCACTTCTACTTTCATATCCTGCAAACACTCGACTTGGTTTTCATTCTAGATGGAACCAAACAAAAATCCTTTATTTTTCTTTGATTAATCCGATTTTGGAGGTTCTGATCTTTCATTTGAAGTCATTACGCCTCTTATCTTTTATTTTGATCGTATTAAACCCCTGCTCACCAGATTAGTTAGCTGTTATCATCCCACATTTCTTTCAAACAGTAAAATGCAAATCTCTTACGCAAACGAAACAAATATTGCTGTTAACCGAGTTTGATGTCAAAAGTTTATTTTTATGGTTATCTAGAGCTTAGTGTGGCCAAAACTACTTATCAACGCTTAATGAAATTAAAAAAAAAAAACACGGATTCAATGTACCAAAATCAGAATGGTCAAGGCGTTGGGATGGTTTTTGCACTTTTCCTTGGCAGGCGGACTTCAATGAACAGGTTTGAGGCACATACATTAGAAACTGAACTCAAAAGACATGAATTATGCGAGCAGAGACCTTTTTCTCTCTTGAGCCAACCTTCGTTTGTACAGCATGGATACTTCAAATATAGAACTACGAAAGAGAATCTAGAATGAAAACTAAACATGGATGTTTTGCTGGCATTTTTGTCCATAAAATGCTGTTGATGAAATCCTGAACTTCTCATCCGAATATCTTGGTTTCTTTCAGGAACGGATATCAAATGTAGCGTATAACATCATAAATGGCCAGTGTAATCCAATAGTGGATCAATCAGCTCCTGTTTATATTACAATTGGGGATGGAGGAAATCTTGAAGGCTTGGCAACCAAGTAAGATTATGTCATAGTTGCAGCATTCTTGATAATAAATAATTCTAGGCATGTGTGTTATTGCTGAAAATATTGATTTTGTTGTTGTGAATGTGATGCAGTATGACCGAGCCACAACCATCATATTCGGCATACAGGGAGGCGAGTTTCGGGCATGCGATGTTTGACATTAAGAACCGAACTCATGCGTACTACGTTTGGCACCGGAATCAGGATGGATCTGCTGTGGAGGCTGATAAAATGTGGTTCTTCAATAGACATTGGCATCCTGTTGATGATTCTACTACTGCTGATTCATAACATAACCCCTACAAACATGGGTTTTACTTTTTAAATTGGGAAATAAAATAGCTTGTGTACTAGTTAATCATGATTAAGAAAATCTTCTTTCTCTAATTACACTGTGTCCTTTTGAACTTCGTTTCTTCTTTGCACTAGGAAATGCTTTCTTAGTCAATTATGGCACAGGAACGTCCCATTTTAACAAACAAAAAATTAAATTGATCTAATTTTAATCTTAACCTTGACCGATGGTGCAATTTCAAATCTTAGTGGAAAATGAGTTTTTCATTAACAAAAAGATATGCAATTAAAAAATGGTATAATGTGACATTGAGCACATAACACACAACACACAACAATCAGCTTCAATTAATAGAACAAACTATTTCAAGATGATGAGGTATATAATATACAATTGAGGTGAGAGATCAATTGATTAACGTTTTAAGCTAAGTCTTTTTGGACAGATTTGAATAAATTTAAGGACCAGTGACTACAATTTTTTAAGCAAGCTAAAAGGGCTATTAAGACGTCGTAAAAGTTCAAAAAGGTCTATTCTTTTGATATTAAAAAGGATATATAGTGTTACTTAGTCTTTCAACCTATTATCAAAACGGTACTGCATTATTTTGACACAACTTTAAATATGGTCCAATTTTATCAAATTTGATGTTGCATCCATTCATGCAACCTTATTTAATAAAATGATAATATAATTGTGTCCGTCGTACACAAAATAAGGGGCCGCAAATCACAGGGCTCAACCCTGGACAGGGGGTGGAAACTGCCAAGCTCGAGTACGGTAGGGGCAGAGAGAATTTCCGGTGGAGCGGTGAAATGCGTAGAGATCGAAAAGAATACCAACAACGAAAGCACTCTGTTGAGCCGACACTGACACTGAAAGACGAAAGTTAGGAAAGCGAATGGAGTTTTTAAATAATAAACCGATAAATATACCGTTCCTTGAATTTGAGGATAAACTGATCAATCAAAATAGATAAATTTAAATGGTTTATATATGATTTTAGGCCGCTTTTTATCAATAAGCCTCCTTAATTTGTTAAATATATTACATTTAACCATTTTGAGTTGAAGTAGCATGTCACAATGTAAAAGTGATAATAAATTTATGTCGTGACCAAAACCGAACAACTTGCGAGTTTGAGATCTCCATAAATTCCATGAATGATCCGCCCGAAGCTTCATAAAATGTCGTCTTCGGAAGCTATAGACGATGAGCTGAAAAACAGCTCTACTAAAATCAACGCTGACGAGACGACGAAAAAGGAAGTAGATTCAGAGCTGTTTAGCTGCTTGCTTCAGCCCGCTCCCGCCGATTCTGATCCCGATTACATCGGCATCCGCCGCCTCCTCCTCTATCGAAAAGCTGAATCCGGTGTTCGCCGCCGCATCGTAAGCTCTCTCTCCCTCTCATCAATTTCAGCTACCTCAATGAACGTTATGTTTAAAGAATAGATTGATTTATATTTGAAGGATTGGAGATGCAACGGAAAAGGATATGTCAGCTTTCGTAATTACATTCGCAGGCCACGCAATTGGCAAAGTCAACCAATGCTTACTCCAGGGAACAGGTAATCATAACTTGCTTCTTGTGTTTTCATTATCATTGCTATGTTGCACGGATGCGGACACGGATACAAGAAACGTTCTGTTTGAAATATAACCTTCGTAAAATAGCCTACACATGCAAACAAAATGAAATGGACATGGATACAGACACGGATGTGCGAGCTACTAAATGAAGTGTCTGCATTAGAATTACTTTTGTTCACATTTTCCGGTAAGAACTTGATCTTGTTGTCCTAAAGTTTCCATATGCAGATACACAAAGGTTATTGAAGATATATAAATTAACGAAGAGGACTTTAAAATGATTAAATATTTTGGATATCATATAGGGGCTTGTGAATTTTCACTGGAACCACAATTCCAAAACACTTTCATATCAAATCAATGTTAAAACAACTGTATTCGAAAGGAATTCAGACTTCTCAACCCTTGAAAGTGGAGAATTTGATAAAAGAGGGATTGCCTGTTCTTCATTGTTCAGTTTGATGTCAAATCTATCCTGCTGTATAAGATAGAATATTGGCCTTTTCCATGTGATAAAATCTATCAAGAGTAAACATGTAGGGTTGATGTTGAAACTTCTACAACCTCTGTGTTAGTTTCTAATATTTTATTACCTGCCATAGTTTTGCATGCTTAAAATGGGATCACTTCATGGTGTAGGGTTGATGTTGAAATTTCTACTAGCTGTGTTGTTTCTAATATTAGATTAGCTGCTATAGCTTTGCATGCTGAATATGGGATCACTTTATGGTATGATCTCTGTATAAATTGCCATAGCTTTTTATGGTTCTTTATGGTATGATCTATGCATTGTACAGTGAAATAATAGTTGCTTTTGAGTTTGATATCCCAGTATTTTCATTGTGTGGAGATTCAAAACAATTCTTCTCTTTTACCTACCAAAGTAGCTTTAGAAGTTACCTAGGAAACCATATGACAACTTAAACTGAAGCAGGTGTTTATAGGTTCTTTTGACTTTAGATGGAAGGATTTAGTTTTCTGGTTTAAGATTGATCTATTAGGTTGGCTAAAACCCTGGAAGTTCGACTGTATTATGTTACCATCATAGTAACATAACTATTTAGGTCAGTGACTCTGGGTTATTGTAAGAAATTTTATTCATTTGGCATATAATGGCTAGAGAAATTTTAGTCCTTGTGTCAGTACTCAGTCCAAATACGTTTAGTTGTTCATGTCTATGATTTAGAAACTCCTTCCTCTCTTATCTCGGAGTATGTTAGTTTGTAATAGTATTTGGTAGGGACTGATGTAGAGGAACTTGAAACAGCTGTATAATATGAAATTTTACGTGCTGCTTATAGGATAAATTAAGTTCTCTTTTCTTGAATGAGTTCTATATGAGGGAAACAGGAAACTACACGTCCAGAAGAAAAACTTCATGTTTATTATCATAACTCATTTGCATATTTGCTTAAGAAAGATGCTTGTAGATGTTTTGTTTCATAAATAATTGAAGCGTCTTAAATCAAGAAAACTCTTCATTTGCTTAGATGAGTGCAGATGCATAATATCTGTTGTCTTTATTTGGTCTCGTGCAACCACGGATGTCATTATCTTTTAAATTATTTTAAGATCCTCTAATTGATTTTATATTTAGTGCTATTTAAAATTTTTGCTTTTATACAATTCTGACATCAGGGTAATTTACTGGTTGATGCATCAGTGGGCGATGGCCTCAATGTCCAAGTCCACTGTCATACATGTTTGAGACAGATAGCTGGGGTTCAAGCAAGGTATGTAGTTCAAATTTTGACACTCATGTGGCATAATGTATCGGTTCATTGTATTAATCCGATATCAGAAGCCTCGACATGATTGAATTTTCCTTAAGAATAGTCAGTTAATTACGTAAAAATTTGCTTAAGTCTTAATAATACAAGTTTTTAAAGAACACATTCATGCATAATACAGAGGGGCTTCCCTACTTCTATTGCTGGCTGGCAGCTGACTTTTTGAATCATCTCCCTGCACTTTCATCCTTATGCCCTGAAGTCTGATCATAATAAATCAGCAAGAAAATCAGTTGCATGAAAATGAAACATCAACTTTACATCTTATTCTTCTTCCTTACAAATGTGAATTTCCTGTGCAGAATCTCGCTGGCAATCCATCTTCTACTCGCAGAACTAGCTTCAGCTCAAGTGTAAGTGATGGTGATCGTCCACGTCGTCGAGGGGTTGAACCAGCATATTCTTTTGTTGGAATGCATTGCATCTTTGATCAATGCAAATCTGCTGGTACTTGTGCTTTACCTTTTGAATATTTCAATTCAATGTTATTTTATAGTGGAGCAAGTACAGGAAGGTTAGAGACTTGAGTTTTTTTTTTCTTTTTTAAAGTATGATTCATCAAGGAAGGCAATACCTTTTTTGTAAATCTTTCTTTTCTCCAATTTTTTCCTTGTTTTGACTCTTCTTTTTTTCACTCCTACACCTCTATGTGTACTTACTTTTCATTTTGAATGTATTTTCTGTTCCTAGAAAAATATAATCAACCTGATTGGTCCTGTATGCAGTTACGGTTTTGAAGTTTGGACACACAAGTTCTGATCTTCTTGCTTATGGGGCGTCAGATGGAACCCTGACAGTATGCAATGTTTCTGATCCACCTTCAGTACTCAAACATCTAAAGGGGCATTCAAAAGATGTGACAGGTTTGGTTAACTGGTATTGTTTCTGTGGTCTTTTCTTGTATCTATTCATGCATATGTATCACAAAAAGGCATCATGTGGTTTCGCATGCCAATTGTTCTTTATGTAAATGGTGGAATATGTATATTCATGTTGCAACTACAAATTTGATCTAAGTGAGTGGTCTTTGGATCAGAAAAGGATAACCATATAGAAGATGGAAACATGGTCTTGAAAAGTTCACACATTTCAGTATAATGTAATAGGACAAACATACTAAACGAGATAACTCAAAGATTAACCAGTGATTAAAGGCACCGTTGAGACCACCCTATATGAGTTGCTTATTTCCAGACTGCTGTTAATTTCAAACCCCATAGCTACTAGCTCTTATTTGCTGCAACGTATTAAGGTTCTGATCTGGGCACAGAAACAAAGAGTAATGGAGACACAAAACAGAATTATCATTCTGTACATTAGGATATTGGTCACCGAGCTGTTTCCTAAGAATGTGTTTTTTGAGGGAGAAATTTTTGCATGTATCTCAAACATTGGATGCCATTTTAGAAATGTAAATTGCTGGAGAGATACAAAAGTTGGGAAATTTGTACCATAGAGATTAAAAAAACTAGACTGGGTGCATATTTGACCGTGAAGAAAAACTTGGCATGTCAAGATTAAAGGAGGCATTTCTCTTGACAAAAATAATGAGTCTTCTAGGGAGGCTATGCATGCCTCCTTGTTCTTGCTGATTTCAGTGTCATTATTTACATAGTGATGTAAACGGCCAATGATAGTTTTCTTATCTTTGGTATAGTAAGGTTCCATTGCACTGAAGGTGTCTTTCCGAAAACCTTTTGAGTCGTGCAATTATCTGCAAGCATCGAAATCTGTAATTATGATGTCTATTTTTGATAGAGCACATTCCTCAATTTCTGGTCTGTTGTATACATCAACTTACAATTACATATGAAATCAACCTAGTAAAAATTACCTTAAAAGAAGTGATATTAAGTACTTTCACTCTCTCTGAACCGTTATAACATTTGTCCTTTTCTTATGGCTAGTTTCTTAGTCTGGGCTTCTGTCTGGGAGCTTACCAGCATATTGAATTGCTAATTTTGACTGGGAGCTTACTAGTTTACTGTATTGGTAACAATAAGAGTTGAATATAAATGGATGAAGCAAGATTTTTTTTGTTGTTGGTTTTAGAGAATAATATGAAGCAAGCTTTTTAGCGACTCCTCTAAACTAGTGATTTTCAAATATCTGAAGTATGTTTTCTGTCGTTGTCATGCTTCTTAAATATAAATTTTCTTTCAGATTTCGATTTTTCATCAAACAATCAGTATATTGCATCTTCATCATTGGATAAGACAGTAAGAGTGTGGGAATTATCACAAGGTCTTTGCATTCGAGTTATCTATGGAGTCTCTTCACAATTGTGTATTCGTTTTCACCCTGTAAGTATGCATAATAAACTTTTATTTTCATATAATTCTAATGTTAATATTTAGTTAGTGCTTTCACGTAAAACATTGAGTTCATATGTGCACAGCAATGTTCGGTCATCTGAACTATTATTGTCAGCTTTTAGTATTTTCTTTATAGAAGGCTGCAAAAAAATATATATTTTGCAATTTATTTTTGGAGTTTTTGAATTATGTATAAGTACATTCTTCTGTAGATGAACTTGTCTCTGAAAGTGTTGTCTGCTTTTAATTATAGATATTCTGTAGGGTTTATCACTGAAAAATAATAATATCCTTCTATGTCTTCATTTGTGATTTGATTGGTTGCTAAAAGGTTTCTTATTTGATGCAGGTAAATAACAACTTACTCTCGGTTGGGAATGAAAACAAAGAAATTACTGTAACTACCTTAAACTATGCTTTGCATATGATATTATCATGATTTTGTGCAGTGTATGAACTTTTGATTTCCATTTGTTATCTGAAGTCTGTTGATTGTGACTATGTCGTTATGCTTAATGGTCTGATATCAAATGGATCTAGCTCACTTCTCAACTAATAAGAAATGCACGCTGAACCTTTTTTTTTTAATATTGTTTGTTGCTCTTAATTTCGATATATAACTCGTTCACCTCCCCTTCCCCCTTAATGTTGTTTGCCTGCTCTCACATTTGAGCTATAACAAGTTAGGAGCTCAGGATTGGTAACTATTAGGTTGTTGTACTTAGTTTTGTTACAAGTAACTGATTATTCTAGCTGGGTCTATATTTTATATACGAAATAGACCATTGACTGAGCTTCTTTCTTGGTATCCAGGTATTCAATTTCAGTACTGGCAGAATCATTAGCAAGTCAGCTTTTGATGCTAAGGTTACTGCTATGGATCATGATCATACTGGTCAACTTATTTTCTGCGGGGATGCCAAGGTAGCTTTTAGATGTATTATAACCAGTCCTATCCAGTTCAATGCAATGTTATTTTCAACATTGGCTTATGGAGTAGCACGTGTAGGGTTGTGTATACTGTGTCAGCATGGATTCGCACACTGGTGCATTATTGCGTTCTCACCGTCATCGAAGTAGTAGCAAGACTAAATCTCCCATGACAACTGTCAAGTACCGAAGTTTTTCGCTGCTGGCAGGAGGTCCTGTATTGCTGACGTGTACTCAGGATGGGAGTCTCTCTTTCTTCAGGTTTGTGGATATCACGTTTAGGATAGAACGTGACCTGTAAAACCAATATGGGATTTTAGGGAAAAGAAAAGACACATGGGTTAGGGTTTTTTAGAGTTAATTATATTAGAAGCTTATATAGGAGGGTAAGGGCATTGAGAAGTTTATTGTGGGAATCGGCCTTGTGGCTTGGGCTTGTACATGAGCTTTTCTGTATTAGATTATGTGTTCCTTTGTTCTTTAGTCATATCATATCTTTCCATTATCAGTCATATAAGTTCTACCTCTATCATATTTGAGTCGTTTATCAGTGTTCGATTTTCTAATTCCCATACTGGCTTTTATAGGTTATGTTCTCTGTCATTGAGCTACTTTAGGCATTATTGAGTATTTAGGATGTTGTGCTGGTATTTGCAGTGTGGCGTTGGAAATACAAGGTTACTTGACTATTAGGTGCTCACTCAAATTGTCCCCAAGACTACATAGCATTCGGGCTTCTTTCTGCCCCCTGCTTTCTCTTGAAAAAGGAGAATACATAGGTTGTCTCCAATCTATTGTCATCATATCTTTTTATGAACGTGACTGTTTACCTGACTCTGGTAAATGTGAGAATTTTAGTTGACATTTTCTATTTGTAATCTGCAGTGGTTGGAGGTGAGGATTCAAATGTGTACTTTTACGATTTAACTCGGCCCAGGCATACATGTGTTAACAAGCTACAGGTGGTGAATTCTCTTTTAGATGCTAGGCTTTTTTTGGCTGAACATATTGATGAGCAAACTCTCATCATAAAGGGTGATTTGTGAATGCAGGGTCACCGGTTTCCAGTTATTGGGGTCGCTTGGAACCATGGAGAAAATTTATTGGCTTCATCTGATCTTTATGGCGTTGTCATTGTCTGGAAAAGAGCAAAATCAAGTTCCAACAAGCATACATGATAAAGTAATCGCTTACATACAGTACTTTACTTATGCGCTCAATCTTTACTTAAACTTCTAAATTACCAATTGATTCGTATGTGATAATTTTGATTTCATGATATGTTCATCTCAAACCGTAAGAAAACAGAGCAGCAATTGTTTCTATTAAATTTTGTACTTATCAATTCATTGTTTAGTACATCTGATGTATTATTGAAACTTGAAGAGGCTGTATAGGTTTATTTAGAGTTCTTTAGAAACAGTGTGAGGTTAATCTGTAAAAGCTTTGCAGTCTAAGCCTATGTAAAATGAAAGCAAGCGGTGCTTGGAATCGGATGCTGAGATGTGTGATGCCAATTGGATAAAATTCACATTGTATCCAAACCTCGTCCTAAGATGCACAATCAGTGTAAATTTATTGAGACTGACAACTTTTTTGAGTTTGGGTTATCACAATTCATTTTTCACCCTTAGCCCTTTGTATAGGATTTTTTGAGCATTTCCACAAGAACTTATTCGAGGACGGGACAAAATCTCTCACAGTTAAGAGATAGTTACCCCTACTCCCGCCGATGTACAGACTTTGGAGGCAAAATGTCTCCTGCAAAACCATCCCCGCCCCAAATATTTAGACGGTTCCCCATCCCATCAATTCCAATATTAGCATATTTTGAAAAATCCCCGCGCTATTGCTACTTGTATATGCTACATATTAGTTAATCACACTACTGTCCAAAATATTTATCATGTTAACAATATCGTTATAAATAAGTTGTCAAATATCCAAAATTGTTGTAGTTTGTTAAAGAAAATGTCTACAATGGCCGATATAACAATTGAACAACTAAATCAGTTTGTCTTACTTTGTGATCGAATGATAAACAAATTTTGTTTGAAAACATTAGACTTTCACCATTCCATACATTAGAGATAAATCTACATCTCACAATAACTATAGAGATTAATTTGAACTTCCTTTGGTTCCTGAAAAATATCACTCAACAAATGCAAAAGTAATTTCCCCAATAACTAAGAGCTTTTCTTGATTTTCCAGTCAAAATAACATCTGATAAATGCAAAAGGAATTTCCTGAAGAGCTGAAAAACCGACTTTTAGAAAGAATTATTATTTGTAGTTTGACTAAAAAATTTCCATTTATAACTTTGACTTAAAGTTACTGTCACAACTTAAAAAGTAAGTACTCCATCTGCATTTAATGTTTCTGAAAAATGTAAAACATCAAATAATGTAAAATAAAATTAACTTTCCAAAATGACGGATAATGTAGAACAATTGGAGTACTGATTTGTTTTCAAAAAATACAACCCTGACTTTCAATATATAAATTTTATATTTCTTTTTGTTTAATTATGTATCGACAACAAATTAAAGGTTTTTTCTACTAGCTCTTTCACTCGCAACAAATATTATTGACTAGCCCTATCTTTTACAACAAAATTTTATTTTTTTATTTTTATTATATTCCAATGGCATTAATTTGGACATCAAATTATCCAAAACATTATCGACAGGTCAAAGCAAAGAACACAGTACAAACTAAGGAAAAATAGCGCTTCTACAAGTTGATCTCATATATATATTCCAAAATTACAAATATCATACATTATTGCTTATCCTTTGTGCCAATATTGAGAATTTCTTTTCACTGATTGCAATAAAAAATTTCTTCAAAAAATAAGACCTTTACAAGAAAAAAGCACAATAATTAGCAATGATGTATGAACAATAGTATCAGTATGGTCATAGATCTAAAATTTCAAATATATTTCAAAATACATTTTAAAATCTTTTTAGTTTCTGATACGAAAATCATCAAGTTGTATTTTTCTCCCAAATAAAAATCCAGTTCAAATAACTAACCAGATTCATAGTTACGAATAGGATTAAACACTTAATTGTCCAGGGGGCAAAAGATAAAATTTTGGATACCACAGGGGGCAAATAGATGTTTAATCCTTACGAATATAATGTATTACATGAGAACGCATGAAATTGAATACTACTCTATAGAGCGTATGAAGCACCATCACACAAACGAGTAATAGACGTTTCAGGCACACGCCAGTAAACGTACAGGACATGCCAAATAAGTGACTCATTGGACCAAAACGAAAGGCAAAAAGAAACATAGCGACTTATCGGACCAACATATCCAAATGGAAATCAAGCAGTGGAGAACACCATCGTTTACAATTTATAGACCTCTCATAAGCAGGAAGCATCAATTCCACTACTCTGCTAATGTTTTTTTTTTCCTGAACGGCCATATTTCTTTTTTGGAAAAAAGAAAAAATCTATTTGCTATCTAGTAATTTAACAGAGCTCTGATTTATACATAAACCTAATAAAAAAATATAAACAAATAAACAACCAAACAAGTCACAGACTTCCTAAGAAAAACAAGTTAACCACCTTCAACTCAAACCATATATATAAAAATATAGACACCAGAAGGCTTTTAAACTAGTTGCCCTCATCGACTCGGACTCACAGATATTACAGCTTGCTTGTCTGAAACCTACTACCCAAGTTAAAGAAGACCAACTCACCTCTTCTTCTTTCTGCTATCATTCTATCCACATTTTTTCTTTTCATTTTTCATTTGATCACCTCCGCCGCCTCTTTGTTTCCACCTGAAACAACATGTGAGATGATAAGTTTTGTGCGAATTTTTAACAGCTGCACTTTCCACTCATATCAAATGGATCTAACTTATCTCATAGGAAATAGGCTTAGTTTGACCATATATACACTAACAGATCTCCATATCTTCAAAACTAATTTTACTATCCTTAGATTATGTACTTTTGACTACTAAATACCCTTCTGTCGTTTTTTGCATATTTTCTCCTTTACTTGGTCATGTGGAATATATACCTGTCATGTACCGATGTTTCCTCATTATCAATTGTAAATACATGAGATCTACGAAAGACTGACTTATTATTCCCAGCTCAGCAACAGGATTTTTTAATGCATTGACCCTACTGACTACATAAAGTAGGTATTTATCGGAGTAAATACGTAAAAACTCACCAAAAGAATATCAAATACAAGTACCTAATAGTGTATTAAGTTAAATGCCAAGGGTGTTAAATTATTTACCCTATTCAAAACCTCAACAAAGTCCATTGCAAAACATTCCAAAAGGAAACACTGTAGCACTATCCACATTGATTTGAAAGGAGGTACTGAAGCACGATATCCGTTTTACACAAACCAAACTATGTAATTTTGAGAGAACTATAAAATGTCCAACAAACCTTCTCCAATACATAAAATTGCCTCGTACTTCTTCGGCAATTCATTCAGTTATGCATACAAATCCAAATATTACTGGCATTAGGCATTTCATTCAGTTGCCACGCGCATTTGATAGTTAGTTGCCAAACAATTCCAGCCAGTAAAAATATAATCTTAAGATTGATTGATCAACTAGAGTCCATTTAAAGGAAAAGGTGTTTGTATCCGGAATAAATACTTCTATACACCTGCAACGAACAGGAGTTACCTTTGTATCAGGTTGTCTTGAAGAAGCATTGGAATTCTGAAGCTTATTTTGACCTTCGGATGAGCAATTCTCGCAGAAGAAATGGTCAAGTCTTTCAGCTTCCTCTACCGTCAATTCTATACAAGTTGGATGAAACCTGAACCAAAAATAGTAATCAAATGATCTATTTCAATTGCACGAGTGAATGAGCATTACAAATGCGCTCAACTACAACAATTGAATGCAAATAATCCAAATATATTCTCATGAATATGACATATTTTCCATTCATAAGTGAGAATAACTTAAGGTGGGGTAAGAAAAAAATCTTACAGTATTATTATCTTACCTATATTAGAAAACTACACTTCAAGCATATATCCTTGTTTGACAACTAATGTCATACTTCCAAATACTGAGCATATGAACAATGTGATAATCTACAGGGAGTTTTAATAATTAACAGCATAACTTCTTTTCATTAGACAGGTGAATAACTTATAAAGTTTGCTTGTATGAAACATCTAAGCAACAACAAACTACTAACTAAGCCAAATGCAAAATGATGGCTTGGTAGCTACCACACTCTAAAAAGGAGAGTGGGTTGTGGACTCAACCAAAACAATCTCCAAAAGCTGGCAAAAGGCCCAAATTTTTCAAAAAGAAAATAAAAATGAAAACAAAAACTAACGCACTACCTTTTTAACAATAAACCTTTGGTGTTATTAAAGTTATCTTTCTCAAGTACAAGTTTTAAAAAAGAATAAGCCTTCAAACTTCAACACTATTTGAAATGTAATGCCCACCTTAAACAACATGTATCTCCCATAAGGTTTGTACAAGGTTCTCTGAGTTACTGAATATAACCAATCAAGTATTCATTAAGAATTCTAACTTCCGTTTAATATGAACACAAATAAGATGATGTAAATTTCATGATAATCTAGGTTATATACATAAAACTAATACACAACTAATTTTTCAATATAAGGTTACAAAGTGTAGAGTCACGGAGATACTAGTTTGATTTGGATACAGGTTCTCTTTTTATCGTTATTTTCTAAGGGCCTGTTTATTAAGCATTGTTCAACACTTTCCTTCTTTTTTTTTTGCCCAGACTAACTAGTATTATTGGATACCGATATTCAGTCATATTGCATGTTGTCATTCAATTCATTATTTTAATATTCAAGATTTTCTGTACAACTACTTACCTTTCTGGTGTTCAAACCCCAATTGCCTTACTATTGCCTAGTTGTTCTAATTGTCTAAACTCCTCAGACTAATTAAGTGGACTCACAGTTTGAGTTCATAAAGGCAGAGATTAAGATAAAGGCAATCATCCCCAAAAATGGGGTGGCTAAAAAAAATGATCGAGGATTTGACGTATGCTATACAACATTACAATGTTAAGAACCTGTAGAAACTCATAAGGAAAAATTCAGAGGGTGAGGGTGACAATGAACAGCTCAAGATTCAAGAATGTGGCTGAGCGATCTCTTGAATGATGGAGGCATTAATTGTCAGCTTCAATGCTTTATGTGGAGAGAAGGGGCATATCTTATTCAGTTGTTCAAAGGGGGTTGGCATTGTCTAGATTTGAGGAACAATTACGTCCAATTTTGATAAATACAAAAGCAAGATAGAGGAGATTGATACTCATCAAACTGAAGGTAAGTCTTTGAATGTATGAAGAGTATGAAAACAACAATCACAGATGACGAAGAAGGGAGAATGGGTAGTATTTTACATGACCAGTCTATTTGGTAGGATGCTGACGAAAAATAAATTATGGATTGATGGTGACACATCTGCTACCGACGCACAAATCACAGATGCCAATTACAAAGGTTAATGATAATTGCAGATGCATTTGATCATAGTTAGTAAAGGTCCGGGAGACACACTAAAAAATGGAACTATACAAAACAATAAATGTTATAAGTGATAAACTCTAACTATTGTCAATTTTGGTTCTAAACTAATTTGAGAAACCATATCATAAGGCTTCCAGTGTTTCCCTTTGGTTGAAATATTAGACCACTGTTGCTCTTTTCCAAGGGACTTTGTCGACAATTTCTGTTGGTATTTATTTTGAAAAGGTATATAATTGAGCTGAAGTTTCTATCACGGAGGTAAAGTTGAACTAGGATTTCTAACATAAGTTCGACAACGGGTCATTAACCCTAACCACCACAAATGATAATATATGGTAAAATATAAGAAATGAAGTTCGAAAATCAAAGTGCAATTAATACTAAATCGTGGCAGTAACCTTAATTATAAATTCGAACATGCAATAAACCCTATATTATAAATGTTCAAGTTTTCATCTACATAGTAATTCTAAGTTGACTAATAACTATTATCATCAAAAGAAACATACTACAGTAAGACAAATCGGGACCGAAAGTAGACAAATTATATATATATATATATAAAAAAAAAGAATACGGCAATTAAGATGAAAATTGGTATAACAACAGTTTATATATACAACAAAAGAAAAAAAAAAGACAGCAATTAGACAAACTAGCTTAAACTAATTCTAGTTTAAAAAGGGAATATATATAGTGAATCATTATTCCGATTGTCTTTTGTGAATATAATAAATAACTAACTGTAAAGTAGTATCATCCTAACTCTACATGACAAAAGGGACTACGTACAGTGAATCATTTCTGTGACTGTCTTTTGCGAAGATAATAAACAACTTACTAAGTAAAGCATCATCACTACATTCCAAAAAAGAAGATCGCAACAAAGGAAATAAATGCTAGATTATATCATCTTTGAACAATCCAATTTTCAAATTTATTCTGCACAAAAATTTCACATCTCATGTTTTTCCACAAGCATGCCCATTCTCAAACATAAAACATACAGTTTTGTCATAAAATTTCACTTCAATTTTGATTAATAGGAGGCTTCTAAAGAAAGGAACACTGTTTTCCAAACAACCTAACAATCTCTATAACAAAGCCTAGGGATATAATAATATAACTTCTACAACTTCCTATTTAAGAACTCATTAACAAGTCATGCACATCCTCCACTGTTTCAATGATGGTATTTTCTAAATGCACCTAATGTGAAGGCTAATTCATAACTACCCCTCAGATGCTATAGCTGTCATACTTATAGCTAGAAGACTTCCTAGAAGTTTGATGAAAATCTACTAATGTAGCTTGCATACGTTACTTCCATGCCACTTTACCCTCTCTAAACTTCTAAAATCTCACAACTTTCACCGAGGTCGGTAATACGAGCTTCATTCCATATAGTTTCATGCAAAATTCAGTATCAAATTGAAACATAGATGAATTAAAAGAACATGTACCAGTCACTGCATCCTTCACATTGAACCATTAGGTCATCCGGGTTATAAGGCATCTCACATTTGCAATACCTGCAACAACAACAACAAAAGATCATAAAAACATAACCTTTTTGCAACAGAAATCATAAAAACAGAATCTTTAAGCAACCCTAATAACAAAAAACCATGTTTTCACATACACAGCAACTCGATCAGGATTAAACGCCCCGGTAGAGGAATTATACTCAAAACGACAGAAGAAGTCATCGTTTCCAACGGCGTCAAGCTTAGTATAGCTCTTGAAAGAATGAACAGTACACTTAGCTTCGATGGTATCAGTACTCTGAGTATCAAAATGATCAGAAAGAAAGACCTCTTTAGAACCGTGAAACTGACGGCGGCCACCGATGGACTCCTCGGGGCGGTAATACCAGCGCACGTGAATCCTCACGTTGGAGCCACGGCCGTCGGATTCGATCCGCTCGATTCTTGCCACGTAGGATGGTTTAGAAGAATCAGATGGTCGCATCAGGACACAGTCGCCGGCTGAAAAGATGTCGGTGCGGTAAGTGTTTGGTCGGAAAAAGAAGAGAGAAAATAGGAAAGACAGTACCTTTAATGGTTTTGCTGATGTGCTTGACTGTAAAAGAGTCAAGAGTGCGTCTGGGTGCTTTGGGTTTGGCCATGGATGTGTTTGTTTGGGGATTACAAAATCAAATGACACGCTCCAACACAGCTGAGAGATTGTTCTCTATTCTACCGCTATATTCTTCTTCTTCATCTTCAGCTCGAGCTTTTAGTTTAATCGTTTAACTAATCGATATTAGAACTGTTTGTGATCAAAAAGTCGTGAGTTTGTTTCCCAATAACACACATAGTACTTAGTATGTATTGTGCATGCTTCAAGACTTCAAGACATTCGCAACATTCGCATAAAAAGTGTGTCAGAAAATAATATAATTCATTATCTTACATTTACAACGAGAGTAAAATAAAATCTCATCCAATAAAATGGATAAAACATTTATAATGGTATTAATGTAAATATCTAAATGTCGACCGGGTGCTTTAGCATATACGTTAGAAATAGAAAATTTTTCCTCACTACATGAGTACCCATTACAATAGTGCCATCAATTACCGCCTTACTAGAAGATATATGTAGCAATCTTCAAAAAAGACTCTCTTATCACATGCTCAACACGCTTCAAAAATCTTCTTCCTAATAGAATTATTTCCTACTAATCAGCTAGAATTTAACACGTGTCTAGAGCATCTCCAAATCTGCTATTTAAAACAAGATAAATCACTAAAGTGGGTATGTTCACTACTAGCTTCCCAACTTTGCATTAACATAGAGCAAGTATGTAACTTGAGACCATTCTAAAAATCTCCTACGAATAATATCGAGCGAGTTTGTATTTTGAGAGCACTTTAAATCTTTTACAAATGAAAAAAACTTCATAATAAATTTGTTAAAATAAGAAAACTGAAAATGTGTTATATAAAAATGTAGAAATTTTATGCTTATTTACTCTTAAAAAATTATTTCTTTCCTTATAAAAACCATTAAGATGCTCTAACTCAAGACTTTGACATATTTATTGTACCTTGAATTTCACGAACATTTCATTGTCTTGTCGTACTAAATCAACTTTATAGATTGTTGAAGATTGATTATGTTTTATTAATTGGGGCTTTAGCTGCATAGTCCAGGTGTTAACCCAGAAAAATACAAGCAACTTTCAAAATTACATACATTCATTTTTTTAATGTGAAAAAGTGATGGGTTTTAAGTTCTAATTAATTTGTCCCCACGCAACAAATACTATATCTATAAACATTTGACTTTTATCCTTTTTCAGATGGTCTAGGAGAAGCTTGTTAGCTCAGGCTCAGCTGTCATAAATAGTAGCATGTAAATTATTTTCATGTGGCCCAAAATCAAGTGGTAGTAGTAGAAGCTATTCTTTTTACAAGATGTATGTTAGAAGTATCTCCTCCAATTTCTTCAAATAGTACCAACAAGTTTTTACTAGGCTTTAACCATGATCTTGGAACATGGTACCTGTAATGCAAAAATACAAAACATATTAATGTTGTCATATTAATATTATTAAATGAAAGAGAAGGAAGAATTGCAGTATAGGTACCATTTTTGAGTGGGTTGGCCACAACCCAATTGACAAGTAGCAGGCCTATAGGTACCATTATAATTACAACCATTACAATTTCCAATTGCAGAAACAGTCCAATATCTTCCAATGCTATTCCCATTTATCCATATTTGACCTTTCCCCATACTGCTCATGTCTAATGCTAGGGGTTCATTTCCTTCTACTACATCAAAGTAGGCCTGCATTTCCAATTTACTTCAATTTCCCAATTCATACATTAAAAGAAGGCTTCAAAGGATTGGCAATAGAACAATTTATACAAATTTAAAAGTCAATAGGTCATTATATGTATCAGTGAACCAACCGAGCGTTTTAAGCGTACATAATATAGGCACATCTATTGTGTGTTTTTAGTTCATCAATAGATAAGGTTGTCAAGACTCGAATTTAGAACCACTTGGTCGCAGAGGGTCTGATATCGTGTCAATAAACCAACTGAACTAAAAGCTCGAGTTGATAGTTAAAATTTAATGACATTTTGTATATTAATCTCTGATAATGCCTTTCAAGGGAAGACATTTGCAAATTCAGATGACAAATCAGAATACTAAGCCTAAAAGAAGGTAGTGAATTAAGCTGGCCACGTACCCTGTGCCAGGACAATGGTTGTGGTAGTCCAACAGTGGACTTCTTCTGCATCCATTCAGCTGAATTTGGAGATCTCAAATCCATTTCTTCTCCTTTTAGCCCAACCTACATACATACCAAAAGATTATAACCCATCAGCCAGAAAATAATTAAAAAAACAAACAAACACAGAGATAAAATGTAAGAGAAGAAGTTGTAGGACCTTGTAGGACCATCTATGCCAACTCAAGTCTGTCTTCCCATGATCTAGGCCAGTAAGAACAACTGGCCCTAGTATTCCTGTGTTAAATGTCTCAAACCTCGGACCATTGTACTGCACCACAACCCCCAGTCACCATATATGTTCATCATATGCAATCATGCAAATTCACAATGTAAATTACATTCTTTTTTGGGCTGCTTTGGTTACAGTTTATGAATTTCAAAAACGGATATTATAGCTTCTGAATTTTATATTTCAATAACATATTGACTCGTTTTATAGTTCAACAAGTCAAAAAGACGACAACCAATGTTTTTTCTGACTTACCATTTTGGAGTCTTTTGGCTTAAAACAATTATTTTTCTCTTGTAACCAAACAACTCAAAAATGATGGTTGAATACCATTGAAGTATCGGTGGTAAAAACAATCACTATCTTAGTAAAGTGCAAAGTTCAAGAACCGTAGTATCTGAATTTGAAGTTTATCCAACCACATTTTTCTATAACTTGATTCAGCAAATAAAAGTAAATGAAAAGAAAGTGGGAGATGATGAAGTTATTAACTGGCAATCCAACAGCAACACTGAGAAGTGAAATTCTGTTTCTTCCAGCATGCAATTTCACCGGTCCTTCAAAACTGCATCTTCTGCTTTCCCAGCTTCCATAACCAGATCCTGTTATATACTTAATCACATTGCATTATCATAATTTCTCTTCTTAAAAATATATAATTCTCATTAACATTTTATTAGTTACCTGATAATTGTCCATTGATGAAAACATGCATACCATGCCCTGCTGACTTCACTTTTAGAGTAGGATATTGCCCTTTTTTCAGAAATGTTTCTGATGAACTTATATGAACTCTGTAACACAAGGATCAATGGAATTCCAACATTACTTACTTCATTATAAGTAGGGCATCTAATTTAATATTTCTTAATTTTTTTTTTTTTAAATGACTTGATACAACAGGAGTGCCTTATAGTGATCTATGCTTAAAGTGGCGTATATTTCAATTTATCCAAATACTCTTTGGTTCTGCCATGCATACTTGGGTTTTAAGCAGGTTTTCAGGTTGCAAATGAAACACTTTGTAAGTTCAGAGAACCAATCTCTTTTTTAAGCTAGCAAATGGTGTATTAATCCTTAAAAAGAAGAAGCAACTTACCCGGTTGTGTACCAAAGGTAGTCAGTTACATCTCTAGTGATATTAATCTGCTCTAAGAGGCCTGAAACTGTGCCTATTTTCTCATCATCAACTGATGATATGTCTTCACTTAAGCTTTCCCATGATTCAAATTTTGTATTTGTTGCCACCATTTCGACTTGGGATTTTCCAACTTCAACCTGGAACAAGTTCCAATTTCACTAGCTATTATAAAACCAAATAAACTTATTTATTATAAATTACACTAATCGCGGTAGCTCAACTGGTAGTACATCGAATTGTGGACGGAAGGAAATTACGGTTACTAGCTAGTTAACTTGACTTACTTGAGCAGTGTTGAAAACAACAGTTTTGCAATCAGGCAGAATGCTGATAGACCATGGTGGCAGAGTGTAATGCATGTTCTTAAATGTAACCTTTGCAGTAGCTTTTGGATGGAAATTTGACAGAAAAGCTGCACAATCTCCCGAATCAGACGAGAAGACGTGTGCCTGTAAAAGCTCAATTCGATAAAATGAACTGAAAAGAAATTGAAGAAATAAGAAGGGTAAAAGTCATACTTGTTCATAACTTCCTAATGATGTAACAGTAGGATCAGCAGTGAGTAAAGCTTTCTGGCATGACTTAATAGCAGTATGAAGATTCTTTAGATGGCCGTATTTTGGTTGCCTGGTCAACCCTGAAAAATTAATTAGCATCAAGATTTTATTATAGTTCAAATGGATTGATTGAATAATTAAGAAAGATTAGAAAAATGTGTGATCATCACCATATTCATCGATAGGGGCATCATAGTCGTAGCTGGTAGTAAGAAAAGGTCCTCCAGCACTTCTTCCAAAGTTGGTTCCTCCATGATACTGCACAAACAAACCACTATATATGGTGAAATGAGGCATTTTTGGAGGAACCATCTTCAGTTACGAATTTTACCGGCACAATAGACTAACCATGTAATAGTTAATAAAAGATCCGCCTTTCTGAATAAAACGAGCAACTGCAAATGCTAAATCCTCTACGGGACGCTGGTGAATTGGACCTCCGAAATCTGTAAACCTATAAGTAGAACATAACAAATCATTATCCGATAAAAACAAAGAGTCAGTGGTATTAGATGATAGGTAATAAAATATACCAGCCCGTCCAAGCCTCAGTCCACATTGTTGGTTTGTATGGTTTATTTGGAGTAAAATAATCACAGTAGAAGCCGTTACATGTGTTTATCTGTGAATTATAAAATTAATTATCTGAATAACTTATTAGTTATTGTTGATAAAAAGAAGATGTAGTAATTCGGATATATACGAGAGGGTCAGGAGCATCAAATTGCTTGCACATAACCCAAGGAACACCGGTTTTCGTAGAGACAGCCATGTTTGCAGCCCATGTCATGTATGCATGACCAGCACTTCCATATATTTTATCTTCTGGTTCATACTCATTCTCTATCTGCCATGAATTCCCAAAATGATACTAAGAAATTAAAATGTGCTATGAACAAACTATTAATCATATGATTATTTGGAAGAAATTTATCAAAATACCTGAGATAGGATGATGGGACCACCTTGAGTTTCAAACAATTTTTCATTCTTCATCATATCTACAATTTTTTGGGTGAATTTTTGCATTTCCATCTGCAACACAAAGACTAAAATAATTATAATACATTAGTGAACCTCAACTCACCTAAAAATAATAATTAGTTGTAGCTTTCAATTCTAAGAATATCTCATTAGCTTCGTAAACTTGTTTAATGAGACATGATTAAACCTCTAATTGTTCTAGAAGATTTGAGCAAGTTGGAGTGCTTATCACTTTAACCAATTAGTTTAACAGGTTAATAGGTGCAAGTTCATTAAGGCCAGTAGATCACTTAAAGTAAGTTGAGCAGATGAATAGGTGACTTCAACAAAGTTGAAAAACTTGATGGGAAATTTCCAAAATTCAAGGTTTGTTGATTTTTAGACTAAGTTGAAGGATTCAGTGATCCTAATCATAGCGGCTAGCACCTACGTCACTCATAGGAGACTTTCCGGTGCGAGCTCAAATTAGTCTAACATTGTGTCAAAGGATACCGTATGGTCAAACCAAAAAAAAATTATAGCATAATTCACACAATGTATAGAGGGAAAGAGAGACCTTGAATGGTTCATTATCTGTCCTGAAGCTAATGCCTGGAACATACTTCAACCAAACTGGAAATCCTCTAAAATACACAGCACAATAAATGGTTCAATAAAATTTCATAAACACATTTAAATTTAGAAGAAGAATAATAAAAAAAAAAAGTTTGTACCCAAAATTCCACTCTGCACATACATAAGGCCCAATCCTTAGATGAACAAAAAGCCCTGCTTGGTGAATTAACTTGATGAACCCAACCAAATCATTCCTACCCTCAAAATTGTACTACAAAATCAATCAAAACAATCAAGAACAAGAACAATAACAAAAGCATAATCAAAAGGAAAAAAAAACAATTACATTTCCAGGAGAAGGTTCATGAAGATTCCAGAAAACATAAGTGTCAATAACATCCAAACCACCCTCCTTAGCTTTCTGTATGAGTCCTTCCCACATCTAAATACATTATCCATAGTATATATATAATTAATTAATTAATCAATCAATCTCATTGCCTCAAAATTCAACAAATAAAATAGAAAAGTGCCTGAGGAGTGCTTCTAGGATAGTGAATAGAGCCAGAGAAGAGAAGTCTTCTATCTCCATTGATGATAAGAGCTTTCCTATCATATGTAACACTACATTCTATCTGCAGACTAAAAAATAACAATGACATTAATAATAGAGCAAACCATTTTGTGAAATTAGCTGAATTGGATACCATTTTGATTATTGTTTTAGTTGTGAAAGAAAAGAAAAGTGAGTGAGTGAGTAGATAGGAGGTGTTAAGAAGATGATGAAATTTGAGAAAACAAACTATGAATGAGATATGTGGGAAGTAAAGGTTGAATTACATGAGCTATGACTATGACAAGTGACACTCAATTCATTTGTCTTTATGCTTGTTGTTACTATTAAAGTATAAGTATCCAAATATTAACTAATGTTTGTTTCAACTTTATTTAGTCTTCATTTACAATCAATACCCTCACCAAAAAGGTAAAGGATACAAGGCATATTTGAGTAAGCTAATCAAGACACCTTTCTGGGAATATTTTTCTGGATTTTCAGACATCAAATTTCAGATAAAAATAAATAAATAAATAAGAGCTTGGGCTAGGATAATTCAGATAATACCAAATAAAATTCATTTACAAGTAAAATAAATTTTTGTGTGGATTTATATGGATAAGCTCTAAATTTGTACCTATCATTTTTAGGCAAGTATAAATTTGTGTACAAAACTAATATAAATTTATCATACATTTTCCAAGCGAGATTGGTTCTATATTCATCGGCAATAAAAAATAGTCGAAATAACTAGTTTTATTCTATTATTTGATTGTCACATTGGACATTTTAAATAAGTATACTGATAAACTGAAATGGTTTTATGTATTTTAGTCGGTTGTTTGTAAGTTAAAATCTTAGAAACTTAGGCATTTACTACTATATTATATGGTTTGAATTGTCTGAATGAGTACAAGAAATGAATTTCTGTGTAGCGTATACTACTACCAAATTCCATTGAAATTTTTGAACAAGATGAAGAGTAAATTTCCACAGAAATTGGACCTAGAAAAATGTGATTACAAGTATAAATCTCAATGAGGAACTGCATATATGATATTAATATCTTTCTGCTTTATGTTTTGTCAGTGGTGGGGACTGTTTAATCATAACTGAAAATAATTGTGTTTGATATGGCTAATTCATAATCGTAGAGAAAAAAAGTTTTATAATTAATTATTGTCCTATCCTCTAAATAATTACTCCCTCCATAGTTAGATAACATTTTAGTAGATTCGCATGTACGAAGACACTTTTAATTAACCTCTTAAAAGATCAATATGTCCTTATTTAATTCATTTGAAAAATCAATTCTTTTCTTCTCCTTATCATCCTTAAAATTCATATTGTTTATAGAACAAGTCTCTTCTTTTTCTTCTTCAAAACTTTATTCCTGTTTTTATATGTTTATAATGATCCAATTTCTTTCAGATGTTGTATAAAACATCTCCCAAGGCCAAAACCGCTTCATCTTTTCTTGGTGAATGTATTGTATTTACTCTTTCAGTTATAAATTTCTTGAAAGCTGCGTTATGAAGGAAACCTTATATTAAAGGGCAAAATTGGATAAAATGCTAAAAAACAGCTTAAGGTAATTAAAACGTCATATAATAAAGAATTTCAGCTCAACTTTTAAACGTCGTCATCCGATTAAAAATGGAAGAAGTATGTTTTAGCAAATCAATTAAATGCAACCATAAGAATATAGGGCATCCTTCAAAAAATACCCCTCAACCTCTCATAATAACTCCATCATTCCACCCTATCTCTATTTCAATTTTCGGCTATTTTCAAGAAGCAACGATATGGTAGACCCATCTTAATGCATGTTACACCAAACAAAGTGTACCAATTAAATTTGATGATATGTAAGGAAACTTATTTAATTAACTTTCTACTTTATTCCATTAGCTATAGTATTAGTATTAAGAAAATGAAATTCCAACTTTGACAAGTTTAGCAAGAAATGAATCTCAGGATTTCTTTTTCCCAATAAAATATGAGCAATGTTTTCATTTCTTGTCTTTTTCTTGTTTAATCTTCCACACCATTATTCCTCTGAGTGGATTAGAACAAAAGCAAAGAAAACTTTTTTTTGGAGGTTCTCTCCTCATGTATTAATTCTATTTCATATTCAGCAACTTTTAAAAGATTATATTAGTTGGAAATCAAAGGTACGTTCATCACAGTCAAATCTTTTGAGTTATTTTTCATCGATCACTAAGTTTATCAACTATCTTAAGCTTCGGAATGAGGTTGTTAGTTAACGACTTCTCCTTAATTAGCTTATCTTTACTGTTTTACCGGTTTTACTAGCCTATGTAGGCGTCAAGATTAGTTCACACGGTAACATTATCTATTTAATATTGACATGAAATATGATATTGGGTATTGATTAAAAAGTTTAATAAGTAGAAGGGAATTACTTAAATACAATATTTACAAGATTCAATAAATTAAGATGTCTTTTTAAGATTTTGTATAAGTTGTTTTTTTTACTAGGAAAATACCCTTGTTATAGTTCACAGAAAAAAAAAAAACACTAAAATTACGAATGAAACAATAAATATAGACCATATATTTAAAGTGGATACTCATAGGAAATTTGTTGGGTCTAGAATTAGTGAATGGGCTGTATTGGAGTATATGGGCTGGAATTTGTAGATGATGGTCCAATGAGACCTATAAGCATTTCTAGCTGAGGAAATTACAGCTAATGGGCAAAGGCCATGACTATGAAGCAGCATAAATTGAAGCCAGATGAACTACATTTACCTTTCCTTATCCTACACTTGTTTTCACCAATTATCTTAAAAATTATGTAACATTATTTCTGTTTCATTTAAGAATATGAATGGAACTGTAAACTATAGTCAAGAAATTCATATTGATGGATGCACCATATCCAAATTGTAGATTTTGTTTGTCAATTTCTTTTTCCAAATTTCAGGAAACATGTAGCATATTCATTTACTATTGTGCTATATTCGGACAATTTGTGTTCCTCTAATCAGTGATTTTGGTTAGTCTAATTAGATCTAACTTGGTCCAATTGGTGGATTATAAAGGAAATTTTATTTTATGTACATGGACATATAGGGGTTAATTCCATCAGCGGTCATAAAAGTTTGCCTAATTCACACGAATGGTCACAAAACTTCAATTTGTCCTAATAAAATCATAAAACTTTGATTTTATCCCAGTAAAGTCACAATGACCATTTTTCGGCTAATTTCTCGCCGGAGATAATGACGTGACATTACTTTTCAAAGTTTTATGACACTTTATCACTATCTCATTGCCAAATGGTGGACTAAAAAATTAAAATTAAAATTAAAGTAACCTAAATCAATTTTAACCCGAAAACTAACACAATTATAATCAAATAAAAATCTTTTTACACTTTTATTTGTTCGAAAATTTGTTATGCGGTAATGTCATGACGCTAAGGTATTATAAAGATTTGAAAAATGACATCACGCCATCATATCCGGCGAAACATTTGCCGAAAAATGGCCATTGTGACTTTATTGAGACAAAATGAAAGTTTTATGATTTCACTAGAATAAATTAAAGTTTTGTAACCATTCATGAAAATTAGCCAAACTTTTATGACCGTTGGTGGAATTAACTCGACATATAGAATAATAACTTTTTTTATGTAAATACAAAATACAAAATATACATCTTTTTTTAAGGAATAAAATATATATCTTCTTATCCACAATATTCCAATCATGTTTTTATTTATTCGTTCTAAATGATTTTATTTATTTATATATTTATTTTTATAGAATTAAATGTTCTTAATCAGAAATGAAGATTTTGAGTTTCTAAATTCATTGGTTTGTACTCGAAATCTCCATATTTTAAAGTCAATATGATATCGGTTTTGAACAAAAAAAGTCAATACGATAATTTTTTCTTTTGTTACCAAAGTTGAATGTATTAACCTCAAGCTATTTTGTCTTGTTATTGAATTTTCTTTTTTTAAAGAAACTATTACTCATAATCTATTGGTATGGTTAACATCATTTTAGTATCATGATTTATTATGCCACCCCTTTTTATTTAGAAAATATATAATTGCTTGATGTAGTATTGTGAACACAAAATTTGACGCTTATTTCTTTTTCCAAGGGTATTAAACTCGCAAATGAGGTAATCCGAATGCTTTATTAGACTTGGACTTTTGGGCCTTACCTTTGCTTTTAGAAATAGCCTTTCCCTAGGCCCATTGTCTCTACTAATTTGCATAACCTCACGAGTCTTCTTAACATTCTGCTCAACAAGCTTCAACAACAACAACAGTCCTATCTTGATTTTGCATGTTGTGGTTCATGATGAACTAGTTAAAAGACTCGGGTAGAGATCCCTAAGATGATGTCAATTGCCAGCTTCTTAGGAACCGTTGAGCCAAGTCCTGATAGACTATCAATATAACTCTTCATCTTTAGCATGCGAGTGCTAATAGAGGTTCTAACTTGCATGATATAAGTGTAAAACTCCTTAGTTGTCAAGTATCTCTCTTGAAAAGCACGATCTTGGAACATCCTTCGCAAGGACTCCGTCATCTCATAGGCTTGATGTTTTATGACAATTTATTTGTCCAGAAAAATGAACAGTATGAATAAGTGTCCTAATTCATTTAAGCGACATCAACATTAGACACGCCTTCGTGAAATGTTATAAATCTAGATAAAAGAGTAGCCATGTGTAAAGCATACATTGTTCAGACAGTTGTCAAATGCACAAGCAAATAAAATACCATAGTGACATACATTTGTTAATTGTGTAGATAGCAAGTACATGTGACGTCCCTACCTATTTAATCTTGTTTAATGACATGTCGATGATGTGTCATAATATAACCATTATAATATAGCAAATATTATATTTTGACTTTGGAGATTTGATTGATAATACTATTTTTTTTTTTTTATTCTATATGATCATAGTTCTTAATAATATTTTTCTGGTGAATTTGTACATTTTTACTCCCTCTTAAATAAAAATCAATAAAGTGTTAATTTGCTTCCTTAATTAGAATGAAGGATCAACTCAGTTCAAATTAATGTTTGGGTATCAACTCATCCCGCAACTCATTCACAATGATAAAACCGATCCAAGATTAATTCACCTCTATAATTTGAGGGCAGAGTTAATACTCAATCATTAATGAATTTGATTAGACCAAATTGATCCTCCATGTCAACTTAAATTAATTACTATACATTATTCATTAAAAAATACAAAGCAACTACGGATACCAAAAGAAATAATACAAGAAATATATTAGTCAGAAGAAAAGGACAAATGTAGTGATATGGGCACCTAAACAGTGCTCTTCTTACATTTTTGAAATGAATAACATAAGAAACAAACAAATAAATACACAATAAATAAGTCCAACAAATAAATAAAGAATTGAATATTAAACAATATATTGTAGGTAATGAATTGAATAAATATTAATATTTTGTAATTTAGGAAAAGAAAAAGATTAGAATAAGGTCATAAGGTGGATATTGAAGGAAAACCACACCATCCATCCAACTTGCATCCATCCATCCATCCATGGCTAAGGATGAGAGAGAAGATGGGGTTATGGTGTTTGAGAAGAAGAACTAGAAAAAGGGTTTAAGAAAAGGGTTTTAATTTTTGATTGTAGGTCTACCAACTGGTAGTTAGAGATTGAACTCTTTAACCAAACAAAATCTTCAAAAATTGCTAACAACAGCAGCTTCCAACCACAATTAGCAAATTTCTACAACACCAACATAAATTTAGTCAATCTCAAGCACCAACTACTTGTTCTTCTTCAGTTTCAGCAAAGTTGTCATCTTTTTTCATAGAAGACAACATGTGTATGTGTATGTGTATATGTAAGAAAGAGAGATGGTGCTCACGTGGGGTTTTGATGGAATGATGGTTGGAGAATATATGATGAGAGAAAAAGATCAAAAGTAGGGAAAAATTTTCAATTATCACTTGCTTTTTCTTTTTTGCTTTTGAGGGTTCCAAAAATTTGAAGAAAGAAAGCTTTTTTATTTACTACTTACTGTATAGTCTTTGTATTGTATATATGTATGTTGTGATTTTGTTGTATTGGGATCAGATTTGTTTATGAGCAGATCCATTGGTGTCTTTGAGGTTTTCTGTTCCCCAAAACACCCACATCAGTTATTGGTTTCCAGGTAATTTTTTATTCTTGAATTTCTTCCACTTTTACTAGTATTTTATTCTTCTTTCTTTCTTTTTCCATCTCTCTCCTCTGTCTCTCTCTGCCTTGAGGATGATTAGTTGATGGTGATTATATGAAAGAAATTACCTTTTTATTTTTTTATCTATTGGGATTTGCAGATTATGGTTTTGTCTTTCTTTCTTACTTTGGTTTATGCTATTTTATTACTTCTTTCCCTAATTTAAGGAAAGATTTTATTTTAATTTTTCAGGATCCTTTCTTCTTTTTTAAATTTTATTCAGTGTTGCTTCATAAACTTTATGGTGTCAAATGTTTTCAGCTTTATGTTGGCTGCACTTCAGTTTTGCTTTAACATGTATAGTACTTGAGTGTTCTTGGTAATGGAAGTTATCTCAAATTGCATCTTGCAGTTGCTCTCAAGGTTGTGTAATTTGAGTCGTCGAACACGAAAATCTGAAGACTTGAATAATAATAGATATGGCTACTTATTATGCCAGTTCTAACAACCAGAGAGATGCTGTGCCAATGATATATATGCCTGGTTCGTATCCGGAGGCACAAGTTCTTCCTGGAAATGTGATGATGTACATGAATAATGGATCATATTCAGATAATTTGGGTGGGAATTCCCAGCAGCAAAGCAACTGCATTGAAATTCAGTCTGTTGAGGCCTCAGATTCGACCCCGCACCAGCAGGAGATCTTGTCAAATCTTGGAGGATCACATGATTTTAGTGCATGGAGGGATGGTAGAAATGAGATGTTAGTTATGCATTCAATGGCTGGACCTTCAAGCATTCTTCACAGCGGACAGAACTTGCAGGGCCAGGGATTATCCCTCAGTCTCGGTACACAAATTCCATCTGGAATCCATATGTCCTCCATCCCATACAGGAATAATAATCCGGGCCTGGCTTCATTCTTAAGTCCTAGTTCATCAATTATGGGTGAGGGTGGCAACAGGAATAGCACTTCCAGAGATGAACAGTCGAAAAACGCTGAATTTCTACCACCTGGTTATTCTGGAGGCAACCAAGATTCAAATAAAGGGGATTTATCCCCGTACGGGATGACAAGTGTTGCAAGAACTGTTCCAAGTTCTAAGTACCTCAAGGCAGCACAACAGCTGCTTGATGAAGTTGTCAATGTTCGAAAAGCTCTAAAGCAGCCGGACAAAGAGAAAAACCAAATTGGAAATGATCATGGAACGAACAATTCTAAGGAGGATGAAAACCAATCAAAGAATGTGTCTTCCAATCCTCAGGAATCTACCAATAATTCGTCTAGTGAACTTTCAAATGCAGAAAGACAAGAATTACAGCATAAATTGACAAAGCTACTGTCCATGCTCGATGAGGTAAGAGCAATGCATCATTGGTTCCTTAGTCTATTCCGAAGTTCGTACATTCTGCTCCTTGTCTGGTATTTTATGTTATTGAAGTGAAAGTGTTAATTTCTCTGCACACCTGAACTGTTTTTCTCTACTTATTTGCAAGATTATGTAATTCTTAGAAACAATTTGGCTTTGTTCAGCTGATGAACGTTTTAGCTCTAATATCTGCTTTTGCAAGCAGATAGACCAAAGGAGAAATATGAGGCCGCTGATAATTTTGAGATTTGCAAATCTTAGAAAAGAGAAAAGCTAACCGTTGAAGTGCACACTGGTTTTATTTACTATAAGGTCTCAGAAAAAACAATATTAATAGTGAAGTACTGGCATAATATCATGCTTACTTCAGCAAAAGATATAGATGGATATATCATGGCTCATGACATACTATGTTCTTTAATGAGTTTGTTAGCAGTTCTGACCTTATGCATGTTAAGCTGATCTCATTGCTCATGCTACTTATGTTCTTGAAAGAGAAAGTTTTATGCTTTTCTCCTGTGGAGATACTCAGGTTTAATTAGAGAAGCAACTTTATTTTGCCACTAGTTATCCTGCTCTCTTTGGTGTTTCTAAAAAACCTTGGCGGTAGAGGTTTGTTTTGTCATTTGGTCGATAGGAATAGCTTTATATCTTGTCACATGTACTAGTAAAACTATAATTGAGGCTTACTATCAGGTTAAGCTTTTAGATTCATTGGTTCTTTAACATGGTATCTGAGCCTCTTAGACCAAGCCCTCGAGAATTCAAATCTTGGGAGCGCCATTTATTGATAAAGTTTCAACACATGGTAAAATGGATTTGTGTTGTACACACTTCAAGCCTCAGGGTTGTCAAAGACAATAATAAAGTTACCTACCAGTTTAAGCTTTTGGTCAAATGGGTTCATGACATACCTCAATGTAAGATCTCTAGGCTCAAGTAGCGCCTTGGCAGTAATTTTTCTTCTCGTTCAGCAATATGAAATAGTGATGATTATCTATTTATACCATTTCTAGATATTATACCGTGCTTTGACCCTTGATCAATGCCTGATGTATGAGACTCTAAGAATGTTGCGTCTAAAACAATGCTATTTGCATTGGTCCTATAATCTTCTTCTCTCTACAGAATAGCTCACTATACTGTCCCTTAACCGTCCATCTTTTCTTTCTTTTTTTGACTGGTTTACGTGACGAAAATCTATAACCATTTCCTTTAATGTCATCACTGTTTATCTGTGTTCTACATATTATTCTTTGAGTATGACAATGGTATCAATATATGAATGACATCCATAGCATCTTAATAATTCAAGGCCTACATGTATACTTCTGATTCATCAATTTTAATATCTTCACCTTCTAATTTCCTATGAGGAGGTCTAATTTTGAATCTTGTATTATCACAGGTTGATAGAAGGTACAAACAGTATTACCATCAGATGCAGATTGTGGTGTCTTCATTTGATGTAATAGCTGGATGTGGGGCAGCTAAACCATACACTGCCCTTGCCCTGCAGACTATATCCCGCCACTTTCGGTGTTTGCGTGATGCAATAAGCGGCCAGATTCAGGCGACCCGTAAAAGCCTCGGTGAGCAAGAAACTTCAGAAAACGGTAAAGGTGTTGGCATAACTCGCCTCAGGTATGTTGATCAGCAGCTCAGGCAACAAAGAGCACTTCAGCAACTTGGTATGATGCAGCAACATGCATGGAGGCCACAAAGGGGTTTACCTGAAAGCTCCGTTTCAGTTCTTCGTGCTTGGTTGTTTGAGCATTTCCTTCATCCGTATGTCCGCTGACTATAATCTATCATTCTTTCCATGTAGCCTTGTTGTGTTGAGGGCATCTTTTTCAGGTGTAGTAATGGTTTATTCTGATGTCTTTAGATACCCAAAGGACTCGGACAAGATCATGCTGGCAAGGCAGACCGGCTTGACTAGAAGTCAGGTAAAATGACTGATATTTATCTAAGAATCAGCATTGGAAGTCAGAAAAGCCTTTTTTTCGTTTAGCAAATCAAAGTTAGAGTTTTCTTTTCCCCAGAGTTTTGGTTTTTTATTTTTTATTTTAATTTGTCATCATTAGTATGTATGATACATGGTTATCCTCATAAACACTAGATAGGTACATGGCTCTTTCATATTTTCCATTCATCAAATTCTCTCACTTTATCCAGGTCTCAAATTGGTTTATCAATGCACGTGTGCGTCTTTGGAAGCCCATGGTTGAGGAGATGTACAAAGAAGAAATTGGTGAGATAGAGCTGGACTCCATTTCTTCTTCTGAAATTGCAGCCAAAGCGTTGAAGGGAGACACGGGAACATCTGAAGATAGAGGTGAAGAAATGCAACAAACCGCAAGTTCAGCAGCGAACGAAAGATGCAGTGCTGGACAATTGATGGATTCCAAATCTGACCATGTTCATGATGGAGATATAGCAGGTTCAGCTACGAGAGGCGAGTTCCAAAACATGATGCACGGAGATGCTGTAACCGAATATAGTTTGCTTAAATTAAGGGAGGAGCATAGACCTAGTATGGATGAGTGTGGTCTCTTCTCGGACGCCATGGTTCATACAGACGCAGGTGGTGATAGATACATGGCAGCAGCAGCTGCGGCTTATCACATGTCAGATGTAGGGAGGTTCGGGAGCGGAAGTGGAGTGTCTCTTACGCTAGGGTTACAGCACTGTGAGGGTGGTAGCATACCGATGTCTGCTACAAATCATCATAGTTTTATTTCCATGAGAGGGGATGATATCTATGGTGAAGCAGGATCTTCTGTGGGGGCAGAGACCGCTGATTTCGAATGCCTGAACCCTGGGAACAGGCAACACAGGTTCAGTTCATCTCATTTATTACACGATTTCGTGGCATGAAATAATTTCCTGTAGGAAGATTTATGTCATTTTGAATTGGTGAAAAGAAGGTTGTGCATAAAACACAGTTGTAGCATATCAAAAGAATTGGTTGAAAGATTAGAATATTGTAAAGATGCATATTTTTGTGTAATATTTGGGAGCAAAGTGTACAATTGATGACAACTTCTGTATTGAAAAAAGAAAAAAGAAAAAGAAGTCCTGGCTTGAATAAAGATGGTATGGCTCAGCTGATTATTATTTCAATTCTGATATATGATAATAACCTCTCAGATATTTTTAATTTTTGCAACTGTAGATCATCTGTGAAGCACCCAAATAATCATCAATCTATCAGTTTCTTTTCTGCGTTGCTCTGAAGAAATCGACTTTTGACACCGTGATTGATAACATAACACGATTGTGAAAATAATAGCACTGCCATTACTACATTATCTTTTCAGTGACCCCTTGGTAGACAATTTTTACCAATTATGAGCAAGAAAAGCAGGTTACAGGGTTGAACAAATAATTTTCATTTAGTCAAACAGCACTTTTTGCATCTTGTTGCAGTTAGAGATTTTCCTACAAATTTTTAGAATCCTGTCAGTCAATTAATGCAATTTATGTATGCTGCGACACGGTAAAATACAATTGAAATACGGAGGATTACTGGGAAAAACACTAGAACAGAGTCTTCATAATGCGAATCACAACTGAAATGGATCAACTGCCCAAGTAGAAGAAAAAATATTTCTACGGACAGCCTTAATTTCTAATTGCACAAAAACATTCCTTAAATTACTCTGCTTGAGAAGCAGGCTCCTAAGTTATAGCATTTACATTTTTCTGCATCAATATGCCTTGTTCCCTGATAGTTTAGCTAACAATACTAAAAAAGACTTCAAAACGCTGAAAGATCTACTACCGTATGACCTGAAGCAACAAAAAGTGGAGTTCAACATTGATCATTTCAAAAGCACCTTCTATCAATTTGGGTCTTAGAAAAGACCAAGTTGCTTCCAGGCATGTGGATCAGAGAACAAAGTTAGCAAAAAACTACACATCCACAAGTAGCCTGAGTTAAACAGTAAATCAAAAGTTACCCTTGCATAATTTCCATGCTCGCCTTGCATATATGGCACTACCTGGTAAAATATAGAAAAAGATTTCAGGCACAAAGATATGAAGTTGTTACGAGAAAGACCAATCAAACATGAGAGTGCTAACCTTTTATAAAGTTGCTTCACATCTTCTCGAACAAGTGGACTTTCCAGGAACGCATCGTCACACTCTTCCAATTCAATGGTCTCTACTTGAAAATCTCTATAACCACAATATTCATTCCATTCGAACCACATTTTTGCAATAGCTTCCTTCCTGAAACAGGTACTATGGTCTTCCTCCTCAGGTGAATCTCCAGCAACTAATCTATAGACATGCACCTTCCTTTTCTGGCCGGGTCGGAAAGCACGTCCTATTGCTTGGCGAGTGACTGATGGATTAAGGTGAACATCCAAGATTATAATGCGTGATGCCCCAACCAATGATATTCCCTCTCCACATGCCTTAATAGATCCGAAGAAAACTTTAGCATCGGATGAATTGTTGAATCGATCCATGGACCACTCCCGTTGTTCAGAACTTGATTCACCAGAGATCACAAAGATTTCTCTTCCTAGAGCCCAACACTTCGTTTTCACTGCCAGCCTCTCTAAGAATTTCAATGGTGGCAAGTACTGACTGAAAACCAATAGTTTTTCTCCAGCTGACTCGCACAAGTTTAACATATTAAGAAAGAATTTAGCTTTTATTCCATCTCTTAAATCTATTTTGTCTAATAACTGATCCATCTTGTCATCAGTCCAGGAAGAATTCTCAGAATCAAAGCTCAAATTTGGGTGCAAATAAACAGCACTACCAACAGAACTTCTCTTGAATTTCCTTGTCAGCTTCCTCAACTCCCCAACTGCATGCTTCTGTCTTGCACTAAGGTTGAGTACTACAGTGAAATCCACAAGTCCAGGAAGCTCATCCAAGAAATCTCCCTTGTAATAGTGAAGGACCTTGCTAGTCATCTCACGCAAATCATGAATCACGGTAACTTTTCTTCTAAAGTCCTGATCTTTTTGTAACGTGTGCTCTACCAAGTCATAGAAAACTGTCTCCCCTGTTTTAAGATTCTTCTTCACGCCTTGTATATTAACCTTACTCATTATGCGCTTAACTATAGATCGTGAAGAATCCATCCTCAAAAACTTAGGACGGACAAGGTTCAGTATGTTGAACACCTCCTTGACATGATTTTGGTATAGAGTTCCTGAAAGTACAACTTTTCGAGGTGTCTGCACTTTAGCAAGGGATTGCAAAACGTCAGTGTTCTCGTTCCTTGGGGTATGTCCTTCATCCAAAATTAAGATCGTTGGTCTCTTAAGCAAGATCTCCTGGCAGCTAGCAGCTATTTTATTATTCACGTCATCACAAACTATTGTAGAGAACTGTTTGTAACCTAAAAAAAGGATACTCCTTTCTTCAACCCATTGCTTCAAGATCTCCAATTGCTGAGCACGACTATCTGCTTTAAGACTATAGAAATCATAAAGTGGAATATCCTCAACTTGCCATCTCAGGAACTCCTTTTTCCATGTAGTTAAAATTCCTTTTGGAAGCACCACTAGTGGTCTAGCATTAGGGTATTTAGCCAAAAAACTTTGCATGAAACTTATGATCATGAAAGTCTTTCCAGATCCAGGAGCATGGGCCAAGATGCAGCCCCCAGGGTTATCCGATACTAGGTTACTTCGAAGGAAGTTGAAACCCTCCTCCTGATGAGGCTTCATTTGATTCTTGTGCCTTGGATGGGCACAGATGTCAGTAACCATCAGATCCTCCCCAGATAATTCCACTCCAAACATCTCCTTTGAGTCCCTGTCTTTGCTGTTCCGAGATTCAGAGAAATATGTCCGAGAACTCTTTTTCTGCATTTCAAACAACAAACAGATCAGTCGCAAAAAATTCCAGGCAGCAATCAGCAAATAATAACAAATTCCCAGTAGGCGACATGTAAAAAGGTTGAAGTTGCAACAGACCCAACACTAAACCAGTCAATAAATACAGAAGCCTCAACCCAAAGCCAACATTTTAAGGCATGATTGAAAGAAACTTCTCTTGCAAAGAGAGAATATGTAACCTCTCAAAGTACTGTCTAATCAATTAGACCAAGTGACCTCATTCACAAGCTCCATTTATCCTATGCATTAAATATTGTTGTGAGAATGGTTTCTCAGGCTACATGTTAATGCTCCATCTCAAAAATCAATAGCAAAGCTTCAGAATGAAGACACAGCCGCCAAGTTGCTAGAACCTAACTTCACTCATGGTCATGTCACGCAGAAATTGATGTGTAATACAACCTAACTTCACTCATGGTCATGTCACACAGAAATGGATGTGTAATACAAGTTCATAAAGATTACAATTTCACAATGTAATATTAAATCAGAGAGAACACAAATTAATAAGGTCTCAAATCACACAATTAAAATATTGAGATAGTAATTATACAGAAAGTACGTCACATAATAAAAAGGAAAAACAGATGAATAGTGCACCAACTACATTACAATGAATTCAGGGAAGAATCTAGATGAGAGGAAACCAAAGATGTCAGCTGATATGCTCGGTCATAAATGCTTTTCTTGGTATCATGAAGATACTAAAAATGCTTAAAACTAAACCTGCTACATAAAAAAATCTGAACCATTTATGTCCAGAAATCCCCCAGAGAAGAAAATGTTATATCCTACAACAATTTCTTGGCATTATGAAGACTCCAAGGAGATGTAAAATCCTACAACAAAATTTCTTTCCAGTTCCCTGAGGATCTATCCAGTTCATTCTCGCAGTGCATAATTGCTTGCGCTAAACTAACAGTTAGGTTTTAAATGCCAAGATAACATGGGAAAAAGTTTTCCACTGAAGAAATGAATGGTGCAACATAGTGCTTGACAATGTCAATTGATTTACTAGTTAAACATTGCTCAAGTTGCACAAATAAACCTGGTAAACATTCACATTTTCAACATCAATACAAAATGATGGGCTTACTTTGTAGTATTGAACTTCGATGATGGTCTCAATTCCTTTCTTAACAACTCCACACACACGACAAACATAACCCAGATCATCCTTCAAAACATAGGAGTGATCGCAATCTTCATCTTCTTCCGTGTGCTCATTTGAAGAAAGATATTCAGCAACATCCTAAAAAACCAGCAGAAAAACATGCATCATCACAAGATATCTTCTAAATAAAAAATTCCTAAATCCTATATGTGTCTGCTACAAAACCAGCAGAAAAACATGTATCACCACACGATATCTTTTCTAAATAAAAAATTCCTAAATCGTGTTGGTGGCGTGTGTGCGTGAGCATGCGTGTGTCAAATTAAACAGATGGAAAATTAACAAATATTGATGATAGAAACAAAATACTCTTTAAGAAGCATAATACCAAGGCCAAGTCAACTAATTGAAATCATCTATTTTTGTATCTTTCATGCCCACTAACCATGATGCTCAGAAGATTATCCAAGCTAATCACTTGTTCCTTTAATTCCACTTCAATTAAAAACAATGAGTACCTTTGATAATTCTAGCGCCGTTGACATCTCCGTCCAAATATCTCCAAGACCATCATCTTCTGTTTTGGATTCATTATCTCCATATTCATCTACACCAACATATTCACCTTTACCCATATTCGTATTAGTTTCACCAGCCAAAGTGGTTAAATTTCCAGGACTTGTTCTGTCTTGTTGAGCCTGTGTATCCGTTTCACTAGCCAAAGTGAATGAATTCATATGACTTGCTCTCTCTTGTTGAGCCCTAACCTTAATAGGTTTCTGTCCACGCACAAAAATTGACAGTTGAACAATTAGGCATATAAACACGACGACAGGAATTAAACTAATGCAGATTGCATTGAAGGAAAATAAAATAAGTCAGTTTTAACTGATATATTAGTCAATGGCATGAAACGCTGCGTCCTACCTGCTACATTTCTGAAAAGAGAACCTAGCCTCTCAAATAAACATCACAACGACTCACTAGTCAATGTTTAGGTAGTGGGATCAAAATTCCCTATGCAAAACCAATCAAATTTCCTTCAATAACACTTATAATGGAACCATAGTTTTAGGAAGTATCGATTTGATTACTAGGTTCTGTTGTAGACACGTGAAGTTTGAGTTTTAGTAACTCAATCAACATATTGTGCACTTTCAGAACAGGAAGTAGATGCAGGATACATCATTTATATTGCAAAACTGTTAATAATAAGCTAATAACATTGTTAACTAACCGATTGAACTAAAAGCATAATCAACAAATCTGCATGCTTAGCAACAGGGGTCAATATCCATATGAAGCTCTAGATCAAGTGACAGAGGCAACTACAGTTAGATTTGGGTTAGCCTTTAGTTCTGTTAACATGTAAAATGTGACTTTCTTTTTTGTAGAGTCCATAAAAGTACCCAATATGTTTCATAGTACTCAACGGTTTATTAATATAACAATTAAAACTGCATCAATTACTGACAGATGCCACAGTGAAAAAAATTGTTTTTACAGTTTCGTAGTGACTACTAACTAGGGAGTCAAAGGGGAGATAAGTTATGCATTTATGTGCATTTTCAAATATGCAGCTTCAAAATCAGATATAAGATAAGAACTCACTGTTGTGCCCATAAGGTTACCAGCAGGCCTTGGCAAGAGAACATCCTGAAAGGGATAAGATGGCCGATGATCTTCATTGTCGTCATCATCCGAGTCCAAAATTACAACAGGTGTTGGTGTAGGAGGAGGATTTTTAGGAACAATCTGTCGGATTTGTGAAGCCTCTTCAATCTTTGTCTTATTCAGTAAGACAGCTGAAAGTGAAGGATTCTTCTTGACATAAGGGCCGAGCACTTGAAGCTTTCTAGAAGTAAGAGCTTCAATCTCTTTTGTAACACTCCCATATTTGCCACCATCTAACTTATTAATGATTTTAGCTATGGCAAAAGGGTCTCTATAGTCAACAACTTCAGAAGATGATTTTGGTGTTCTTTCTTCGGCTCCATTGCCAGATTCACCTCCATCATCAGATAATTTTAGTCTTTTATGCCCTTTGGAATATGACTCTGTTAATAAGAGCAAATAAAGCCTATTAGATGAAATCACAACATAAACAAAACAAGGGAGTGTCTTTGCAACATAGGGTACCAGAAATTGAGGGGGCAAATAGATGGTCCCTTAAGTTAGGGTATGGTTTAAGGGTAAAAAGAAAAAGAGAGTGTTAGGGTAGCAGAAATTGATCCTGAAAACACATACATTGTAATATGGTATGATTTATCGAAAAAAGAAAGAACATGCAAGAGAAGAAAGGAGCTTACCATCAGGAATCGCGTGATTTTGGGGCAAGATTATCCTCAACGGAGGATCCATGGACAACTAAAACAAAATGAAGAAGAAATGTCACTGCATAAACAAGACAAACAAATTAAAAAACAAAAACCCAGAGCAATTGAAAGCCCTCACTACTGTTTCAAACGATGGACGTCTAGACCCACCACACTCACCAATCTGGCCGCTTAGGTTTATAAAATTCAACTAATCTCGAATATAATCTGACTGGGCTCTGAAGGTTCTTAACTGCTTTGGTAGCGACTAGCGATTTTTAATATTCCCTGTTTGATTTTCCGATTGGGTACATACAGTCACACAGCTAGTTGTTAGTTGTGCGTGTAGTTAGTCAGTAATATTCATGGTTTTATTGTGTGGACGGGACTACCCTTTTTGGATTCTTTTACGAAAAGAATCTAGAGCCAATAAGAGATTTCCACGTGGAATGGTTTATTGGAGCAGTCGATAAGTTGCTCTTCTGGTCGTCGATTCGATTCGGAAACTCAGTGGACGGAAACTAAACTATAAAATTTGGTGGGTGAGACTGTTTGTGGGTCCCTATTCCTTATGTACCATCCTGTGTTTGGACATATGGATACCAAATTATAATATGCTCCGTTATATGATTAAACTGAATGGATGATATTGAATTGAACTGAAATAAATTGAATTGAACTGTATTTATTGGACTGAGTTAAAAATTTATAATTTAATATTGTATTATATATGAGACTGAATAATTTTTGTGCTGATAGAGTCAAAATATTGTAACACCTAATAAAGTTTTAACTGATCCTAAGCTAATAGTTAATTAAATAATATTAACACCTAATAAAGTTTTAACTGATCCTAAACTAAGAGTTAATTAAATAATATTAACAACCACTGTATTAACTCCCAACTTCCTCTATCATTTATTTTTTCTGTCCCTTAACAATATTTATATTCGTCATTGAGAATGAAAGTAGAAATGTCATTTGGACAATTGAAGAAAATGTGGAAGGTGCTCTACAATATGCCTCAAATGTCAACAAAGTATCAAATGTCGATCATTGTTTCTACATTTACGCTTCATAATTTTATAAGAATGTGCACACTTGGAATACCAATTACACAATATGGTCCAAATGTCAATGGAAGAGTAAATTCGGATATATTTAGTACAAACCGAAAAAATGTCATGTTAATAGTACGGAATGGTATAGTGCAACAAATTTGGCTATCACGGCGGCTAGCGGAAAATGAAGAGCAATTAGATGATGAAGATATTGAAAATGATGGTTAAAAAATTATGAAATTTACTAATATAGGTAGGCCACTTAAATTGTAAAATGCTTTAATGTATTTCATATAATGATAAATTTACTAAATTAAACTGAATTTATTGAATATATTCATGGAATTTACTGAATATATTTATGAAATTTACTGAACTGAATTGAATTATTGAAAACTGTTGAATTGAATTGAATTGAATTGAATTGAATTGAATTGAATTGAACGGTATTGAATTGAACTGATTTGAATTGAACGATATTGAATTGAGCTGAATTGAATTGAAACATGTTGAAATTAAATCAAAAAGAACAGGGCCTAAGTATCAGTAAGTTAGTAGAATTGTTTTTAACTGAAGATCAAACAACTTAGTAACTACTGACTTGATTGCTTGACAGCTGGATCAAGTCAAGCTGAAACTAACTTAGCACAAGATGACTAAACTTGACACAATACTGACTCAACTACCTCAACACAAATACAACAATTCAGCAAATGATAAGTAGTTCAGTACTTAACATGCACACACACACACACAGATATATATATATATATATATATATATATTCGACAACAAAAAGATAAAAAGCATAAGGATATAAATACTTAATAAATTTATCCAAGTTTGATCACTATCTTTATATCTATTCTTGTCCTCAAGATATATTCCTTTTGAGATTTTTCAATCTACTAAATATTTTTTTCAAAAACAGAGAACCAACCTTTTTACAATAGCTGAGTATAACAATTGAGTACCCTCTCCAATTTACTTTCGATATTCGTACCACAACTACTTACATCAAGTAGTTGTCTAATGATAAAAAAATGCACACAGTCATTTTGACTCGGTTACAAATAATTACAATGAATGTGTACAATAAATTTGCTTAAGAGCTTTTTGAAAAATTGAGAATGGAACCTTGAGAGAGTTGTTCAATTGTGGTGTAGCTTCATTCTTCAAAATGATGCTCCTTAAATAGATGTTCTTCAAGTTAACCGTTAGACTACAATCTTGAATTTCAAATCTTCAAACTTTCATTAGACTCAATAAGTTATCATTGCATCTAAGAAAGGTAAAGATCTTCGTCTTGGTACTTGATTTGAACAACGAACATTCTATTTTGATGATTGAAGAAGAGAGATTTTGTATCAAAATAAATATTTCATTTTGTAATAAGTGATGAAATGATTTCCGGACTGCATTGTTGACTACTTTTAGACATTAACCAATTTGGAAAACTCTTGTCGCTTTCTTGACTGCAATGTTGACTACTTTTAAACATTAACTAAAATTTTGAATGATTTTTTGAGTTCAGTCTTAAAATGGCCCTTGTCTTGACCTTTGGCTAAGATCGACTTTGAAAACTGATGGACTACCGAGTTGATTCTTCAAAATGGGTCAATAACTTCAAGGTAAATAAAAGGTGAATTCTGAACTTGAGGAGGGGTAATATGAATGCTAAAAAGAGAGAATTTCAGACTTTTAGTTTTAAGGTAGGAAGAGGAAATGATTTGCTCTAAAATCCGGAGATTTAAGTCTCCTTTTATAGGAAACAGGAAGAGCCGTACGACTATTATAGAGTGTCGTACGACACTTATCCTTACCTTAACTTATCTTATCTTTTGAGATTTTTAGTGCAATAATTCTGAATAGATAAGACTTGTACGACTCTTATAAAGATTTGTTCGACTCTTCTTTTTCTCCCACCGACAGTCCATACGAGTCTTTAAGGTTAGTATGAGGCTTTTACAGAAAAGATCCATATGACTTTTTGAATAGATGTACATATCTTTATAGGAAGACCCGTACAAGCCTTGTTATTCTCAGCCAATGTAGTCCATATTTGACAAACTTTAATATTTTACTCATAACTTTGTCATACAGACTCAAAACGAGGCGATTCAAGTTGAGTTGGAAAGATAAGACATAGGGACATCAATTTCATGTTTGTGTGTTTCCATATTTAGAGCTTAAGGTGGTTCCAATCGGCCCCCAAGTATAAACATGTGATGATTTCAGTTATACACTGCTTTATTGGCAAAATATTGATCATCGAGATGGAATTACAGATTCGTAGAATGCACTTAAATTTTAATTTAATTTGTAAATCATTAAATTATAAAATAACGTAAAACGTTCATAATATGGTTTGGATTTAATTTGAGGTTGGATAATGTCAAATAAAAACTCTATTATCGATATGTAAATGTAATTTTTCATAAAAGTTACAAAATATACTTCATTGTTATTATTTTGCAAAAAGTAGTCTACTACGTGTCTCTTTTTGCAAAATATTAAACCACAACCACCTTCCAAATTATAATGAAGGGTATTTTTGGGTTCTGAAGTGTCCACTTTCCGGTACGCTGCTAGTGCTCCCAAAATAAGACTGAAGAAGAAGAAAAACGATTCATTATAAAGATTCTCCATGTTCCATATCCTCACTTCCCGTGTTCGATTCCGCACGTTCTCTTCCCTCTCTATCATTTCCCATTTAATATAAATAACTAACCATTTTAACACCACCCTCAACATTTTTCCTCGTCTCTCCATTTTCCTCTCTCTGCGTCAACTCAAATGGCTTCCCCGCCCCAATCATCACCATCTTCCATCAAGGTATTATCTTTCCCATCTTTTACTTACTACCCACTTTCTAATTTCTTCTGGGGTTATTGAATTTTAGGGTATTTAAGGGTTTCATGATTTGGGTTTTTTTTTAGGGCGCCAAAGTGCTTATGGTTGGAGCTGGTGGAATTGGGTGTGAGCTTCTCAAGACTCTTGCTCTTTCCGGGTTTCAAGATATTCACATCGTGAGTTTTCGTCTCCAGTTTTTGTTATACACTCTAATTTTTGTTGTTTTAGGGTTTACTGATGGATTGAACTGCAGCAAGATTTCCTTTCTAAGTAAACCCAAGTTTTGTTGTTTTAGTGTTTAAGGATTGAACTTTGCAAGACATCATTTTTAACTACTGATAAAGTTATTTGGTGCTACTGTGTTGAATTTTTCTTGTTGTAACTGGATGGATCCTATTAATTAGATTAAGCATGATAATCCACTGCATAATTTGCGCCTTTCGCCATGAACAACTATGATCTTATCTACAAGTTAAACTTGTCTTTGTAGACAGGTTCCGCTTTAGGATACTGAGTGATCGTCTTTAACTTTGTAAAAACAATTTGCATAGAAATAAATACGTGGGATACTGATAGAGAATAAGTCTATTCCACTAGTAGGAATTTTTTCGAGGGAATAAGATGTTTGGGGAAGGGTATTTAGGGTAATAGTCATTAGTGTTTTAAGGTACTCATTCAAGTTAGTCTTAGTATTAGTTGTTATTTCACTGCTAAAGCTGTCGGTCTACTTTGGTAGAGAGGGAGATTTCTCCTAGGGAAATTAGGGCTTGTCTCTGTATCCATTGTTATCCTTAGTTTGTCTGTGTTTCCTATTTCATTAGTGTAGATGTTATTCTAAGCTATTCTAGTAACTTCCATCAATATGTCAGTATTTAAAACTTTATAATACAGTCCTTGAGATATGGTTTCTATCAGATACTGTGTTATTTTAAAGAGTAATTTAACTAGAAGAGGAGTACACATATGTATACACAAGGTTTTCGTGAAATTACTCCTGAATTTAAAGGAACCTAGTGGACCTATAGTTGAACGAGTATGCTGTACAGTTATTAGAAACTTATTTGCTTGTATCTGTCTGCAGATTGACATGGACACAATAGAAGTCAGTAACCTTAACAGACAATTTTTGTTTCGGCAGTCACATGTTGGACAGTCCAAGGCTAAAGTAAGTATTTTCACTATTGTTTTGCATATATAGATTAGTTGTATATTTTATTGTATTTATGAATGTTGATGTTTGATTTTAACCAGGTTGCTCGCGATGCTGTCTTAAGATTTAAGCCTCATATTAGTATTACACCATATCATGCAAATGTGAAGGGTCCTAACTTTAATGTGGATTTTTTTAAGCAATTTAATGTTGTTCTGAACGGTCTTGACAACTTGGATGCAAGGCGGCATGTTAATCGCCTATGTTTGGCAGCTGAAGTTCCTTTGGTTGAAAGTGGGACAACTGGGTTCCTCGGACAGGTAATAGTTTGTTCTTCATGGTCCTTTTTGAGGACTCGCTGGACATGGTCTTGTGTCAATTTTGGTTTATTGGATAACTGGTTTGATGTAACCAAATTATATCTTTGTATTTTCCAACAAGCATAAAGATAGACATTCTCACACTCAACACAAGATGTTTATTTTTGTAAATTGACGTCAATCGTTTTTATATTTTGATAACGACTGACATTTATTTTCCTTGAATATTACTTGGTAATCAGGTAACGGTGCATGTTAAGGGAAAGACGGAGTGCTATGAATGTCAACCTAAACCTTCTCCAAAGACATATCCTGTCTGTACAATCACAAGTACTCCATCTAAGGTACTTAATTTTCAGTTCTTGTTCTGTGACTGGTCTATATGTTTTTGCTGTCTTAATTGTTCTGAAAGCTAACTTACCATGTTTAGGAGCTTTTAGCTCCCTACATTTTCTTTGCTTGAGAAGTGACATCTCAAAACGTTAATCAACATGTGATTATGATGCAGTGGAAGGCCTTAAGGAGCTTTTCTTTGTGTTGTGCTGATTTATATGGACTCTTTTAAATAGGTAGATTAAAGATAACTAGCTAGTAGATGTATGCTGTATACTTGCTTCCATATGTTAGGAACTCCTTTACTATTTCTGATTTTTTTCTCATTAGGAAATGCACTATTTGTGGTTATCACTATGCTCTATGACCTATGTCGCATGATTACATGAAATTGTCAGTGCCTCTGGATTTTGGTGGTGCTATTTAAAACTGCTGGTTCGCTTCTAGTCTACTGAATATTTGTCGACAATTTTAAAAAACTGCAGTTTGTTCACTGTATTGTCTGGGCAAAGGACCTTCTTTTTGCCAAGTTATTTGGAGACAAGAATCAAGGAAATGATTTGAATGTACGGTCTAGTGATGCTGCCGAGTCATCGAAACATGCAGAAGATGTATTTGAACGACGAGAAAATGAAGATATTGAGCAATATGGAAGGAGGATTTATGATCATGTGTTTGGTTATAACATTGAGTTGGCATTGTCTAATGAAGAGACTTGGAAAAACCGCAATAGGCCAAGGCCTATATTCAGTAAGGATGCACTCCCTGAAAAACTGAAGCAAAATGGAAAAGTAGATAAAACCTGTGCAACTGATGATCCTTTGTCAGTGTCTGCTATGGGATCTTTGGGTCTAAAGAATCCTCAGGATGTATGGAGCCTTTCGGAAAATTCAAGAGTTTTCCTTGAAGCTCTGAAACTATTTTTCATCAGCAGAGAAAAGGTTTGCTGTTCTCATTTTAAAAGAAGCAACTGATAAAAAAAAATGATGTTTTTTTCTTGACGTTGGACATGGAAGATATGTACTTATTTTTTCTGATGTTTACAGGAGATTGGGAACCTGACTTTTGATAAGGATGACCAGTTAGCAGTAGAAATTGTTACTGCTGCTGCAAATATTCGAGCTACTTCATTTGGGATTCCTTTACATAGCCTTTTTGAAGCTAAAGGTATTGCTGGCAACATTGTTCATGCGGTTGCAACAACTAATGCTGTTGTAGCTGGTTTAATTGTCATTGAAGCAATCAAGGTGTTGGAGAAGGATGCAGATAGTTACAGGTGTGACTACCTTTTTTTTTGCTTATTCTGCGGATTTAATTTCCCATATTTCAAAGTGTATATAGGGCCTTTGTATTAGCATTCCTGATACCTGAGGCTAGGTTTCGTACCTGTTTCCAGTTTACTATATTCAGCCAGTCCCTCACTCAAAAACTAGTTGTTTGCAAAGTGAAAGGCGGCAGTTATTTTGTGGGATCGCTTAGGTATTTCAAACATTGGTAATGATGAATAGTTTCTAACAACAAAGATACGACCACTAAAATATTTCTTAGTTTTTTTTCTCAATTTGTCTTGATCTTACCCTAATGCCAATGCAGGATGACATACTGTTTAGAACATCCATCTAAAAAGATGCTTCTTATGCCAGTGGAACCCTTTGAGCCCAATAAGTCATGTTGTGTTTGCTCTGAGGTATTTATCTCAATAAATTTTACATTCTGGATTTTTTTTTTTTCACATATACTTTATTCATTGGGTCTTCTTTTATCATGGCTAATACCAGTCACCATTGTCGCTGGAGATAAATACTCACCGCTCAAAGTTGCGGGATTTTGTTGAAAAGATAGTGCTAGCTAAGCTGGGAATGAGCTCTCCATTGATTATGCATGGGTCTTCTCTTCTCTATGAAGTTGGCGATGATCTTGATGCAGATATGGTTGCAAATTATAATAATAACCTTGAGAAGGTATATTCACGAGTTGGTGATCTTAAATTAGATTTACATAAGTGCAAGTTACATAGAATCTAAGGATTTTCTTGTCCTCCTTTTGTTATTTCCACTCAGGTGCTGTCTGAGCTTCCTTCTTCAGTTACTGGCGGGACAGTGCTCTCAGTAGAAGATCTTCAACAAGAGTTCACGTGCAATATTCATATCAAGCACAGGTTCGTGCTTAGTTTCAGATTTCATGTGAATAAACGTTGTCCTATATACTTATAGTTCTATTACATGAGTGATCTCAATTTCAAAATTTTGGGTTCTTTCTAATGATTATTATCTTTTATCTTCATTGCTACTAGTGTGAAAAACTTTTTTTGGTCAATCCAGTGATTGTATAATCTGTCGTCCTAAAACATACCCTTATAGGTAGACTGGTTTTGAAGATGATTAAATTGCATACCATCCGGTCTTCAGTGAGGTTGTGTAAAATAGCCTTCTTGTTCTTTATTTATCATTGGCCTTATGACCTAAAAGAGGTTCTCATTATTTTGTTGGATCTGGATTTTCCCAGAGCTGCTGGTTTTGATATTTTCACCCTAATTTCAAAAGTTAGCTGCACCTGTATCAAAAGATTTAAAACTATTTGAATATTTGAAGCATTAAAATAAAATTATTTTTGATGCAGTGTGTGAATAATTTTGCGATTTAACTTTTAAGATTGTTTAATTTACTAAAAGAAAATAGTTTGGATATAACTGCAAAAGTGAGAAAACATTAGGCATTTGTCATTTATTTGATGCAGAGAAGGATGTTATGTCTGGGCATTATTGGCCCCTCTTATGATTAGTCATGTTGGTTTGACATTTTCGATTTATTATTTTTAGAAATGGAGGTAACACTGAATTTCTTTTTCATGCGCAGAGAGGAATTCGATGAGGAGAAGGAACCTGATGGAATGGTTCTGTTTGGATGGACACAAGCACCAGTTGAAAAGGAGGATAACAAGCTGGTTAGAAATGGTGAGAGCTCATCAAAGGCATTATTATCCACAGAAGCTCAAATATTGGATGAGGAAATTTCAGAAGGATCTGATATTTCCGGGAAGAAGAGAAAGCAGCCAGAATGTTCAGCAAACAGTGAGAGTAAAGTTAAAAAGCATGATGTGGATGTTGATGCTGATGAAGATGACCTTGTCATGCTTGATCATCATTGGGATACAACAGATGGTAAGAAACAAAGGTTGCAATAGTTTTTTTCTGCTTCCGGCTAAACAGTTTAGGGCTTCTTACATCCTAATTTTATACGGTTAGGGAGGGAGAAAATGTTGATTCTTTTTGGTGGTCATAATTGTTAGTGTTGCTTGGGTAGATAAATATTAGATTGTAGCCTCTCGTCCTCCATATACGTTTTGTGGTTTACCAGTGCAGTAACGTATGCACATTCTTCCTGGCTCTAGCTAAGATTGACAGTTGAAATGGAATTTTGTAACCCTGAAATCCTAAATATGTTGGAAAATTGATGCAAAGTGAAATTGCCCGTCGTAAAATTTTGTGTTCACAATTCTTGATTTTCCTTTACCCTTTTAGGGTTACTATCTGTTGCAAGGACTTAAGTCAATGAATGAATGAAGCCTTGCAGGGTGAGATTAGTTTGGACCTAACTTGGTTTTGACAGCTTCTCCGAAGTTCTTTTTTCGTTCAAGTTTTTGTCCCAAATAAAGTAGGGGCTTTGTAGATTCTTTTTACTTGCATGTTTACGTGCTTAAACGTTCATATGCAAATAGTTCAAATAAAAAAAAAAGATTTAAGATCCCATTGTTGGAAAAAATCAACATTTGGTTTTCTGAGGCTGGCTTTGATAACCATTAATAGACTATGAAGGTAAAACGGCTGCTGTTCCAATTTGCGTGTCTGTTGTTCCCATTCAATTTTGACATGCAAGCACTTTAACCATATTTTAATCAAAGTTAGTTAAATTTGACTTTTGTTAGTAGTAAGAAGGTAAAATAATCTTTAGAGTACATGTGAATTATTTGTAGATATTTGTAAGCCTTTGAGATGTATGAAAGTAATAAGGTTATTTTGTATTTACACTTTAAAAATTTGGATACACATGAAAAGATTTAGAATGCTGATTTTTCATGCTGCATTAATTAATTGACGCAATAATGACATTTCAGTAAATAAAAAAAAGTAACATTCAGTCATAATATCTTGAAATGTAAGAGAAGAAAAATGAGATTTCACATTTTTATTTACAAAAACGCCATTGTTTGTGCCAATCAATTGCGCATTGTGATACTAATGATTATTGTAGGATTTATATGCGGCTCCTTTTTGTTGAGTAGAGGTTTAGTGCGGGTAACAAATTGGCAATAATCAATCATTATCATAACTACTACATACACACACATTGCCTAAAATTGAAGGAGAAAAATATGGGTTAAGTTTTGCAAAATTTGCAAGTATGAACATAGAAATAGTAAGTAATAATGTACAATAGAAAGCTAATCAATAAAATGAGAAGGTCGGGGGTTAGTTATCTACAACAAAACCAACAAAAGTAGGGGCAGAGAATTGGGTAGTACTAGAAATCCTTCGACAAGGATACGGATTATTGAGATGCAAATTCAAATTATTATTATTGATCGTTTCTTTCTTCCTTTTCTTTGCAGCATCAATTGTTGGTTTCTTCTTCTTCTTTAAATCTTCTAGACATCGTACATCTTCCATGCAATTAAATGATCTTGCTTTCCCCGAGTAGTACCTTGACAATCCTCTCCTGCATTACATAATATTATTTTTTTTTCGAAAGCCAACAATACTAATGAATCTCAATTGAGCAAAAATTCAAAAGAACTAGAGAAACACAACTCGGTAAAACAGAATGAATAAAAGGACAAGCATACTATCGAGATAACCCATTTTATTTTTATCATTCTTTCTTAACAAATCAAATTAAACACATATATATATGTATAATAAAACAAAAGCTTGGTTTTCTTACTTCTTAGGAAGATTGTTTCGAAGGGAATTCATGTCAAAGGATATGGTTTCTCCAGAATTTTCCATATCTGAAGAATAATTAACTAACAATTTTTAGGGAATTAAGATGAAACTCAAGAAATGAATATGATGAGGTATATATAGAGATTGAATTAATGGCTTTCCTTATAAAAAAAAGAACCCAATATAGTTTCCACATCCTTTTCTATTCTTTCTCCTATTCGTTCAATCTTTATTTAACCCCCTTTTTTCACGTTTTTGTTTATTTTTATACACTTCCTTGCCTGCCTCCCTGCACTATTTCATTCTCTCTCTTTTATTTTTCTCCTTGCTCTTTGTACTAATTATCTATCTCTATTTTAAAATGTATCTATGTGCGCATAGGCTTTTTTTTAATAAGTATACACAAAACAGTTCATTCAACTAAACACAATTGTTGTCTAATGTTTTAATAAGATTATATTTTTCTCCAACATTTTAGGTTACACTCCCAATTATTGAGGTATATGCTTATTTAAAGTTACTCATTTCATGTGTGTATATGATCTATAAGCCTACGTTTAATTTTAAAAATTATATATGTTATGTTAGAGAAAGAGAAACAAAAGAGACAAAACATTTTGTTATTATGTGATTTCAAGTGTATTTATATGTAGATTAGGTATGATAGATAAATTAAATAATCATCCATGCGTCAGCAATTCTAATGAAAGTATGTACGTTAATGTGACTTTATCACTATAATATAAACAATATAAACAATTCTGATGAAAGTATGTATCAATGTGGCTTTGTCAATATAATATAAAAGAGATGTGATAGTAAGTATACCGATCAATGTCAATCCAATGGATAGCTAACAAGAAAGATAATGAGTTGTTTAGGCTCTTTCTAATGGAGTGACGGCGGTGCTAAATGAATTTAATTTGACGCTGATCCAAATCATCCATAATGATTGGCTAAACCTGCTTATTCTAGCCAAATTATGTAAGGATGTAGAACAATAACCTTACCAAACCTCTATTCAGGCGATGTTGGAAGCCATTTAAACATGGCGTGGACGGCATGACATTTTCACACACAGATATGCCTTCAAATTGTTTCTTATCCACAACATTTAGTCTCATAAGGATCGGAAAGCGAAGTGCTTCCTGATTTCCTATGATCCGAATGTAGAGGGAGGATTGTATACTAAAGGTTTCCCTTTCAAGGTAGAATGCAATTGCAGGGGTCAAACGCACATTGACGCACCAATTGAAGGACTCCAAAAATGTGAAATACAAATAAAAACATCACAAAGATCTATCTCACAAACAATCAATCAAAACACAACCCGATTTTCTTATAAAAACTACATATAACCACAAGGATGAAATCTAAACCATAATCAACAACACAAGATTTATATGTGGAAAATCTTTTCTATTTGAAGAGTAAAAACAACAAGATATTTAAGAAGTTTGTCTTGCTTCTTTTATTATGATAAAATTGAGGGAAAAATAAACCCAACAAAAAAGTTCTTAGAAAAGTCTTACAAATCTACCAACAAACATAAGACAATAAGGGCTTACAAAAAATAGAAAATAGCACAAATGAACAAAGAAATTTGCGAACTGCTACACGAACTGAACTTCCAGATCTCCAAATCAGATCTCCACCAGTCAAATGAAGAAATATATGTTAGGAAGATTGTGTCCAAAATCGCAAAATCGTGACGGTCGAATGTCAAGTTATGGTCAATCTTGTGGGACTACTCAAGTGAAAATAGTGCAGAATTTCGGGTTGCACCTTTGTGGTGGCTACTCTATTTTTCTTTCTTGCTCAAAGGCTCTAAAAATATCCCTTAAATACCTAGAGTTGGACCGCACAAATAAATGGCCTAAAAATGGGCTTGACCCATAACAATCTCTCCCTCCATCCCAACACGAAGAGGAAGAAACTCAAATTCTTCATTGCTTGAATCTCATCACAAAGAGCTTACTACAAAGCTCAAACCCAAATCTTAAAGATCCTTCAACCAAATCATCTCTTTACACACTTCCACATCTCCTATATACCCTGTCTCAATTGTGGACAATGATGCACACTTTTGTAACTCCTTGAAAATGTAAACACTAAACCTGAGGTAGACATTCTATTATCAAGATCACCATCCATGTCTGCATCTGTATATCCCTAAAAAATCGTCTCTCCACCTCCATAACACAAACTCAATTTAGAAGTTCCATTCCATGCAAGTAACAACTTCCTAATAAATCTTATCGAAATCGACAAGTATCTATTCACCAAATCAACAACCATTGCAATATCTGTTGTAGTACAAACCATAACATACATCAAAGAACCGACAACAGATGAAAAAAGAACGAAAGACAATTGTTTTTTCTTCATATATTTTAGGACAAGTTCTTTTGCTCAACTTAAAATGAGCTACTAAAGGTTGGCTAATAGGCTTGAGATTCTTCATATTGAACCTTACAAACATTCGTTCGATATACTTTTTTTAGACAACCACAACTTAAGTACGGTCTTTACCCTTCCATTCTCTCTTGGTGATGTCAAGGCCGAGAAGAATTGATGGTATCAGGTAAACTGATATAATCACAACTTAAGCTCAAAATGCTTTTCAAAATTAGATACTCTAAACATACATCTCACTTTAACTATAATTGTTTTGTTCATTCTTTCTGTCACACCATTATACTGAGGTGCGGATGACATTGTTTTCACATGTCTAATTCCACGATCTACACAACAATTCTCAATTCTCTAGAAGTATACTCACCAACATTGTCAGTTCTAAGACACTTCAACTTCCTTTATGTCTCTCTTTCTACCATTGCATGAAACTTCTTGAAAAGTTCAAACACTTTACTCTTTATCTTCAACATGTATACCCAGTATTCCTAGTAGCATCATCAATAAAAGTGACAAAATATTTGCTGACACTAAGAGACTCCACAAGGATCGCATACATCAGAGTGTACCTACTCCAACTTCCGTTGCTTCTTTGTAGACTTTTTAGAAAAAGAAACTCTATGTTGCTTTCCTGTTAAACGATAATCATAAAAATTAAAATAAAATAAATTTATTAACAAAAATAAGAGATTTACCTGTCAGAATCATTAACCCTTTGTATATGTATCCCAATTTTCATTGCCAAAATTTAAAGGAATTCTTTTTCTTGAACAGCTTTTAGCTGTCCAAAACATACTCAAGTATGTTTTATAGAAAAACCAATAATTGAACTAAGTTGTGAATTATTTAAACTGAACTATTCATATTTTATTGAATAATAGGACAAAGAGTAAGAGAACTTAAGAATTCATTGACAATTCAAATTCACAGAGTGGAACTTCCTAAATTTTTCGATCCTGATTCCATCATGGTTGAAGGAATCCGAATATTTGCAGTAAACAATGGTCCAATCATCTATCAACACATCCTAGTTTATGGATTTCCTTAAGCGGATATAAGGGCTCTATTTGACAATTCGAGCATATTGTATTAACTGCTAGCTGATTAGTTTTTGCTTAATTATTTTGACTAACTAATTTGACTACCTCTTTGTGTAAAATGTGCATTTCATAAGAATGAAGTGATATTGTTATTTCAGAAATCCACACATATATAATTAAAGGAGATTGTGAATATAAATTATCAAATATCAACCTCTAAATTTTACTCCCAAATAGGTTCAAACTTTATTTTGCATTGTGAAAATTGTGCCCAAACATTTCATGATGGACGCTTTCTATCTATTGATCAGTGCAAGGAGTAGAGAATTAATTACAAGTTTTAAAAGAAAATTTATAGCATCTAAATGTTTTGGCCTTACATAAACCTTTGATATAGTTTTTTAAAACTACTTCATGCAATTGTTGAGAAATAAGAAAAAGCAAATCTTTTTAGGCAAAAATTGCAATTTTAATGTCTCATAGATATAGTTATAGAGGGGGATCATTTTTTTTGCATGTAATTTGTATTCCCTTTTGCAGCTATAACAAAAATTTACAAAAACTGCAAAATACTTCTGCAAGTATGCACTGCACATCTACCTATCCACCCAGTAAATAATCTTAGGCATATAATAAATACAATTATAACAACAACAACAACAAAAAGAAAAAAGAAAAATAAGTAACACAACAAATATAGAAGAAAATTTAAGAATAAAACACTTGCTACATACAACATTATATATAAGATGCAATCCTAGACTTTAAATTTTCTGAATTAATGCTGACTATATCCAGCTAATCAAGATGCAACCCTTTGAAGTTTTTAAGTTCCATTGACTCTATCTTCCATTAAGACCCCCTGCGAATTGTTGAAACATTGCTGTGCCCGAATGCTCATCGATGGCTTGAACTCTAGCTGGACTGTCTGTCTCTTCGGGGATAGAAACAGGACGGGTATCAGCAGTAGGAGTAGCAGGAGTAGGAGCAGCAGCAACAACAGCAGGGGAATTAACAGTTTTGTTTTCGTCGTCAGGTTTGGCCTGAGTAAATGCTTCCTGAAGCTGCAATGCATACTCCAAATTCCAGAGAACATCTCCCATTGAAGGCCTATCAACTCCGTGTTCAGCCAGACATTTCTCTGCTGCTTCAGCAAATTTCTTCATTGATTCGGGATTAATTACGCCTACTAGAACAGGATCAATTATCTTTTCTAGCAACCCTTTCCGTTTCCATTGCATTGCCCATTCTGCTAAGTTTACTTGTTCTCTTGGAAGTTGTGGATTAATAGCTGGCCTTGCACACAACACTTCCAGAAGAACCACCCCGAAAGAGTAGACATCTGATTTGTCGGTAAGTTGCTGTCTTCTGAAGTATTCGGGATCCAAGTATCCAAAACTACCTTTCACTGCCGTACTAACATGACCCTGACCCATTGCTACATCTTTTGAAAGCCCAAAGTCTGCAACTTTGGCAACAAATGATTCATCAAGCAATATGTTTGTCGTCTTGACATCCCGGTGAATGATACCTTGAGCAGTACCTGTCATAGATTAATATAAAATATGCCATTAGACCTTGAATATCAACTTAAAGTTTTAGTTCAATTGATTCCTTGACAATACCTGTATGTAAGTAATGAAGACCCCGAGCCGCACCGATACTGATCTCCAGCCTTTGTTTCCATGTCAATGGAGCCAAATTCTTCCCATACAAATGATCTCTGAATGGACCATTTGACATGTATTCATATACGAGAATCATTTCCTCATTTTCGTCACAATAGCCAATCAAGGACACCAAATGCCTGTGCCTCAGCTTGGATAGCATCTGAATTTCGGTCTGGAACTCCGTGATTCCTTGTTCGGATTGAGGGTTTCCTCTCTTGACTGCAACTTGAACACCATCATCAATATCTCCGAGATACACATTGCCAAACCCTCCTACTCCAATGATCATAGTCTTATCAAAATTCTTGGTGGCTTCTTGCAATTCTGCGAAAGAGAAGTAGCGGCCAAGGCCAAGAGTTGATTTAGATCCCATTGAGGTCTTGCTTGACATGAAACTATTATCACTCGCATGGATAGGAAGCAACCACGACGAAAAGCTGTTCCTCTTTTGCCAATCCTGGGGCCTTTTATGCCACTTGATCACCATAGCTCCTAGACCAACAAAAGCTCCGAACATCATGGCGAATCCCACCGCTGCTACTGTACCCTTTGTGCCAATAGCTGACTTCCCATCCACCCCGAATTCTCCATCCAAACTATCAACCGAGTTGCTCATTTTCATGACTTCCAATCCATTCAAAATAGCATTTGGCGTACCGGTGTCTTTCATGGGAGTCACTTGAACTTGAAGTCCATTGGTCATAAAGGTTGTATTCACCACTATGTCTTTGTAATAAGGAGAAGCCAATTGACCGGTAAGGGAGGATAAATCCAGACCCGATATCGCCATCTTTCCATTAACATACACATTAAAGTAGAGATCATTCAGGGATTTGCTCACAATGTCACAAAAATGCAGCCTGATTAAATAACTAAAAGCCGCATCAACATCAAATTTCCAAGTGATATTGAAATTCGGCTGCGTCGTTCCGGAATCAGCCATCTGTTCCGCAGATGCATACACTGTAGCAGGCGCAATGAGAGGCGAAATTCCTTCACCATACTTAATGGAACTAGTAGAAATCGATTTAGCCTCAGCCAAAGCAGGATCTTTCAGGAATTTCTTGTCATTTATCCAAGTCCTGGCAAGTGTATCATTCTTGGAAGTAATTTCAGGTCCACCCACATTAACCCGGTAAACAACTTGGTACCCGTATTCAGACAATCCGGTAAATGGAGAAACCGGAGAAAGACCTGTGCCTTCATCCGTAATCAAAATATCAGGAGCTGAAACGAGCTCAATACCATTGATGAAAGCAGCAGAATTTTTCATAGGTTCAAAGTTAAGAGAAAGCTTAGGATCTGTCATGTTAATTAGATACTCCTTGACGAAAGGATCAGTTAGATTTTGGACATTAAAGTTATGAAGGAGAACATACTTATCGGTCCGGACAGAAAACGTAGCAGTCTGAAGATTAAACTTGGAATTCTTCAATGGAAAGAAATGAAGACGAATCCAATGAAAACCAGGACTAGAAAGTTCAAAAGTATAGGTAGCTTTCTGAACGAAAATACGGGCGGATTTATACAAAGCGGAAGAAACATTAGACGAAGCATCAGAAACTAAGATGTTTTCATCAGTTTGAAGGAAACTTTTGGCTTCATCATCAGTTTTAAACGTTCTACCGTCAGGAAGAGAAGATTTAGACGTGGAACCGCAACTAATAAGAATCTGATCAGCTGGCTTAAAAGTGCTGTTACTAGCAGCAGCAGCAGCAGCAGACGAAAAAGAAAAAAGATAACAAAAAATTACCAGGAGGATAGGCATTGAGGAAGAAGATAGAAAAAGTTTGTGTTTATTTTCTATCTCCATCCCTCCTTCCTGGACAGAATGAGAGAGGAGGGATTTTGGAGAAGAAAAAATTCAGTTGTAACTTTCAAATCAATATCTCCCTATTATGGGAATGCTAAAAAATTGTTTGTTATAATGTTTTTCATTCATTATAAGACAACAATATCATATGGTATGGATTACATTCTTTTTGTTTTCCTAGTTACAAGCCAATGTTTAAGGACCTTAAATGGATTTTTGCTCATCCATCTTTTACTTGCTATTAACAGAATACCTGCTATTTGAAATGGTCAACCACCATTCATTTCTTTTCTTTCTCTTTTTTCATAATAAAAGGAGTTAAAGATTAGTGAGTTATCTCTCTTTAACTTAACAAATTCACTTCCAGCACAAAACTTTAATTATTTTTCTGAATTTCATTATATTGTATTTTTCAAGAAAAGAAATACTATAGTGTACTAATAAAAGCTAGTTTGTGTATTGAAAGATCCCCAAGTTACTTGAGTTAACTATCTCAAATTCGTTAGTAGTACGTAGCAAACTTTACTTCAAAGAGTATCTAATTAGAACCCTGTGCGTATACACATTTTTACTTTATAAAATCTAAGTGAGCATAGAATACTCTTCAAGAGAAGCATGAGCTCTGGGTTTTATGGTAATCCCAATTAGACTATTTTATTGTTTTATTTTTGATTTGTTTTTATGGAACTTTGAGTTTTAAGCACTGTTAGATGACTTTTATACAAGTAATTTAATGGTGAAAACACGCAAAATAATTGTTTGTAAAATGCCAAAACCATAGAAAACACCAAAGAGAAGGCATAAATTAAACGATTATATTAAAATCAGAATAATAATTTCTAATTGGGAAAAAAATATTAAAAAAATTCTTTTAGTTTAATTATATCAGTTTTACTACTACTAATAATAAAAAAAAGTATTTTATCTTAGAAATATAATCTAATAATTATTTGCATCTAATTAGTTATTTTCGTTATGAATGGTAATTTTAAAACTTAGTTATGCACACAATGTTACATTCCCTCACCGTAAAACCAGACACAACATCTTCATTATAGAAATCCAAATTTTTCCTAGGTATTTTCTTAATCTAAATACACCAAAACTGATAATACGACTCACTTTTGTCATAAAGTTGTTTCTACTTTATACTCTTATTGATCTCAGTACGAAAATCGGAAATTTTAGAGCAATCACTGTCAAGCAAGAGTTTCTTTAAATCTTTAATGCCATTGCAATGCATCTATTGCTTGTTGGTGAAGTTGCTTGTCCCCAGCTGCCACCACATTGAAACCTGATCATATAACAACAATCAAAAAGCTATCGTTACCATCCAACTCAAGGTTTTAGGACATTAAAAATACATTAATACCCAAATAATCCGATTTACTACTCTGATATTACTAACAAGATCAAGATTAAATTGAAATTTACTCATCTGAAAACCTACTTGTTGCAGGAGAAGTTGGAGAAGCATCCCAGGAAAGAGGATCTCCTTTCCAATCAGTTATAATACCTCCAGCACCCTCTATTACAGGAACAAGGGCAAGAATATCGTATGGCTGGCAAAACAACATGAATCAAATTACACTTCGACTTTTTCCCGCGATGCAAAATGTGCAGATGAAAATTCCCATTGGCAAGTGTTTCATAACATTCACTAAAACATGCTGTAGGAGACAATGCTATCATAATGGAGTTGAAGCCATACAGCAGTTGGCATGCTTTCACAGTTCCATAACGCGTAATCAGAACTTACTAACTTATGCTAAAGGGTCTACATTTTAGGCAATTAGGAACAACCCTTCGCCATTCATGGAGATGAAGCTATATGGACTAATCAATCAATCAACAATACAACTGAAACTGACCATACCTTAAGGCCTGACTCAATGACAAGATCCACAAATCCGGATGCTAAAAGTGCATAAGCATAGCAGTCACAGCCATATAGTGGGACTTTCACCTGCAAACAGTAGAAAGAGGATGGGAGAGCTTAATGATAGATCATGCTTAAGAAAAAAAATCCATTTCAACAATGTGACTGCAGTTGTTTAGTCTAATCAAGACCTCTATTAGTTATCCAACGACAACACCCACTACGAGGACAAGTCGAAACTGGCCCATGTTCATATCCTAAAGCTGGTAAAACATAACCACAGCAAGTTAAATAGAAAAACGAGAAATTTCCCCTTACATGAAAATATGAACTTTATTGATGATTCTTCTGATATGAACTAAAAGTGATAATAAGACGGAAGAGTAGGATTAATGTACTTTAGGAGTTTAAGGCGAAAGAAGATAGCATTTGTAATATGTAAGGGTATTCTTTCATTGTGTTTGAACTAAAAGTTCTTATCATCACGCATTCGATCCAATATTGCAATAGTTTGAAAGAAGCTGAACATGTCAGTCAAACCTGTTACAGGATTAAACTAACCTTATTTCTAACACGGGTAAATGCCTCTTCAGCATCCCCACTAAACAGATGTGGACTTGTGGTGTACCTAGTAAAAGGAGAAACAGAGAAGACAAAATAGTCACAAATACACTCTACTCATGTGACTTAATAAAAAGTCAAATGCAGCAGACTTCTATTTCTTAACCATGACCTTTTTCATTTTACAAAAGAAAAAAAAAAGACGATGAGAACATACAAGTATGCTTGTGACAGTTTTGCACAACTTCGTGTGGACAATTCCTCCCCGTTTAGTGTTGTTCTCCTTTCGTTTATCCCAATCCATCTTTCCCTGAGTATAGGTTGATCAATTATGCCAAGAATCTGCAAAGATATCTTTCACACTTCAAAAGTAATACAACACTAGTCAAACAGAAGCTGACCACTCAGTTAAAAACTGGCCCCATGTATCACTAGCAAATCTTGTAAAATTCCTCGTTCAATATTATAAACAGAACTGACCGAAAACATAATTGAAAACTCATGATCTAGGAAGCACTTACACATGCAGGTGTATATATAATATGACATAATAACATCCATAATAAGTTACTGATTAATCAAAAAGAAAATTTTAATACTTCAAACTATTTAAACTGCCAAAAAAGGAGCAGCTAGATTTTTATTTCTTTTTTCTTTGGGTTTTTTTTTCATATATTAAATCCTCTTTTCTGTAAAAGCTTTTGTGTCCAGCAAGTGTCCATGTCTCCATATTCAAAAAAGAAAAAGTGGGAAAACTTGTTTTGGAGTGTCCCGAGTATCTGACATGATTACGGCAACATCCTAGGAGCATTAGTGCTTCATAGCTCATGATTACAAGAACTATCTTCAAAATCCGACTTGTCACTTTAGCTATATGTTGGTCAGAGATTGAAGAGTCGAGAGTTTTACCATTTCATAAGAAAAATGACGCTTACTAAAGTGCAAACAGCTATAGATATATAAGCAAAACCAAATAATGCTATTAGGAACTTGAGAGGTCATACACTCGTTAATGCCAATAAGATCATTGCACACATGCTCTTGTAATAGTTAAACCATAATACAGATATTTTATATGTTTTCTGTGAAGGACCAGTATATCAATAGCTCACTCAATTTCCAGGAAGACTAGTAGACTACCCTTCTTCAAAACATAACAATTCGTCAAACGCATCCAATAAGACAGGAAAACTTGAGGTATAATGGCTTATTCCCTATATTGCTATACCTTAATCTACTATAAGAATATTTGGAGGATATGACACTAAAAATTGGTTAACCTGACTGTTTTGGCATTAGAGAGGAAGAAAAGGAAAAGAAAAACCATCTAAAAACTATTCTTACTTAGCAACCCAAGAAGCTTATTTGCACTACAAAGAAACAACTCTTTTATGCCACAAGTAGAAGGCAGGTTATTCTTACCGGTTGACCTTTATGGAGTAGAGCAATGAGCGTACCAAACAAGGGTTTGCCTGAAATATTGAAGCGCTACGAAATCAGTCATAGAAAATATACAATAGGAGACCTTAATGGTAATATAAAATGAATGGAAGGAAGCATACCAGTAATAAAGCTCTTAGTCCCATCTATTGGATCTAAAACCCAAACATAATCGGAGAACTCTTCCTTGCACCTCCAGCCGTTCTCCTCACCGTAACTATAATCACAAGTCAACAATGAGAGATTGATTAAGTTTTACAGCGAAAGCTCAACCATCAATTGATTTGGCTTAGTTACAGAAACACAATAGAAGCAACTCACATGGCATGAGAAGGGAAATTCTGTAATATAATTGAAATCATAGCTTCCTCGGCTTCTCTATCTGCAATTGTTACAGGACCTGTGGCAAAAGGAATAGCAAAATTGAGTTCAGTTCAACCAACTTGAGCCAAATTCCATAAGCGTTCAGCCAAATTGAGTTTAGTTCAGTTTTGATGAGTTGAGCCATAAAGAACGGGGCCTAAACTGCAGAATCAGCCACAAATTCACACGCCGTCTTTTAGTGTTTTGAGATGAGACTGAGTATAGAAGGAAAAAAGCATATGAGAATTGATTGATGCGGCAATTCAAGGAATGAAAGACAAGCAATTCAATTAACAAGCGGGAATTTCGAGTTTATGAGTTGTGAGTAGTTGATTTCAGTTGAGTACACAGCAGTAGCATTGAGTTGAGTTCGTTTATAATTGAATATGAAAAAGTATAGTATACATACTGGAGTCATCCTTGTCGAGAATGTCGAATTTCTTGCGGAAATACTTGCGGATAACGTGACCGGAGGCATCGGCGAGGTTGTTGGCAACATCGGCGAATGCATGAAGATGGAATGGAAGAGCATCGGAAGGATGAGAGAGTTTAGAATTACAAGTCATAGATGATTTTGAAAGGGAGAGGAATGGAAGATTAGAGGATGATCGACGGAAATGGACGGAAGAAGAACAATCAGAGAGTGTGGATGGAGGAGGAGGAGATACAAATTTCGGAGAAAGAGACATTGAGATTGACTCAGCATTTGCAAATGCACTACTGCGATGCCGGAGACGTAGACGGATATCATGTGATTGCCATATTATTAGGGATTCAGATGTATGACAAGTGTTAAGTGGAATATGGACCATCTTAATGCTTGTCACACATTTAATGTTTTTCAACTTTAAGATTACGATTGTTATACATAATATATATTGAAATTTTTTACCTAAATTTAGAAAAGCAATTTTAATCTTTCTATAAGACATTTATTCAAGCAAATCATGCTCGTTAATTTACTCAATTTTACAAAATGAAGTTAATTACAAACTTTAGAAGATCCGGACACAAATGTTTTAATACTTCTTTTCCTCCAGGAATCAACAGAGAAGATGAGAATCGCTAACACATGCCCAAGAGATGTATCACGGAAAGAGTCCTAATTTCGAAACCATATGGAGTATATAAACACTTGTTAGTATTTACCAACTTCTGCATCCCGAAATTCTAACAACCCCAACTCCACACTGCAATGATCCCATTATCATAAACACTACTACGAATTCTAGTAAACCGAAATCCACGCACATGCACTAGTAATCCCAAATCTAATTATCTCATCTAATAAACCAAAATTCCACACTTGGCCCAAATCTAATTATCTCATCTAATAAACAGAACAATGCTTAACACGGTCCAACAGAGACATGTTTATATATCTCGGAATAGAATTTTTCTAAGATTATGCTAGAATGTGATTCCATGTATGTAGTGGATCTGTTTAGACATAGGGAGGTTCCTTAGTTTGTTCGGCTGCAATGTCTTCATTGGTGCTCTTCGAATTTCGCGGACTAATAATCCCAATTTAAGAATCTCATCTAGTAAGCCAAATTCCAGACTTGATAGTCCCACTCTAATACGTTCAGCCTTAATATATGTAAAGACTAGATCCCCTTATATTAAACAAACTACGCTATCCCATGATTGCAATCATAGAATCAAACACACTGTTACAAAAAAAATAAAAAAAATATAAAACCAAACCACTCAACAGCTTTAAGATGAAAACTTCAATACATAAGAGCTTTTTATATCTTTCAAGTTTCGGAATGCATAGTGATTTAAAACTGCTAATACAAAAATATGTGGATTACAAAACCAGCGTAGTGCCGTTTTTTCAGTCTTACTAGAGCGAAATCCATATCTTATAAAAGAAAGAAAGGAAGCATACATAAAATATTACAATCACCAAACGAAACATTCCATTCTTACACGCTCTAAAAATACATAACATAAATTAAATAAAATATGCATTTACACAGCCTCAAATCTTAATGGTTATGATGGCCAGGCAATATGTCCTTGATCTTGTCCATCATACTCTTCTTGTTCTGATCATGTTCTCCGGCTGAGGCAGTGGTGGTTGCTCCATGTCCAGCGGCAGGCTCTTCCTTGTGCTTTCCGATGTTTAATTTCTCCTTCAGTTTCTGCTTCAATCCCTTCTTCTTTCTTCTTCCTCCTTGCCCGTCATCCTCCGACTTCATAATCATAACAGTATTGATTAATTAATAAACAATGTTGTAAATTTACCCTAATATTTTGTTGGACACATGCATGCGTATGAACTCCAAAAAAATGTTAAATTTAATTTTGAACTACCTATATGTATTGAAACATCATTTCTAGAAAAACCTTAAAATGAAAAGAGAGAGACAGACATGTGTCCGACACGAATACAGATACGAGTACGCTAGTAAGGAGTAGTAAACGGACCGAACTAGAGCTAGAGCTGGTGGATCTTTGAGTCTCCTGTACCCTGGGAACCTCATCATGGTGCTCTGGCACAGGTACAGGCATAGGAGCAACTGGTTCTTCTTCTTGTTGGATCTTACGGGTTTCCTCGTAATGCTCAACAGTATGACCAGTCTTATCAGTATTAGCTAACAACCCAGTTGCCGGAACGTCAACAACATCAACAGTGGTTCCGACAGGAGCTTCAGAGGTAGCTATGCCAGTGATATGAACAGGATTGCCGTGCTCATCAGTGAGTTGAACAGGATAACCCTGTTCATCAGTGAGCTGAATAGGGTTTCCATATGCATCCCTGATATCTGCCATTTCTTACAATAAAATAACACTTCAATTAATGGATTCTCCAAACAAGGAAGGAAGCTTAAAGAGGAGATGCATGGCGGTGGAGATGCATGGCAGTTCAGCACCTTTTTACACGTGTTTGTGGTCCGACACGTTCTAGGGTACGTGTGACTTCCTTACTATTTTCTTTACCACATAAGACAATATGACAAACTCTTCTTTAGTTTTCAGATATGGAATCACATTCCAATCCTTCTTCTTTTTTCAAAATAATATTTGATGTAAATGATTTTTTTGACATCCATTGGTTTAAGCTCCTTTTCTAGGACACAATATATTGATACGTACGTCACATTATGCACTAATGATTAATCTGAATTTAGCTAACTAATTTCTTAATTTATCTCTCTCCTCTCAATCATGCATTCATTCATATCCATTTTCCTTAGACTATACCACTAACTTAAAATGTTTCCTTTATCGGGTAATTAAAATTATAAAGTTTGGTTGATCTCAAAGACCCCCTATATATTTGGTCCGTCTTTCATCTCCTTTTTAAAAGTTATGGCTTTCTCAGCTATTTAAGTAAAATCTTGGAAATATTTTTGCATAATTTACAATGATTCCAAGTTTCGACAGCCAACTAAAATTTTATTGAATAAATTAAAAAAGAGAGTTAAGAATCAAGATTAACTCGTCAATTATATGATTTCAGATTCAATAACAATGACGAACTTATCGCATTTTCTGAAACACTACTAAAATGTTACAATTTTTTGTCTCTTTTTCAAAAACGCTACTGAAACTCTAGAAATCTTGTTGCGTTTTGTGAAATGCTTCCGAAACACTACAATACTAGTCGCTTTAAGACTTAACAACCTCAAACAAACCGGGAAGTCCAACCTTAAAAAAAAAAAACAAAAAATTCACATTTCAGGATAAGACATACTACAAAAATAAAGAGCCTAATCCGAAACAGAGGTAATCCATTAATAAAATCACACAACATGATATTTGCCATATTGACGTGTGAAGTTGTCTTTTAACCATACAAAGGTCAATTCATGAATTGCCTAAGCAAGACCATACAAAGGTCAATTCATGAATTGCCTAAGCAAGAAACAATTATCTGTACAAAATAAGAATTGAATCGCCAGTCTTGTGATACATTTCCTTGTATATTTTTTTCCATGATTCATATAGGGCCTTTTTCCTGTGAATTTCTTTACTTTTACTTTTTATCTTTACAGTGTAACTCCACAAGCTAATCTTGTGGATTTTCCTGAATGTATGCATATGAATGCATGATATACTAAACCAATCTTCCACAAATGACATCTTCTGCTCCTCTCAACCCCTTTTGAATGCAGAGAAGATCAACTCGGAGAATCTGTACGCATCAAACTTGGTCAAGTACCGTGATTTAAAAAAATAAACATTAGAAACATTAGCTTCAATCTAATGCTGAAGCTAATCATAAAAAAAGAAGCATATTCTCACCTCTTAACAACTTCTTCACACTTTCAACGACCTAGTCCAGAAGAATCCCTTCTTTTTCGTAGTGTTGCTCTCTGCCATAGATTTACCAACCTTGGATCCAAATGAGAAATGCCTCTTCAAGAAAGGTTTTGTCGAGGAGCTCTTCATGCTGGAACTAGAAGCCATCTTTGTACCTTTTCCCTCACGTGTGCTACTTTTCATACGATCCAACACAACAGAGTCAACATCAAGATCACTGTCCACAATCCGATTCCTCAATCTTTTATTCTTTGCCTTCAAATCTAATTCTGCTTTAAAAGCTTTTTGAGAGAGCTTACGGGTTTGCTTCTCCCCCATAGTGCAAACAGGGCAACAAGGATCATACTTGGATATTTCCGGGGTCAATGTTTCCAAACACTCCGCATGATAAACATGCCCACAAATTAGGACAGAGACAACGGAGAGCTCATTACTCATCACAAGCTTCTGGCTACTCCACAAAGATTTCTCAGTCAATAGCTTTGAGCAAACTCCACAAGTTTGGAGGTCAACAGAGGAAGACATTGATAATCGATCACTGGATCTTGTTTTCTCATGATTGAAACTCCTCAAGGAATCATTGTCTGAAGACCACTTTTCCCTTTGAGAACTAGCCATGAGCTCAGAAAATGCATGCATAGACCAACCATCTGAAGACCCACCATGGGATCCTCGAGTTGGCTCATTGCTCCATGAAGGGACTAAGGGCCTCTCTTCTGGTACTAACAAGCTGTTTGTTGACTTAATTTCTGAAACTCGTGAGTCGGAAAAGCGACCAAAAGACTGATGGGGCCAACTTGGAGTGGTTGAGTGAGCAGGACGTAGGTAATTTTGGGATGACGCTGGAGATGCTACAGATGAAGTTGAAGGCAATGAGAGAGATAGTTTCATGGGAGAAGGGTCTGAAATTGCCGGGGATTCTGTCGATTCCTTAACCTGAAAGGAATATAAATAGTAGAAAACTTGTCATATAAGTGTCAAACTAAAGAAAATAGATCAAATAAGTGCCCTTCATAAGATGAAAATCTACCTGTTCCAAACTTGAGTCCAATGAGACGTTCCTTGAGACAGAACGATCTGCCACAAAATTTAAAAACAATAACTCACTAAAACAAATGAAAAAAGGGGAAAAAGAACTAGTGAAATGATTATCATTAGAGAGCAGTCTGTTGATGTTGTAGTCCAATCTGTCTAACAACTACTTTGCAGATGTGAGAACTGGCAAAAAGACTATAAACATGACTTTATTATTGAGAAAAGTGAAAAACAAATGTTACAGAAGTTGTATTGTTGATAATGAGTAGATCTAACTATTCAACGTCAGAATTCTAAAAGGGAACAGGAAAGAATGTCTTATTAGGAGTGCATAGTGTCGTTGGATTCCATTTTTAATCTAACCGACAGATTTAGAGATTTATCAGCTTGCTTTATTTTCTCTCAAAGTATTACCATTTTCACCTTAATTGAAGAAGCTTAGTCAAAACAATTGTAACCTGAGGGACTATGTTAGCAACTATGAGCTAAAAAGCCCGGAATCACGTTAATAATCTCTCAATATGTGTGATGCATGTAGCCAACCGAATGGGTGGAGAAAAAACTAAAGTTCGGTTCCTCTTCACCCTTCTCCATAATCACTAAACTTTTTATTTTTTTACCATGATTGAGTTCCCAATTTACATAATCCTTTGTTTGGAGCATTTTGAAAGAAATGTAAAAGCTACTCTAAATCTCCAAGCATTTTACTAGAGATAGCACAGGAGCAGCTGCTGACAAGAAGCACAACTTATCATCATGGCTAGAGAACTATGTAGTCAAAGTTAAAAAAAAAAAAAAACAATTGCCTTTCTGCCTCAACTTTACCTATTTAACAAATCATATTCCTTAAATCTGATGAAACTTATTATGTGTGTGTGTCTACATATTATGGAGAGCTTCAAGTCAATAAGCCAAAAGAAACATATGTTAAGAGCTATAACAGAAAACCATGACGCCAAACAAATAGAAGCAGAGCTCCCTTAAAGAAAAAGCTTTACATTTCATAATATAAGGCACTTGGAGACATAGCAACGCAATCACCAAGCAATTAGTCAAGGCTACATTGGTCACAAGGTGGAGCTTTCTAACATATGGAAATAATAATAGAAAGGATCTGGGGTGGAAACCAACGCAAAATAAGTTCAGTCTAAAAGAAGCTATTTCATTTCATATGATGAAATTGATGGAAAAACTAATTTCCGAAATGTTTGATGCAAACATAATTGGTCACTTGATAAGGCTATGGGTAAAAACTAGAACCATTTTTGTTACAGTTCTGTTTCAGGCAATGAAATATAGAAGTTTGAAGCACTCATTGTTTCCCAGTTATTGCTCTAACTTGCAGTTTTCCCTCTAAATATCTAATTCACAAAATTGGTAACTATATCAAACTAGACTGATCAAGCCTCTTCAGTATCTGAATCACATCATGTTGAAAAACAAACAAAAATTATCAAAATTATACAATATTAAGGCCCCTACTTTTATTGTTTTAGAAGTAATTTTATAAGTTACAACAATTTTATCATGATATTAAACAATTAAGAAGAATGGGACCATATTGCCTAAAGGGCATTATACGGGTCGAAATACAGAATTGAAACAATTCAATCAAAAGAATAATCTATCAGAACTTTACCTGAAGCAGGAGTCCTCCTAAATGTAGCAGTACCTTCAGATGATGGGGACTTCGGCCACGTACACCTCTGAAAACTATCCAAGGGGCTATCATCCCCTGATGCAGGAGCTGGACTGTACTTAATATTTGGCCCCTCATTTCCATTATTAGCATCTGAAAACCATGTTACAGAAGTCTCCTCTCCTGCTACTCGCCCTCTGTTATCCCATCTAAAGCTCCATGATGGTGAATGTCGTATATTCCTATGCAAGATATCACTACTTGGTCCACTTACAATATTTTTATCTCTAGCAGCAACACAACATGCACCTCCCATAGTTAAATGCACTGTATTGCCAAGTGTTCTTATAGAACCCAACACTTCTCACTCACATGTTCCAATTATAAATCGCACTTAGTATCTATCCAGCACTATTCGATTACTGAGGAATGGTAATCTCCTGCAAATAAATGAAGGAAAAACAAAACCAATCACATTTAGTACTACGCGATTCATTCATTGAAAATTCAAACAAAAGGAGTCCACCAAGAAAGAATCGAACAAAAAAATTTCTTGGCAACTAAAAAATAACAAATCACAAACCCAATTCATTCAAATCATCAGAAAAATTAACCTTTTTTTTCCTATTATAAGTTTAAAAACAAAAAACAAATGGAAACTTATTGTTCAGAAAAGCTTACCCAAGTTAGGGAAGAAAAAAGAGGTCTCAAACGTCAAAATGAATGCTAGATGAAGAAAAAATAGGGCAAGAAAATTCAAAGTCAAATTACTTCATCAATGGTCAATAATGAACCAACAAATTGTTCACAAGGATGAATTAGAAGTTTTTTATATTAGTAAACGAAAGTGTCTACCCACACTCGCAAAGTCAGGCCAAACCAGATAGTTTATAGTAGAATTTTTGTCAATGTAAGACAAATTTTGATGAAGCAAAGACTCGAACCACCTATATATATACTGGAATTTACAGATTGTCAGTCAATAAGAGCTAAATTTTGACGAAATAGAGACTCGAACCTGTAGAAAATGGAGTTTCTTACGAAAACTTATGATTGAATTAGGAGATGAACAGCAAAAGAAAAGGAAAAATTTCTGAGCTTCCAGCACTCACTGGTTCACACCAACCCCACCCAACCAAACCAAACCAAACCACTAAAAAAAAATTATAAACAGAGAAAAAGACAAATTACACAAAACAATTATTTTTTGAAAGGGAATAGATAAAAGAGTAAGAGAATCGGATGAATCTGCTACTTCATAGGTAGATGAAGAAGATTGAGTCCTAATCTAAAACTAGCAATTTCAGACAACATAAATATGGAAACTCAAACAGATCCGATTTTATCGCCGAAAACTTTAAAAAAAAAAAAAAAAGTAGTAGACAGAAGTAAATAAATGAATTAGAAAATGAAATTACAAATCAAGCATCGGAAAAATCAATAACCTGAAAATACGACGCCGTTGAACGGAAACTGGAGAAGAGAAGATAATAATAATAATGATGATGATGATAGTGCGAGCGAAAGAGAGGAGAGGAGAGGCTGTTGTTGTTTGTTGCAGCAGAATGAGAGAGACGCAGAAGAAGAAGAAGAAGAAGATGGATACATACATGAGAGGGATGTTTTCCGACGGTTCATTTAACGCCGTCATATTGTTCAGGAATATATTACTCCTATAGAATTTGACGGAGTTAGGTGACGTACCTATATTTATTTTCTGTTTTCCACCAGCTGACACGTCTCCTACACATTTCCCTCCTATACTATACGCGGTAAAATTTGTAATTATACATGTAAAAGCGAAATTATTTTTCCTCCATTGAAAAAAGTTAAAATAAAAAAACCCTGCCGCCTTTTTCTTTTTCTTTTGGACCTACTACGTAATAGTAGTATTATTATTATCATTGTTCAGCTAAATACAAATACATAACTTTCTAAACTTGTTTTAGAAAATTATAATTGTATTTTTGAAATTTTAAAAATTATAAATAGCTTTATATTTGTTACAATGTAATAAATAGCTCTTTAATTTCGAAATCGATGTATCAAAACATACAAATTTTAAATGACACGTACTACAGGTGAAAGTTTATGATACAAGATGTCGGAAATATTGTAAATGATATTGTTTCCACGTCTAGATACGATCAATTTTAAATTAGGGAGTTATTCAAAACAATTGGTAGCTGTGGTAAAAGATGACAATAATCAAATGTACTCAGTAGTGTGGGTTGTCACTGATGATGTCGAATGTACACATATATGATGTTGGTTTCTAGATCATAACATTTTAAAATTTGGAGTTATGTGTTGCAATACGTCTACTTTAAAGGATAGTTTGTTACATTTCAAAGTTGAGGAAACTAATTACACAAATTTGCCAAGTTTAGAGGGTTGACATCCCGATTGTAATTAAGCTTTTTTTTTTATTTTATGTTTTCACTTTTATTACAATAATAAAAGAGAAAAAGCGGGAGTAGAAGTATACAACTTTTTTTTTTTTTTTTTTTTTGATAAGTAGAAGTATAGAACTGACTTCCACTAGAAAGGGATGCCTTCCGATGTACGCAGAGTGCGTAGTACGCATGCCATGCTTTTCACGTTACAAAGAAAGTAATTAATTAGTGAGAAAGAGGTTTAATTGTCATAAAGATTCTGATTGGGCAAAAAGTCTAATATTCCTACTTATTATTATAATTATTTCTAAATTTGGATTCTCTTTTTCTGTTTGTTTTCCCACACTTCCAACATTTGATTTTACTAAGTAAATTTTGATTCTTTTGCTACAAATTTGTTTTCATGATAGGGCTCAATTTTAATTATTTTTTTTTAAAAAAATGAACGTGGTACAATTCTTTCGTTTTTCTGGGTCACTGGACATTGCCGAGAGTTTCTGTTAATGAGTTTCTTTGGCAGAAACAACCTTTTACAAGAATACAACTCAAGCGCTCATAAGACTCCCTTTCTACTCTAGTTGATTCTCTTCAACTATTAATAATCCTAAGCAACAATAAAAGAACTAACCATAAGAGTTGGATTTTCCATACTGATAATCTTCAATTAGCAGCACCAAGCATAATAATCAAGGACGCGTATTTCCATCCCAAGCTTGGATGACAAGATATTCAGAAGTTTAAACAAGTAATTTAACACGTGTCTAATGTGTCAAATATCTATTGGGATTCAGCTGAAAAGATCAAACCATACATCATGGATATCAATGAAGAAATGAAAAATGCTCAATACAAGTACTCTGATGATCTGAAGAAAAGACATCAATAAAACACATATTTTCAACAGGTTCTTGACTCGATGAATGCAATAGGTGAAGAACAAAGAATTGCCACTGAGCAAGTTGTTCGTCTTGATCATTGTCTTTCCACTCTTGAAGATACTCTATAGGGTCATGGATTGTAGATTCGAGAAATTAAGTAGCATGGTCATATGAGACAAGAGATGCTTACGGATAATACCGAGAGTCAAGATATGACTAATAAGTTTTTGCTAGCACTAAATGTCTATCACCACTATACTTCTCGTGATCTGGATCAGACTCATCTAGATCACATGTTCTTGTTAAACTCCATCATAAACAAATGCTCCCTAAACCAACTATTGACATCATCAGTAAACTCGACACCAATTTTCGAGATGTTGCTCCACTTTTGAAAACCTTGAGTCCTTCTAAATCTACATACATTCATAGAAAGTCAAGGTATGATTTGAAAATATCTCAATCCAATAGGTGAAGAACAAAGAATTGCCACTGAGCAAGTTGTTCGTCTTGATCATTGTCTTTCCACTCTTGAAGATACTCTATAGGGTCATGGATTGTAGATTCGAGAAATTAAGTAGCATGGTCATATGAGACAAGAGATGCTTACGGATAATACCGAGAGTCAAGATATGACTAATAAGTTTTTGCTAGCACTAAATGTCTATCACCACTATACTTCTCGTGATCTGGATCAGACTCATCTAGATCACATGTTCTTGTTAAACTCCATCATAAACAAATGCTCCCTAAACCAACTATTGACATCATCAGTAAACTCGACACCAATTTTCGAGATGTTGCTCCACTTTTGAAAACCTTGAGTCCTTCTAAATCTACATACATTCATAGAAAGTCAAGGTATGATTTGAAAATATCTCAATCCCCTTTCAATCTTATTTAAAATCTAAGAGTAGTTTATAATCAATTTTTACAGGATACAAATAACTCATTCTTGAATCGAATTGAAAGTTTAACACTTGCAAAAGAAAAGGCATTTTCATTGATCATGACAAATGACTACATAAATCTCGTTTTGATCAAAGAAAAGATGAATAAAAAATGCAAATAATCTTGGAATCCTATTTATAAATCTTGTCTTGATCGAAGAAAATTTGAAAAAAAAAAATGCACATGAACTCACAACTCTATTTATAAATTCGGTCTTGATCGGAGATAAGAAGTAATATTTATATTGAGAGAATTATGCACTTCACGATATCAATCCATTTACTTTTTGGAAAGAGAAAGCATATTCAATGTCTTTTAATTAATCGATACAACAATTCGGTTCTCAAAACAAGCAACAACAAAAAGACGTCTTCTTATGCAATCTCATACTACACAGTAAAGTTTTCTCTCATATAAAAAGGGTGACCAACACCTCAATATTCTTGGACCGTTGGATGAAAATGGTAACGGCTGAGATTTTGCATCCTCCTATAGAACCAATTTTGATGCTTCGATTAAAGACTTTTCCATATATAACAAATCACCAATAGGGCCGGCCCTAAGTCCCAGAGCAAATAGGGCCCAAATAAATCAATCTAATATGCCTACCTATTATATGTACTTGTGGATATTATATTAAACAAATAAATTAAATGCGTCTATATATTCATGCGCTATAACATATTCAGGCCTAGGAAAATCTAATATACTTATACAATATTTATGTCCTTGAGCTTTAATTTCAAGGCCTATTATTTCAGAAGACCAATTGTTCCCGTATTTGTGGAAATTATTCATCATCACAAACTAGAAAAGAAATTTATAACTAGCAAAGATCCTTTCTATTTTATTTTTTTAAATAAAATAATTGATAAGTTAAAAATTAGGTTTGTGATTTTTCTGATTTCTAAACAAATGTTTGTAGTATAACATTGTGTAAATAAACGCATGTGGTATGAAGATTTTTTGTAAAATAAGGTATTTTACATCATTACGTTTTAATAATAACGAAGTACATTTCAATCTTTTTTTTTTCAAATACATTTAGATATCGATAAAACATAGCTCTTTCTTAATATCGTCCACTCTCAAATTGAAATTATGAATCTTATTATGAACGTTTTACGTTTTATTTAATTTGACGATTTACGAATTAACTTGATGTTTAAATTTATTTTACAAATCGACAATTTGATATGGACAACCAATATTTTGTCAATATATATATATATATATATATATATATATATATATAAGTTTTTTAAAAGATAAAAGTTTCATTAGAACTCAACAATGTGATTTCAGATACTTTTATTGTAAAAAGATTCATACCACCTACCTCTATTTGCAAAAAAATCATACCACATATCTCTATTACAAACTATTAAACCACTATCTCATATTTAACAATAACATTTTCCTGAAATAAAACTATCATAATAAACTATCATCAAAAACTCAACTCCATTTAATTTTGTCAATTCCACCATTTGAAAGAGAATGCTCTTCTTACTTAATTTCTGAATACAAAATATGTTTGTTACATATATGCCTATAAAATAAGAGTAAACTCAAACTTTAGTTATATGCTAAATCCATTCGCTCATATTTTAATACAAAGAAAATTAAAAGGGAAAGAAGAAAAAGTCCATTACATCGACCAATATTATTATTATCAAATGAAAAAGAAAAAAGAATCAACTTTGGTGGAATTTTGATCATATCACCAAAAGTCACTTCATTAATTATGATTGTATAATATATATAAACTATCAATAATGCATTACACATCTTAATATAAATGATTTATTGCACATAAGAGTCCCTGCTTTGATGATTAATGTACTTGAATCCAATCAACGTTTTATTTGTGAAATTTTCTATGAAGGGTCAAATTTGATGTTTATTTTCCACATATATTGAATACAAGGATGAATAGCTAATATACTATAAGAACTTGTCATTTTGTTTTTTATTTTTGGACTTTTCATGCATATTTATATATTTTGCCATTCCCATTCTAGCATTAAGGATTTATGTTAACACAATTTCTCCCAAAATGTACTATATAATAATGATATTTTTATATATATCTAAAAGGATTATATTCAAATATTGAAATTTTTTTATAGCCCCCAAAACATGGCTATTCTCAAATCGAAACCATAAATCACATGCTAGATATTTTATGATCTTTACTAAGTTGGCAGTTTATGCAACCAACTTGATGTTTATGTTAATTTACATATAGCTACAATTCAAGAGAACCTATTTATGTGTAAATGTAAGGTTTTTAAAAGATACAAATGTCTTTAATTATCATTAGAAATTAACCATATAAAATAAAATAATGTGATTTGTAAAGAAAAATAAAAAATACAGCATATATACCTCTGTTTGCAAATAGAGCAAAATTGTAATTTTCCCTTGATAATACATATATAAAGAAAATGTACATAAAATATATATGCATTAGTTCATTATTTATTAAATAATAAAATATATATTACATCCCGGTCATATAGAGAACAAGCCAGAAAAAGGAAGACTACAACTTACTTAATTATACAACCATACTTAATTTCTCTAGTATATAACATAACATCCATCAAAACTTGGTATATATATAGTGGCATAAATACGTACATGCACAACTAGCAATATAGTAAATTATATATAATATATGTATTTATACTATGAGTAAGGTACTTTATTTATCTTATATATATTTGTAATAGAATAGGGTGATCAGTTGGGAATGAGCTTGAAAGGAGGCCTAACAAGAGCAGGTGCTGGATCATAATTTCCATAGTCTCTGTTATTAGCTCTTAACATCCTTTCATTTATCATACCTTCTTCTTCCATATTTGCTTTTGATACTTCCTATTCATCAACCAAAATTTGTTTATGAATATTTTTACTATCAACAAAATGTGATATAATACGATACAATATGATATGATATGAAACTAAGTATGGCACTAGGATAGTTTTTATCATCTTTTTTTAATGATATAACTATTTTGATTATGAGAATGCTGCCAAGTAACTAGTTAATTACTAAATAACTCAATTTAGTTGATAGGTGAAACCAAAAACGGGTTCTTATATATGGAAATGCTAATTGAATTTAAAGAGTATACAACGCAAATTCACTCGATTTTTTACTGAAATTTAATCAATATATGGAGTTTCTGAAATTTGAGGGCTTTAGTTTTTATCAACTTGAAAGGATCCAAATCTTTAGTTTTAGAACGTCTAATACCATAACAAAACTAACTCAAAAGTTTAAAATGGCAGGTAGAATTTTAAAAATAGTTTTTTCATTATTTCTTACACTAAGTAAGTTTATTCTTTATCATTTTAATAAATTTTGCACACAATGCTTATTGTGGAAAAGATTTCTAAAATACAAGTTTATTCTAGCCATTTTGGTATTGTTGGTGCCAATATAATCTTTTCGGAGGAAAAGTGTTCTGAGAAAAGTTGACAATTGGATGATAGGTATATTGTATGTTTAAACCGAACTGAAAATTACTAAATTGAATTGAATTGAAGTGCTATTGAAAAAAAATATTAAACTGAAATTAAGTACTAATAAGTGATAAAAAGAAACTACTACAAATAAACTATTTGATTCAAAAATTTAAGTTAGGTTTTATCTAAACATAACTTAACAATTAATTAATGGTTGGAGTTGTAAAATTTTGAACTCTGTCATTTGAATCCCAAACATAATTTTGAGAGTTAAGATATAGTATTAAGCGTTAGGGTAAATAATTTAAAAGTTCCAAAGTGCTTACATAATATATTATTTAGTTTCCTTATTTTGTAAAACACATTATGAGGTTCCAATCTTTTGACCTAATTAACTTTTTGGTCTTTTTTTATACGTTTTTTAGATTTTTAACGTAACATATTTTAATTTTCAAGACATCTATACTACCATACAAAATGATTTCATGATTTTATAATGTTCTGCAACCTATTCATGCTGAAATACAATGGTTATAAATCTGAAAAAATAGACAGAAAGATCAAAGGTTAATTAACAAAAGATAGAGACCTTTTAAAATTATTCACCCTAATTTTTATTATCATTTCTGAGACATCAGACACACATGATATTTGCTCGACATGTATATAACAGAGACTAATCTTACTATGTATTGAAATTTCACTCTTAATGAGGTTGTCATGAATTGACTTTTTAATTTGAAAGCTTTGAAATCATATTAAAGAATCATTAAAATGATTTGAGGGTATTGTGATATCATGAAAACAAACTATATATGCATGTAATATGAAAGTTTAAGCTCATTACACTTCTAGTTCACACATTGAAAAAGAAGTTAGAGATATTTTAACAATAGTTTATGTTAATCATGCGAGTTTTATTATTTGAGATGAAGTGGGAGTGAAAAGATGATTAGATTAAGGGTTTAGATCATTAAAAATACAAACCTGATGAGTGGAATCAGAGTGCTGGTTGTGCACAAATTTGGTTGGTCGACCTGCAATTCAATAATCAAAACAAATTATTTTAAACAACAAAACCTAGCTACATAATTAATTGAGCCCTAGAAGACATAAACATCAACTTTAACGTACGCATGCAAATGGAAACTACATATTGGGATTTAAGATCACTATAATGGTGCACTTTTCCTCAAAATAATGCTTTCTTCTTTGCAGTGCTAGTTTTAACTCAAATCAAAATTTATTGTAAAAGAAAGGATAAGCAAAAATACGGTCACCTAAAATTTTTTGACACGAAAACGAACCCGGAGAAGCATTTGCTCGGGTTTCGAAATTTGAGGTTAAAACTAGCATTACAGTGAGAAATTTATTAATTAAACCAGAGGGAGGTCAATGATAGAATTTTTTTCAGAAAATGTGTTATTGTATAATGGGGAGGTTTAGGGTAGAAGATGAAGAAAATAATGGAAGTAGGTAATGAAATGAAGGGGAATAATGCAATTGCAATGGAAGAAATAAAAGAAGACCTGCAAAAGTGGAAAGAGAGAGTAAGGTTGAAATAAGGAGGAAGACAAGAATAGATTTCTTCATCATCAAAATGATTGGGGACATTATTATTATTAACTTATCAACCTCTTCTTTCTTTCTTTCTTTCTTTTTTTCTCTTGAAAAGAGAAGAGCAGTACCCTTCTATATGAAGCTTTTCTTCCTGAAAGAAAAACACATAACTATAAAGCCAGTGATTGAATGATTTTTGTGATTATTTATTTTCAAATCATAAAAGGAAAAGAAGACTACTTTTTCTCTTGTTTTGTTTGTTGCACTAGTCTATCAAGTTAGTGGATTTATATACTATTTTATTACCCTAACAGTATTGCTCTTTTGAAAATGATTTCATGGAAATTATCTAACTACCCTCCTTCGCCATGTCTGCACACATTTCTTCCATTATTATTCACTGTTGCTATTATTCAACGGGTTTCCGAACACCATATTGGATGCCGATTAATTCAGTTTTGATAATATAATTCGATGGATTATGATTTTAAATTCTCTTTCATGTTAGTAGTGGGAATCAAACTGTGATTTTTTTCCTAACTCAGCCCACCATCTACTGTATAAACTAACTACCAGTCGGTGAATTCCCCCATTAGTTACGTACAATTTAACATGCATCAACTTTAATTCTGTTACCATTTATATACAATAAGTACAAACTGTAATATATATGACCAACTACATATTCGGTATTTTATAACATAATTTTCTATGGCCCTCCTATAAGTTGAGCAAGATGCACCATCATAAATCTCAACTTGAAAAAGAGCATCCGAAAATGGTCTTGAGAGGTTTGGTAACAATATTAGCAACCCGATGAAAAGTAGGTATCTAATGTACACGAAGAAGGTGTTTAGACACCCGATCACAAATAAAGAAAAATTCTACCTAAATATGGTTACTCGGATAATACAAGATTGTGGTGACGATTAAATATATGTAGCCGAGATATTAACACAGAGTAGACATGGGGTGAGACGCCAAATATCTGATTCCTGTAAAACAATTTGAAGTCGGTCGGCCCCTAGGCAGCCACAACTCGATATTCATGCTTACGTGGAGGAGCGAGCAATGGACCATTGAATTCATGGGTGTCCCAAACACTAGAGACTGCCCAAATATAAGGCATATCTAGTAGAAGATTTCATGTCGTCAAGACTCCCAACCCAATCCGCATATGTAAAACCGTGAACAACAATGAGGAAGTAGTGTTGATAACGAAAAAGTCCAATGATCTATGGTTTGTTAAGTATCCGAAAATGTGTTTAACACATTGTCATTGAATGTTAGAGGTCGGTATATATCATTTCCAACTACTAGACTTTGTTTGCAAATGACGGAAACCACATAATTATTCCTTTCAATTTTCCCAAAAGAAGAATTAGTTAATTAGATGATAAACAAAAGGGTAAAATAGTATATATACTAGTAGAGGAAAAGCAAGGACTAAAGGGGTAGGTGATTAGGGGATAATTGTGGCATAGTTACACTAAAAAGAAGAATTAGGTTAGCATAAAAAAAGGTAAAATGGGGGAGAGTAGTGCTTCCAATTATCCTTAAAGACAAGGACAACCTACCAAATATCATTTCTACTTTGACAGGACAAGACACTTGTGGAGAATAAAACCTTTCTTTTTTATCAATCCCTATATGACTCTCCAGGTTTTATTTAATTATAAAGTATATCCCACTTAGGGCTCCCTAATCCCTAATTTCCTTCACTTTCTTCTATATTGTCCACATAATTTGAAAAATCATCCATCAAGGTATGATTAGAGAAATTTTTATTTTTTCATATGTATATCCTCAACATCTCGATTATTCTTTATATTATCTGCAACTTGCATGAGTAATTAAAGTGTAAGATTATAATCATTTCTTTTAATTATTGTTGCCTCATGAGATGTCGTTTGTGATATAATTAACAAATGAAATATGATGAATGGAAAGGTATAGACCAATTATATATGTAATGTGTCCTTGTTTCTATCTTAATTAAGTGCTTTGCCACTTAAGATAGCAATACCCATCTTTGGCTATGATTTGATTCACTTCAGAAAGAAGGAAGATACTTAAGATGTTGGTTTCTTAGTTTCATAATAACTGGACACTTGACACACCTAATTACAATTCTTCATACTACTTATTGGTCAATATCTATTTTGGGCTTTCAGATTCAATATTTCTAATATTTCCCCCATCAAGGAAAATAAGTTTTTTTGTTTTTGTTTTTTTTTTAACAAGTTTAATGGATGACAGAAACTCATCATATTCACTTACTCAGTTACTAACTAAATAAAGTTTAATCGGTCGTCATTAGATCTGAATTCTAAATGCAACAACCAGCTGAAGATTCCAATCTAGCGGTGACGGACCTAATAGCACTTGAACAATTAGTGACTTGTTGAATTGTTGTAACAAAAAAATCATACACTTATTAATTATACATAAATGATATAAAGATTAATATAGCATGATCCCTCTTAATTTAGAAAACCATGTTAGCCTCCTAAATCATGATAAAAAAATAACATAATTAACATCCCAAATCCACATGGTAGAGTAATGAAAGATTTGGACAAATTCAAATACATATCACTTAAATAAAATTGATGAGCCAAAAGAGCACTATAGTATATTAAAAGGGTCAATGTATTACTTTTGAAGGCCAATAAATAACATGGTTGTTTTGAACAAGTTCATAGTGCCATTGATATATTACTCCATTATATATCTTTAAAAATTACCTAAGCATTGCGACTATTAGGAACGCAAAATGAACTTGTTAGACAGAACTTTGAATTTCCTACTCTAAACATACCTGTAAAGGAGTACAACCTCGACTAAACCCAAATAAAATTATCTTAAATGAAGTGTTGAGAAGATGATTCAAGATACAAATTTTTGATATCCTAAACTAGCAGCTTAAGGTATCATTAAAATCCGAACTGATAGATCCCCAGAGTGACAGATTCTCGGACCCGATAGTTTTAACAAAAACTAAATTTTCATCGAAAGGATTCAAATTTTAAGTAAAATAGTTAAACTGATGCTGTAGTAATGTGCATAGCGGTAATTGACATGTGAATGCAAATCATGCTCATAGATAAGTTGAGATTAGTTTCGAATCAACTTATTTTCGAAGATCATTCGTGTCCTTCCAAATTGTAATGTAAACAGTTTTGCTTCTTTGGCCTTCAATGATGGAGACATAGTGCATATGGACAAGACAAGGTCAATATGCCAATTTTAGTGTACCATCACTTCAACTCAAAATGACATGAGATTATCCTTCAAATATATAGGCACTTCCAGAAATGTGCACAAGTCAACACAAGGGCATGAAAGCTACAGATATAAAACCAAATCAAATTCTTCAAATACTATATACACATAATATGAGAAATGGTATCACATCCAAGAGGTACTATGTTACTGAAATGACTATGATGATGTCCCAGAACCTTCACCTATGCTGTTGCTTTCATGCCGAAGGCTATTTTCCCTACTGTAGGCAGCTTTGGCACCCTATGAATATGATAAGATGTAATTTCAACACATTATCCATCAATGAAATATATCAAACTACACAGTATAGGTCAATATGGATGAAAGAAAACCCAGCACTTACTTGAAAGATAGTTCCGAGTTTTTTCAATGCCTTTGCTCGTGCTTTCAGAACGTCCTTCGAGACACTAGGGTCTCTAAGTACCTGAATTGGAATATGAAATTGTAAAGACAATGACAGAAAAAAAAATTAGTTGTTCTATGGCAAACAGCCTTGCGAATTTAGGATTCTTAAGCCAAACTATTATTTTTGTTTTATTTGACAGAAGGTCCTGTATCCATGCGTCAACAGAAACATTTATAGCTCAGATCAATTCTCAAACTCCTTTAGCTAAAGCTGATCAAGTGGATACACCGTGTAAAACTGAATTAAGTTTATTATCAAGTAGGTATGAAATGTGTCATAATAACTCACATACCTTAGAATAGAAAATATATGATACTAAGTTCAATTATCAGATCATTTGCCATTGTCCTAGAATAAACACAAAGCAAAAACTTCTTTTTGTACAACTATAGAAGATTAAGTGTCATTCATGTGTCAGTATTCTTCAAATAACCAGTTCCGCTACTCGGGATCTGTTATTGTTGAAGAGAAACTTTACAAGACAAATGTATGAAGAGAAATGATTCATGGGAGTAAGTGTTGGGTTGTAAAACAATAAACTATTAACAAAATCAGCTCAGAAGAGATGATTCTATTGAGATGCATGAACAGGCAAATAATTTTATTTTTTTAAAATGGATTGATTTATTCGAGAAAAGCTAGATTTTGTGATTATTGAAGATAAGCAAGAAAAGAATGCTTGAGGTGGTTTGAGCATATTCAATGCCGTGTACAAATGCTCTGTTGTGTAAATTTGAGTGCACATACGGGTAAAGGAAGACAAATATTAAGTAAAAGAAGGTTACTGAAAATGCGTTCGGATTATTAAATCTCCCAGAGTAACTTATTGATGAACAAAAATAATGAAAATGAATAATCCATATAGCAGACGCCCCCAACTAATTGGGGGCAAGGTTTGGTTGCCATTGTCATTAGAATGTCCCCTATTATGTATATCAGGAAAAACTCATAATGTCAAAGCTTGCAGCAAAAACTCATAATGTCAAAGCTTGCAGCAAAAAATTGGCTTCAGAATTATGGAAATGTAAATAGCAACTTACAGCATTGCAAACGCGTGATAAAGTTGACTCAATATCAACCACATTTATCTTCCAAAGGGATTGAAGCATAGTTTCCTTCTTATCTTCTACTACTTTTAGCAAATTCTCTTCCTTGTTTTCAGCAGTGTTCATCTTCTTCAAATCCTCTTGTATTTGAATTAAAGAAACAGCACCTATAAAACAGAAAGCAGGTAAAATAGAAAGCAAAAGAATAGTTTGTTACGTTTATCTTAAAGTCCGAACAAGAATGGAAAACCTAGGTGCTTTTGCAACCAAATACACTTTCATTCATAGGAATCCAGTACCTGAAGCTGCCATAACTTGTGATTTTATCTGGTGTCCTTTATCCCGCACCCATTCTGCTAAAAATGGTACCTTCATGTATCGTTTATCCTTACCAATCTCTTTAGCAGCTTTCCTTGTGTAAATATAACCAATTGTATGGAGCATGGCCTCACCAAATGCTGAAGGGAAGCAATCATGAGAGAAAATCACAATTATTTTGAAATTTATGTAGATCATTCGAACATAATAAAAGATGTTGCACACATGAATTTAAGTTCAATAATTCATACATTCAATCAAATTGCAAAATACATGAAAGACAAGTCCAGCAAGATGAGAGTTTCTAACAGCAACAGAAACTGCAGCCTGGCCTAATTGAAGAAAGTAAGACAACGCCCCTATCAATGAGGATCCATAAACTGAATTTGGTTAAGCTTGTTGTATGAATTTTAAACTAGGAAGTACAGGATGTATTCTCAAGTCTAAAGTTTCTCAGTCAACATATATCAAAAGTTTCACAAACGATACACTCCTGTCCTGTATCAATTCTCCACAAAGAAAAAAGAATTGTCAATCTTTTCCACTTTCCATTCACTAGAATGTTTCATGCTTTACTTTCTCCTAACTCTATATGTCCATTCTTTTTGTTTATATTTACCGTAAAAACATGAGAGATGTACGTTTTGTCTATAGACGAAACAAGAACATGTACAGGGTGTCCGCACTCTATAAAATTGCCTACTACTGCTAGTAATACGAAACCTCATTGTTACACATAAGCGTAGAAACAGGTGAAAATTGTTGGTTAGTTAATTGCTATTTCAATTAGCTATTTCTTTAGTCGCTTAGTTAATTTTCTTTAAAAGTTATTGCAAGTTTGTTAAGCATCTAGAACAGGTGTAGTATTACGGTACTATTGTAAACATTTTCTGCCACCTCAATTAGGTGGCTATACGAGTTCACACCTTTGTGGTGTAAGGTATGATTAATGAATACTCAACTTCCTTCTTTCTTCTTCTCTATCTATTCTCTGCTCTAATTCCACTGCCTAAATCTATCAGTCTACTTCTAAATTCTCCAGTGACATTAGGTATCTGACACTCATAAACAAATTCATAAATGCACTCTGCACCAACCAAATTACTTTGACAAACTTGCAGTACTTTCTCTAGTTGGTTAACAAAATTGCTCTCTTGGAACAAAATTTATCAATTTCAGTATCATAGGGTAAGAAATGATGGCAGGAAAAGCCGAACCTACTTTAGTACTGGAAAAGTTGTTGCGCCGATGTCTTAAACCTACTTTCCTGGTCAAGAAGTTATCTCCTAAAACAAAAATTAAAAATATACAATTTCCAATATCAAATAAGTACAAAAATGTTCTTCCTGGCCTTTGTTCCTAAGCACAAGAATATGTGAGAAAGGCATATAGCAATGAAGTCTATTTTGTTCTGTGATGATAAGAAATCACATTCTAGATAACTAAACCATAACTTGAATATTCCAGTATTTATTGTAACTAGAGTTGAAAGTCTTAATATTTTCAGTAATGACATTTTTATCTATCTTTGGCTTGATAGGATTCAACCCAGACAATAACTCCCCAGCAATTTAATAACTGAACTACTGTCCAAAAGCGACAAAGGGATAATTCCTCACTAAATTAAACAACAATCAAGCAATGAGAAGATGAAGCAAAATAGATACCCAACGTAAAACAATCTAAAATAAAGTGGAAGGGCCCTTTTTGTTAGTACTTTCTATTACAACACGAACAAAAGTTTTTTAATTCCTTCTTAATTCCTGGAATCATGATGATGATGATGATGATTGAGAGTAATTTGTACTACTTCATATAGGAGCTAAGTTTCTTACAATATGAATAAAATTTCTTAATTCCATATTTGGACAATTATAAAGAATTTGTTTTTTCCCAACTTTTTCTCATAACAGTGATGGTGATTTTAAAAGCACCATGATAGTGCTGGAAGAAGCATTACCAGCTTTAGAAAGACGTTGCGCTTCTGAATTTGCCCATTGTAAAAACTCATCCAATTGACCCTCAACAAATGGTTCAAGGCGATTCTTCAAACGCGTTATGAGCTTTGCTTCTCTCTCCTTCTGTATTTCCTGCAGATTAAGAAGATATCCAGAAGCTTCAGTCGAGTGAAACATAGAGCTCAAACAGATATTGGTGAAAGAGAATACCTTGATCTTCTCCTGAACCCTTTGTCTGTGGAGTTCAGCATCTTTTACATCCTCTTCAAGTTCAATAGATGCTATTGTAGCAAGCGCAAGTTGCCCAACATAATCATCAAAAAACTCACTCCCAAATAGCATTCCAAAGACAGCAGTAGGGTCCAACATAGAGTCCCTAGCAAAGAGAAGTTATTCTCAAGTTTTTGTCATGAATGATGGAAGAAACACAAAAGAAAACATAGCTTGACAAACAAGCCATGTGAACCAAAATAATCAATCCAGGAAATTGCTTATTTTCCTACATGATTGAAAGGCTTTGCAATGTAGCTCCATCTATGTTGGATTGTATTTTGTCCTAAAACCTTTCAAATTTCTTCTATTGTTATAAAAGGTTACAACCTCTCCCATCCTCGACCAATTGCATGCATAAGTTTCAGAATTTAGCCAAAGGAAGATACACCTTCTAAATGCAAAAATGAATTTCGTGGATAAAATTACTGTTCCTTGAAAGTCTGTTAGGATCACTGTGCTAAAGAACCTAAGCAACATCAAAGCATGCAATAGGAACAAAACTTTCACGCTTGCTTGCAATATATAGACTTACGATGGTATGCCTTCCTTTCCATGCTTGTCATATGCTTCTCGCTTCTGTGGATCACTTAAAACCTGGTATGCCTCACCAAGTTTCTTCGCACAAACAACAAAAAGAATAAACAAATCAATAAATAAGCACATAAAAGTAGAAAGAACAAAGATATACATACATATATTTATATGTCATGCATATATTCCATATTTAATAGCAACATCCATGGAGTGAGAATACAACTACACATTGATCCACAAAGGGAAAAAAGTACCAAATGTCCATCAGTCGGCCCATTTATTTGTCAACTCATTAAACTGAGGTGAGTTCTAATCTATAAACTTGATAGACCAAATTGCATCTCTGCTCCTACTTAATTGTTCCATATCTTTTCCTTTTTTCTTTAGATTGTGCATCAGAGTATCAGAAAAGGAAAAAAAGAAGAAGTAAAGAACGATAGCAACAACAACAACAAAGATGAAAAACCAGCATCTCAATATCGAACAAGCAAATCAATATATAGAGCTTGGCTTCTCCTTTATTTTTAGGAAACTTTTTGCATGACATCTTGATGCAATTCACATATTTTTCGTCGCTTAGTTGGGTAAAAATGATTTCTTCATCTGGTTATTCACATGGAGTAAACTATAAAAAGCTAAAACTCAAATGAGAATGAGATATATTAGCTAACCTGGAAATTTTCAGCTGCTTTAGGATCTCCTTGATTTTTATCAGGATGAACTACCCGTGCCTGCAGAGAAACAGAAAAATAGAGTTGAGGGTTGTATCCATAAGATGTATTGTATATTGAAGTTGAAATAAAAACGTAACCTTGACGTAGTAGGCCTTTTTGATATCGGCAGCAGAGGCATCCACATTGACACCTAAAGTTTCATAATATGTAGTATCTTTCACCATTGCTGCTTTTGGCTTTGATTTAAGATCAGAAGCTGGGAATCCAATGCATCGAATCAGTCTCATTATCAAATTATAAAAGAAAGATAAAAGAAAGCATAAGAATTAATAAGAGTAGGAAATGGAGAAGTGGATAAGAACAATAAAAAAGTGATGTAGATCGATCTTAGAGAATATCAAATCAGGAAAAACAAAATGAAGAATCTAAATCAGAAAAGACATACAAGAAACTTACTGCTTCGTATGTATGGATCAAAAATGGAATTCAGAAGAGAATATCAGAGCTGAGGAAGCAATGCTAAGATAAGATCTATTTTACTCTGCTTTTTCATATATGCCAAAATCAACTCTCGTCGTCGATTAAGGACTTACGCGTCGCTAATTAATTACACCAATAGCACTATGCCCGCTGCTAATCTACGCGGCCCTCCCATTTTTTATTTCTTAACTCAAAACATACATCACATATAAAATGGGCCTGTCAAATCTCATCTTTAAGTGGCGGCAATTCTCTACCTGCTTTTTGTGGATAGGTTAGTCTCAATCTATGGTAACATTAAAGCCATTAGTTCAATGTTGAAAGTTCATCCACGTCATCTATATTCCTGCAAACTTCACGCTTCAGATGTATGTGTCATATGTGTGAGAGTGTGTTAAATATCTACATTAGATGGATATTTATAAGTGATGACGGTTCTCTCTTTTAAAGTATTTTAAAAAATTCATTACTTAGTTACAAATATTTGTCCCCACGAAAGATTTAGTTCTTCTATATATTTGATCTCTTTTTAGTTTCACAACAGAAGACTAAGCGGTTAACAAAAACAAAGTTAGGGACGAAATCGTATGCAGAGGCAAGCAAGTTGTATTACTGTTTGTTCAACTTGCAGTACAGTTTTGTAATTATAAATCTTAACTTTTGGGTGTATTGCGGGTCAGGCTGGATTGAAACGGGCTTTCGTTATAAATTCCAAGCCCAACCTATACATTACCTGGTATCTTTAGGCTTGGGTCTGGCCTGGCTACGTAGAAATTTGTTATGTTGACCAAGCCCGTCCAATTGTCTATGGTCCCGGTCGTGCTGGGGAAGCCATCAGGTCTTTGGTCATGTCTAGGAATAAGGTGTTAACTCTAAGGCATAAGAAGATACAGTCATTAACAATTTTTACCACGTAAATTCGTAAAAATTATGTCCTGGAATTGGTTATCAACGTTGCATGGAATTTTTCTTTCATTTTTTGTTGCTCAATTTTTGCCGGGTTGAGCTGGGATTGACAATTGGGTTGTTTAGTCTAGTTTAGCCCGTTCGAAGTCCAAGCAGGCCGGTTTGGTTTTAGATAATCTAATGGGGTAATTAAGTGTTGAGTCCAGTTAGGCTTGGCCCAGCCCATTAATGTATCTAATTGAAACTTCCTACTGCGGACCCATATAAGGAAAGTTGCCACCATAATATACACATGATATGGAAATAAAAATCATGCCAAAAGTTAACCATAGATCTCAAATTCAAATCTTGAAACGTGGTGAATAAAAAAATTCTTGAAACTAGAAAAACTATTAGCCTATCATTTCCTCTGTATAGATGTAAAATCTTTATCATAATTATGTTGTATACAATAGTTTGTAGTAATCAGTTGTAAACTGTATTATAATATTTTCAATTTTAGTGTAATTTTCCTAATAATTGAATCATGGGGTTTCCATGAAATGAAAAGGAGTTAAGGATTAAATACATAGGACATGGGCTTTGTAGCCCATTAATTTATTTTTATTTTTATTTTCAGCTTAAATCCAGCACTAATAATCTGGTTCTTGTTTTTCAACGTCTTCAATCTTTGCATTTTGTTGGGAAAAAGCCTCATTTTGTGCAACACAGAAAGACGACCCATAATTGCACGATCTTTAACTGAAAATGAGTATAAGGTTGTAGCCAATGCTACATCCGAATTACTATGGTTGAAATTGTTACTAGATGATCTTGGTATAAACATTCCTCCACCAGTTATGATGCGATCATGTTGGTGCCATTTACTTAACGGTTAATCCAGTCTTCCACGCTCACACCAAACATATTGAATTTGATTATCACTTTGTTAGAGAACAAGTTCAAGCTGGACTCCTTCTGTTCACCTTATATCAATGGAAGATCAAGTGGCAGACACTCTCGCCAAGCCTTTCGTGTCTCAAAGGTTTTAACTTCTTTGCTCACGACTTACTGTTCACTCCTGCCATTGGCTTGAGGGGAGTAGAGTAATAAGGGTTAGACCAAGTTTTCTGTTACTAAGTCTCTCTTGAGATTGGTCTAAGCAGTTAAGAATTAATTTTGATTCACTATGATATATGTATTTCACGATTTTTCTCCTAATTTCTTGGAGAATAGGTTTATTTTACTAGTATAAACATAAGTCTTTCCTTCTCTCGTAATCACAGTTAACAAATACATCAATATATGATCCATCTCTTCCTCTCTCAAATTAACGTTAACAATATTGACAGAAATCTTAATAATATGGTTTGAAAATAAACACTATAAAGAAACTAAAGAATGGACTTTTCCTCTCTAAAAAAACAAAGAGAATAGATAAAATAGTACATAAAAATATGCCTCTATATGTAATACATATGTACATGTCTTTAACAACTCATTGTTAAATAATCAAATGCATATAAAAGCACATGAATGTTACAAATTAAAGACATGGCTCCATCTAATAAGGATTCAATATATGGAAAACAAAAGTCAAAGATTAAGCCTCAAACTAAAAGATCAAAACTTTCAATTTAGAAATTTTGTCCCAATATTTTCTATTTTGCTACACAATAATTATTTCTATTATATTTTACTCCATGTGAATAATGAAACTAACTAGATTCTCTTGTATGATTAAAAATTATTTAGTATAAACAAAGAAAGGAGCCCGTAGAATGCTCAAGAGCTAAACATCATCAGCAAGCATTAAGCTGAATAATTAACATAGAAGTTGATTAAATAAAAGGAATTAAAAGGACAACTTTTTGGTAAATCATGTGAACCATAAAATAGGATGTTGAGGCACATGCAATCACTAATTAATGTCTTTAGAAGATTTGTTTTGCTAAGCATTCAGCAAATCCAAAAAGGAAAAGGTCATGACAGGAGATTTCATCATCTTTGTTTCTTCTTTCTGCATTATGGGCCTATATGATCTTTTTTTACGATTTTAAATTCCAATTAAGTACCTTATTTTTTAGCTTTTGCTTTATAAAATTATTATAATCTTCTACCCACTTTTTTCCAACTTTTATCTGATTAATTTAAATTTTCTAACTTTTATTTTTCTCCCACTATTCTTCTATTTCTATCGTAGAGGTAAAGTGCCATTTAGAATTACAAATGAGAAGCTGACATTAAACCACACTTCTTTTTATTACTATTATTATTGTTTACATAGTTTTTCTCAAAATATTATTTTTAATTGAATTGCATTGCGTGTTACAATAACGTTTATGCATAATAAGTCAGTTTAATTACTAGAAAACTCGAATTTTTTTGGAAAATAGGATTTGATCAGAGCCTTTTGGAATTAGAAGGAAAATCTCTTATTATTTTGTGAAGTGAAGAATATGATCATCATTTTGAAAAAAAAATGATATATTTGTTGTTACTTTTTTTCTCTTTAATCAAAGGTTATTACTTTTAAAGAACCATTGCATAATAAGAATCGAACCAAACTAGTACCCGATCTATATGAGCAACCCGTTTGGAGATAGTGGTTTCTTCCAAAGAAAGCATATCCATCTTGCTTTTGCAAAGGATGGGAGGGATGATGTTAGGGCTGCAAATTCACTGTAGAATTCGGTGAGGCTTCCCACAGATGCACCATATATTGGTTGGAAACTTTGGCTTCGACATTTGTAAGTTAATCAGCCAACATCTTGAGACGTTGACAGTATGCAATAACACTCGAAAAGTCAGAGAGATGCGTTGGTGAATTGGTTCTCTAAGTGGACCACGCGGGTGCTTTTATTGTCTTGAAACAGATTCGTGAGGCGACCACAAGGAGCCATGACATCTTGTTCAAGAATAGTGTGTAGGAGATCACTGGAGATCGAACGATGTATTAATTGTAAGACAATGACATTGAAACGTGACAATAACTTGATTAGAAAAGAAACAACATGATTATATTACTCACAAATGAAAATTAATTCCGAATAAAAGAGTTTAGAGATAATGTGAGTAAACTGCCTCAAAATGGGATACTGATGAACATTTCATGCACAATTATTTATTCAAACATCGATTTCTATTTATAACGTTTTTCTACAAGCTTAAATTAATCAATAAAACAAAGTGAAACAAATTATGTAAATTATTTTGAAAACAAAGAAATTATATAAATTATTTTTAATTACACTACAAAAATAAGGAAAAGCAAAGAATACATGTTGGATTGTTTAAGCATTTTGTCTAGTATGCATATTTAGGTAACTTGGTAGGGCATATGCATCCAACTTCTTCTGTACTATAAACCGTCCTCCTTATTTTAGCAATTTTTCTCATAAATCAATTTGATATTTAAACAAAATACAAATGAAAAATAACCAGAAGCTTTCTCCACCACTACTCTTTCATCATCCCTTTTATTCCAAACTATATATCCTTTATTAAACTTTCCTTCACTCTGTCCTTTCCCCAATTTGATTGATGTTGTAATATACTTTTTAAATCATAAGAAATTGAAGCTTCAAATAAATGAAAATACTTTAAACAAATTTAATTTTTACTCCACTATTTCATTTCCCCAATTTGGTATGTTTTGTGAAGAGGGAAAGTAATAAAGAGAGATTTAAAACTAATAATTTTGAAAAATAAGAAATGAAACTAAATAACTTAAAAAAATTTATTTATTTTATTTTAATGCTGTTAAATGATTATTTTAAGCGTTTAAATCTTCATTTTATTTTTACAACAAGCGTTTGATGACGAGGACGTGTTGGGCATCATGTATGGTTAGACCCAGTTAACATTTTTTGAATGCTGGTACACGTAGGTGGAAGAGCGAAGCTGATTAAGTCAACCTTAAGTGTAGGACTATTGGTCGTTAGGGGCGAAATTAGGTTGGACGTGTTGAGCGTAGTGTGTGGTTAGGGCGTGATTTGGACAGTAGCGATAGGGGATCTAGGTGGAGTTGGCACGTTGGCATTTGTAGCAACTATTGGTGCGTTCGGCACAAGCAGTGGGTTTGGAGCCTTTGAATTTGGTCTTGGGCAAGTTGGTACGGATGGTAATGCGGAAATGTGTCAATTGGTTAGGGTAGTGGTGGAGCCGAGGACCTCGAAGATAACACATCACAAGCTGATGGCCCCGAGAACACTTGGTTATAAAAAAAGGACATGGCGTGAGATAAAGATTTTCGTTAATCGGAGATTTTAAACATTTATAGAGTTTATGAGAGTAATTATAACATAAAAAAATGCATGTCAAGCTTAGATTTAGTGTATGGAACCTCACCAAATGACAGTTGGTACATATTCTTAAATTGCAAACTAGTCGTCAAAGTACAATTAATTAAATATGTGGCTGTATCAAAAGCTTATGTCCAATATTTTTGAGGTGATTTTAGCGTGATCAAGAAGAGCAAGACCGCGTTCAACTACGCGGAGGTGTTTTTGTTCGGCATTACCGTTTTTCCCGAGTGTGTATGGACATGATATATGATGGTAATTTCATGTATTAAAAAAATAAGGGGATACTTTAAAAAATCCCCCACCACCATCCGATTGAAACGTTGTGCAGAAATATTTTTCCATAATGGTGCGAAATTGAATAAAAACATCATATGATTTATGTTTTAAGAAGTATATCCAACTATACTCAATAAAGTGATTAATGAAAATAAATGATAATCATCAAATGATGTAACAAGAGCATGACCCACACATCCAAATAAACAAGAGAGGGCATGTGTAACATGATCAAATAAAGCAAATGGTGAATTGGGATTTAGAAACACATCATCAAAGAGCACAAATTTTCTTCACCATGCAAAACATCAATTTTATTATCATTTAGAATTTGTTTTACTACCGAAAATGAATCATGACCCAAACAATCATGCTAAATAAAATGCCTAGCTAAATTGGCGTGACAATTGTTTATTAAAAGTTGAGAAACATAACGAAAGTTTCATTGTTACTCAGGCTTTTTTCTTGTATCCTCTCCGTCTTCAAATCCTTAATAAGAAAATAATTAGAAAAGAATTTAACAAAGGCGGGGGAATAGTTAATGAGAGGATAAACTAATAACAAATTGTGAGCAGAATTTCGGACATGAAGAATGTTACATAATCAAACTTAGAATTTGATTAGAAGATTGAATTGAAACAATTGAATTGCCGACTCAAGATATAGGTAAGGTACAATCATTACCAATTCGTACTTCATTGAGACATATTTAGAATGTGAGTTCTAGCTCACGAGGTCAGAAGTGATGTGAGTCTACAACCTAGGGTTGGTTGCAATTAAACTAGTAGCAATGTTGTTTTGGGAAGTATAGTTTTGTTCACAGTTAAAGCTAGCGATGAGCAATTTCAAACCACATGACAAATACCATGGCAATCGTGACACTGTAAGTGTTTGCGACCATTAGCACCATACGCTGGGGTAGGAGTAAATATTGGAAAATACATGAATTGCCTAGGGATCCAAAACTATAGACCCGTGTAATTGAAAGGACCACGCGCCCTTTGTTGCCCCGATTGGTTTGACCCCTGACCTTGCATGCGTATCACTGACAGATGTAAAGGCATACAACGTCGTGGCTCGAGTGAGTGGGTCTTGAAAGGTCGATTGAGTTGGCGTTCCTCATGAAGCAAAAGTCCAAATAAGTGATCAAAATCAACTACAACAATACTTACTTGGATTGATCGAACAAAATGCATAAACGTTTCATCAAGACCACGCAGTAGGACATCATCTCATCAGTGATATCAGTACCTTGAAGATGAAGCAATTGATCCTTCAAATTACAGGTTCGAGAATGAGATCCAGAAGCATACGCAATCATGAGTTTATTCCAAGCCCCGATAACGTAGCAAAGGCAATATGTGGAAGAGATAGAGATACGGAACCCAAAAGCCTAAGCTAAGCACATGTTGGTGTTTTTGGTACCAAATGGTATATAATGCATTTCGAGTATTATCAGCAAACATTTTAGCATGTTGTAGTTCATCCAAATCGAGGTAATTAGCAAGAGCACTTTCATGAGAGGCGGATAAAAGTTTACCCTTCTAAAACACATGGTTAGACGAAACAAGTTCTGATTGTGATTTGACTATCCAAATTCGGCATAGATTGATAAAAGGTGAGTTGTGGAAATTGAAACGTACTTGGAAAATAAATTACTTTTTTTTGTAAGAAAAAGTTTAGCTAAGGGTATGTCTACCCACTCGTAAGGGCAAGACAAATCACAGACCTTGATGAAAGTTAACAGAGAAATTTACAGATTGCCTATTAATAAAAGTTAAATTTTGACAAATCTGAAACTCGAATCTCAGACCTTTCAAGTAGAAGATGATGTGTCTTATCACTTGAATCAACTTTTATTGAGTATATATATGCAAGCGCTTACCTAACCTTAATATACATAATTACATGGATAGCCCAAAGCTATTCTATCACATTTCATATCTATCATGGTTAATTTTTTGGACCACATAGTATTTGGGATCAGACCGTGATGAGTATCTACAACACTTGTATGCCTTCATTTTTCTTAGAGCTGTAAAACAATTGAACTCATTTTTCACCCATAAGCCAACAAAAACGTTAATTATGATGATGAAATAAGACAAATTAAATAATGATGAAATTTGCAACTGCCTATTTGTTTGGATGATGACATGAGGAGGGTATCCATAATTGATAATTGAAAGTCCATGCCTAGCAAAACCTTGGCTTATTTAAGCCTATTATAAATTATGGACAGCTCATAATTCCACCATTTCACATTTACATTACATTTATATAAATAGATAGCAGTCATTCCCAACCTATTTTAAGGTTAATCTTTTAGTCAAAAACATACAAATTCACAAAAAATGAATGCATTCACAGCACTCAAATAAAATAAAAGGCTTGTACCAAAAAAAAATAAAAATAAAAGGCTGCTAACATTTTGTTTTCATGCAATAAGACCCACTTTTATAATTTAAAATTTTGTTTCAGTTTCAAACTCTCTTTTCTTAAACAGAACAATCAAAATTTAATATGAGTTACAAAAAAATATTACTATGAAGTCTTTCAATTTTTACCTTTGGAGAACCACTAATGATGTCGAACTTTGGAGCTCTTTGGATAACCATATTAAGTCTACTATGAACCATGAGTTACGCCATTTTTTCAATATATATTTGCTCGGCTTTTTAGCCGTAAGAATATTCACAACCGATCTCAATGACTATTGTCTTTTACAAATTCTTTTCATTCTCAAAAATACGATTGAACGTTAAGGAAGGAAGAATTTTATCACTCTACCACAATTTCATTGTCTATATTTGTATGTACGTGATCAACCCTTTTGTAACTCGTTGATGATTTTATCTCTTTTTTTAATGAGCAATGAATTATCAAATTTACTAAACTAAACTAAATTTTACTGAATTTAAATAAAAAGAACAAAATTGCAGATAATTTTAATAATATTAATAGAAAATGTTCTTATTTTGAGAAATTTTGTAACGGTTAATATTGATTTTTATTAAAGAAAATTACAGGGATTATTTTAGAATCAAACTCTATGTAACTGTTTTGTACTTTATTACACGCCTTTAAAATATGAATCCAAGGCAAGACTGCAAATATTATTGATTAGAATGTTAAAAATTCCTTAACAAACATTTTTTTTTAGAATCTTAATTGTGATTTTTATTTTTTTTAAGACTTTTACTTGATTGTGCTTAGGTAAGAAAATGTTAAAACTGTATCAATTACATCAAATGATTGAGCCTGCAGCAAATATATTGTGAAATCTCTATAGCAATAGGGAATATTGCAAAATATCTTGCTTTTTGTTAGTGAAAATTCTAAAATGGTCCCACTTAGTTAGGTACTGTGACGTTTTGAACTTAAGAGACTCGGAGTATAATCATAATTAATTAAAAAAAAAAAAGAAGCAACTAGAAAGAGTACAAGTCAAAATAGGCAAACAACATTACAATCTTAGATTACATAACTGAGAATACAAAACAACACAAATAAATCATTACATTCACATGATCCATCCATCTCTTTATTCCTTAACTATTTCACTCTAATTAAACCTTAAACACTAGATTAAACAACAAACACAACACAAGAAGCTTCAAAAAGAGCCTCTTAGTATTGCTTTCAAGATGGGTCCTAAAATGATTAACTCATCAATACAAGAACATATCAGCATTAGCAGAGGCCATTATAGGATGATTCATATGATACCCCATATTCAAAGGGTTCATAAAACTATCAGCGACAGGCTCAGCAACAAAAACGTGGTCGTTCAGCTCATCAGTGCTATTATTAACAGTCAAAAAGTTAATAATCTCATTAAGTGACTGTAATCTATGATTAAGTTCCCCAACTTGAGCTCTGAGAATGGAATTATCAGAGTCAATGTTCAAGAAATGCTGAGTTGTGATATTTATGCTTGTAATGAGCTGATGATTCTCCTTTCTTAACTGAGCAACCTGAGCCGTTAGATCATCAAGATGCTTCTGTTTCCTCATCCTTGATCTTCTTGCTGATTCTCTGTTTGATATCATCCTTTTCCTCTTTCTTTGATCCATTACCACCTTTAAATCTCCTTCTGATCCTGAGTTGCTGCTGTTCATTACCAAACTTGATGTTCCTGATGATGAGGTTCCACTTGAAGAACCCATCTTTGATTTCTTTTTTAAAATTTAACAACTAACAAACTTAAAATTAAATAAAAGCAAGATTATTGAGATAATGATAATAATAGTAGTAGATCTATCTTATATTAAAATAGGGTAATCAGAAAGTAGGGCAAAAATCATGAAACATAGTAAAGCCAGTAAAGGAAGACAACAGAGAAAGATTGAACAAGATGGGTCCTGCGAATGAAGATCAAGGTGGAATTTATCATAAACCCAGAAAGAAAGATTTCACTGAGAATTGGAGACATGAATCTCAAACATTAAGATCAAGATATTTATCATCAAGATTAACTTAAAGTGAAAAATCAACAAGAAAAGGGTTCTTGAAAGTGAAAAAGAATCAAGAAGAGGAGGGTTCTTGAAACTAAGAAAAAAAAGAACTGAAAGATTGAAAAGAAGAAGAAGGAAGAAGAAGAGAGAAGAAGAAGAGTGCAAGAGGAGAGGATTTATAGAAGGGAAAAAGAGAGAAGGAAGAGCAAGTGGATGTCAAAAATGAAAATTAAAGAAAAAGAAAAGAGAGAAGGAGAAGGGGACATGTGAGGAGTACAGAGACAGCTGGGAACCAACAACACCAGAAATATTTATTCACGTTACATCACAGTTATAAATGAGGTACTGCCGATCGTTAGTTGGCGTTGTAGTAGTATGGGGTTGTGTTTAGTAGGAATTTTTGCAGATCAGTTTTTTATAATCTCAATTGTAAAAAAATTTAAACACTATAATTCTTGAATCCGTTCCGAATCTAAATTAGTTGGTCCAATGTGATTCGGACACCAAATGAAAAAAATAAAGATAAATGGTAGGTACTACCACTATACTACTACTTGTGCTGCTTCACTTGGGTACTACTACTATACTACTACTACTCGTGCTGCTTCACTTCTTTTCTGTAAATGTATATTTTACTGCCACTTTGTTTGTTTCTATTTATTTTTACACACTTCACTCCTCCATGTCTCTCTTCAGTTTCTTTCTCCTTTTTTGGCAATATCATCATGAGAAATTTTTATTTTCTGTTAATAACTTTTATATCAAACGTTTATAAGAAATAAAGAAATTCAAAATTCAATTGAAAAGATACCTACTAAATGAATGATTGATGAACAAATAAAAAATAAATTGTAACCGGAATTGAAAAGGAGGCTTAACCCTTTTTGAGATCTTTAAAGTTGGTACTTATTTTCACTTAGACCTATACAGTATGCGTTTATTCACATAGCCCCTTAAACTTTACAATAACACGCCACTTAGGTACAAAAATTCAATGTGGTTATACCAATAGTTTAAGGTGACAACTTGAAGGGTCGCAAAAGAGGTTATGCCTGAAGAGAATGATGAACTGTATTGAAAATTTGTCTACAAAATTAAGTGAATTCAAAGGGAATTGAATTTAAATGAACAAAGTAAAAAACAAAACGATTAAAATCAGAAAATGATGAAATCTAGATTTAAAAACTGATGAAGTCTAAAGAGAATTGATGAAGTCTGAGTTTTTCTAGAGTTTGGTTATGGTTTGAGTGTTGAGTTGGTTGAAGTTTTCCATCGATTTTTTGGCTACTTATGGGCGCTTGAATAACTTCTTGCTTCCACCTGACCTACTTTCTCTATCATATACCATTTAGGGAAATTGATTACCACTACATGTTTTTCAACTTAATTTCCACGATCTACACATGATTTAATCTGACAACTTTGATTTCCTTTTTGCTAATTGGCTCACCAAAGTACACACGTCAAATGATAATTGGTCTCTTGATTTATCATTGGATATACTCACGGTTTACTTCAGGATAACCTCATGGTTCCCCTCATATAAACCCATGGTTCCTCCTAAATCACCTCATGGTTCCTTGTTAGATAACTGAATGGTTCCCCCTAAGTTCCCTCCAAGAGCACCTGATGGTTCCTGCTAAGTACCTCATAATTCTCCCTTGCACACCTCATGCTTTCCTTTAGGTTCCCTCCAAGAGCACCTCATGGTTCTCCCAAGTCACCTCATGGTTCTTTATAAAGCATCTCGAACGCTAAGTAAAAGTATGCATCAGACAAGGCTTAACCTCTCTACTGACTCCTAAAGTTAACATTTTTTTTTCAGTTTAACCCCTCATGTTCAACAGTTTCCATTTTAACTTCTTAGCTCTGAAATACAAGTCAGTTTAACCCTTTTCAGGTGATGACCGATCTTACCTAAGGTAAATGTAATACACTCTCCGATAAATATCAATTTTGATCTTTATTTTATTTTTGCCATTTTTTTCTTTCTTTCCTACCTTCTCTTCTTCTTTTCTTTCTTTCTTTTTTTCATTTTTTTCCTTGAATTTCCGCCAATTTTCTGGAATTTCTAGAAATTTGGGATATCTAGATTTCTGAAAAATTCCAAAATTTCCCGAAAAAATCTTGAAATTTCCAGATTCAGGAAATGTTCGAATTTTTGGAAAATTTCTGAAATTTGGAACTTTTCAGGAAAAATCTGAAATTTCCAGATTTAAGGAAATTCCAGAATTCTAGAAAATTCCAATTTTCGGACTTCTGAAAAAATTTCAAAAATTTTCCAAAAATTTCAGATTTTTAGAATTTTCCAGAAAAAATCTGGTAACTAGAAAGAAAGGAAGAAGGAGTAGTAGAAGAAGAAAGAATCATAATAATTAGGGGGTCATTTTACAAATTGCCAAAATTGAAAATATTCAAATTTTTCCTCTTCACTCTCCTTATTTTGCCACGTAGGCGCCACATAGGAGTCTGGGTCAAAATGACCTGTTTTTTTAAGTTTAGGAGTTAAAGTGGGAAATCCTAAATATGAGGGGTTAAATTGAAAAAAAAGTGTCAGGTTTAGGGGTTTATAGAGGGGGTTAAACTGAAAAAAAAAAATGTCAAGTTTATGGGTCTGTAGAGGGGTTAAACTATCAGACAACTTAAACTCAAAAGAAGCGAATCAAGAAAAAAAAAAAAGTGCATCAGAAAACCACATTAAAAAAATTCCAAAAATGACATTTAGAAAAATAATTCATAAAAGATTATTAAAATGGTAAAAAAAAAAGTTTTCAAAGGTTAATGATCCCGCATCTATAATATAGGGGGACGATCAAGTGAGACAAGGTCCTTAGGTGTGACAATTTTTATTGTGTGACAACTAATATTTAAAATACATTTTCCCAATGATTCCGAACTCGGTTTTCGAAAATTTGTATACCCTTGGATTCGTATTAATTAGCCGGTCATTTTGAGATCCATTGTGTTCAAATAAAAACGATTTTTTTTCAAATTTCTTGATATTCCAAAAGTCATTACCAAATCTTCCAAAAGTCATTACCAAATATTCCAAAATGAAAAAGTCGTTTTTATTTGACCACAATGGATCTCAAAATGACCGGCTAATTAATACGAGTCCAACGGTATAAAAATTTTCGAAAACCGAGTTCGGGATCATTGGGAAAATGTATTTTAAAGAAAATAAATAAAAGACTTTTCTCTCTCCTGCGATGACATCAGCGCTGACATCATCACCCCCCTCCCTTCCTTACACGTGTATGCCCCTTAAAATATGCCATCCTTTTTCATTTAATTACACAATTGCCACTCTTTGTCACACAATAAAAATCTGTCTCACAATAACATAAGTGTCACACATGATCCTTTCTCCTATAATATAAACAAACAATGGTTATAAGCTTACCTTTTGTTATGCAAATAAATTGAAAGCAGCCAAAGAATATGAACCGTGACTTCTTGTACGAACGAGATGAAGATTAAAAACCTAAGGATCTATCATTGATTTCTTTTCTCCCTTCTTGTATTGATTAATCATTAAGCTTATATTAAGTTTTTTATTTTTTAAGTCATTTATTTATATTAGAGAAAACCTTAATCTCTATCTAACCCATATCAGCCATTAATTCCTACATCTTATGCAACCAGCTCCCAAGCCAAATTGAAGCCATCAAAAACACCCCCGGACTCCAGCTTTGGTGACCAAACACTGCCGAGTTTTACAATACAAGAAATTACATTTTTATGGACTTAATATAAAAGACATTAATTTATTAAATAGGGATGACAATTATATTTGAAACCTACCATGGCAGTAATTTCTTTTGTTTATGCAAGTAAATAATTAGCAGCCAGAAGAGTAGAAAGAATCCAAAAGAAAAATAGTGTTTTTTTTTTCTTTTGAAAAGAAAGAAAAATAGTTTGTTGTTGAGAGGAAATTGAATTGGAAATTAAATAAAAAATTAGGAAGAAGGTTATTTAGTATTGAAGTGGTATGTTTGGTACAAATTTTTTTACCATATATACTTTATTGAGACCAAATTGGAATTTTGCTTGTTGACTAAGAAAAGTATATAGTAGTAGGGGCCTGCTTGGAAAATGATGTGTCACAATACAACAGTAGACAGGCACTTGTTTGTTTTCTTCAACCCCTTACTGTTTAGCACAAAATGTAAATTTAGCTTTAGCAAACAAAAGAGTTGATTGCTATCATGAAAAAAAAACAACAACAAGAGTCAAATTTTATTTTATTTTTACATAAAATAAAGAGAATTGAGAGTTCTCGTATTCCTGCAAAAATGGATCATTTTTTTACTGTCAAAATGACTGGTTATAATCTCAATAAAGTTATTTGTTATCACATTTACTATGAAATTATGATTTCAACTTTGCAAATTTATCATTTTTGTAGCTTTATCTTTAAACATTTCTTTTATTTTCTATTTTTAGATCATTTTTAACTTAATATGTTAAAATGAAAAAATTCATTTTGAGTTTTTAAACAATATCAACCTTAGAGTCATTGATATCTTTTTTTTTTAAAGAAAAAACATAATTTCTTGTTTGATAAAAAAAACAGACATCCTTCTCAAAAATTGTGAAGCCATATGGATTGCATTTAAAAGTTATCCTAAACAAAATTGAAGATGGTGAAACAATGAGAACTGGGAAGAAGAAGTAATTGATAACAAAATAGGAAGAGACAAAATACAAAATGAGGTTAACACTAAAGCTATAGCTTAAATAGAGCTAATTACCAGTTATGGTACATAATAAATCTAATTAAATTAGCAATATTATTACCGTTGACAAAAATAATTTAATTTTACTTCTAATTGTTGAACAATCCCCCCACATGAATCTAAGGCCTATTATTTGTTGTTCAGTATTTAAGGTTGTGTGGATGTTAACTTTCAGAACCGGAGATGGATGCGGTTGCCTAGAAGAACGCGTCACCATTCCTTAAAAACGGGCATAACACGGCTAGCAACTCCCGCAACAACAGGAAAGTATATTGAACCATAATAGCAGCAGGGAGTCACCTTATATCAGTATCTTCTACCTCTATTTGTTTTTATTTTTCTCCAAATTTGTATACACAAGAATTCGAACCTGAAACTCTCCACCGCATGTTAATGGGTATACCAATGGAGTTACATCCAATTAAATTTTACATAGTAGTGAAACTAAAACCAAATGCACGAGCCATTATACAAGAAATAGTTACAATATTGTTTTTAACGAACTTCCAAAATTTCTTATTAAGTATTAACGTTAACCATGTAGAATTCCATTGCATATACTATGTTTACTCCCAGTGAGTTGGACAGGGACAATACTTATCTGTGGAGCCTTTGAATTGCCCCTTTCTGTTGGAATAGTTGAGAGTCTGAATCTTTGGAGATTTTTATTTGTTTTTCTTAACATAGAGTTGGAATTTAGACGTGTAAGTTCCGAGTGGACCACTGTGAAGCTTTAGCTTCGTTGCCGGCCGGAGCTCCTATTCGACAACCGGCTGCTCCTTTCGTATAAAATCCCAATTTTTTCATTTCTAAAACTATATACATATATTTTCAGTGAAATTAATTTAACATTCTTGGAATAAAAAAAAAGACAATTTACACTAGTAAAAGTCAATTATTGTCACATTGATTGAATTAAAACGTGATGTATGAAAAAATGAGTTTTCAAGAAATGTATTGAGTATAGAATGGAGGGAATAATATCCATCACCACTTACGATTTGATTCTGCCAATAGAAATTCGACTATATTTTTTTTTTCTCGATCATATCATAATATAAACAATGGAGAATAACACAAGGAAAACAAAAAAGATGGAAGAAAAAAATAATGAAAATAGCAGAAATTTTAAAAGAATTAACACAGTTTTGAAGAATTTGGTACTTCAAGCAAGTGTGGGTTCACATACATGATGAAAAATCAAAAAAGTAAAGATGTAGACGTTGTGAACTGTAATTTAAATTATTTAGAGTAACTCCAACCAACATTCCCATTTTAATCTCCAAAATACTACTCCCTCCGTTTTTCTCATACATGTCGTTTTCGTTTTTCAAGAATGTTTACTTAAAACAGGCATCTTACAATCAACATGAAGTTTGAAACGATTTCACAAATCCAAATGTTACCTCTTAACGCCTAATTGATAAATTTAGATAAATCAGGCATGTTAAAGAGGATGCAAACTCTGCTACTACCAATACAATGAAAACGTATCTTGAGCCTATCTGCGGAAAATGCTCAATTTCTGAAATCGAAGTCCCTCAAAGAACATAATATGGTCTTTGATTGCCTCTCCCCGTAACTAGTCTTGGCAATTGGCCTATATCTTGAGCCTTTCTGCAAAAAATGCTCAATTTCTGCAATTAAAGTCCTTCAAAAAATCGGACATGGTCTTGGAATGTCTCCCCGTGCCTAATCTTGGCAATTGACCCGTCTTCTTGAACCTATCGAATGAAATAGATGCAATTAGGATGGCAACTCTTTTCCTTTTCCAATGAAAGCATTAACCGTAAGTCTTAACATGGCTATGAAGTATGCAAATCATCTAGATAGAAAAAACTACAGAGGAAAAGAATCCGTAGTGCAGTGTTTTACAGATGCAAAAGGACTCCAAAACATCACAAGTTAATCCATACCCAGTATTCAGGTGGGCGCATCTTCAGATTGTATGTCGATGCCATACTCATGCAGTAAGCTCCAGCATCATGGACAACCAAACCGGCTCCCTGAAAAGCACAATGATCTGTCAGAAGATGAAAGACGATAATTAGCACAGGTCGCAAGAAAGAGGTTGAAAAAATGGTACCTTGGAAGGAGTTGGAAGTTCCCTATCCTTCCCTAAGAAATCGGCAGATTCACAGACAGGACCCACCACATCAAACTTTGAAACCTCAGCGTCAGATGATTGTGGTGAAACAAGTTCTATGTGCTACAAAATTAAAGGAGTGGTTAATTTTGACACGATAAAGTTAAATCTACAAGAATGACTATGTAATACCCACATGCAAGAAGATGAGAGGGGCTTGGCTGGTCGAAGACCGTTAGACAAACACATAATTCTAAGGAAAACGTCATACTAAACTCTGCTATTAATTGTAACATAACACTGGAAGCTAATTATGCCAAGACACTTACTTGATATGCATCATACAGACTGGGACGAATAAGTTCAGCCATGCTACCATCGATAACAATGAAATTTTTAGTTCCGTTTGTTTTGACCCCGGTCACCCTGTTGACCAGGCAAGATGTATTTGCAATTAACGATCTCCCTGGTTCAATGATGAGATTGAGATTTCGTGAGAGCACCAATTCTCGAACCTAAATTGACAAGCAAAATAATATAAAGATAAATTCAAGATTTAAACATGAGTGAGCTAGAGAGCCAATGTTACATGTGTATCAACATTCGGAATTCTAAGCCCAAAAATATAAATAATTTGCATGTGAAAGCTATATGCAGACGAAGCAGCATATCACAATTAAGAAAAATAACCCTCACCGTGTCAATGAGATCTCTCGGTGTAGGAAGTACAGCACCAGCATGATAATAATCTATACCCAAACCACCACCGATGTTTAGGTAATCAACTTCAAAGCCTTGAGCTCGGATTTCATCAATGTAGTTGACCATGAGAACTGCAGCATCTCTGAATATATCCACCTATTGCATGTAACAAGCTCAGTTTTATTTTTGTACAAAATTCAGAACAAAATTAGTCGTCCTATTTGTGTATGAAGATGCAAATACATATGCCCTTGCCCCGAAAGAAACCAAAGAGTAAAGTGTACTGCATTTAACGATACAGCCAATAATAATGGTAAGAATATTGAATTAGCCATCTACACCATCAAGGTCCACCAATTAAATTATGAAACGTAGAGCATTTTAATGCTTGAACACATTAATTAACATATAAACACCACAATGGTTACAAGCACATAGTTCTAGTAAGCATTATTACATAATCAGATTCTTAAGAACATACACTTATTCTATTGGAAATTTAAAATCATTTTCAACATTGCATATCATAATAAACTTATTTAGTATCTATAAATGAAAGATCTCGTCCAATTAAATCCATATTCTATAAAAATGATGTATAAACTTCATTTACTGAAGGAAATAAAATAAGAAGTGCTGAAAAGGTACCTTGGTAATGGTTGAGCCAAGATGGCAATGTGCCCCGACAAGCTTAAGCTCGTTAGGATGTGCCTTTACAGCATCCAGAAACCATTGCAGCTTCTCATTTCTAATTCCAAATTTAGAGTTCTTATTCCCAGTGGCAACATACGGATGAACCTAAGCAACATATAAAGAAGATATTGTACATTCAAAAATCACAAGAAAGATTTGAAATACAGAAGCTGCAGAGAACCATAATTTTTTATATGGTGTAGATGGATCTTCGATTATATACACAGGATGGCACCATTGTACGTTTTTGGATTCGATTGATAAAGGAGTTTAATTTGGGGCATCCGGATGGAGTATTAGCTAAAAATAGGCGACTGCTAAGCTTATTTCATCGGAAAACGACTTTATGTCAATGAAATGTCGACTGCTAAATAACCAAATCCAAGAGACTGGCTACCTTACAATTAAGAAATATTTCTCATACAATAGCTTCATTTATTGAGTCAAATTTGGGATATGGATTAAAAATCCATAAGTACAAATCACATTCAGAATTTCGAAGTTTCAAATAATTTTAGGCAACTTAAGATGATTCTGATCAACAAGCATGAAATACCATCCTACCGCAAAAGAAGTTAGCTTTGGACTTACTTAGAAACATCAATTTAGCAAATCCTTTTATCTTTTTTTGCAAACAAAGAATATCATTGGTCTAATCTAGGCCATTAGCAACTCACTCAATTAACAGAGACCCTTGCATTGCCAATTCCTATAATGCTACCTAAATTCGACATAATGTAAAAAACTAAGATAGTTCATTCAAAAGCCAATCACTTTACACATGGTAATAGATTATAATTTGACAAGAGGAGCCATTCTGTACCTGAGGGTCGACATCGGGATTAATCCGAAGCAAAACGTTAACCTTTTTGCCAGAAGTTCTAGCAGCAGCTACAATATTCTCTAAATCAAATTCACTATCCACATTAACAAAGACACCTTCCTGAGCAGCTAAAACCAAGTCCTCCAAGAGCTTCCCATTTCCATTAAAAATGCACCTGTCATTAAACAGCACACAGAGCACAATCAAGTATCCAATACGAAAACACGAAAACATAACAAACAAACAACATAAAATGGCATTACTTTGTGGGATCAAAACCGGCACGAAGAGCAAGTCTGAGCTCATTACCACTAACCAAGACAGCTCCACAACCCAAATGTCTCAAATGCTCCAAAATCTTCAAATTGTTATTAGCCTTAATAGCATACCCTATAATGGAATTCAACCCTTGTAAAGCATCTCTATAAGCCTCAAAATTGCGGGTGATCTGGGGTTTACTGTACAAATAAAAGGGTCTTTTCTCAACATCTTCCATGATATCCTCAACCTTGAGATTCTCACAGTAAAGAAACCCATCTGAAGATTTAGTAAAACAATGCTGAAAAGGTGCAGCCTTTTGAGCTATGGCAGTGTTTGGGGATAAGGCTGCTTTCAAAGAGAAGAGGGGCTTCAAAGAGGAGATTTTTGAGAGTTTGATGGATGAAATGGGAGATTTTAGAAAGGGGTTATGTTTCAATGGATGAATTAAGGTTTTGGTCGTATGAGAAATTGAGGTTGTAGTTGTAGCCGCCATTTCTGCAAGAAGAGAAGCAGGGTTTTAGAAAAACAAGAAACCAAAGTGTTCACTTATTATGTTATGTCACTTGGTTTTATGTGTTGTGTAGTCATCTACACCGTTGATTGTAAGTTAAATTGAATCAAAGCCGTTAATAGTCTAAATTCGTTAGGTGGGAGATGTTTCCTTTACATCTCTTATGAGGAACATTAACAAGGGAGAATGTAACCCATTAACGAAGTCGACGACTTTAGCGATGGACCCTCCTTATTATGAGGAACTTTTGAGAGATATTGGACAATGTAATAGAAGTCATAGCAATTGAGCAAGGAAAATTCGCTATGGAATTGACCATTAGTCCATCCCTTATATTAACTTGAAGTGGGAGTGATTGTTTGAACTTGAAACTATGTACACTCAAATGTGAAGAGGATCTATGGCATCAAAATGTGAGGAGCTATTCACACAACGAGAAGAAAAACTAAGCAGTTGGGCAGACGGCCTTGAAGGTTAATTTGGAAAATGCGTATAATAGGCTCAGTTGGAATTTTATTGAAAGTATCTTACAAAGTGCAGGATTCTCATCTTAGCTCATCAAATGGATCATATAGTATGTTTACTCGAGCTTTCTTCAAATTCTTTAGAATGACTATTCAATTATTATTGTTTAAAAAATATTTCTGTAAAGTTTGATTAGTTTGCTAATACATATTTCAACTTATAATATTTACTAACTCAAGCATGAAAAATGTTTCTAACTTTTTAAGTATATTGAAAAAAAAAATTGCATGTATATTTTTTATTTCTAAACTTTCATCATCATCTGCTGGATTAATTTATTTTATTTCTTATTTGTCTAATTATTATTATACAGAATTTATATATAGTTTCTTAAGATAGATTTGAAAAATGTATAACACAAAACATTTTAGAGATTATTTTCATTTATAATTGACCTTAGTTTGGACTAAATTATTTTATAACAAAATAAATGTTATTCATATATAGAGGTTTTATTATATATTTGTTCATGTTTAAAGTTAAGCTAAAGATTAATGATAGGAAAGAATATGACACAAAACTAAAATTGTGCAGTTTCAAATAGCAATATTTTTTCTAGTTTTAAATATGTGTTATTATAGTTACCAGAAAAATAATTTGTTATTATGGGTAAAAGAAAGTAATTTCTTGTATACTACTCCTATAATAATCAGGTTGGTTATGAGTTGTAGTTTTAGTATTAATTCATGTATGTACAAATATAGCTAATAGTTAAGATTCTAGTTTGTGAGTTTACTATAATTAATACCTAACAACAATACATTGTATTGAACTCTGTTTTTTTAACAGAATACCATCTCATTTAAAACTAACTCCAACAGATTAATTAACCATTAATTACTCAATATATCTTTATTTCCACTATAAAATCCATGCCCTAGGCTCCTCATCAACCAACTCAAGGCACCAATTCCTCTGGTCCTTGGTTCCAACACAAGTACAAGAAGATGGTTGTACAAAGGCATTTTGCTTTAGCTCTTTGTATGACCATCTTCTTTTTCTTTGCTCCACAACTTTGTCATTCCCAAAACATGAATGCCATTGATCGTTGTTGGAGGAAGAACCCCGATTGGCGAAGAAGCCGCCAACAATTGGCCACTTGTTCTGTTGGTTTTACGGGCAAGATGACTAATAATATCGGGAAAAATGTTCTCAATTATAAGGTCACTAATCCAACTGATGACCCCATAAACCCCAAACCCGGAACTTTAAGATATGGAGCAACTATGATCAAGGGAAAAGTGTGGATAACTTTTCAAAGAAATATGAACATTAAGCTTCAAAAACCCTTGCTTATTAGTAGTTTCACCGCCCTTGATGGTCGGGGAGCCATTGTGCATATCACGGGAAATGCTTGTCTTTTGATTTACAAGGTAGTCATAGAATTCCAAATTATGTTCATATATTTGATAATATACTTTCAAATATACTTAAAGTTCTAATTTTCTCTCAGTTTTGCATTGTTGGGATAAACTTCTGATACCAACATGATTAAGAACAATCAATATTCATTGTGATATAAATGAAATCTTTGAGTCTAACAATATAATGTATTAATTAATTTGTAACTTCATCATTTTTTCAGGCAACAGATGTAATCATTCATGGTTTAAGGATCCACCATTGCAAGGCTGTAGGTCCAAGCTCGGTGAGGGGAGAAAACGGGAAAGTAGTGGCGTTAGGTCAGATGGATGGCGATGCAATCAGATTAGTCTCATCATCAAAGATATGGATTGACCATAATACATTATATGCATGCCAAGACGGGCTCTTAGACGTTACGCGGGGATCTACTGCCGTTACTATTTCCAACAATTGGTTTAAAGATCAAGACAAAGTTATGCTCCTTGGACATGATGATGGTTACCTTAGGGACAAGAACATGAAAGTAACTGTTGTCTTCAATCATTTTGGTCCAAATTGCAACCAGAGGATGCCTAGGTAACCACTTATTCTCACATTATTTATTACAACGCATTTCAAATCGTAGTTTTATATTGAGAACCGAAAATATTGCAGAGTTCGACATGGATATGCACACGTGGCCAACAATTTATACGACGGATGGACACAATATGCAATTGGGGGCAGCATGAATCCTAGCATTAAGAGCGAATCTAACTACTTTATCGCACCGAAATTAGGAAAGAAAGAGGTAATTAATCACACGTAGTGCATTTTTTCGACCGTGTCTTTTTTTAATCCAGCAAAAAAGAACTAAATAATTGATAACGTAAATTGTTACAACAGATAACGTGGAGAAATGGAGCGGTTAACATGCCGTGGAAATTCTATTCAGTGAATGATGCATTTGAAAATGGAGCTTCTTTTGCACAAACAGGTGTAGGAATGGCAAAGCCTAACTATACAAACCACCAAAGTTTTCAAGTTTCAGATGTGAAATCTGTCAAAGCATTGACAATGTCTTCGGGTGCTTTACAATGTTATAGAACCATTAAATGTTAACAAATTTGATTTCAATGATTAATAATAGAAAAAAATAATCTTACTTGTATTAATTTGGAGGATTTGTGTTATAACTCAACATCACATCGAATGCAATCCAAAATTTATACCTCAGTTGCTATAGTTTATACATTTACGATATGTCTCAGGAACAAAATCATCTAGTGTAAAGTTTATCTCTTACATTTTGCACTACTTTTTCTTTCTAAATTGTAGTTACTTTTATTTTATCAACACTCTTACAATTTCACTGTTAAATACATATTGATATTAGTTTGAAAAACATCACCACAAAAACTAATCCTTTGTTAATAATGACATAATTTCACAAAGTTTATATATAAGTTCTGAAAAATTCAATAGTTACTAATAATTACTTTATTTTGTCCACAATTAAATCATGAAGAGTCAAAACTTATCTAATGGAAAATATTGCAAAATAGAAACAAAATAACTATAATCTACACCATTCAGTAGATCATTTTTCTATCCGTTAGATTTATGAAATTCCAAATTAGAAAATTTTGAATTCCGAAATTCTGAAATTATTAAAAAAGAAAAAAAAAAGAAATCAGGGATTTTTTCTTTTGCAATTTACAAAATGAAGAATCCCCAAAATTTCTCCTTCACTCTCCTAACAGTGCCATGTAAGCAAAAAGGATTTAAGTGGCCTGATTTTTATGAGTTCAAATTTTTAGTCTGGATATCAGTTTAGCCATCCAAAGTTGACTTTCATGATTAAAATAGAGTGAAATAACAAGCATCTTTATGAGAAATCGACATGTATTAAAAGTCCTGCAATCATATGCTAATAATATATATCATTTTAAAGTTATTTGATTATAAGTGCCAAATAGAATGACAACTAAATTGTATATATATAACATGCCCCATTAACATTTAAGCCCATGACTATTATTTTTTGAAACTAGGCTCATTAAATTTTATATACACTTTAAAATTGGTACATTTTGAAAAAATTCTGACTTTAAAGTCTCTTTCGTATCTTGGAACGCCTCAGCCCATGTTTTGGCAAGACGTGCAGTGTCGAATGCGAATCCTTTTATTTCTTTTACAATTCCTATTTGGTTAGATGATTTCATCTGTAAGGACTTTGCTATTTCTTTATAATTAAATCTTGCTTTTCTGTTAAAAAAATTAATTTTATATACATTTTGAGAAAATTTAAGGTTTGTAGGAGGAAAGTTTTGAGAAGGATATTTAAGTTTAACATCTTGAAAAATCTTCTAAGCGAAGACGATAAAAGATTTTATGATTTCTGTGATCCTTTGAGAAAAAACATTAGAGCATAAACACTATTTATCGTGGCAGCGCTTTGTACTATTAGTTTTAGACCCCATGAAATTTAATATCAGAAAATATATTGATATGCAACTTATATTATAACTACTTTTATTATAATAATTCACTAAAGATTATTAAAAACTACATTTTATTTTATTTTATTTGAAATAAGAATCTTTAATCCAATTTTGTGCTTTAACTCTAAATATCAAAACGTGTATTTACATAAAAATAAGAAAATCAGAGAATTACACATTAATTTTAAGTGTTATGGGTTTATATAATATAGATGTCTAATAATAAAGGCTTGATACATATACATCTCTTTAAATTTGTCTCAAAATTGCAATTGCTCCCCTAAACTTTAAAAGGTTACAGGTAACCCTTTATACTTGTCACAATGTAATTGATGTATCGAAACATAAAAAATTTAGATGGTATATAATATAAGTGCAAAATTATGATAGATGGAGTCAAGATTTTTGTAAATGATATTAACGATCATTTTCACATTTTGATACGAACAATTTTGAATTAAGGTGTTATTGAAAGCAATTGGACAAAATCAAGGGGTTATTTGTAGTTATTAACAAAAATAAATGGTTATTTGTTACGTTTAAACAAGAATGGAGAGTTATTTGTAACATTTAAAAGTTCAGAGGAAGACTTGAAGTTTTTGGACAAATTTGCTACAAATATATTAAGCCAATAATAAATAATGGTTATAAATGTTACGGGGAGTGTTATAATATACAAATGTCAAAAAGCAGTATACCATGTATGATGTGTGTGTATATATAAAGTAGTGCAATACCACTAATCCTTTTGACTTTGTGATTTCAAAATGGGTAAATGGTCTGTTAGTTATCATCATTTTATCCAACTCATTATTTAATTTCTCTAATTTAAAGAAATACAATGCAAAACTGAAAACTTTTAGACTAATCTAGTTTTTTGATGTAAACTTTTAGAAATTAAAATTTGTCCAGTGATATTGATCATGAAATTATTGTTCTAATTTTTTAAAATTAAATTTTTTCTTTTCCATTCGATTTCTGAACCACATTTGGCCGACTAATTCGGATTTGGGGCGGGTCCAAGGATTATGGTATTTAAACCACTCCCAGTCGCGGTTGTGCGGAATCGATCCGCAGACCTCCCTACCATGCGTAGCCCCATGCTACCACTGCGCCAACCATCGATTGGTAAAATCAAATTTTTTGGAAACCTCTTTAAACATGTTTCTACTCTAGCTTAACACTTTCCTGACTTACGCGAAAGGCTCTCAGCCGCAAACAAACCTGCTTTTCAGACTTTCGATAAAATGCTTTGAGGGGGAAGGCAACATTCCCTCTCTACTAATAGATACACCAAAATAACATTGATACTAAAAAATTTAAAAATTAAAATTGTTTAAAATATTGTAACTTTTCATATTTTATAATTAAGTTAACAAGTCTTAAAACATATAAAATTAACCTATATAAAAAAATATAGTTTTGTTGACAATTTTTGGAAAACAAAAACTTAGCCATGGTCACCGAAAACAAAAACTTAGCCATGAATTTGTGAACATGTGAAATCACGAGATTTAAATTATAATTTTTCTATTGATCTATTTAAAACATGTCTGTTTTCGACATTTTACTCATTAAAAGCAACAATTCATCATAATTTTACCAAACACTAAGAATTAAACATTTAATAACAAACAACAAACCGCTAACAACAAAACTGCTAGGTATGCAACTCCATCAAACAGACCTAATTATTTTGAATAAAATTTCAACAAACCCTCGCTAGTCCTCTTAGTTCCACCTCTTAGAGAAAATTGAACTCAAACAAAGGTACCGGTAAAAATCATTCTAATACTTGATTGATGTTGTAGGTTTTTTTTTCTAATAATATTACAAGAAAGTTATTACCAACAAGTTATAGTCCATCGTGTCTACATAATTAAAATAAAAATCATTTACAACCGAGGTACAATGTGTTTGATATGTATAAATATCATACATTAGTAATAGGGAGGGGTTACAACTTTCAAACTTTGGCAAACATGAAAAGAAAAGAATAGAAAAGATTAAGCAATATATAGATGAATATTGTTCATAATAATTATAGAAAGGACGTTAATGAAGTTAGCAATCAATATATATATATATAGATGCAAGAAGAAAGAAAGAAAGGAGTGGCTTGCATTTAGCTCTTTCAAAAATCTACCAACCAAATTTCAACAAACCCTTTTAATATCTTAACAATAAATCTCCAAATCTGTTTTTTTTTTTTTTTTATAATTATCTTTTTTTCTCCATTTCTGGTACTCCTCTTTTTAGGGGCCCTTACTTTTCATAAATATAACTTTACATTTTTTTTAATTTTCCAATTCTGTCATTCTATTCCCATTGGTATGTTCATCTCTTCTCTCTTTTTCTCCTCATTATTTCATTAGCATCTTTAATTAGTTTTTTTCCTCATTAAATACTTTGCAGATGCTAATAAAATCTGCTACTCTTGATGTAAAATTTGGTTAGTGCAAGAAAAAAAAAACAACTATTATGTTACTACAACATTTTGCATGTATTTGATCATATATACATATTTTGCAGGGGAACATATAATTTTAATTACTAGTAATTATGGCTGCGGCGGAGACAATGTCCTCTGAGCCGATTGATCGCCATATCAAACCAGAAAGTGATAACAGTGAAGATGAGAGGAAGACTAGGCTTGGTTCCTTGAGGAGGAAGGCAATTATTGCTTCCAATAAGTTTAGGAATTCTCTGACGAAAAAAGGTCGTCGTCACAGCAGAGTTGTGTCCGTCGCTATTGAAGATTTTATTGATGCTGAGGAATTACAAGCAGTTGATGCGTTTCGTCAAGTTCTTGTTCTTGATGAACTTCTTCCCTCTAAGCATGATGATCACCATTTGATGCTCAGGTTTTTAACATTTCCTTACCGCCTTTTTCTTGAGTCTTGTAATCTGAGTTTATAACATCATCATCATCATCATGATTCAGGTTCTTGAGGGCGAGGAAATTCGATGTTGAGAAAGCAAAGCAAATGTGGTCTGATATGCTGCAATGGAGGAGTGAATTCAGCACCGATACAATCCTGGAGGTACCGAAAATCTCTTAAACGGATGGATTGAATAGATGAAGTTTTTCTTTCGGAGTTTGATTTGGGGAATGAATCCATCTTGTGCAGGACTTTGAGTTCAATGAGAAAGATGAAGTGTTAAAATACTATCCTCAAGGATACCATGGTATAGACAAGGATGGGCGTCCTGTTTACATTGAAAAGTTGGGTGAAGTTGATGCAACCAAGCTACTCGAAGTCACAACTTTGGACCGGTATGTGAAATACCATGTTCAGGAGTTTGAGAAAACTTTTGCTTATAAGTTCCCAGCTTGTTCAATTGCAGCAAAAAAGCACATTGACCAAAGTACGACTATTCTTGACGTGCAAGGAGTGGTATGTTAATGCAATGTAATTTGCTTATTGTTTCCTTTCTTTGTTTTATATCAGACAGCAATAATTATAAGCATTATATTTTATGATTCTAGGGCCTCAAACAATTCAGTAAGACTGCCAGAGAACTCATTACTCGTATCCAGAAGATCGATGGCGACAATTATCCTGAGGTTTCTTACACTAAAACTATAATTAATGAGATGAACCAACAGGGTTTTGGCAGTTTGTATGACATTGCTTTAATATGCAGACATTAAACCGAATGTTCATCATCAATGGTGGCGCCGGATTTAGGCTTTTGTGGAACACTGTGAAGGGGTTCCTTGACCCTAAGACTGCTGCCAAGATCCATGTACCTTTCTTTCTTTCTTTCTTTCTTTCTTTCTATCTTTCTTTCATTTTAATATCCAATCATTCTGACTGACCACGGAACGTCTTCTGGCCAGGTCCTAGGAAGCAAATATCAGAGCAAGTTGCTTGAAATAATCGATGCAAGGTAATTCATTTGCTTGGAATGTAATTCTTATATTATTATGTTCTGAAACTGATGCTTCAATTTCTTGTTATGGACGGACTGCGATCAGTGAGTTGCCAGAGTTTCTAGGTGGAACTTGCAATTGTGCAGATAAGGGCGGTTGTATGCGTTCTGACAAGGGACCATGGAATGATGCAGATATCATCAAGGTTTAAGCTCCTCCTAATATCAAAATTTCAAACTATGTTCGTTGTTTGCTTAGAAAGTTTTAAATTTTGTTTCCATTCTGATGATGCAGTTGGTTCACAATGGAGCAGCGAAATGCCGGAGAAATTTGGCAGGAATTGAGGAAAAGTCGAACCATGAGGAGGAAAAGGTATACACAACAAGTATTGCTCTCGTCTTTTTGTTCTTTTGTTCCATTTCCATTCTGCTGAATTTTTCACTTTTATTCCTTGTGGTGGTGTCCTGATGTTTAAACAATGCAAAGAGATGCGAATTTGTCACTGCAGAAACGACAGTGAAAATGGAGCAGACAAAATGCCACCCGGAACCAGTAAGTTTGTGGACTTATTCAAATATGCTTGACATTCTTTGTTACTCATTTTCCACTTCCTCACTTGAAAGCAGTCTTCCTTCAACGCTCCCAAGAACTTTGACAAGATCATACCAATGGTTGACAAGCGTCTCGATACCACTTGGCCTACACCCTCCAAGACTAAAGGATATGGCATGGGTAAAGGTATGCATACGATCTTCTTATTATAGCCAAATATCTTCAAGGATTTGATGAAATTAACATCAGATTTTGAATGTTGCAGCCGAGCATTGCTCAGGAAGTGATGCTTGCAAGGTGGAAAGTTTGAACAATCCAATCATTAATGGTTTGATGGCCTTACTCATGGGAATTGTGACAATGCTTCGGGTGACAAAGAACATGCCAACCAAACTAACCGAAGCTGCCCTCTATGGAAGTCAGGGTTACTACGATGATACAATGACGAAAGGAACCACATCGTCAGTACCAATGATATCCATATCTGACTACAAGATGATGGTGAGCCGAATGGCTCAAATGGAAGAGAAGTTGAATATTGTTGCCTCGAGAAGTCAAGTGATGCCACCTGAAAAAGAGGAAATGCTCAATGCTGCTTTGAGACGTGCTGAGATCCTCGATAAAGAATTGACTGAAACTAAGAAGGTATTTATTCCCGTAAATTTCCATCTCTTACAGAAAAGCGTGATGTTTGTAAGTAATTCTGAATTTTGGTTTATTGTCTGTGAAGGCTCTTGAGAATGCAGTTGTGAAACAACAGGAACTCCTGGATTACATTGAAAAGAAAAAGAAGAAGAAAAGGGTAAGCTAATCTTAACATTAGCAGAATTCTAAGCTTGTTCATAGCAATTTATCGTTCTGATGAAACACTTCTTTTCCGTATTTCAGTTCTTCAGGTTTTAAAGGAGGATGATTCTGCAAAGATGGCTAAAGGACTTCTTTCCCTTGCATTTGTTACTGTTTGAAATCTTTCTTGGTTTGCATAAATATATGCTTACTTGCAAATTATATGTTTTTCTTAATTTATTGTGTAAAAGTTAGCCAATTGGCTCTATTGAAATTCCAACTAATACCAACTAAAACTAAATATTCCTACAAGAAATTGGTGTTAAATTTTAATAAATTGGCATCTCTTCTTCATATGCTTGTTTCAAGTTTCCAATACAAAGACCAATAAAACTGCAGAAATTCTCCCCTTTAATCCAATCATGTTCATTAATTGCTCGGTTCAATATTTCTGGGAGAATTTTAAAGAGTCGTAACTTTTTCCAACTGTTGATCCTCATTTTAGTTTACAAATGCAAATGCATGAATTGCAGCTTCATAATCGCATAGAAAAACAGATTCTGCCCGCAAAGTTCATCAGGAAACATCTGGATATTCCCCATTTTCATCCATAAATTTGAGTAGGAGATGAACAAAAGCGTGGAAAAACTCATAAGAAATTTTTCATATACATCAAGATTAAAGAGTAATATGGGAAAACACAATTAGACAAACCAAACAGTTCAGATACCATTTTGCAGCAGTTGAAGTGGCAGTATTCATTCCTTTACAATCAACAGAAACACAACATTACTTAATAAGTGCATCATCAGCAGACTTATCATCTGTGATTGTACGTTAAACACACACAAGTATGGAAGAAACAAATTCCATAGCAACCCAAGAAGTCATCATGTCCTCTCTCCCTCGGCAAAACGTCTTACCAGCAAAACTTCTTTTTCTGATGGACATAGAAAACAATATCAGTCATATATCTACTTAAGGTAGATTCCAGTGCAGTAAATGAAATAAAATAGAGATAGATATCATACCCTATATTTGGCTTCCTCTTGACTATCTATGTAAGCCAGCAATTCTTCTTGCCTCATTAAGGCATCATGTAGAGCCTGCTCGGGATAACCAAACAATCAATAAGATGTCTCCTTTCAGAGGCAGTAAACAAAACTAGCGCGTGCACACACACATAAAAAGGAATTGACGCCACAAAATGCGAAACGATTCCAACAGAAAAACATAATAAGAAAAAAATGGGCTCAGCAACTGTGAAAAACAATAATATTTCCAACAATGAACAGAGCATGCCCAAATTTAGATCATAGAGCCTATCAATTATTCCTCGGTCACTAGAGATCTTGGTTGATGAACAGAAAGTTGCAAGGTTAATAAAGTTTTCCGTCATTGGATAAAATTGGATACTATTGTGATGTGTATCCTCCACCAGGAAACACAAAAACCAAGTCAAAGATTCAACTTTAAAATACATGTCACTAGATTTCCGAAAACATTTAGCAACCTGTTCATGATGAAGTGGGACACTTCTGCAATTAATACAAAAAATTTGAAATAAAATAAGTCACGGTATTTTATATAGGAATTGAAATGGCGCCTCATTTATAATAGTTTTGTTCAAAAGAGCTCTACCACAGTGATCATGCATCACTGCATCAGCATATAAAAAATTTGTACCTTTTTAGTAGCAATTAGCTCTGCTTCTAGGGCATCCACACGACAAACAGCAGCATTAAGCAACTCTGCTTTCTCATAAGGCATTTCTGTGGGCTTTGCTTTAAGAGTATCGACTTTCTCCTCGAGTTCACCCAGCCTTTTCAGTACAGATGAGAGGAGATCTGCCTCAGTAAAAGCAGGAATAGGTGAAGGTGTGTGAAGGGCTTCCTCTCTTACGTCTAAGGTAGGCTGGGATGAACCTTGATTGTTTTCTGAAGATTGTGGAAGGCTCTTTGTCACACGGGACATCAGAGTGCGTAAAAGAGTGAAAAGTGTCATCAAGAAAGCCATCACTGCAACCAGCGCTCTAGCATGAATTCCTTCTGGAGCCTTTGGAGTGTCAGATGGAGCAAGTATACCTGCATTCAGAATTTCAATGTCATACAACATCGCTAAAGAAAAAGAACCTAGGAAGCATAAAGAGATAAATATGACCAGAATATCCTAATTATGCAAGTCTGCAGACTATAATATTCATCTTGTTCAATTTAGAATTGCATAAAAGGTCACTAGTTAAACATTCCATCAATAAGGTTAGAAGATTTTTAATTAATGAAAAGGATGGTAACTAGTAAGAACATAAAATAATTTAACTAGAGACAGAAAAAGTGGACAAATAATTCTCAGTGGCCAGCTCATGTTTTGAATGTTGTCTTGGCTATATATTCACCTCTAATTTTCAACTGATGATACCCAGATTACAGATCAAGTTTTAGAAAAATAAATAAAAAAATGGGATGCAACTTGCAAGTGATCCAACAAGTGATGAACTTTTAGGTGTTCAGCTACTGCATTTTATGAAACAAATATTGCAATAAAAATAACTATTGCATTCCTTACCAGTTTTATTCCTGAAAGAACAGTTACCATATTCATTGTCTATCTCATTATGTGAACAAATCATGACCATAGAGTTGTTACACCATTCAGTAAAAACATCATACTACCGTGGTGGATGTAAAACTACTAGAGACATGAAAATAGTCGAACCCTATTGGTCAATTACCTAAGCATAACAAGCAACATTTAAAAGATAACAAGCATAAACACAAAATCCAAAGCAATTTATTCACAAACCTTTGGAAACAGGTCTCTGGACAGAAGGTTGCTTTTTCCATCCAGAATCAACAGCTTTGTCGACCATAGGAACATACTCATCATATCCTGAGAAGTTAGCAGCAAATCCTGCCTTTCCAACTACCTTAGCCTGAAAATTCAAGACAACAGAGTAAAATAACAGAAACTTCAAACGTCTGAGGGCGGGGATTCCAAAATCCTATGCCAAATATTAATAGTAAAAAAAACTGATTTTTCAAGTACTTCATTACAAGAAAATTTCTTAATACACTGTATCCAGGAAAAAGGATTTTTTATAGGCCCAAAACATCATGTTTAAGATGTTCTCAGTCAATCGTGAATGATGTAGAAGGAGATCTGATAAAGTAAAAGAAAATATCATTTGCAACTAAGAAAATTTCCCACCATAATTGTTCTTAGATTAGTGCACACAATAGCATCTCAAAAATGGAAGTCAAGGAGCAAAAGAAAAGGTTTGGGGGATCATTATTTCATACTCCAAATTATTCGCGGAAAACAAATCGGAATATAAACTACATTGCTATTTTATTCAGCAAAAACATCAAAACATACTTCTTCACGAACAGGAGTCAGTCTAAGATGTGAAAAACTCTTTGATGCCTTGGGGGATGCGATTTCATCAGCTTCAGATCCAGACTCAGCAGTTGATGTATCACTGCCTTTAATCTAGCCCAACACAATCAAGGCAATGAGCTAATAAGAAAAATGAATAATTTTTCTCACATGTGAAATTGATGAATACCAAGAATGTTTTACCATTGGGTAATGTGGCTTAGCGTAAGCAATAACCTTTCCTTCACTGTTTAAAACTTTTACAACCTGCCTGGCACGCCTTGCTTCACCATTAAGAACCATCTGCAACAAAATAAATGCAACTAATGATTTCTAATGTAATTGTATTAAGATGTACTTTTTTAAAATGAAAATGAAAGTACAGAACATATAGCCTCCACAATATGTATTTGAGGAAAAAAAATCAGTTAATAACCTTCAATATTTCAGGGTTTCTCCAAGGTCCCTTATCTGATTCAAGACAACCTCCTTGGTCTGCACAGGTGCAGGTACCACCAAGAAATTCTGGCAACTCACTGGATAAACCACAAGATGATACAATTCAATAATAGAAGGCATGGGCATGGAGAGATAAAGTTTAAATAAAATGCATTTCCTCAATGTACCTTGCATCGATTATTTCAAGCAATTTGGTATGGTACTTATTTCCAAGAACCTAAATGAGCTCCAGCAAAAAGATACATGTCAAAAACAGTTGAAGAGCAAAACTATTGATTTTTCAATACTAGAATAGAATAATTTCACATACATGAATCTTGGAGGATGTTCTAGGATCTAGAAATGTTTTTATAGTGTTCCACAGCAGCCTGAATCCAGGACCAGCATTGATAATGAACATTTGGTTGAGTGTCTTCAACGATTGAAAAAAAAAAAAATCGAATCCGACATGAGTACATGACATAAGTTGAAATCAAGAGTAACTTGAAACATAATTTCTGCATATTGATCACATGATAAAAAATGAGATTGCATACCTCAGGGTAATTGTCACCATCAATCTTTTGTAGCCGCATAACGAGGTCTCGTGCACTCTTCGTGAAGTTCTTAAGACCCTAAATAATTTAACAATGGATTAAAGATTATTACATATTGAAATTTTTTTATAACCCAATTATCCACTGCAACACAACATGCTTCATACCACGCCTTGGACATCCAAAATTGTTGTGCTTGAATCTATATGCCTCTTCGCAGCAATGGTGCAGGCTGGAAACTTTATGGCAAAGCTTTTCTCAAACTCCCGCACATGATATTTTATGTACCGATCCATAGTAGTAACATGCATAAGCTTGTTCGGTTCTACTCTCCCCAGCCTTTCAATGTAAACAGGTCTCCCCTCTTTATCCACGCCATGATTACCATGGGGGTAATACTTCAAAACTTCACTCACCTCTTTAAACTCAAAATCCTAAAAACACAAAGATAGAAACAAAATGAAATAAGGATATTGGGGATTAAAAAGGGTCACAGAAATTTCAAGGAAAATGTCAAATGTAGTACCTCCATGATAGTATCGGTACCAAATTCTCTCCTCCACTGAAGCATATCAGCCCACATGTGTTTTGCTTTCTCAATGTCAAATTTCCTTGCTTTCAAGAACCTAGTACATGAAAACATTAAGTAATGTAGACGTGTAGAGCTGCTGAAATGAAAAGTTAAAATTACAAATGTTAGACAGACAGAACACCTCAACATCATATGATAATCATCGTGTTTTTCAGGTAGTAATTCATCCATGACCAACGCCTGTCGAAACTCATCAACAGCCTGAAGTTCCTCAACATCACGAACATCCTCGATTGAAACAGAGCTGACTCTACCATCACTCTTTCTACGACTACTCTTCTTCTTCAAAGAATGCTTAAATTTAGTAGACGCATTAATGGCCTTCTTTTTCAGCGATCCAATTCTCGTTCGCCTCTCATCCTCAGAGTTTTCAAAATCAGATTTTCTCTCTCTCCTCTCATCACTACCTGAGAACCCCTCGAAACCTGCCACAAGCATAGATCCAAAATTATACTAACATTTGCAACAACACCACGCAGCTAGGTCAAAAAAAACACTGAAAACCTCAAAATACCATGATTATTCTCAAATATTAGTATGAAACCCTAGGCGAAACGGGAATGGAGAAGCAAAATTTAAACAAACACAAAATTGTGAGTGAAAGACTGACAAGGTCTAGCGAAACGGTCAAGGGGACCGGACATTTTCCGTGGATGAGACAAGAATCGGAGGCACTAAAATTCCTCCGGGATGCAAGAAAGGCGTCTTCTGACACAATGCAGCAGTTAACAACAACCTGCAAAAACAAACAATACGACATACATTCTGATGAAAACCCCCAAATATTAAGACACGCAGAGAGAGATTAGAGAGAGAAAAAAAAGGGGAACCTGAAAGAGTGATGAGGATGGAGATCGGACGGTGGGAAATGGAGGGGATAAGGATGAGAAGGTGAGATCGACGGGAGGATGTTTTGATTGGGATAAATAAAAAATAAATTAGATTAGGTTCGCCGACGACGACGAAATCAGAGCAGAGAAAAAAGAGAGGGGAAGTCGGGTGATTGAATAGTAGGATGGTTACCTAATTGATGACTGTGGGTCCCCCAGTGATGTACGTGATTTCAGGGGCCGGGAATTCCACGTGGCGGATGTTGGGAGAGGGGTACTAGTATACACTTACTGCAAAAACAATAATCTGCCGTCGGGGCTGCACCACATGTACACACAGGTAACGGTGTATTTTAAAATATCACATTCTCTAATTAATTCACTAATTTTTACTTATTTTAAATTGTTATCCACATCATCGAATGTACATTTAATGCTCGATTAAGTAATATCCGATAAAGTAATAAACTCACCTAAATAATAAATTTCGTCGATCCCAACCTGGACCAATGTGGTAAAGTAATATTTTCGTTAAAAACATTACATAATAAAAAATTAGAAAGTCATGAAGCCTCAAATAATATGTAAAGTAACGAATATGAGTTAAAAAATCCAACTTTTTTGAAATATGAATCTATTGTAGCTTGTTTCTTCTTTCCACCAAAATCAAATTAAGTTCATCATTTTATAAAAGCATAAATAACTTTTGGCATGCTTTGCTCGTGTTATAACAAGTAATAGTTCAAAGTGTTGATTGCTTGAAATGCTTTCTTTGATGACACATTTGTGATAATATTGCTATATCGTCCGATTCAGGACCAGTCTCTTCACCAATGTTCATTACCGACCCAATAATTTCTTTCTCCATAGGTGATTTCATTGCTTTGTCCGGTTTATGACCAGTCCTTTTATCAGTGTTCATTATCAATAAAATAATAAATTCGGTTAAGTAATATTTTTTTTTTCCGATCCGAAAATATTACTTTAAAGAAGTTTAACGGTATTTGAATTTGATTGCCAAATGGTAATTTTCGTAAGTTCAATATATTAAAGGGCATGTCTTATTTCACTATTTTAATGTTTTTTCTATCATGCATTTCTATAAAATAAGATCAAATTCATATCATCTTAAGAAACACAATAAATAGGGATAAACAATACCATTGATATCCAAATTATGCTATGTTTTTCAAACAAATATCTAAAAGTTATTCTTTTTCATTTGAGTAACTAAATTATCGATGAGATATCCACCTAAAATAGTATCTAATTTGATCTATTATTTTTAACTTTATTTTCTCTTCTAAGCAAAATAACTAAATTAACTTTCACATTCTTCTTCTTTCTCATCCTTTTTATCTTCTTCATCATCTTTCTCTCTTTATCTCTTCCACCATAAATCTTCTTTTCTTCTTCTTTTTCCCTTTTTGTCTTCTTCCTTCTCAGTTCTTCTTTCTTCTCCTTATTCTTCTTTTACCTTTTTTAAAAAATAAAAACAAAGATGATCCAAATTTAAAGGCATTGCATGTTGGAATATGGAATTTTTCAGATCCCAGCCGTCCTAGTCAAAATATGGAATTTCAAATCTCAACGACGACCTGTCGAGATATAGAATTCCAGATCTCGACGGTGACCTGGATCAGATCTCGGAAGGTAGCAGTCGAAATCTGAAAATTCCTAAGTAAAAAACCACATATTTCATGAGTCTAAGTGAAAATAAGTGCCAACTTTAAAGGTCTATCAAAGGTTAAAGCCAAATCAAATTCTCCGAAGTTTAACTTATTCATTATCTTTCAACAAACATTTTTTGTCCAGTTTTCCTAGTCAAAATTGTGCTGACTCCCACTAAGAATTTATTGGAAAATGTTTTCACAATCCTTATTTTTTTTCCTCTAATCATTTCGTTATTTGTCAAGCATTTATAGATAACAAGCGCACATTTTTAAAACCGTTCCGTAAAGACATAGGTTGAAAACCCAATTATCTAACACGTCCACATTTCTCCACACGAGTCAAAGTTGTAAAATAAATATTTTTTGTTTCTAAAAAAATAGCTAACATTAATAAAAATGTTTTTAGCAAATAATTTATTGATTTTGATTAACAAAATCAAACGACTTCAAAAGGAATTAGATTTTGCTTCAAATCATTAAAGGATTAAATAACTACAAATGAAACCGTTCCAATTTCGGTTAAACCAAACAGAACCATAAACAATGATTGTGATTCCAATTCCGATTCCACCACATTCCAGTTACGATTTCGATTCCGAAGTTTGAATCAAATATCCCTTTAAAATACTTCTAATAATATTGCTAAAGATAAGTTCAGTCCAACCCAATCCAACCCGACATCTCTAAACTTTGTTGGGTAGGGTTAAGTTGGGTTGGATTAGAAGAATGTGGATACTATAACTTGAAATTTACCATCCGGCCCGAACCGACCCAATAACCCATTACCAAATCTACCAAAAGCCCTAATCTCCTACTCTCCATTCGCGATTTCTCTACAACGTAAACCCGCCACCGTCTTCCGCCACCGTCCCTAATCTACTACGAATCTCAATTCGTCGCTAAGCGATTCAGCCTCTTGTAAAATCCCTGTCGACTTCTTCGTCGCCAAAAGTATCCAGCTCTATCGCACGGTGATCTTGGCTTCCTTGATTCCTCAGGGAATTTACTTTTTAGGGTTCAAATTGCTTCGTCCAGACACTCATGTCCACGCTAGACGGCGGCTCCGATCACCAAAATTATCAACACCCTCCTGGTCAGTATCGTTTACACTTATATGAAACGCATATGTACATGTATTTTGGGGTTTAATTGTTGTCGAATTAGGGTTTTGTCAATTGATTTAAGTTGAGAGATAGAAATAAAGACGTGATTTTTCCTGTTCCTGATGTGAAAATTCATGCTATCATCTTGATGTTTCTGTTTTGTTTCGATTTTGATTGTCATTTCTAACATTTCAAGTATGGATTTACATCCAAGAGTGCTAGTGAGATCAATGTGTGTGTTTTTTCTATTTGCTATTTTCGTCACGAGTTCAATTAGGATTTTGGGTCAGCTGTAACCATGTTCCTTCTTTATGATTGTGTATCAGTCACCCAGAGTGACAAATGGCTCACTAACGTAAATAATTAAAAAATATAGTGAATTCTAAAATAAAATTGAAATATGACAAGATTCTAATACATAACTAAATCCAAACATGGAGTAAACCTTAAATTCATAATCTAAAGTTCTATTATTCAGCTAAAAATAGCAAGTCCTAAGTGATAAGATAATGGAACTAATACTACTCCTCATCACTGTCACACTCCTCATCTAAATCATAATTATACGCACCTGCAATAGCCACTCTTTTTGTTGCTTCGTTTTTATTTTATTTTTTTGAACGTTGCTGGTTGTTGTTCTTGTTTCTTGCTCTTTTTAGCTTCCACTTCTCTGTTAAATTCTATTTTAAACGTGACTCTTCAACTGACTCTTAGATTAGGTTTAATCTAATGGCTAATATTAATCCTGCATTAAATACCCTAAAAAAACCCTGCAATTTCAAACTGTTTGCACGCGCCTCAAGTAACTTGGAATGGCGCTCATGGCTTGTGCCATTGAAACATCAACCACCATAGCCAAAAAATGGCCGTGGGCTGCGCCTGGTGCGCCACCATTAATAACTGTGGTCTCAGTGTGCAATTATAAGATGATTAATAAGATGTAATATGCAGAGGGAAATCATGGCACGGTTACAGAAATTGGATGGTATATCCTTGGCGAAAATCAGCAACATGTTGGACCTTATGCTACTTCGGAACTGCGTGGTGAGTTTATCATATTAAATTGGCTGTTATGCTGTGATCTATGGAATTTTAAGCTTTGGCATGGTTCTTGTATTCTTTTTCTTCATGGAAAAAACAATTTTTTTTTTCTTGAATGAAGATGGGATGAAAAATGAAGCCCTGTGTATAGTTTTAATATTTGGGATTTACTTTTTTGTTGATGTTTCACCTTGAGAGCTCAAATTTACCCAGGTGAAATTTCTTTCCTTGAATTTCAGTTGTACCAGTAATCACTTGCACGGTTTCAGGAAAATTGTTCCATCTGTAACTTGTTCAATTGGTCTATTGAGCTATTGAATGATGTACTTTGCTTCTTTACTGCGCCTGCACAGAACATTTCAGAAATGGATATGTCTCAGAAAGTGCACATGTATGGTCCGAAGGAAGAACCTTGTGGCAGCCATTATCATCAATACCTGAACTAATATCAGGAATTTCTCAACAGATAGCTGGTTCTTCTGTAGCAGGTCAATTTTCTACTTATTCTTATTTATATTTTGAATAAAACAAGTTACTGTCAATGTGTGCGGAAGTTTACGCCATTCTATATTCGAGAATAAACATATAGTGCTTCCACCACCTATCTGTTGAGGTTTCTTACCCCCAGGTATTCTTTTTCCAGTACCCTCTAATGATGACAATGAGTTGGAAAATCTCCATAAAATTAGAGAGGCAAAGGAATCTATTGTTGACTCTAAGACTAACAATACTCAGCAAACTAATGTTCCTGCTACAGGTTAAGGCCTTTTATTTTACTTTTTCTTCCTCGTAATTGAATTTGAGAGGGTAGTTGTTAGAAGATTTTCTGTGCCTTAGTAACTTATATTGTAATTTGTCTTGCAGTGACCATTAATGACGATGAAGCAGAGTTTGAGAAATGGCAGAGGGAGATTAGAGAGGCAGAAGCTGAAGCAGAGCAGTTGAAAAATGGGTCTGCTCCTGGCAATGTCAGTAGTAACATTGACATAGATCGTGAAAGAGTTGAGTCTCCACCAGATGGTGAGGAAGAATTTACAGATGATGATGGAACTACATACAAGTGGCATAGAGGTGTCAGAGCATGGGTTCCTCAGGTTGTTTGTGAGCTTTTTCATTTTTAGCTGAATGATGTGTCTCAAGAAAAGCGATCATATTTTCAGATTTTCTACTCGTGTTTCATGTTTTCTGTGTTGGCCTATTAGAAAAATAAGGGTTGGGATCTCACAAATAATTGCAGATTGTATTACCCTGTCATCACCAAGTATTATTTTAGAATTGTTTTGCGGCTTCTTGTGATGACTATAGGCAGGAAGTTTTATCCTAGATTCTTTCACTCTTGATTTTCTTTTTCTGACTTCCCTTGCAGTTTATCTGTACTTGCCCAACATTTACATGGACTTCTTCTTGATAAATGTCTTGTTTTCCTTGTTTATATATATGTTTTTTCTTGAAACACCAAGGTACCCCTCTTGCTAAAGACAAAAAGAAAACAAAACTTTTCCTGGCTGGTCCAGAGATGCTTTTCAGTTCTAAAAATTGTCAACTGCCACTGTTATGGTTAAGGTGTAACAGAATTTTCATTATATATTGATAAATCTGTAGGATAACATATCAAGTGGGCAATATGGGTTAGATGAAATGACCTTTTTACAAGAGGAGGAAGTTTTCCCCATCAAGGTTAGTGGAGATGCAGCTTCAGAAGAAGCTAATGGTGCAAATGAAACACGGGAATTGAATCATAATGGAAAGAGAAAACTACAAGATGCTTTTGCTGATAACAAGGATGTAGAAGCTGATAACAAAGACATAGAAGCTGATAACAAGGACATACTAGCTGATGACAAAGACATACAAGCTAAGAAGGACATACAGGCTGATGACAAGGACAAGCAAGCAGAAAAAAAGGTCTTTACCTCACTACTTCAGCTATTTTAGAAAAGAACATGCACGTACTGTTACAATAATATAGATATAACTGCAGAATTAATAACACTATTTACATGACAGAATTTCTAGTTTGTGGGGTTTTTTCTGCTTTGCATTTTTCATTTTATCGCTTCTTTTCAGGAACCCAATAAGCCCCCTGATAGTTGGTTTGAATTGAAAGTCAACACCCATGTTTATGTAACTGGGCTGCCCGATGATGTCACGTCTGAAGAGGTAAATGATACTGTTGTACTATAATCATCTTAAAAAGAAACTCACTTTTGAGGAATTGGTTGCAGATGGCAGAGGTATTTTCCAAGTGTGGGATAATCAAAGAGGTAAACATTTATCTTATTTCTTCATGCATATTGCTGTATATTGGAATACTGAAATTTCCATTTTCTGCAAATTATTACTTTTGTCCTGTCCATTGGGAACTAATTTTTTTTTCCCTCTTTGATGTCTTGGGAAATTAATCTTGCTAAATAGTTGTTGCGCAAGTTTCATCAGTATGAAAATGCTTCAGTACCATGAGCTGCTTTTCAAGAAATTCAGCAACTATTTCTGTTTCCTTTAGCAAAACAAACACAAAATGCAATGAGTTTGTCATTGTTTTAGCTTTTAGAGGTCTTGACATTTTTATTGGTGTTGGCTTTAGAGATTTGGTTGGTTATATTATCAAATTCTTAGACAAATTGCATGGGACCATTGAAAAATATCAATTTTGGAAATGATATTATTGTTGAAGGAATTGGAAGCTAGTTGGTCACAGATAATTGAGAGTCCTTGAAGGATGGGACATGCTCTTATGTTTAGATTCCAATCTTATGTTTGTGTATCCTTAATAATCTGGTCTTTCACATCTGATTAGCCAAATTGTAAATTGTACAGGACCCTGAAACAAAAAAGCCTCGCATAAAGATTTATTTTGACAAAGCGACAGGCAGATTGAAGGGAGATGCTTTAATTACATATTTGAAAGTAATTTCTTTGCTGTTTTCATTGAGCTTGATTTGTTTTGACATAGACAATTCTTATGCATGCATATCTGATTTCGGATTGTTCTCCAGGAACCATCAGTTGATCTGGCTATTCAGATTTTGGATGGGGCACCTTTTCGTCCTGGTGGCCCAGTACCTATGTCAGTTAGTCGAGCCAAGTTTGAGCAAAAGGGTAATGAATGTAATTTCAACTTCATCATATTTTTACCGTTTCTTTAATTTGTCTACTATATTGAATGTTTACATTATCTAGATACTTGTTACTTTGTTTACAAGTCTTATATAAAATGCAGGTGAAAGATTTATACCCAAACAAGTAGATAACAAGAAGAAAAAGAAGCTAAAACGGGTCGAGGATAGAATACTCAGTTGGGGTATGTGTCCATTTCAAACATAAAATGCTATATATATGAGTGACAATAGTGGGATTCGACGTTATCACATTCAGTTAAAAAAATAATGTTTTGTACTTTGTTTTATTTTGTGAGTTCATTTTACTTGCTGCATGTGAAAAAAAAATGAATATTGTGGTGGATGTTTTGGACTGTAGTCTTGTGCTAGTGCTGTTCTATCTGAGATTTAGGATGAATGCAACCATGAAATCGAAATATGTTCGGACTTTAGAGAACTTGTTCCTTCAATAACTGTCCACAATTTGTTCGTATATGCCCTCGTTGTCTATTCATTTACAAGGTTTGTTATGAATAATGTAATGTGACAAAATATAGTAGCATATGACTTATGGAAACTTATGGAGCAAAATATAGTATTATATATGATATTTGCTTTATCCAAAAGTCAATTCTTGGATAATGGTATCCTCAACTCCATGGGTATTTATGATGAGAAAGAATGGGACCTAGAGAGTTTTTTCTACCCATTTGGGAAGTTAGGTTAATCATTTACGTTTTCCTGTCACACAGTGGTTGCTCAATTTTGATTCTGTATGCTGCTTATGTCCTTTTTTTGGGGGGTATCTCAGCATGTTATAAATTTCTGGATTTTGTTAACAACTATCTTTATCATCCAATGTCCATGCTATCCTCTTTTTTGTTCATGGTAATTTCTGTTTGATATTTAGTTCAATTTCACAATCACATTGTTCTTATATTTTAGTACTGTTCTAGAGAATGTGAAGAAGACAGATCTGGCAATTATGTGATATCTTTTCATATATAAGATCTGTGGGTTTATGTTCTTTCCTTGCATGAATATGTGCTGATTTTCACAAAAACCTTAAATTCCTGTCCACTATTTATGAATGGTGTTATCTGGTAGTTGACATTTGTTCCTTTTATGGTGAAGGTGGACGTGATGATGCAAAAGTGTCAATTCCGACCACTGTTGTTCTCCGATACATGTTCTCTCCAACTGAAATGAGGGTATGGCTAAACTTTATGCTGTTTCATCATTTTTTTTCTCATGAATGTAAATCTGTAATTGTTCACATGCTGATTATTGCAGTTACTCCTGTCGTGTGTCATCGTTTCTCCAATATTTGTTTGGTCCCAAATGATGAACTTTGTGAATTTTTTTGTTGTGTAATTAACTAATTATATAGATGATTGTGCACATTTTTATCAGATGTTATTTACTTGACATAGAACCTTATTCAGAAAAGCTTGCATCGGTTTTCTTGTTGTTAGATCTTGTGTAGAGAAATAATTTCATCAAATCTTTCTTCGTATGCCATACGTCAGTAAGTGAGAATATTAAGAGCAATCAAAGGGTTCAGGTGGGGTAAATTCTGTGGGAACTCCTTATGCTGCATCTTTATTTGATATAGTCTTTTCAATACCATTGGTGATCTTCTCTGAGCTCTTAATGCGTCTTTTTCACTTATAGATGTTGACGTGCAATTTCAATCATTTTATGATCCCAAAAAGATACTCTTTCTAGTATATCAACACCTTTATCATATGCCTATTTGCATGGATTGCTCTTTTCCAATAAGTATGATGATCCTTCAAAGAGGTCCAGTTGTTATTTTGTAATTGTCATTCGAGCCATTTGTCTTCCCCTTTTCTTATTGGCACTAATTACGTTTACTCCTTCACAATTGAGCACAAGACTTTGAACTTGCACAAATTTGTTTATGCTTGTTCTGGATATTGATTTGAATATCGTCTTAAACTAAACAGGCAGACGAGAATTTACGTTCAGAACTGGAGGAGGATGTTAAGGAAGAATGTGTAAAACTCGGTCCTGTTGATTCAGTCAAGGTAAATGATTAGGCACTTGCTCTTTTTCTCATTTGTGTGCCCCATGTTATCTAGATGACGTGATTCCTGAGCATCTTTTCCTTTCTGAACATGTGATATGAACTAGACATGTAGTCTCTCAGGTAGGCTGTTTCTGGTTTTATCTCAGCTAACATATTGATAATTTGGTGAGTTGCATGAATATTAACTCTTAGCGATCCAACTATAGTTACATCCGAAGGGAACATTGAGCTAAAAGCATCAAAATATAGTTTTGTATTAAAATTAATTTCTCGAAAAGTAATCCATTTTTTTTCTTTTCCATTGCCAAACTTCCCGATTGCAATTTTGTTTACTCAAAAATGTGTCGGATGGATTCCCGATTGCAAGTTGCACGAGAATAATGTTATGAGTTAGTGTTTTCTGCTTGTTTGGATTTGAGCTGCATTGTCATGTTCTATAATTGTTTTCCTTACAGGTATGCGAGAACCATCCGCAGGGCGTTGTTCTGGTGAGATTTAAAGACAGGAAAGATGCAAGGAAGTGCATAGAATTAATGAACGGGCGATGGTAAAATCTTTGTTTAGTAATGATAATATTTTATGCTGCCATACAAGATGAAGAACCAATAAATGTGTATGGCCTTGATAAGCTTCCATTTTCCTTTTCTTATCCTTTTATTTTGTATTTCCAAGGTTTGGGGGCAGACAGGTACATGCTAGTGAGGATGACGGGTCAGTTAATCACGCTCAAGTACGGGATCTTGATGAGGATGCAGCACGATTGGAGCAATTTGGAGCTGAACTCGAAGCTGATGGCTAATCTGTACATTGCATATATGCATGCTGTTGATGCCAAATTTTTGTGCTGAAATACAAGTAGATGACCAGATTAGGCGGGGAAATTTGGAAAGCTTTTGATGTCAATTTCTCCTTGTAAATTTGTAGACCAGAGGGTTTTTGTAAAATCAATTCAATGGTGTAAATGCTTTTAAAAGGCAATGAATATGGAACTAGTTTAACATTAATCTATTACTTTTCCAAGGCTGCTCATGATTTGAAACTTGAGTCACAAATTTTAATAGTCATATTTTGGCTGCTATTATTTACAATTTAGACATCTTTTGCTGAGGATTCAGGTACTTATTAATGATAATAAATTCAACTATAAATTCCTTGTGGTTTACAATTTTTTCCCTCGGAATGCTTATTCCTTCATACTATAATTGCCAAGATTTTCAATGAAAATCGAATTGAATTTTTTCAAATTTGTAGTTTGTATTTGCACAAGGTTAAATGCTTTGTTGGTAATTATATTTGTATAATTGTTTCAAAATGGTCACTAACTTCAATTTGTTTTAACAAAATTTGTATTTTGTTTTAATGTCACTTGGATTGATTTGAATACCTAAAAAGTACGTGGTTACAGCAGCATCAACAGAAGTCAATTTAAATAAGTTAAGGTAAACTGATGTAATGCCTTACTAGCGGAGGAACAATGCTCGGTTTAAGACCGATTGTTTGGTTTTAGTGCACTTTATGAACACCGAATCACAAGTTAGAAGCTCATATTCTCTAGTGGTTGATGATTGTAAATTTTTGTTACAAGATATTGTAAATGGTTCTATCTGTTTCGTTCGTAGGTCAGTGAATGTTGCAGCTCATGTTCTTGCTAGAGCGGTTACTTCAGTGTCTGATCGGGGTGCTTGAGATTTTCATCCATCCTTCTTTTTCGATAATGTTATGCTCTTTCAATAATACTATCCTCTTTCCTTAAAAAAGAAAAAGTGATGCTATCAGACAAGTGAATTTAATTATTATTCTAATTATTATACATATGTATTGAAATATAAAATAATTATAAAATAACAACTTTAGTTCAACATAATAAGTAAGCTAAAGTAAAAATTACTTCAAAGTAATTATACAAATTTAAAATATGTAGAAAAAATATGGGAATATACAATATTACGGGCACAAGTTTTACAAAGTTTCCCCGTGCGGCATCATGACTTTTCGAGATCGTCTTATATGGTTTTCGCTTTACTTTGGATTGATCACGAGAGCCGGATCAACATCAAGATCATTTTAGTGGCTAACAGTTTTTCTTCCGTCGTAATCACTGACTCAAGATGGAACGCTGATTAAATAACACGTACTTTTAATTAATGCGGATTCCACGTCCAATTTTCAAGGTCAACTAATAGCATCTCCGGTCTGTCCGCACGTCACGATTTTCGGGGTGTGACAAATGGAAAATTCTAGAATACATTTCAATGCATGCAATGTATGGTAAGTTTATCTATTATTATTATTAAAAAAATAAAATAAATTCAAAAATATTATTTTAAAATTAATATTTGGTTAAAACGTGTTTTAGTGGGTATATATCAATTATTGATTTACCACTACTACTGCTTAAAATTTGAACTTTTCTTTTTAATAAAACTATTCATAAAAATAAAGCTAATTTATAATTTAATGAAAATAAATTAGTCCTTTATGAACACCATGTATTACTATTATAAAATCAAATAAAAATCATGTTTCTCTTTTTATTAAAAGAAAAATTATGTTTCTCTTTTCTAAAGTTTTTGTGATTAAAATTTTCTAGGTCGTGTAGTTTTTCCTTCTTTTTTTTTTAAGATATATAGGAAAAGTCTTGGTTTCGAATCACAAGATCGACTAAAAAATAGGGTCATCGTACATTCTCAATAGCTTAAGCGGATACTACGTTAAAAAAGAAGCGTGAGTCTTGGTTTCGGATTACAAGATCGACAAAAGTGAAACTCTAAAAAAATTTCTTAATTTGTTTAGTGGTTAAATTTAAATAAATATTCGTTGTTTCGCGGTTTTGCAAATTGTTTACACCACATTTATTTTTGGCTTAATTATTATTTTATAATTAAATGATCTCATTGACGTCTATTTTCCGCTAAGGGGAAATCTTTCCTGATAAGTGAATCTCATTACGGGTGGAAACTTAGAATGACATGTGATGCACCCAAGGGTAAACTAAGAGACCATTTGTTATTTAACGCGTGTGTTTTTGTTAAGCTAATCAATGACAGGAAAATAAAATCTGAGTCAATCAATTATCAGAGATTGTGAAAGTGGACATCAGTTTTTCTGAAGATGTATCATGGAGAAAGTGGAGCAAGCGATTACTTTAAGCGCCTATAAGTACAAAAAATCACGATGAGGAATACCCAACCAAATCGTCAATCAAACCAGAGCAAAACTCTAGCAAATTTCCTTTAGACTTCATCAATTCCGTTCACTTCAACAAATTAACTTTGTAAATTCACTTTAGTTCAATTTAGTTCAGTTAGTTGGGTTAAATTCATTTGGATAACGTTGAGATTATTTTAATTTGATACCACTTTGTACATTAGGTTAAATTGATACTTTCCAAAAAAATGTTAGGGTCAAATTGATAATTTGGTTATATTGAGTTCTGTCATTTTTTACATAAATTCAGTAAAATTCAATTCTTAATTCAATAAAATTCATTAGAAATTCAGTTCAATTCAATTCAAATAGTCTTAGTTTATTTTTTTTCTATTGTTGACGATAATTTTTGTCAGAACTTTTTCTAACATGACAAATGATATAATTGGTTTGACACTAATACCTTGTTCTTTTTTAAATTTAATTTATTTCAATAAATTAATTTTAATTCAGTAGTATTCAGTTCAGTTAGTTGAGGAAAAATTAGTACCATTTGAATAATATTTCATATGTTTAGGTCAATTGATATTTGCCCAAAACATAGTCATTTTGATGCTTGACCTAAAATTCTCAATATTCAATTACTTAGTCTTATGTATTTTTTTTAAAGAAAAAATTATTTTAATTGCAGAAAAGGAACATAAAAAAATTATTGAGACAAAATATACAAAATCATAGTTTTACCAATTGTGAATCATAGTTTTACCAATTGTGAAGAGGAATTATGACTTTTAAAGCACTTAATACACATGCACATATTTTTGTTTATTAAGATATTTATTTTAGATTCTTTTAGTTTTATTTAAAATTAATTAAATTGAGGATACCTTGCAATGTATCATAGAGTCATCCTAAATTGACACATCAATAAAGAATGGCTCAAGAGTTACACTTTTAAAAACGTTAAGAGGCAATTAGAATCCAATATTAGATTAAAGGCTCAAATGTAAAATTTAAGTTTTTTTAGTTACATCCTGATTAGCTGACGTGTCAGGCGAGTGAAGTAAACTCTCTTTATTGTGACTGGCTGTGACACGATTAAGGGTTAAATGATACCACTTTTAATTAATTTAGAGGCAATTTGGAACTTTGAATAGATCGATGAGTCAAGTGACATTTTATTTAAAGTTAAAGGGGCAAATTGATTTTATTATAGTTAATTATTATTGCAAACATATATATTTATGGGATATTCCATGGTCACTTTGTTCACAAAGTAACTATTACTTTATTTTGTCAACCATTGGATCATGAGTTAAAAGCTAATCCAATGGTGAAAAAGACAAAGTGTAGACAAAATAAGGGAAAAACAAAATGACCATAGCCTACACCTATATTTATTACATAACATTTGGATAATGTTATGTTACATTGCGATGTACCGTAGTCAGGGGCGGACCCAGGGGGGGGCTCGGGTGGGCTCGAGCCCCCCTCAGTTCCGGCACAACCCTTAGGAATATACCGATATGTTCGGGCTAGCCCCCCCAAAAATAATGTGTATTAAAAATAAAGATGATAAGGTAGACGAAGTGAAAGGGTGGAAGAGTTGGTAAGAAGGGGTGTATTTAGATGTGTTGACTAAGGTTCAAATCCCACCATCTACATTTTTTTTCTTTCCAACATTATTAATGCTTTTCATCAATTTCTTTTCCCCTAACATTATTAATGTTTTTCATCAATTTCTAATTTTTTTCTCCTAACATTAATTGCATCAATATTTTCCCCTAACATTATTAATGTTTTTCATCTATTTTTAGTTTTTTAATGTTATTTTGATCGAAAACTCTACTTTTTTTTGTTTTTCCTTTCTATTTTTAATAATTTTATCAACAATTTTTTATTAGATCATTAATTTGTTTCTCCTAATTTTATCAACTCTACTTCATTTTTGTATACACGCATATATAAAAAAAAATTTACGCTAAAGCCAAAATTAGCCCCCCCGATCTCCAAATCCTGGGTCCGCCCCTGACCGTAGTCATCCGTGACAAATAGTTGGGGAGTTGGCGCCATTCCGTGTAAACCGTGTTTGCTTTGAGATTTTGTCAATAGTACTTTCAACCCATTACTCTCCTCTCTTTCATTCTCTTTGTAAACTCTACAACTACACTTTACTATCATCAAAACCCTAATTTCCCAAGATTGTTCCTTTCGGTTTCCGATCGGTGAGTTTGTTTGCTGCATTTCGTTTTCGTATTATCCTTGCTTTTCAATCTTGGATCGTCTTTTTATTACAATTTCTTTGGAATATTTATATCTGTACCATTTCAGGTGCTACTGCACTTCCACAGAACTTGCATCTGTGGTGGTGTTACTTCTCAGAAACCATCCTCCTCAACTTTCAGGGCAGCTATATTCTCCCTCATGGCTACTGATATCCCGCCAAATCTTTCCAATGGCAATGCTAATCTTCACCCTCATCCCCTAAGAACTTACCAAGTTGTTGTAGCTGCAACCCGGGATATGGGTATTGGAAAAGATGGCAACTTGCCCTGGAGATTGCCTTCTGACCTCAAATTCTTTAAGGATGTTACCCTCACTACTAATGATTCCGGGAAGAAGAATGCTGTTGTAATGGGTAGAAAAACTTGGGAAAGTATTCCCCTTCAGCATCGTCCTCTTCCTGGCCGCCTTAACGTTGTTCTCACTCGTTCCGGGAGTTTTGATATTGCTACTGCTGAGAATGTTCTCATATGTGGAAGCTTGACTTCTGCTCTCGAGTTATTGGCCGCGTCTCCTTACTGTTTGTCGATTGAGAAAGTGTTCGTCATAGGAGGTGGCCAAATCTTGAGGTTTTTACTAGTTTCTTTCTCTGATGTTTCTGTTTTTCTTTGTGTTGTTTTCTTGTTCGTTGATTTTTAGTTTTCATGGATGCAGTGAGGCTCTCAATGCTCAGGGATGCGATGCTATTCACATTACGGAAATTGAGACAACCATTGATTGTGATACATTTATTCCTTCCATTGATTTCTCTGTCTTTCAACCCTGGTACTCGTCATTTCCTATTGTGGAAAACAAGATACGATTTTCCTTTGGAACTTATGTTCGAGTAAGGAGTTCTGTAATTGAATCCAATGGTCAAGTTAATGGTCTGAGCGCTGATAATAGTTCTGAGAACACTAAGTTTGAGGTCAAAAAGTTCTCATTCCTTCCTAAGGCGGTTTTTGAGAAACATGAGGAGTTCTTGTATTTGAGACTTGTTCAAGATATCATCTCAGATGGTGTTTTGAAGGATGACAGAACTGGAACTGGTACTTTATCAAAGTTTGGTTGCCAGGTAAAAACCACTGTATATTTATGGTTTTCTTCTACTTTAGGTTCGTAAAAATCCTATGCATTAAACAATTTATTCCCTCTATTTACTGATTGATGTGGATCAACTATTTCTTTTTTCCCCACAGATGCGGTTCAATCTGCGCAAAAGTTTCCCTCTTCTTACTACTAAGGTATGCTTGTGAAGGCTAATTATTCCGTCCTATGTTATATTTTAGTTCACTGTTATAGGCAAGTTGCTCACTTTACATTCTCTTTTATATTTTACAACATAGATTGCCGTACGATTCATCACATGGACAGATACTTAAGGAATGAAATTTCATTTCTGTGTTTGTAGAAAGTATTTTGGCGAGGTGTGGTTGAAGAACTCTTGTGGTTCATCAGTGGATCAACAAGTGCCAAGGTACTTTATGCATTTATTTATCGATGTTTAAGCATGGGATGTCTTACTGCATAGTTTATGGGTTTTATATCTAGGCATAACCGAATTCTATAAATTAGGATGTGAAATTTTATAATGTTGGTTTATAATATTAGGTTGACGCTCTATGGTTATGCATGTAGTAATTATAGGGTTTATTTTATATTTTGTTTTTTCATTCCCTGCAAAAGTTGTCTGAATGTCTTTGCTATTAATTTCTCGTTTTCTAATAATGCCATCTCAATTTGATGAAGTGTCTATAGATACAAAAATAAACGATCAGCGTCTTTAAATTTTGAGTGCACAGGTCCTTCAGGAAAAGGGTATTCATATATGGGATGGCAATGCTTCTAGAGATTACCTTGATAGGCAAGTACTTGCAATAATGTATCTAATAGTGAAATAATGAATCCTTATTCATGATGATTTATTGAATGATGTTTATATAATTGTGAATTCAGTGTTGGGTTGAAGGACAGAGAGGAGGGTGACTTGGGACCAGTGTATGGATTCCAGTGGAGACACTTTGGTGCTAGGTTTATGAATGCTTCTTTATCTAAGTTTGAAGTGACTGATTTATAAACACTGGTGTTTTAGTATGGTTTCTTTTTCTCATTTATTATATATGCCAGGTATACTGACATGCATGCTGACTATACTGGCCAAGGATTTGATCAATTATTAGATGTCATTGACAAAATTAAGAATAAACCGGATGATCGTCGAATAATACTATCTGCTTGGAATCCTTCTGATCTCAAATTGATGGCTCTTCCTCCTTGTCATATGTTTGCTCAGGCTAGTACGAATTTATATTTATTTCATTGTTTGCTTAGGTTAGCACTTCCTCGTTTGTTTTCAAATGAATGGAGATATTTTTTGCAGTTCTATGTAGCCAATGGGGAGTTGTCGTGTCAAATGTATCAGCGATCTGCTGACATGGGCCTGGGTGTGCCATTCAACATTGCGTCATATGCCCTTTTGACATGCATGATTGCTCATGTTTGCGGTATGCATTATCTGTGGAACCCATAGTTTACCCATTCAACATTGCATCATGGGCTTGTTGATATTGATTATTCAGGAATCTCATCTTTTAGTCTATGGGTTAAAAGTATCTTTCCTTGTTATACCTGTGAGATTAGTGTATTGTTCACTCAAAAATTGATGTGACATCTGCACATATGGTTTCTGTTTTTTGTTAGATTCATGAATATCTAGCTGCTAAGTCTACTAAACCGAAAAGTTTCTAGGGAAAGAGTCTTATGATGTTGCATTTGGTGGTAATTCATGGTTAGCCAGTGGTGCTGATGCCTTCGCCCTTCTAGACCCAGCACTTCCAATGTAGCAGTGAATTGTTTGGGGTGTCCTGGTATTATGATGGGTCAGGAAATAGATTTTTGTAACAATGATATTAGGCATTCAGGGATAGAACTTATCGAAATTTATATTCCAGCAGTCAATAATTACTTTCAGAACCGTGCATAAATATCTTCTATTTGTACAGATCTTGTTCCGGGTGATTTTGTTCATGTGCTTGGGGATGCACATGTTTATCGTACTCATGTCAGGCCTCTTCAGGAGCAGCTTCAGAAACTGCCAAAGCCTTTTCCAGTTAGTATTTGAACCAATATAAGTTGATATGGAGATATTTTAAAAAAAATTTACAAAGCATTGTTAAATTCTTCCACAGTTCTTTGTGTTGTCTCGTTTCATTGTCTTACTAATATTTTCATGAAGGTTCTGAAGATCAATCCAGAAAAGAAGAGTATAGATTCTTTTGCTTCAACTGATTTTCAACTCATAGGTTATGATCCTCACCAAAAGATTGAAATGAAAATGGCAGTATGATGCGTTTTTTCCAGCTGTCCAGAGAACTATACGCTCACAGCCTTTAAGCAATAGTTGTATTTTTAGCAGGTATTTGTTTCTATTACGGTGTCTATGTCCCTTCTGATAATGCATTTTGCCTTTTCTTGTCTCTGTTATGCGATTAGATAAATCTGCTTTAGGCAGGTCTAGTAAATGCCTACAGCTGCGGTTTCGTGAAATTCTTCTGTATCACTGAAATAACTAATGAGAAGTATGTGAAATTTAATTATCATCTCAACATCTCGAGGATCTCATCTAGCTTTCTAGATAAATTGATTTGGTTGCTTGTTTCCGGTTCTAGGGTCTTCATGATTATTTCCAGTTATTATCAGTTGATGTAGATGTTTATTATTTAAGCTTGTGATGGGAATAGAAGAATTCAATTTGTGGTACGAGTAGAGTACACAAATCTTTAGGTTTAGAATTACGTGCATAATAGCCAATGCTCAAATGTATTGTTAGTAACACTGATTGAATTAGTTCTCCTACGCATCTCAAGCAAGTGGTTTTTTGTCGGAAGCTTGAAGGAAATTTTGAAAGAAGTACTTGTTTCTGTCATGTTTCAGGCACAGCTCTTGGAGGCCTACCTCGGTAGAATGTAAACCAACCAGTAAAATGAAAAATGAAGAGTTGGATATAATACTTGAGACAGAAAAGAAAGTATTTTTTAGTGAGAATCCTTTAGTACCTTTTCTTGATGGTTCTAAGGTGATTTAGGAAGTCAATGTTTTCTTGTTCTGCTACTTTGGTTTTCAGTATTACATGGAGGATCTATGTTGTTGCAACATTTTACAAATTACTAAAACACACTTGTAGAAATGAAACGGAATTGAAGTTTGGACTCTTTTCCCCTTTTATTTTACAAGTTTCTATTTGGAACAAAAAAAATAATTTCTGAGTTTTTTTTGTCTAAGCCTGTGGGAAATATATTATTGTTACAAAATAGCTTAATACGTCCATGTAGGTTTAGTCCAAGTTGAAATTAGCCTTTAACCATGGATGATGGTCTAGAATAGATGCGTCTATGTTTGCCATTTTAAGAGGTGTTAAATGCACCAACTAAGGTAATTTCTAGTTAAATTCTGTCAAGTCCACTCTCTATACACCCCTAATTTCCTCTGAAAGAATAGATTTTATATTAATCTCTAATGGAGATGCTTTGATACTATGTTAAGGAGAAGAGATTTTCTATTATTAATGCTTGATAGACTTAAAATTATAGGATGCTATCTTATTAGAGCATCTCCAAGAGACTCTCTATTTGAGCTCTTAAGTTAAAATTTGAGGAGTTTACATAGAAATCTCACTCCAAGAGCCTTCTAGGTACTCCTAAATCACTAAGAGTTACACCCTCTCTCCTCACTTTTAAGAGTCTCTCTCCACCTCCTAACTCTTTTTCTATTAGTAGTTTATGATAATGTAACCTCTCTCCTCTTCCTATTGGCAAATATATTAATTAAAAATAAATTTAGTTATAGAATAAACTTTAAGAGTTAAAGCTAAGAGCATTGTTGGAGATGATACAATTTAGATACTCTCTAAATGACTAAGAGTAAATTATTTATATTATTTTTAGAATTAGAACTAGGAGGCTCTTGGAGATGCTCTTAGTACCTGATAGTCTTAAAATTATAGAACGCTTTAACCCCTGGTTCTGCCCTATGTTGCTCCAGTTTCCGAGACTTTTTAAACCAAACTCTTACTACACGTTTTTGCTACAAAATTATTTACACTTAAAATGGGATTAAAATCAAATTTCATCTCGTTATGGTCAACCTACTATTAATATAGATATGTATATGGTTAAGTTACATGTGACGTGAAATTGTAACACAAAATCCCTAATAGAGTATGACACATAATTTTTTAAGTTGAATTGGAATTGACTCATTCCACATTGACCATATGATATTCCAACAAAAAAAAAATGACATCCTCACATTGTGCCCATCCTCTAATTTGCTTCCCTATAAAAAAAATTCGAAAATTGTTTCAAACCGGAGCTCACCCCTTGGTTCCGGCCGTATGTTGCTCCGATTCGAAACTTTATAACCCAAACTCCTAATACGTTTTTGCTACAAAATTATTTACACTTAAAATGGGAGTAAAATCAACTTTGGATCTTATGTAAAAGTGATTAGGAGCAAACTTGACAAAGTTATGTTTTACTGTACAATTTATTTGCTTAAAAAAACAAGGCTTAATAGTGAGATAAGCCCCTGAACTTGTCCCCAATTGACAAGTGACACCCCGAACTTTCAAATATTACAAAAATTCCACTGAACTTGTAAAATCGTATGAACTGACCCCAAAATGCTGACATGGCAGAGCAAGTGAGATTCAAACTCTTGGGGGCGCGTAAAAGGGTTGAAAAACGAAAAAAAAATCAATTAAAAAAAATCAGAAAAAATATAAAAAATTAAATAAAAATTAATTTTTCTCCTTCTTCATCATTTTCTCTCATTCTTCTTCTTCTTCATCATTTTCTCTCTTCATTCTTACTCTTTCTTTTTCTTTTTCTTTTTCTTCTTTTTATTCTTTTTCTTTTTCTTTTCTTTGCCGTTGTTATACGGAGTCCAAATATCATTGGAAATCTGAAAATTTCCAAATTTTTCAGATTTTAGACGGCATTTCCGACGAAATCTGGAATTTTTCCAGATTTCGTCGAAAATCTGGGAATTTCAGAAAAATTCCAGATCTGTATAAGAAGAAGAAGAAGAAGAAAAAGATAAAGAAAGAATAAAATGAAAAAAAAAATGAAAAAAAAAATGAATAACAAGAACAAGGAAAGAAGAAGAAGAAAAATTAATTCTTGTTTAATTTTTATTTTCTTTTTTTATACTTGTGACATTTGACTTTTCAACAACCAATGACATGTTATCACGTGTCGCGCGTGTAGTCTACTTTTTGGCTTCAATTTTACAATGCCGAATATGAGGGTTAATTGTTACAATTGAGAATTTTTACGGGATTAGTTCATATAATTAAACAAGTTTAAGGAAATCTTTTTAACTTTTGAAAGTTCAGAATGTCACTTGTCAATTGGGGACAAGTTCAGGGGTTATCTCACCATTAAGCCAAAAAAAACAAAAGATGATGTCTTACAAATGAGTCAACGACCACCATCAACCCTTGAACTCTTATTTAGTATTTACACTTGCTTGAAGTAGTGTTTCAGAAATCATTTGCAGCATGAGTTTTCGAACAATGAAATTCTTGGCAAGCAGCAATACTCCGTCGACAAAGGCGTTCATCTCGGCCGCAGCATCAGCAACAGCCACCTTGATGGTCATCCGATCCTTAACAAGAGACTTGCTTCCAAGAGAAGTCCGAGACTACATCTATTTCAACCTCAAATCCATGTTCACCTCTTTCTCACCACAACTTACCTTATTGATTGATGAATATGATAATCTTAACCATAACCATCTCTTCAAAGCTGCTCAACTCTATCTTGAACCCATTATCCCACCCAACACTCCAAGACTCAAAGTTTCATTACCCAACAAAGAAACCAAAGTCTCCATTTCTCTAGAGAAAAATGAAGAAATCACTGACACCTTTAAAGGAGTCACCTTGACATGGAAATTCATGTCAAAACACTCTTCTAAGGTCAAGTATATTCCGAACCCCGATAGTCACCATTCAACCCCTGTGACTGAGACTAGATGCTTTGAATTGAGTTTCCATAAGAAACACAAGACCATGGTTTTTGATTCATATTTGGATCATGTGGTTGCGAAATCGAAAGAAATAATGGAAAAGAAGAAGACTTTAAAGTTGCATACTTTGGGGGTACATGACAGCAGGATTGGTTGGAGAAGAGGGGATGTTTGGCAAGCTGTGAATCTTGATCATCCTTCTACTTTTGAGACCCTTGCTATGGATATCGATCTAAAACAGATGATAATGAATGATCTTCAAAACTTTGTCAAAGGGAAAGATTTCCATAGGAGAGTTGGTAAGGCTTGGAAACGTGGCTACTTGTTGTTTGGGCCTCCTGGGACCGGAAAATCGAGCTTGATTGCTGCTATTGCTAACTATCTTAATTTTGATATTTATGATCTCGAGTTGACCGATGTTAAGATGAACTCTGATCTTAGGAAACTGTTGATTTCTACTGCAAATAAGTCTATACTTGTGGTTGAAGACATTGATTGTACAATTGAGTTGCAGAACAGGATTGCAGAAGCCAGAGCTTCCAAATCAAGATCTTCTTCTAATCAGGGTTATGATCAAGGAAATCAGGTAAAGTTTCGATTTTTACATTTTGTTTCAATTTCGATGCATTAAAATGTGACTTGATAGGTGTGAAATTAGTGTTTAGGGAAAAAAGATCTGCATTTGACCAAAATAAAAGTTAATGGATGATGCAGCTATCACATTTGAACTTGGTGTAATGTGATAAGTTTGTTTGTTTTTTTTATTTGAATTTGAATTGTGTTAACATGGGTTTTGGAAATAATACCATATGTTTGTTTGAGTACTGTACAGGTAACACTATCAGGATTGTTGAACTTCATAGATGGATTATGGTCAAGCTATGGAGACGAAAGAATCATAATATTTACAACAAACCACATAGAAAAGCTAGACCCGGCTCTGCTTAGGCCGGGAAGAATGGACTTACAAATACACATGTCATATTGCAGTCCATGTGGATTCAGAATCATGGCCTCCAATTATCTAGGAATCACGGAGCACCCACTTTTCTTGGAGATTGAAGAGTTGATAGAGATAACAAAGATCACTCCTGCTGAAATTGGACAACAGCTGATGAAAAGTGAACAATATGATGCTGCTTTAAGTGGTCTGATTGATTTTTTGCATTTCAAGAAGACTGAACAAGAAGATGAGAACAAGGCTAAGAATAAGGAAGTGATTAATATTGTAGAAGAAAAAGAAATGAGCATCATTAATGGTGAAATTGGAAAAAGATACTAGTATGTATGATGAAAGAATCTGCAGATGACTTTAAACACTGGACATCTGCTATTGTTGTTTTGAGTTTTTGATATATGTATCACATAGTAAATAAATTAATGTAAACTTTTTTATATGGAAAAACAAGGATAAAGTTGCAATTGTGCCTACACATGAAGACGGCTGATATGGGGGCTATTTAGGATATTACAAAAATATGAAGCTATGTTCATACTTAGGAATATGCACTTTGAGAGCGCTCTAGATTTTTTTCTAAACATGACAAAATTACCCATTTTTTTTAACAAAAAACATATGATACCATTGCAGGTAGACGATATATGTCTAAAAACTCCAATAGAACAATAATAACATTAAGACATGAAGAAAAATATGCCAAGTCTTCACGTAAATAACAATAACTAAACGAAATCTGCATATTTTATACAATAATTAACCCTATCTGTCAAAGTTAAGGGTAAAATTGCTCTCGTCTACCAACCTGAAGGGAAAATGATACCATTTAAGACGTTAGATATAAAACTAATACTCTAAATTGTCAAACTGAATAAAAAGAAATTAATCTGCAGAACTGATACTCGTAATGACATCCTTGGAATAAAACAACACTAGTCTTTTTCCGGAATTTCTTCACCATTGTTGCTGCTCATCCCTACTACTTTCTGAGCCTTACTCATCTTCTTGTTCTGTATTCTTGCAATGTAGAAACTCGGTTATTATATTGCTCGTGAACAAACTCATGAGCAAGCTCAATTCAATTAAAATGGAAAATGTGGTACTCCTTATTGGGTTTATTGTTCTGTCCAGGAGTAATTATCAGTTCATTCTTAGACGAATTGCGATGGAAATAAGGTATCTCTGATTGGGACTGGCGGCGTTCCTTCTTCACTTCTCATCCCGTCTAGGTCCACCTTTGTTTCTTCTTTTTACGCATACATACTTCTATATGAGGTTAGATCGATTTTAGAATACTAAAAGTTTAATTTTTTAGGTTCCTCTATTTTTGAAATTCTAGGGGAAGAAAGAACAAAAAAGAACCAAAAATTTATAAGTGAACAGTTACCATATATAATTTGATTACAATTTTTCTCTTCTCTACTTTAAGTGGTTAAGAGTATATACTTTCCAGTTTTAAGTCTATGCTAAAGGATTGTAAAATACATACATAGGATTTTTCTACATGAGACTATGTTTTAGTAGCTGGGTGGGGTATCAACTATGTACTATTGATGAATTGGCTACTAATTAAGATCCTTGAATATGATGTGGTGCTTACTCTTGGACATTGAGGCTTGAAGTTCTAGGCCACATGGTAAATATCCGAATTTGTTTTATTTTCATTCATAATGTGTGTTCTTAATATAATTTCATCAGTAATGGAACATTGTTTCAGTTATGACATTAACGGGGCCCCTACTTATGAAATTCAGTCTATCGGGCCAGATTGTTTCAGGTATGACATTAGTAAGATTGAACTTTTTTTTTAATTGATTTTTGTTGTACAAATTGCAATAATTTCATCCATTTTTACTTTTGTCTCCATTGACTAATATGTTGCCTAATGTTTTGTCTAGCCGAACTTATTTACTATATTTCGAAATGGTAGTGTTGTTGTTGATTATTAATGTAAAATCTATGAGTTACGTTTTTTATTTGATGATATGGCATGCAAGGATGTTTGGGTTAAAGCAAGCCAAAGCACAAAAGAAGTTGCAGTTGTTTTGGTATATTGCAACTTACTATTTTACTTTCTTATTAACTTGATACAATGCCGTTCACATGCACATTAATGTGTATACACATTTACCTTAGGATTAATCTAATGATCCAAAATTTATCTAATAAAATTTAAAATAAAAACCCTAGACACTAAAAACTAAATCCTAGACCCTAAATCATCGACCCTAGATCATCGATCCTAAATTATCGACCCTAAATCATCGACCCTATATGATGTGGTACTCCGGACTTATAATTCGATGACAAGTCACATATATTAGTATCTAGGATCGATGATTTAGGGTCTAGAGTTGATGATTTAGAGTGTAGGGTTTAGTTTTTAGTGTCTAGGGTTTTTATTTTAAATTTTATTAAATAAATTTTGGCCCATTAGATTAATTCTAGGGTGAATGTGTATGCACATTAATGTGCATGTGAACGGGACTGACATGTGGTTCGGTTCAGTTGACTATTGCATTAATTGAATCCCATTACTTAGTTTGGGTATGTAGAAGCCTCTACCTCAAATCAATTTGAGAAAATATGGGATGAACAACCTAATATGATACAAGGTGTTAAAAGAAATATCAAATTTTGTTGAAATGTTTAAGCTTAATTAAAAGAAATAGTGGATTAAAATTACAATGCAATCTTCTGAATTTATGTTGTTATATTTTTAAGAACCATATGAACATGATAGTTGTTGTTAAGCTTGATATAATTTTTATAATGATTAAAGAACTGGTCATATGAACATTAGATTTTAAAGTTTTTTAGTTGTACATCTGAAATTTGCCATGGAATGACACAAGCCAACAAAATTATATGATACCATTGGAAGGTACTTGAAGATCTGAAGTTTCACAATCCATTGTAACTTGAAATCAGTAATGGATTAATTTTTCTCTTACCACAAACGGTTTTCTCCTCCGTCCTATTGTGCATTCACATTGTTATATATTATTATATTGTTAAAGGTTCAAAATAGTTTTATGTCATTCCAAAATTTGGGCAAAATGTGAGCTTGCGTATTAAGAAATTAAAATATCTTTCTTATTATTCAATTAAATATATGTTTGGTACAGTTTTGAGGCACCGGATCTTTTATATCTATCTTGCAGTTTAAGTATTGATTTTCTCATTTTGTTATCTAATATCTCTTATTTTCATTTAACAACCTTCCTGCAAAAGCCCAACCCCTATAGAAAATGAGTGAATCTTAGTATTGATTTTCAGTTTAAGTATTGATTCTCTCCCTTTTTCATGTAAACTTTTGCTAGGGGGTAAATGTAATTTTTACATTTATTCACGTGTAAACTATAGCTTATTCTTATAGCCTATAGTCTTTATTTGTTATGGAAAATATGAGAGAAGAAAGTAAGATTTGAAGGAAAAAGAAATTGACAAAAAATAGAATATTAGGAGAAGGTTTCAGCTTTTAACTTAGTCTTCGTCAATTATGTAGGTGGGTTAGTGGAGATAATGAGTTGATTAAATGAAAAATCATTTTTTCCTTTTAATTCATCTTTTTTATATACTAACTTGTCACATGAAGCGTCTTTTTGATTAAATTCATTAACGGGTCAAATTTCGAAGACACGTGATGAAATTTATATATTCGGAAACTAGACTTTCCCATCTTTTCAACGATATTTACGGATTTCTCACGGGCGGAGCGAACATCGAGGAATGAATTTTTGAAGTCGTCTGAAGAAGCTCGGAAAGACAAATGCAGGAATTTTCTACATCAAGTTGAGGCCTATATTTGAGCAAGCATATCCACATTTTCATTCAACAAAGTGGTGCATGGAGTTAGTGGGTAAATGTGTGTTTAGTGGGTGGAAATATGAGTGCCCTCCAAGCCGAATTTGTCTATAAATACCCCCTCTCATCTCTCATTTTAACTCTCAACAAATCAAACAATCAAATCAATACAAAACATATCAAAATCAATCTTATTTTTTCTCTTTAGATCTCTATAAACTTCGATCCTTAGTTCTTCAATTCCAACTTCATTTTTGTCAATTTACAATCTCAATCCGATAACAATCATCTCATTTAGCCTTTATTTTCATTCTTAGTCACTAATCCTTTGATCTTTTAGTCATTCCTTGCCCTTTAGCACACAAATTCAAGCTTTTATACACCTTTGTTCATACCAAATCAAAACAGCCCCGTCATTCACGTTTTTCACCTTAAACCCGTCCCGAATCAAACCCACATAGTCTTTTACACAATCCCTTTCAAACCCGACATCCATTTCCACGAATTCCGACACCCAAATTCCTTGGTTGTGTGTTGATTTTCATAAGTTTGGTGACACCATTTTCACCCATCCAACACCATTGCCAATCGAAGCAAGAAGTTAAAGCTCGCCAATTCGGTTTAATTTGACATTTTTGTTATTTCCAATTTTTAGTTGTTTGTTATCTTTTGTTAATTAAAATTGATCACATTAATACTTTTGTTGGATTTTTGGTTTGTAATCATCTCTTTCATTTGTAACTTGACATTATATTGATCAATACAATTAAATTTCCAAAAGTTTGGTTTTGTTTATTGATTTCTTATTTTAAAGTTTACAAAGCATTTAATTGGTCTATTTTCTAGTCAAAGTTGTGCTGACCCCGACTAGGAACCCAAGAGAAGCGTTTTCTCAATCCTTGCTTTCCCGCTCAATCGTTTTGTTTAAATCAAGTATCCATTAATAGGCGCAACCTTTCACATTTTAAACCGCTTCCTAGATCGTAGGTTGAGAACCAAATTCTCAGGCACGCCCTCATTTATTTCCACACGAGCCAAGGTTGAACAAAAATATTTTTGTTTCTCAAAAATTTCGCTAATACTACTATTAAGATTCATTTACCAAGCCGATAAAATTGCAAAACATTTAATCCTATTGTATTGTACATGTAACCACAACCTACTCCTATATCTACATAGATATTTATCAATTTGCAACAGATTTATATTGAATTCACAAAAGAATATGAGATAAATTCTACAAGTTCAAATTCTACAATTTTATGAACAAATTGCAGATAAAAAGTGCATGAAAATTGAAAATGCTTAAAAAAATTATCCAAAAAACCAATATGACAGATTATTTTGGCTCCCGTATTAGAACTAAAATATTTGTCATTCTCTTAGGTATATTTAAATTTTTGAAAAAGAATTATGTTTACTTAAGTTTATTTCTTCCTTTTGAAGCATTTAATAACTTTTTAAAAACTTTTTTCTTTTTTTGAGTGTTAGTTATTAAATGACATTAACCAATAAGTACAAAAGTTATATATATTCGTAATTACAGGAATTGAATTGTAACAAGTTATTCTATTTTAATTTATCTTAACTCTAATCCTAAAATTATACTCTGTAAATCCTAACCCTTAAAAAAACATCCACTTTTTATAAATATAATATTGTCAGATATAATTTTGGTTACCTTTTGAATTTATTTCTTTTCTGATTCCACTTACTGTCCACTTCTCAAACTCTTATGCAACCATAAATTCTCTATAGCACATCAAGATTTTTTTTAATTTAGCAATGATATCCACCTAGTCAATAACTGATCAAATACAATTTGGCCAATTATCTAAGGGTGAAAATTAAAACTTAGTGAATCACCTATAGACGATGAGTATAATAAAAAAACAAGAGACAATATTTATAATTAAAGTAATATATCATTAGATTTTAATCTACACCCATAGATCTTAATCTAATGGTGATTGACCAAAAGTTATTGACTCGGTGAGTACCATTCATTAATTTTGAACATTAATTAAAATAACATTTATTTTTTATGTTGTTAATTTTTAGATTTGTTTTTTTTTATTTTGACAAACTTAATTGTTGGATTTATTAAAGTTAGATCTAGGTACTAATTTAAGAGTTCTTAAATTAGGGATTATGGGCTATTTTTTTTAGACATATTTATTTATGCTCTAGCAGGGATGAGTCATTGATGGCTATAATTTAGTTCCATATTTTTAGTGATTAATAGCTATAAGATTTATAATTTAACAAATATTTATGATTTTTGTAATTATTTTTCCCTAATCGAAGAAGTGTAGAGTAATTGTTTTCTAATTCAAGATAATTTTATATTTAGTTCGGTTTGAGTTGGAAATAAACAATAATCATGGCTTGATAAAGAATATGTGGTTTAAAAATGATTGACATAATAAAAAATTTGTTTTACAATTTTTAGATATTGTATTTATTTATTATAAGCTTGACTACCATGCTAATAAAGCCCAGCCCACTAATCTCTAAAACCCTAAAAAGTTTCCATAGTCCCCTATATATACCATATGTATCTCGTTTCATCTTTGCAGTAATTCTCAGCCGCCTCCCTCTTCTTCTCATCTAGAACCCTAAAACAGCCTATAAACACTCACCGGCCATGATTCCTTCGTCCTTTTCTCTGTTATCACGAAATTAACCATAAACATCTGGTTCAACGGAGGTTGTTTTCTCAAACGAGGTAAGAATCGTTAACCTAGAGAACTTCTGTTTTATTTATCTCTGATTCAGATCTAAAATCTCTTTTCGTATATGGATCTATTAATCTATGGTGATTGAGGGTTGAATCTATCAACGGCGGCGGGTGGTGGTTTCTGGTGGTGTCGATAATTTCTGGTGACCGTTAAAAAATGGGTTTTGGCGGTTGTTTGATCGATTTGCAGTGGCAAGATTTCGTCCTGATGGTAAGAATCCATCTCTTTGGTTTTCTATGGTTTTGGTTGTATTAAAATCCATCTCTTTGGTTTTCCATGGTTGTATTGGTTGTATTAAATTTGGTGGTTTGAGAGTAATGTATTCGACAATGTAAAAGAGATTTATATATCAATTTTTAAAAGATAATTGGTGCTGAAAAATAAACGTATATAAATGAAATAACATCAATTAATTGGTTGAATGTATGATTATGAAAATGAGCTTGGTTAATAGGAAAAAAATTATTGTTATCTGATTGATGTTAGAAGATTGTTAGGCCTAGAAGATTTTAATTAATGAGCTTTCCAATATTCTTTAAAAAAATGGTTGATTTGATGTTTGGTAATTTGTGGTTTCGCTAACTTTCTATTTAGTAAGTAGACATTAGCTAAACCTGCTAAATAAGAAATTAATTTGATAAAATAATATAATTTATTTAGATGAAAGAACCAAGTGACCTTTCAACCAATTAGTATGTATCAGTATGTGTAAGGGGTTTATATGGTCTAAATTGAATTCTCAATTTTTGAGCGTTTAATTAATCTGTAGTAGAATTTTTTAATCTCTCCACAGGTGGTCGAAAAATTTCTCTTTGTGGAGAAAAATTGGAGATAAATCAAGAATGCATCTAGCACTCGTGTAGAAAAAAAATTGCAAGAATGCATCTAGCACTTGTACCCAAAGAAATGTTTCTCCTCCACACCCATTCTTTCTCATGGAGCACTTGTACCCAAAGAAATGTTTCTCCTCCACACCCAGTCTTTCTCCTTCACAACCACACATAACCAGTCTTTCTCCTTCACAACCACACATAAACAGTCTTTCTCCTTCACAACCACACATAAGTGACATAAGTGAGAGAGACATTACAAAACTTCTGATTACTAGCAGAAGAAACTTAGATCTTATTGATCGCGATCACATAAGCTAATAGATGTAAATTACCTCGTTTTTTTGTTGTAAATTTGATCAGAAAAGTTGAAAGTTGTGATGAGTTGCGGATGAATGTTAGATCAAAATTTTGCAGATCAAAATCGATTTCAGCTCGATAAAAATTTTGTTGAATTTTCAAATGGCTATTTTGAATTCAAGTTTCACACCTTACATACAAGCAAGATGAAAAGTGGTTCATCTTGAGGGGAGGGGAGGTTAAGAATTAGTGGAGTTAAGTAAAATTAGTGTGATATTTGTAACTTGTATTGTTTGATAAAGACCTTTTGGTAAGTTGCGTTTTCTGTTATCTTTGCATATTTATGTCACGTGTCTTGTTTTCTAGTTATGCTATTTGTATTTGTAGCCTTTAGTGGCTTACTTTTACGGTAAATGAGAACTCCACTTCAGTTCAGTTAAGTTCAGTTCAGCCAAATTCAGCTAAATTCTTTTTTCATTCAGTCAAATTCAGCCAATTCAATTTAACTCAATTCAGTTTCATTCGGTTAAGTTCAACCATAAAGAATGAGACCTAAAGCATAAAGTACATTAAAAATTCCTAGCAACAATTTGTTAACTTTTAGTTGTAAAAGAAGTTTTTATTTGTTTTATTATACCCTAAAAATGCCCCTAAGAGCAACCCGTTAATTTTTAGTTATAAAAATATATTTTAGTTTTTAATTATACTTTAAAATAACTTTGAATGCAGTCATTATATTGTATATTTCCTTTTAAAACATATTAGATAGTCATTTTATAGTTAACATTCATTTTATTGAAAATATAAAAAATAATTGAGACCGCTAATACTTATATATAATCCTTAATGTTGTATATATAATATGTATGTTTGATTTATTGATATATAAATATATTTTAAAATTATTCAAATGCAACATGTAAAATTTTTTTACAAACCATTATAACATGTATTAATCATTCTACATGTATTTAATTAAATTTATCTTGACTCGTAAATTTTATCTTTACCTATAAAACATTATTAAGCCAAGATAATCCGAAAAAGAGAGAAGAATAGAAAATGTAATCCCTATATATTCTAATTAATTTTATCATAGATAAATATTAGATAGTTATTAATTAGTTGCAGCAAATAATAACATAAAATTTAATTTTTCTTTAAAACCTAAAAATTTAGGAAAATCACACATAAGCATTAAATTCCCTCATCAAAGGCGCACCATTCTTTTAATTTTTCTTTGTTTACCAAGTGATATTCCTTTCTACTCTTTTTATTACATACATATAGAGACATGTAAAAAGATATTCGAATTAATAAATTACTCTATTTATAAGTAAGAGCTAACAAGTTGTTTCTAAATGCTTTTAAGATATACTAAAAATGTTTCATTATTAGGTCTCTTATGCGTATATAGTTTAATTTCGAAACTACTTAGCATATAGAAAATATATACAAAATTATACAACGTGAAATATATTGTTTCCGTGCATCGCAGCCGGTCAAAATCTAATCTAAATACTTAAAAGCTGAGCAAAAGGTTTCTTAAAATACTGCCACATCAGCAAAAAGATTGAGGTGTCAATATCTTAAAATTTTTGTTTTTCATTTTCAAGTTCTTTATTCAGCCCCCTCATCTCTTCTTATTTATTCATATTAACTAATTAAATATGGGTATGACTTATCATTTCCTCATTCACCCGTTTTTTTCTCAATTATACCTCTTCTTAATAGTTCTTTAAATTGTCCCTTTTTTCATTCAACAAGCTATCCTTGGCCCAGGTGACTTCATAATCAGCCCTCAATCGAGATCCTTGCTGCTCAAAAGTTGGGGACAAAAGATAAGTCACTGAAGTTACATGCTGTAACATCAATTAAATAAAACAAAGGTCCTACCTTCTGCAATGAGCGTCCACATAAGACTTTAAGAGCACTGTAGAAGTCCCCATATTTCTCAAACTGAACCACAATTTTGCAATGGAGACCTGAAATTATATCCCCATCATCCTCATCTACATCCTTACCAAAATCATCATCCTCAGCAACACTAAGATTCCTGTTGAGCGAGTTAGAGGGATAACAAGGATAATGTGCTTGTCAGATTTTGTACACAACGTAAGCAAATGGTCAACATACCATGATAAAGTTGTAATCTGCAGAGGGTCTATGCTTATCGACATTAATCAACCCTCTATTGCATGAGAGCATTACAAAAATTACAAAACCTAATCATTAATCAAAAGGCAAAAGAGGCAGGCATGAGGAAGGTCTGTGAAGCCCAGGTAAGGAGCACAAGATGGGAGCTTTTTAAACAGAGCCTCACCTAGGACTGCACAGGACCTTGAGCACTTAAGCTTTTGTCAACTTAAAAACCTTGACCATATACAGAAGATATGAGGGCGTTTTCAGGTCATCTGAGGCTTTTATCATTATGCCTGATTCCAACACCTAATAGCTAAAATTTCTTTATCAGCTCATGCCAGAAGAAGGCAAATTTCATAAACTCAATTCAGTTATTATAAGTTCTCACTATTAATGAATATATACTGGAATTCTTTCTTATATTCACAAATTAGAAAGGGAAAGAAAGAAATTTTAGGTTTCTTAAGTGATCAAGATCATATATAAGATTTAATCTGCGTCGCCCATGCACAAGCCATAATTAACTAGCTCAGCTTTTCATATCAAAACATATTATCACTAATCAAACAACATTAACCTTCACCGTAACAAGCAATCACCTTATCTTCCCAAACGAGGAGAAAATCGTATGCGTAACCAGCATAGACGGCTTAGAAGAAACCCTAGGCTCGGCAAACCACCTCGACGGAACACCTCTCAACACAATCGTATCCGGCTCCTCCCTCCCCCTTCTACCTGCCAACAAAAATCACCTTAAAAAACACAATAAATTCAATCAATCAATCAACCAATCCAACCTCACAAACACAAACCTCGATTTCGATCACCGAACGCGTAAAACTCCTCCCAACCTTTCTTCATCCCCTCAAAATCATCACTCTCAGGCACTCCAACACTAAGCCTGTACTTAAACCCCTCAAGGTTCAGCTCGATCCCGTCCATCTTTTCAACAATGTAGTTTCTCCAATCTAGAAACTTCTTCTCTAACGCCGTCAAATCCTCTTCTTCATCTTTCTTGCTGTGAAGAAACCCTAGGTCGCGGATGAAAAGAGCGCCGTGAGCGACGGAAGCGTCGCGTTTGCGTTTTTTGAGGTCTTTATAGCGTTTGATTTGGAGGTCTTCTTCGGGGATGGTGATGGAGATTGAAAGAGAGGTTTTTAAGAAGTTTGTGAGAGCGAGCTTTAGTTTCCATTCGTCAATTGGTTTTGTGGCGGAGGAAGAAAGTGAGGGGTACACGGTCAGTATGAGCTTGACACGTGGAACTAATGAGAGGCTGTTCTCGATTTCTATGGCTTCTGTTGGCCGCAGAGTGGCGAATGAGTTCATCGTCATCGGCATGGGATCGGCCGGCGTGGTGGAGGTTGGTGTTGAGTGACGATGGAAGATTCGGAATTACGAAAACGCGTCGTTTAATTGTCAGCACAGAGTATCTATCTAGGTTTAATACAAATGTAGCTCATCATATTTGTCCAAAACTTCAATTAGCCCCCAAACTTTCAAAATTCACAATTGACCTCTTATAGTTGGTTAAGCGTAATTGAAGGGGTCCACTTGCGGAACTGACTTAAGAATTCCTGTAAATACTTCCATAATAAATGTTGTTACACTTTCTCTCTCTTTACACTTTACTGTTCTCGTTTATCTCTCTAACGTCTATACTAATTTGATCTTCGGAGTGTTTTTAAGGTCTGAACCTGCCATTTTCCACAAGAGAAGCACATCTACCTATACTTCAGCTGACTCCGACCCATTTTTAGGCTCATTTGTATCCACTTTATTACTTAATAAGCAACTTGTTATTCTTGTCTAAAAATCATAAATTACTCCTTATTTATGTCAGATTGTTTCTAGGGAACTCATAAATAAAAAAAATGATTGTATCGAAATGTGGAAAAGATATATAATATCATTTACAAAAATGTTGACTACACGTATCATAAACTTACGTTTATAGTATGAAACATGTACAATTTTCATGCTTTGATATATAAATTTGAAACTAAGGAGGTATTTGTTAATTTTAGACAAATACAAGAGATCATCTGTAAATATTTGAAAGGTAAAGGAGATATTGAAGTTTTGGGGGTAATTTATATATAAGCCATTTATCTACTATCCTCACATTAAAACGTCGTCGTTTGGAGGAAGACAACGCGATTATGTCATTTATGACGTGGGGACCTTGGAATAGATGTAGTATAAATAATAAAAATGGCGGATATGAACAACAGAACTAGTATATAGCCCGTGCGTTGCACGGATAAACTTACTTATATATAGAAATTTCAAATCTTTAACTAAAATTTTTCAAATATTCTTAAAATTGCAATTAAAAGTAAATTTGAATGATTTTATTTATTATATGCATATTATTAAAATAAGTTATTGAATTATGGGCTAAAATAATAAATTGAATGTTTTGCAATTCTTTTGAATAATTATAATTTTTTATATGCCAAGTCACCTATAAATATAGTTAAACATCAGCTTGGTAAAATATTAACAACTATGTTACGTACAATATAAGGTTTTTCTGTTTCGTTTTTAGATCATATATTACTTTAATGTTTATGAAATGGAAGAGAATGCATCGACCATATTTTATTGTTCCTAATTTTTGTGTTTATTTTACAAACTAATTATTACTTTTTTTATTCTATCATAGTGGTATAAAATTTAATCCAATTAATAGTGATAAGAAAATTTGATTTCACCATATAAAACAATTATGATAAATAATTATATTTTCATCGAACCATATTTTAACAATAATATATATCCAAGCTAATATTATAATTTTAATTTTTATGGTACACTTTATAATTAGACATTGCATATATGAGAAAGATACGATGGTCTTAAATCTAAATCGTTATTTTATTTATTCAACTTAGGGAAAACTTGTAAAGTCTCTAAATTACTCATAAAAAGCTTAGTTGACATCACTTGCTTCATATTTGGCGCTCCTCCCTCACTCCTTAAGACTGCATTAAGTTAACCAAATCAGTTAGCAAACACCATCTTCTCTTCCATCCCTAAAAATTGAGATTGAATCCAAATTTGAAACTTATAGAAGACCCTCAAGATTCTAGGACTAATCGCCTCTTTAATTGCATGCAAGGATTAAGGTCATTGGTCTATCCTGCTTTTGAGCCAATTTGAATTATCTCAAAATCTTTTTAGTCACCTCTAAATATCAAATATAATTCTCCCGAGGTAAAAATAGTCACAATTAGTCATGATGAAAGCTAAATTTAGAAATCTTACAAATAATTTAGAAATAGACGGGGATGATAAAAGCAGTAATTGAAGAAAGAAAAAGAAAACTAAGCATTCAAATTCCATAGAAACTCACAACACATATGAGAAAATATGCATATATATTAGTAGGTGTTTCAGTAAACCAAATAGTGACAAAGAAAATATTACCATATGTTTCTTCTCACTAAAATGACAGCCTCAATATACAACCTTTATGTGCTCTTGAAATGAAGACCAACAATAGCAATAAGTATCACCACTCTTTCTTATTATTACGAAGCTACCATCATCTTGATATAAGGTTCGAGACCCAAATGAATAGTTTATATAGAAAAGTTCTATTAGTGTTTAAGTGATGAAAGAACACTTATTAAAACGTTAAGAAAATGAAGGGTCATGCTATGTTAATTATGAAAGCAAGAGTTACAATCTTTTGGACATTAATATCTTGTTTCAATGCATTTAAATTTTTGTAATTTAGATAGAATATATATTTAAAAATTGTTAAAAATGTGAAAAAATGTGGTGTTGACACCTCATTTTTTGATGAGGTGGATGATTGTGGTGAAGGAAAATGAGCTCCTCTTTTATATAGATATATAGATGTACAAATTTTGCAGCTATAAAAGCAACAAATCACTCAATTATTTTTGCTTACTTTTGATGAAAAGCTTGAAATCAAAACCAATAAGGACCAGATATAGGATGTATTGAAGATAACCAAACAAAGGAAGTGAATTATTGAAGAAGGAATTCTGATGGGACATCATATATTCAACCATGGGTTCTGATCAATGGGCAGCTCAACATTCGTCTTCTTCTTTCTTTAGTTATTACTATTTTTGCATATATCTTTTGTTTTTAATTTCAATTTTGTTGTAGATAGGGGTAATTTAGATTGGATGTTTGCTTTATTGTTTTTAAACCTGTAGATATAATAATTAGTCAATAATTCTGATTTGGATTGTTTTCGACTTTCACTGTGTTTATTAATTACTATCATTCAACTTCGAGTCTCATTCTCTTGGTGAGTACTCTCCAAATTTAATTTGGAGAGTCACCATTGGATTAATGATAAATTTAATCTAATGGTGTATAATAATTATAACTCTAACCCTAATCCTAAACCCGAACCCAAATCCTAACCCCAATCCTAAACCCTGATCCTAACCTTAACCCTAATCCTAACCCTAACCCTAACCTTAACCCTAAACCTTAAAATTAGAATTATTATACACCATTGGATTAAATTTATCATTAATCCAATGGTGACTCTCCAAATTAAATTTAGAGAGTACTCAACAAGAGAATGAAACTGTTCAACTCCAGTTATAAATTGACTATATCGTTCTTTTCTTATCATAACACTTGCAAGTTTTCTATACAATTGTGACATAGTTATTAAATACACGGAGATGGATATTTAGTGGACTAATGAGATTATTAAGGTGAGGATATCATGTAATCACCGCATCTCTCTGATATCCCAAAAAGATTATAGTTTATTTTTTCTTTAAAAAATTTTTCTTTGTGAATTTTAGGACTTCAATCCAGGATCAAATCACGCTTCTAGCGTAATATTATTTGGTGGGTCGAAGAGAGAGGTTATATAGTTATTAAGCTATATTAATCTGGTCAAATATCTCATGAGCAAATTTTTATAAAAAAATGTGATTTAGTTGATCCAAATAGAAATTTTATAATGAATTTAGGCGCATTAAAAAGTATTTGGTGAAAATAATATATAATTATGATATTTATATTGATAATATTTACTAGAGTGAAATTTATTGATTATTTTGGAATTGCAAACAAATATGATTTTTCTTACTGAGTAATCCTATAATAGTTCAAATAGTTATTGAGAAAAGTAGCTCAAACACTAACCGATCAAAAGGCATTATGAACATTTTTCAAAAATCATAAGAGTTTTATTACTAAATTAATTCAATAACGGTCAATAAAAAAAAAACAAATATACAAAATGAAAAAAAATCTCAATCAATTACATATATAATTTAAAAGCCCTTATAAAGTAAGAAAATGTCAAATTCAACAAACAAAAATAATGTAAAGAAAACAAATTTAGACTATAAATTTTAATCAATAACTTATTATATAGTAATATTCAAAATATAATAAAATAACTCATACATCGCACATGCTATCTACTATAATTATATAATAGTGAAGGCACTATGATGTATAACAAGTTGACAAATCTTCTAAATTGAAGGGTTTTGAGAAGATCAATAGTCCATACCCTCATAAAAACAACAAAAACATTTTCACAACAGTAATTAATAGCCTAATTTAGAACAACAAATCAGATTTATTTATTTTTTTGATAAATAACAACAACTAGAAGTTGAAAAGCTCAATTACAAAGGAATTAATTATTCCTTTTTTTATATAGGTATGAAATTGAGTATTCTTAATGTCCGGGCTTAGATTAGTGAAAGTCAAGATTTCTTTTTTACTAAGTCAAGAATTGAAACCACCACCCTCTGCCATTGCTGAAACATGGAGACTTACAAGAGTTTGACAACTCATCTAAAACAATAATGTGTAAGTATTAAAATCAAATTTTTTATAGAATTTGCAAGAAAAAGAATGAATTATTCACTCATGAATTAAGAAGTTAAGATAAAATAAGAAACTGAAGAGTTGAGCTCTAAATCTGGAAACGTACGTTATGGGGTAGACAAAGAGTCTAACTTGGAGAATATTATTGTGATTAATCGGTCTTTAATTGTAAAGTGAAATAGTAATTTCATTCCCTATAAATTAATGGTTACGAGGTCCACAAAGTGATGAAAAAATTGCGATGTCAACGTAAGAGGTTGGGATACAATTAATGTATTATCACCAAACATTAACGGGATTACAAATACCTCTCTACCATTTATAGGAATCCCTTCGACATCGTCAACGAATATTTCAAACTCTAAGAGGCCCAACCAATCTTTCTCAAAGCATCATGCATGTGATTGTTTCTACATTTTGAATACCATAGACATGCTAGTCCTATATTTTTTCAGTGAATCATAAAAAATTGTACTCGAGTATGGTCATTTTTGTTCATTGTGATGTATGAGATTAGCAATATATGTGTGTATTATAGTGTCTACTAATAAAATAAAGTAAAATACAATATTGTAGATATGTTTTTATGTCTCTTTCTTTAAGCCATTTGAGGATCATTTTAAGGATCATTTTAGCAAGATTTTCTATTTTCAAATATAACCCGCGCGCTAGTTTACAATAAAAAGAACACCCAAACTCCATAATCTTCCAAAAAAATGTGCTTACAACATAAGTGAGGTCGATTTCATTTATCTTAAAAAAAAAAATACATACATCAACCGACTAAAATCTCTCCTAAGCTATTAAAAAATGACACGACACCCCCAATAAGCAAAACCGAATGGTTTTGAACATGATCTTTCACAGCTTAGGCAGAATGGAAAAACCCCCAATGGTTTAGTATATACAATTAAACCCTTCTAATCCCTCTCCATCTTTCACAAACATTCCCATAGTTTAAAACTAACCTAAGACAATTGCGACAATAGCCAGCGTTTCGGACAGCTAGCTGTTTGTGACTGATGTGTTAAGGGTATGACAGGATCACTAAGTAATTGCCGGAGCTCGTGGCAGACGTTAGAAGCTTCCTGGTTACCAGCACATGCTTCAGCGACGAGTTGAAGCAGTTTGCAGTCTTGTTGTTCACGCAAGGATGGTTCGGCATTAGGGACCGGAGGAACAAGAAAAGGGTGTTGAAGGAGTTGAGGAATTCGCCATCTTTCGTTCCGATCCCAAGCTAGACATTTTTTCATAAGGTCAAGAAGCCATGGATTAGGAACATGTTCTCATAAGTTATTTTGTGCTTTTCATCTGTTATGACTTTGAACTTTGCCCAGAAAGTTTTGTACTCGAGAAGGGAGTTCTTCCATATACCATCTGGTAAAGTATGCAGCCAAGTGACCACATATCTGACGACCGGCCACATTTTATGGTGTTTCCATTTGCATCTTTTTCATTGCACAAAAATGCCTCCGGCGACATGTAGCTTAGTGTACCTACCTGCAGAACATATTATTGCTAATCAAACAATGGGACATAAATTCTCTTAATGCTCAGCAGTCTTTGGTTTCTAAGTAGCATAAGTAACGATGGTAGCATTTCAAGCAAAAGAAGCCCCCAAATTCACTCATTTTAGACGTAAAAATCCTTGAACTTTACATTATTGCAATATGAAAGTCCAAATCAACAAAAATCTGTTAAAATTGAAAACAAAGAAAAATGATGACTTGGAGTTTGACTATATCACCAACTCTTTTTTTTTTATCAATCTTACCGTAAATTATGTTCAAACACCTAATTTACTCTTATCATTTCGCTAAATTTATTACGGATTTTTTTAGCTTTGGACTTTCTTGTTACAATGATGTAAAGTTCAGGGCCCAATCTATAAAAGGATTTTCATTGCATATGCTTAATAAATTTTTAAACGGTTTTTTTATAGTGTGTCCAAGGGCCACGCATTAAGCTTTGATTTTGCATATGATAAAAGTTATCTATATTTGTATCATTATCTCTAATTCCTCGATTTTAGGGATTTATTTTTCATTAATTATATTTCAATAATTAACAATATTTCAATAAATACACTTCTCTCTCCTATTATATATGTTCTCTAATTTAATATAGGGTTTTCATATATGCAACCCCAAGTAAAAATATGAGTATATTTTTTATTATACCCTAAATAATCATGGGTGAACCCGTTGCACATGTATTGTAAAACGTAGAAAATTGTAAAATTATATTTTACAATTTTCTACGTTTTACAATACATGTGCAACGGGTTCACCCATAGTTATTTAGGGTATAATAGAAAATATAAACTCGTACTTTTGGCTATGAAAGTACATACTTCGGAAAAATAATTAATTTTTCTCAAAAATGAGCTATAGGATTAAAATATTTAAATTGATGAGAAGTGTATTTGTTGAAATATTTTAAATTATGTAAAGATAATTGATGAGATGAAGAATTCCTAAAATTAAGGAATAAAAATAATAATATAAATGTGGATAATGATTATCATGTGCAAAATCAAAGCTTAACGCGTGCCCCTTGGACACACTATAGAAAAACCGATTTTTAAATTAGAGAAGCAATAAAAATAAATAATATGACATTTGATTCGTTTCTATATCTAAAATCTGTTGTTGTCTGTTGGTATAAAAAGTGCAAAACAAAAAAGAATCGAAATTTAATACAAAACAACCCAAAACATGGACATACATCAACACCATGAGAAGCTAAAAACATCAATCTCACAGATGAATATAATGAATAATCAAAATCAAACCAAACATCAATTTCACCGAAACACCCAAACCTAAACAAAATGAACAATCAAAAGAAAAAAGACAAAGCAAAAATCTAAACTCACTACAAAAATGATGTTAAATTTACCTAGCAACCGAGAGGGACCAAGCCGTGACAAGCTGATCCTCGGTGGCGGAATCCTCGCCATATATATCTTGGATACCACCACCAACGGTAGCTTTCTGATCAAAATCAAGTACAACTAGCTCCATTTCTAAACTCCTGCAGTGTGCTTTCCATTAAAATGCTACCGTTTCTATCCGTATTCGGATTTACCGCTACCGCCTTCACTCTAGAAGGAGCTGCAGGGACCAGCCTTCTCTGCTTCGCAGACAATGGGCTAAGAGGAATGGCATTGAGGGGAATGGAGATTGAGGGGAAGTTCGTGAAGTTCACGGCGATCAGAGTTTATTTAGAGGAGGAAGCAGGGCCGTTGCTGACCGTTAAGTGGAAGGGGAAGAATGCTGATGAATTGACGGATTTCGTTGAGTTCTTCAGGAAGATCGTTATTGGTATATTTATTCACTTTGATCTTGTAGAATCTTTTTTTGGATTATTTGTTTGTTTTGAGTTAGCATAAAATTTAAGAATTTAAATGGCATAAATCATTATTAATGGACATTTAAGTAGTAAGTATAGTTGGTTAATTACACTCGTAACGCTTAAACTTTCAGTATATTTTCATTATTAATGCGCGCACAACATTTTCAGGATCATTTACAAAGTTCAGTAACTTCACATTTCAATATTCCTTAGTCGTGATATGCACATGCATGACAATATTCCTTACCGTGTCGCTCTAAACTAATGCTGCAATTTACGATTGTGAACATTTATTGATAACAAAAACCAAGTAGAGGGATACAAACTTCATTATTCTTCCAAACATTTATGTAACACAAAACAATATAATTCAACACTCGAAGAAAGCATTCAAAGTCTCTAAATTATTAAAAGAGCAATCACATGTTTTATGTGTAGTTAATTACTTCATTGACACAGCTAAGAAGCTTTTAAAGAGGCATATGAAATGAAAAATGGAATGTTGAGACTATGCAATGCCAGGAACTTTCATTTACCTCTGCAGCCTCGTTTTTTGGACAAATAACCCAAAAATACACTTCAAATCATTGGGATACTACAAAACTGAGAATTGGACAAAATATGTAATTTGAATGGAACTTTGAAAACCAAAGTAAACGAAACTAAGAAATAAAACTCACTTAGATATTGTAGATGACACTGTTTGTGGCAGGTCATGTATTAGAAGTCACAACTCCGCACGAAGAAGGAATCGCTGCAAGGAAAAGGAACCAAAAAAACCAGAGCAAAGTGAAATTCAAAATCAAATATATATGGAATATTAAAAACATAATCCGACTTCAAGCCTATGAACATGTAATCTGTTTTTACCTTCACTCTACCCATTCTCTTCCATCCCTTTGTTTTCCTCCTCTATCACGATTCTTCCGCTCTTCTTAGCATATTCATCTATAAATAAAAGGGACGACAAAAGACCTCAAATATGAGAAGGTGGATGTGGAGATGGAGGTGGAGGAAATTAAAGAAAACAAAGAGCAAGTGCCACCATAGCAAGCAACACATGAAGAAAACGGCAATCCTTATCCTGGATTTAGATGATCAAATACCCAAAATACATAGGGCTGTTAGTTCTTTTATACTCTTAGATTAAGATCTAACGACGACTGACCAACTACAAGTTGGTCATTGACAAGAGATTGGAACTCATATATATGTTATATTATAGTTAATTTATGATATACATAATTTTGCAATAATTATGCTATAGTAAGTGTGTTAAGCTCAGTTTATATCTATTATAATGGCTTAATGCACATGCAACCCTCTAAGTTTGTAATTTTTGGTCATTTTACCTCCTTACCTCAGGGACATCTCTTTTACCCTCTCAACTGTTCAAAAGTGGTACTATGTAACCCCTAAACTTGCATATTCTCCAAACGTGGTACCCTCAACGAAAAAAAAGGGAGATTGTTCAACACGCGCTACAGTAGTTGAATTTTCATAGAACACGTGACAATGAATTTGGACATGTCATCATTTGTAATTAAATAGACAAAAACACTTTTGATTAACTTAAAAACATCTTAAATTTAGACATACCAGCATTTGTAATTAAAAGGACAAAAACATAAACATAATATTACAAATAGATTATTGTAAGCCATTATATATGCTCATCCGCGGATTAGTGTGGAATTTGTCTGGAAATTATTCAAAAATAATTCAAATTTTGAGTGCTTAAACGGGATAAAACCGTCAAATCCATCTAAATCAGATACTAAAAAAAAGGGAAAGAAAATTGTTTAAGGTTTTTTTTTTCATCTTATTGTGGTCCTGTGCTAAGGTGTACTATTTAGACAATGAGGGTTGTTGCAATTCGACGAAAGTTTCAACTCTGCTCATCCAGTTGGAACTATAATAGTATGGTAGAATTTCTCAATTATTCCATATTGATAATGTTCATATCTATCTGGATGCATTGGTCCATTTATCATATGAATTGTAGGAATTGAAGATTAATCATCTAAACTAAAAGTTTGAATCGGTAGTTAAGGTTAACAATATCTTTTACATTAATTTCTGACACACACTTTCACGTGAATGTCCTTCAAGCTTGAATTCAACAAATATTGAGGTTGCAAAAAATCGAAATGAAGATTTATAATCATGGAGACTCTGATATCATGTTACTTAACCGATTTGAACCAAAAGCTCGAGCTGATTGTTAAGGCTAACAACATCTTTTATATTAATTTCGGATAAGCATGATCTTATTTTCAATCATTAAGATCAGCTCACACAGCCCAAGATAAGAGAAGGATTCAACCCAACGGGAGATACACCCTTATCTAGATATAAGAAAACACCTAATTACTAAGACACGGTCTGAAAGCGAAGATTCATCTCGACAGTTAGGATATGCCCAAAGGAACTTTCACACTGGAAGACAATGATGCTTACGTAAAAACGCTCACGCCAACATATCTTCATTCAGAGGATCTTTAAAATCGTTGTTCTCTTGTCCTTCAAGGTAAGAGCAAAAGGAGAAATGTTATCTCAGTTAGTGCATCATTTTAGACACTGAAGATTTATTGAGGTTGCAAGAAATTGAACTGAAGATTTATAATCATGGAAACTCTGATATCATGTTACATTAATCTCTAAATAGTGTTATTGAGGTACACAAAACATTCACAACTCTGAATATTTTTATTGCTTGCTTCCTTTATATTAAAATTTACTCTTATAAATTTATCAACTTTATCATTAAAGGTACAACGACCACCTCAACGTTGGTCTCATTTTAAATACTCCGGTGAAAGTTCGACGAGCTTTTGGACTTTTGTGTAGTCACATTTACATCATATATAAATCACTAATTAAGTTTTCCTGGACAAAATTTTCTCAAAGAGAATCGCTTGTTATTCAACTAAAGAAGTTAAATGGTAATGAAAAGTTAAGAAATAGAAATGTAAACATAAATGAGAATAATCGACAAGTGGAGGTGAAATTTTTATAAAATATAAGGAGACAACTAGTGTAGGTGATACTTCTCCGGTTCTCCCTCAATTAGGTAAAATCATATTTGCTGAAAAATCACCCCAACCAACACAAATCTAACTTTACAACTATTTATTATTTTGTCTAAATATACAAGGGCATTTTTTACATTTCCTTTCTTTTAGTACAATGATATAGCAATGTCAAAATAATCAAAAGAGATCTCCCCTTTAGAATTGGTTTCACGTGCATAATTTTCTTTTTATGGTACAGTTTATCATTATTATTGGTTGAGAAAATTGATAAACAATAGAAGTATATGTTGTTATTTGTGTAAAATTTGCATAGCAATTAACGAAAAAGGGGTTATGAATTGAGTAGGGTAGGTGGAAGCCAAATGCTTGAGGGTAATAACAAGAGTTTCTTCTTTATTGAAGCCTCATTTATTAAATATAATCTCCATCTCTTAATGAACAAATTAAATTTGTGGGTTCCTCTCAATCAAGAAAATAAGCAAATTAGTGGGTTACTTGTAAAAAATAATAATTAGAAGATGATAACATTGTCCAAAAAAAGATTAAAATAAATTACTGGCATTATTGTGAGATGAAAGAATTGATATTGAGAAAAATGTTGTGAAGGAAAACAGACAAACATTGAGAAGCAATGATGAATTTAGAACCCACCAACAACCGGTGTTTTTTATTTTCATTTGTATCATTTTTAATTTTTTTCCATATAAATTAAATTTTCATATATAATTTCCATAGGTTCTTTAGTATTTTTTAATGACCAATGAGTGCTCAAGCCCGTCATATCCCCCCTTAGATCCATTCCTCTTAAAAAGTGTTTGGTAAATATATTTTAAAGTACTAGAAAGTCAATAAATAAACAGAAAAATATATATTTACTAAAATATATTAAAAGTTAACTTTATTTTAGTAAAAAAATATAAATATCATCTTTCTGCATAAATTCTAATAGCTACTTTCTCCAAAAGCTACAAATTGTAGCTTTTGCTGAAAGCAGTTTTCTCATAAAACATTTTTGCATTTAACAAATGTTGATTTTAGCAACAAAAAAAACAATGCTAATAGAATGAATCACACCATTATAGAGAAGCTCAAGAGCATGCTCAAAATGGCTAAGTTACCAAATTCAATTTTGGAGGAAGCAATACACAATTGTTATGTCATTATCATGTCTCCATTAACTGCTCTGGACTTTGATATTCCAAAAAGAGTATGGTCTCTTTGTATATCAGGTGTGCTTGAAAGAGCTAATTTTTGTATTCTAATTAGTTGTCTATTTTATTATTCTTTTACTCCTCACTAATTTACTATCACTCAGAATCTAACACCTTTGATTTGTAGAAAATATTTTCAGAACATCAATTACGTGTTGATGCATTCCTTTTTTTTTATATATTAAATTTACATATTGTATTGGCGTGAGGAATGAGAAAATAGGAATTCCACGAAATAATACGATCATGTCAAAATATGGACCGCTAGCTCTTAATAACTTTTGTATTCGTCTTATGCTGACTGTTTGTTTACATGGCCCATAACGTTTTAATTAAAAGAGGATCCTTTTACAATTTTCGGATTTTATATTTATGAAAAGCTTCTTTATTTATTTTAATTGTTTACAGATAATTATCGTCATAAATTATTTTATAGTTAGAGTCTGATGTTAGGTATCTTAATTATATTGTGGACATCCTAAACAAAATTTGTCCATTCATTTTTCAATTACATTTGAATTTTGCATATTATCATGATATATAATAAGTGGCTGGCAATATTTATATTTTCAGGCAATTTATTAGCATAAGCTAGGCAATGACACTGAAAGAATTTCTTTTTGTGATTTAACCTGATAAAGTGAAATAGTTGGTTAAACGTGGATGGATAATATCAGTTAGGCTGTGTTCTTTTTGATTTATATTCAGTACATTTCAGTTCCGTTTAGCTTTTTTCAGTTCAGTTAAGCAAAATTAATTAGACATTCAGCCAACAATTTAATTCAGTTAAACTTATTTCGGTTTAGTTCAATTTAGCTTATTTCGGTCAAAAAGAATAAGGACTTAAATGTTGTGCAATAATTAAATGCTTTGATATTAAATTTTAATTGAATATAATAAATATGCCAAAGATAAATTAGGAGAAAGTCATCCTTAACTCTTATAATGTAGATGGATTCACCCTAATCTTTCAATTTAATTTATTAAGAAGTTGGATTTCAAATTTTATTATCATATCTAAATCTTTAATAATAAAATAAATTTTAACATAAAACTCAGTTAAATTTTCATAAACTACAAAAATATAATAGTATTTGTTTTTTTCACACGAACTATAAAAAAACATAGATGAAAACATATAATGAATGTTCTACTAATCGAATAATTAAGATACTCATAATTAACCAATTTGTTAGATAAGAAGTGTTGAAGTATACAATTAAGGTTGAAATAATAAGAGGTCTCAACTCTGGTATATGATATTTTGCCTCAAAATTAAGATGAAAAACAAAACAAATTCTACAATATTATATGGTTAGTGCACTATACCAATAATTTTTCATAAACTTGTGTATATTGCTCTTGTAATATTCTAAGGGAGTTAAAATACAAGTTTGTAGAAAATCAATTTCTTTTTTTAAGAAAAAATTTTACATTACGTGAAAAGAGAATATTTTTAGAAGGAAAAATATAAATTTTTCATAAAAAAACATCTGCATAAAAAAATAATTAATGTCCAAGAGAGTAATTTCATCAGCTGAGACGCTAGGATACGATGCTGAATAAATAAAAATTACAAAAAAAATACTGTCAAGTCGTTTCAATCAATGCGGCTTTGTCTTATCTAACTAAGATAGCATTAGTTTATATGGGCCATCTTAAAATGGGCACAAAAGCCCATAACAAGAACTAAATTTGTAAACTTAGGCTGCCTAAAAATTTGGCTATCTATTTAGTAACTATCTGTTCTGGAAGTTGAGTTTTTGGATGCAGATGGCATACAAGAGAGCAAAAAAAACACAGAAAGCAACCAAGATTGCAGAAGTTGGGCCCATGAAATGTAGATCATACCCGAAATGGTTTTCTATGTACCATTTAACGGTCGGGTCTGGTGAAACTCCAGGGACTTTGAGTGTGTCTTCAATGTCACCATATTGGGTCACAATTAGCCCATAAACAGTCCATGCCACGGGGCAAATGTAGTAGTACCATATCCACCACTTCGGTATTCTCTGGCATAAACAATTTATTCACTCATTAATAAATCATACTTGATACTTCGCTTCTTATTAAAGGCAAGTTACAAATTTAACTTAAATAAAATAAAATATTAAAGAATTAAAATTTCGAAGTCTAATGTCTATAAAATGGTAATATTTAAAGTTTTTTTATTCTCATTATCAAATCCGGATTAAATGGTTAAGACTTCGGTGTTCAACCAGGATTCGATTGGAAAATATTACGTCAAAATGGGTGAAAACTCCAAATTTTTCTTTATCCAAAAAGTTGGGAGGTGGTCCAAACACGAGATTCCACATGAAAAAATAACTAATCTTAGGCTAAGGAGTCTTAAAATTTCACTGTTTCATAAGTGTCAAATCCGAAATAGATGTCGAATCTTTAGATTAGCCTTAGCCTTAATGGAACCGATGCAAAATGTAACCGTCCAATAGACATGTCCTATTTGTATACCTGTTTTTTTGCACTAATCATGTTCCAATAAGTTGGGGTGCTTCTCAAATTTCATTGATCAGGTCATTGCACCCGGTAGATTATAGATTTCCTTATTAGATTTTCTCATATCGTAGATTATACGTGTTTTAGAAAAGGAAATTATACAGAAACAGAAAATAAGAACTTACAGGTTTAGGGATGAAGAAGCCGGAGAAGAGAGTGAAGAGAGCAAAAAATGCAGAAGCGAAAATGGAAGCCGTTTGGTGATTCGACGTTATTGAAACTGTCATCATTCCGTAGTACGTAAAATATAGGAACGAGATGAAGCTGATGAAGAAGAACCACAAGAATTTCGCAGCTGTCCATTCAAAGCTCACCATTGAATACACAATCAGAGAATAGTACGTCGTTTGGATGAATATATAAGGTATTTCTACAATCACCTGCACCCACCGGTCGTTGATAAATGTTAAGACATTTATGAAAATTGTAGACGAAACTTTAGTTTATATGCAAAAAACACCAAAAAGAATGTAAATGTAACATAAAAAAGCACACGTTGTTAGTGGGTTCTAGATCCGTTGGAGTATTTAGTTACCTGTGCTAATGCATATGGCAAAGCTGAGTACATTCCTGCTGCTCTTTCTCTGTAAAACACGCTTCTTTCTACGGCTACGATTGGTTGTACTGTTAAGCAATTGTTGATGCCTACGAATAAAACTGCTATGTACATGGCTCCTATGATCATGGATAGATCTGTTGAGTCCTCTCTGTTCATAAAATGAGAATTGAGTGATGAGACACAAATTTGATGCTGAGCTTTTAGAAAAAGGTGGATTTAACTTGAGTCAAAAGCACGTATAGTCGCTAAGGTAGATGGCATTTGCTCCGGTTCTAACTAATTTGTTTTTAGGATAGTAAAGACTCTAACGTAGTACATCTCTATCGGGTGACACTAGAAAGATGACGTCACAATCACCTAACTGACATGTTAAAATCCAACTTGAATGAGCATCACGTAGATTCCCCCTTGAATTTGGATTCCAACGCATCACCAGGATAGCTTTCCGGTGGAGAATAATAAAATCCAGATATAGTGATTAATATTGATTAGTGACTTAATTATCTAGAATACGACTTTAATAACAACTGGTGCAAATACCCGCACTTTAGTGTCCATGAGTTCTTTTGACTCTTTTAGCTCAAAATAGTGTAATATTCACTCTGAATTGAACCCTATTCCAATTTAGATAATGAAGTCACAAAGTTCGAGTCACAAAGTTCGTAGTGTTTTTGCATATCTGACCTTTTAGCTCCGACCTGCCAGAAAAATGAGCCCAGTATAAGAGCTGAAACAAAGGTGAAAAAAAAGCGAACGAGATTATAATCAGGACTTCTCCAGTAAGTCCACCACTGTTTCCACAGGCAGAATTTGAATTGCCCCCATATAGATTGTGAGTACTGACTACTGAAGTAGAGATCTGTGGCATTTGCTGCCGGCCTACTTAAGTCTTCCACCAGAGACTTTGTTTGTCTATAAAACAGCACGCATTTTTAGTGAAAACCTGAAATTTTTTCGTAAAGTTTTAATATTATAAATATGCTTTAAAGACTAGATTAGTTACTTACTGGCACAAGGATGATGCTTTGTAATGGTCAGCAAAGTCAATGCCAAGACGAACTTCAGTTGCTGCTGAGCTCGCTTCCAGCATCCATGCTGCTGGATTTTGTTTGTATCTAATTCTAGGCACTCCTGGAATCGCCTGAAGTGAATCATAAGCGATTGTATCAGCTAACTTTATGCTTAATTGTACTATGGAGTAGAGTTTCCAGGAAAATGTTTATGTTTTGGTACCTCAAAGTATTGAATGATGTTGTGAGAATGCTGGCCTAATGGTCCTGAGTAAATCACCCGTCCTCCTGTCTTCATTAACAGAAGCTCATCAAATGCTTCGAAGATGTCGATGCTTGGCTGATGGATAGTACATACAACTGTTCTTCCTGTATCTACAGTATTTCTCACAGTTCTCATTATAATGGCTGCAGCTCTTGCATCCAAACCGGATGTCGGTTCGTCCATGAATATAACTGAAGGGTTCGCTAATAATTCAACTGCTATTGTAAGTCTCTTTCTTTGTTCTGTTGACAATCCTGTTACTCCTGGTAACCCGACTATGGCATTTTTTAGATTAGTCAGCTCAACTAGTTCCATCACTTCATTTACAAATACCTGCAAGCAAAAACAAAAAGTCTTAACTTTTTCAGGAATTGTACGTAAGCACATCTGAATTACATTGAGAATGAATTTGTATTCATACGTTCTTATCTTTGTCGCTAATTTCTTTAGAAAGTCTAAGAAAAGCTGAATAGATTAAGGATTCCTCAACAGTTACTTGAGGAGAATGAATGTCAGTCTGCTCACAGTATCCCGAGATTCTTGCAAATGTTTGTTGATTCTTTGGGAATCCGGAAATTCTAATATCGCCTTCGATGTATCCTCCAGTTTTCCTGCCTGCTAGAACATCCATTAAGGTTGTCTTGCCAGCTCCACTCACTCCCATCAAGGCTGTTAAAATGCCTGGCCTGAATGCTCCCGTTACTTCTCGAAGCAGTTGCAGCCTATCTTCTTTCACTCCCACACGCTTCATTTCCTAAAAGTTCCCCAATTTCGATGTTGTCAATTTTCTATTAAACTAATCTTTTAAGAGATTATACATGAAAGGAGAAATGCAAATACTTACTGCTGGCATATCTACGTAGTAGTTAACGCTATCGAAGGACACAGACAAAGGCGTGAATGGAAGAATCATCCCTCTCTTGGGAGCAATAGATTGACTGCTAACTTCCACCATTTGGATCTCTTCTGCAATAAGTTGAAAGAAACTTAAAGTAATCATCCCATCTGAATGCAGAAATAGGAGATCTATAATCAATATAACCAGAATTCTTACCCTCATTGGATTCATTGTTCGATATCTTCACGTTTAGTCTTTTTCCCGTCTCCAAAGCTTCCTTTTCAGACTGTTGGTTAGCTATAACTTCAGATATGATTGCTTGTGGCTTTCCAAGAGCTGTAATAATGGAAAATGGAATCGGTCAGAATATGAATGAAACACTCAAAATGATTCAATTCGGTTAATTCAGGATGCTTGAAAGAAGCTTACGCTTTAGGTACATAAGGGAAAACGTGAAGAGAACATTGAAGAGAATGGTGAACCCGAGGAGTGCTGAAGCTCCAATCCAGTACCAGTGTTTATTGTGGTCTACATCAAAGTTACTCAGCACCGCTACACCCAACTCCGTGACATTATCTGATGCCTGAAATACCAATTAGAACTTTTTAAAAAAATCTTCTTATAGTTTTGAATTTAGATATTTGTGTTGTTTTTTCGTATCTTCTAAGTTGAAAACGATGACATACCAGTCGATTCATCCACCTCGGAGCAAGCAATTCATTGACCGTCAGGGCATCAAATCCGTAAGTAAGAGGTGAAATCCAGTGTGCCCATGACCACCACACAGGTATTTTTCCTGTTATTTTTCAGAGTCCAGTTAACATATCTCTTATTGATTCCATATGAACATGTCTTAGATTCGTGTAATATGGTTCTGCAAAATCATTTGAACGATATGATGTTTTGTTCTTAAAGAAAACGAACCTTTTGGGAGAATAAATCCTCCGAGGAGGAATAAAAGGAGCAGTGAAATTGCCCCTCCGGTATGTGCAATGATCATAGCTCTGCACACTCCTGCCATAAGCCTAAATAATCCGGCAGCCATTTGCTGAATTAAGAATATAACTAGCCAGTGCTTGAAAAACCTGACAAGGTCCATAACAAAAAAATCATAAAACCGAACTTACCGGTAATAGAAAGATTTTATGGATAATGAACATGTTAATGTCACCTGTTCGGTCCAGGTGAAAATCCCATGGAGAGGTACGTGACTAAAGTCCAAACAGCAGACTCCCAGATGGAAATCAGTATCCTGAGTAAGAAATTCGGGAGGGTAAAAGCCCAAGCCGGATAAAACAGTAGATCTCTCTGCTTGTAAAACGCAGGAAGCCTCATTATAGCTATAGAGAGTTCAGCAAAACCATTGAACATGTTCACAATCATAGCAAAAATCATCGCACCAACATACAATGATCCATCATCGAAAGAGACACCGATTGTTGTCTTCAAAAACACAGTTGATGCAATGACAGCAACCACAAAAATTTGAACAGCTTTACCGATATATACCGGTGCAGTTCTTTTCATCAAAAGCCATTCTCTATCCATGGAGGTTTTGAGGAGTTTCAGTTTCGAAATTGTACATTTTTCGTACACTAGAGCTGATTTCTGACTTCCAGTTTTATCAAACGGAACCGCCAGCTCATTCTCAAGCTGAATGCCAACACGGAAATCCTTAAACCGGTTTGCAAATTCAGAAACAGATACGTATCGACAAGGTTTGCTCTCATCTTCCCAGTATTGCTTTTGATCTTTCTTTGATGTAACCTACAACAAAATATCCATATAACAATATTAGATTCAACTGCAGTATTAATTTTATGCATTTTGTTATGATTTTTCAAGACGAAGTTTCGTGTTACCTCTTGCAAGAAATCAGCAGTGCCTTTCCTGTCAGGGCATTTGAAACCGCAGCTTTCGAAGAATTCAAGTATGTGCTCTCGAGGGCCCTGATAGAAAATCTCACCTTCTGACAAAAGAATGACATCGTCAAAGAGTTCAAATGTCTCGGGATCAGGTTGGAGGAGGGACATAAACACAGTAGCATCTGTAAGGTGAACAATTTGTTGCATACACTTAACAATTTGGTATGTCGTAGAGCTGTCTAGACCAGTTGATATCTCATCCATAAATAAAACTTTTGCAGGTCCAACAATCATTTCGCCTGTTGTTACTCTCTTCTTTTGTCCACCAGAAATTCCTCGTCTCATTTCATCTCCAACAATGGTATCCTTGCATACATCAAGCCCCAAGAGCTGTACGTTGCAGCCGATTAAGTATAATTAGTTTATCCCTTAATTTTTAATCAACCAAATCTTTTAATTTTTCGGTCTATATGTTCATATGATTTACTTACTTTGAGAGTGTAGTCAGTAATCAAACTGCTCTTAGCATCTTCAACCGCAATTGCCTGGACACAAGAAGAATAGATAGACAATTCAGATATCCTACAAAGTTTCATTTAGTTTTAGTTGAAAACTTCCTTTTTTTCTCTAAATTTAGTTTTACTCGAACGTGTTTACCTTCATATAAAGATCAATATCTGCATCTGGAACGATACCAGCATTCTTCTCCCTTCTATCAAGCATAGCTACCAGGTCTGAGATTAAAGTATTATTATTAGATGTTTCAAATAATCCAAATAAAGTGTAAAGTAGTATTTAAACATGAATAATTATTACCAGGTTTATGACCAACCCCTTGGAACTTTGCAGAATAATCAAGGGTTTCTTTAACTGTAAGTTCTCCGAGGTGAACGTCGTTCTGGCTAACATATGCTGATGTTTTCCGAGCCTCAAATTCATCAAGCCTTAAACCATTGTACTTTACTTCTCCTTGTACCTATATTTTTAATTACAATATATACATTTGTGAAGTTATTTTTGGACTCATTTAATGACAATTATATTTAGTACTACATTAATTCAAATTAAACTGACCTTCAAAGTTGAATCCAACTTTCCAGCCAATGCTAGCAAAAGGGTTGTTTTCCCGGATGACGGGGGACCTAACAATAAGGTCATTCTGCAACAACATTCACAATTTTATATAGTAATTAGTAACTACAAATGGCAAATCAAATACATTTTTAAGGTCCATATGTTTGTGCTGTTAGTCCCTTTTTTGTACTAAGAATTCAGCTTGGATGCACTAGAATTGTCAATGGGGCGGGACTTTTCCCGTCTTTGTACCGAAGGGGACAAAGGAACTCTGAAAAATTTCTTCACATGTTTGGTTGGAACATAGAGTATTTTATTTCGTGGAGTTGGAACAGAGACGGGATGGAGGACATCCTCCCATCCCATGGGGATTCTATCTCTTAACTTTTTTAGGTTTTTGAAAGTATTAATAAAAACCTTAGAAATACTATATATATATATATATATATAGAGGAAAGATCCCTCACATATTCAAAGATGGGGGGCAGAGGGACCTCCATCCATACCCCGCTCTGTTTACAAGCTTATGACGGATAAATAGAAGTTGAGGAGCTCACAAACATGCAAAATAGAGGATTAACAATGTAGTTTCCGAATTTCGAATTGAATTGAAAACGTTGTTTGTTAAGGCATTCCACGACGACTAGGTGTATTTATCGTAGAATTTCTCGTAATATAAACAAACATACCTTGATGGTTTTACAATTCCTGAAACATCCTTAAGAATGGTATACTTCATTGTCTTAGACATTTTGATCCCGCACAAACCAATAGTTGATTCCAGAATGTTTCTTGAAGTGTTCAAAAGTGTTGGAAGAGCTCTTGTTCCGACATAACAATCTGCTTCCACCCGTAGCTCCTCAAATCTTACTTCAACCTTAGGCAGTTGAATCCCAACCCTACAAAAACGAGCACGGAAAATGACATCAAACTCAGACAAAATGCTACAAGAGCTGGCAAGCGAGCCCGTAAGTTAACAGTTACCTTTCGATACGATCTCTAAACTTTCTTAAGAAAGTGTCATTATCTTCCTCAACAACTTTGAAATTATTTTCAAGAAACTGGTTCATATCATTAGTATCTAACTTAGTAACATCCACAATCTTGGTTTCTTGGTTTTCATTTGCTTCTAAAGACTTGAACAAACTTGTTCTTAACCGGTTAGAGGTTGGCAATCTTCTTATTGCAGACCATGTTAGACCTTCATCGTCTTTGTTACTCGAGTGAAAAGAAGGACCTGGAACGCTCTCTTTACCGGCTTCCATGGCTGGATGGTGCACGCACCGGCACTGCCTACGTTGTTTGTTTTGCTGTGTGAATTTGTAAATAGTTAGAAGAGAGTTACTATTGTTTGCTATGATAAATATGAAGGAAAGTAGAGCTTGAGTAAAACTAAAATTCTCTGAATAAATTATTCACCCTAATATATACTATTTGCAAGTTAATTTAATTAATTTTATACTCCAGGAAAAAAGAAGAAGAATAAATGACATGCAAGCCGCAAAATTTAGTCATATGGGAGTCTGAAAAAATGGAAGACAGGAAAATGTGAAGATAGAAAAATTGTTAGAAAATTAATTAATAATATAAAAAGAAATTACGAAAAAAGGGGAAAAAGAGAAGAAGATAAGAGTGGAACATCCGTTTGAGTTGGTCCTGATTGTAATGCTAAATCAAGGAAAACATATGTTATATAATCATGTAAAGATTATGAGGTTAAAACATATGTTATATTATATAATCGTGTATTATGAGCTTAGAAAATAAACTATACATATATGAAGTTTTGGTTTCGACATTATTTACCATTTCTTTTTTAATGTCTGGAAGGTTTTTCAGAATGTGATGTTACAAATAAGCACCTTTGAATTCCTGAAAAGAAAAAATAGATGAAATATGTGAGTAAAAAAATAGAAATTAACGATAAATAAATAAATTAATTAATTAATGAAAAGAGCGAGTTAAAACTTCCTTAAACAAATGGAACTAATGACAGGTTCTTTTGAATTTATCGGCACTTATTTTCAACAACATATAGTTCAGTTCAAATCAGGAAAATTAAATTTAATTCAGTTCAGTTCAGCAACATTAAGTTCAGTTCAGTTTCTTGATTCTGCAGTGTGTTTGAGTTAGAAAGCAATACCAAAAATTAAAATAACTGATATAATATATACTATTTGGAAGTTAATTTAATTAATTTTATATTCCAGGAAAAAAAAGAAGAATAAATGACATGCAAGCTGCAAAATTTAGTCATATGGGAGTCTGAAAAAAATGGAAGAAAGGAAAATGTGAAGATAGAAAAATTGTTAGAAAATTAATTAATAATAAAAAAAAGAAATTACGAAAAAAGGGAAAAAAAGAAGATAAGAGTGGAATATCCGTTTGAGTTGGTCCTGATTGTAATGCTAAATCAAGGAAAACATATGTTATATAATCATGTAAAGATTATGAGCTTAATCAAGGAAAACATATGTTATATAATCATTTAAAGATTATGAGCTTAGAAAATAAACTATACATATATGAAGTTTTGGTTTAGACATTATTTACCATATATTTTTTTTTTGATGTCTAGAAGTTTTTTCAGAATGTGATGTTTGAGATAAGCACCTTCAAATTTCTGAAAAAGAGAGATGAAATATATGAGTAAAAAAATAAAAATTAACTAATTAATGGAAAGAGCGAGTTAGAACTTTCTTAAACAAATAGAACTAATTTTCACAGAAAATGTTCATTGTAATGTGTCATCTTCAACAACTGAAAAACAGTTTTTCTTACTTCTTTTCTAGATAATTACATTGTTATTTTTTAGTTGGATTAATTCCAAACAAATATTATTTTATATATTGCAAGGAGGGAAAATAATAATAATAATAATAATAATAATAATAATAATAATGGTTTGTCCAAATTGCAAAGTACATATGCACACTATTACACTAATCACATATCATACGATAGACATTTTTATTTTATTTTTTATTAATTTGATAGTTTATGAATTAAATTGACAATTATAACCATTTTATACGGGTGTTGTGGACCAAGAAACTTGTGTATTATCAAAAAGTCATTTTCTAAAATGAAATACAATTGTTACCAAAATTTAACGGTGTAATTTTAATTATCGTATTGTGTAAAAAGAAAATATAATTCCGTTACAATTATCTGTTTAATGTATAAAAAATTAATTAAAGAGGTTAAGATACTAAGTGCTAGATAAGTATATTTTAGTCTAAAGTGCCATGTAATTAATTAATTTTCAGAATCTAAAATATGATGAATGATGTAAATAGAAGATTGTATAATGTAAATATCAATAATTCACTTTTTGAGCTGTTTTAGGGCTTGTTTGGTATTGCAGTTAGTTTTGCAGCTGTTACAGTTAACTATTGCGTTTGTTGTTGTTGTTTGCTGATAGCTGTTGGATAATTAATGTTTGGAAAACTTACAAAAAAACAATTGCTATTGACATGGGAAAAGACTAATACGGATATACGATTTATAAATATAAATAAGTAATAATAATAATAAGTTAGGGTAATTTGGTTAAAGTCTATTTGTGGTTTAAAATACAAACTAGCATTTCGTGAAAATCTTCTATTTGAAGATTTTCGCGAAACGCTCCATTTTGCTTCCAAAACGTTAAATGATGTAGTTTAAATTTTTTAACTAAACACCTATATATGAGCATATTTGAATAAAAATGTTATATGCTCCAACGCAACGCTTTACCAAACAGGTCCAGTATAACTTTAGCTGCTGTAGTTGGGCTGAACATTTCAAACAATTATCATGTATGGAGAGTGTAGGTAAAAAGAGGATTTATTTTTATTTTCTTCCTTTTCTTTATTATTATTTCTTCCCTCACCATAGCTTAAAAATCAATTAATATAAGTATTGTTCTGGAAAATAGGAATGAGAATCATCAATTTTCTGCTTTATGTCCAACTTCTGGTAGGCATCTCATGTCAAGAGCATGTGTATCTCTGTATCTACAACAATTAATTTAAAATGTGGTAATTATTTTGAAATACAGTAATTATTTTATCCGATGATGAGTTGATTATTAAGTTTAACTTGGAAGTAAATTGGTAAGAGAAAACTTTTAAATTAGAATTGAGAATCTAATTTTGATAAGATTTCATGTTGGAAACTTTCAAGCTGATATATACAAGATGTACATTGTATACATCTAGATTGATGGACACGATTATGATCCTTATATTGACTACCCTGGTACCTATCCTGTTGAATCTTTATCCTCACTTGACTTAGGAACAAATATATAATTACATTGCCTATACTAAAATCTCTCCTCAACAAGCATGGAAAAATATTTACATTCTCCTGATATATAATATATAATTTTTTCGAAAAATTAAGAAACATTTTGAATTTTATAGATATATAGTAAATTTTTGAGGAACATTTTGAATTTTATAGATATATATTACTCCATCATTATTTATGGTGTGAACCTTGTGGCTTTTTTTTTTTGAAACCGAACCTTGTGGCTTTTACCCCTCGCAAGAAGATGATGAGAAGACTTTCTCTCCACAATATATTCCTCTTTCTCTCTCTCTACAATATATATGAGTGAGTGAATCTTTATCAAAAGTGAGGTGAGAGTGAGGTAAAATTGAGTGAAAGTCAGGTGAAAATGAGTGAAAGTGGGAGAAAAATGGGGAAAGGAAGAGCTCCATGTTGTGATAAGAGTAAAGTGAAGAAAGGGCTATGGAGTCGTGCTGAGGATTTGAGGCTCATCTCTTTCATCCAAAAACATGGCCATGAAAATTGGAGGGCTCTTCCTAAGCAAGCTGGTTAGCCCTCTATCCCTTTCTTGATCATTATGCATTATTGGTTCTTGATTTTCTTTGTTTCTTGAATTCTTGATTCTTGATTTCTTGGTTTCAAATTCTTGATTTTCTATGATTCTTTGATTGTCTAATGGAAGAATCTCCCCCCTCCCTCCCCTCCTCATATTTGTAACATTTTCCTAGACTCGTTCAATTTGATATGAATATTGTCGGTTTTAGTCTAAATTGAATGTTTTAGTGTCAATATTTTAAAATGAATCTACATATTTTAGATACACATCTTATTAGAAAAATAAAATCAAATAAGTTTTGTTTAAATTAATTACTACTCCAATGCACAACTATTTCTATAAGTATCTAATGAATGGACAAAAATTTAAAGTTAATTTGGAAAAGTTACTTTATTTTTTTAAGGTAATTAAATCTGGTTAATAGATTTGAGATTACCTAAAGAATTTGGAAAAATTCTTATTACACCCTCTATTTTCGTATGTATGTCTTTTAAGCAAATTGAAAAATTCACAAATTTATGTCGTTGTATCATTTCTTTCATATTTTAACTTTTTGTTGTTTACTTTGTCATTCCTTCACAAAAATAATTACTATATATAAAACCAAAAATCAAGGAGTTTAAGAAGAGAAAATAATTGTATTTATTAAGATGTCAAGGGTACATTAGTCTTTTATACAAGATTCTTTCTTTTAGTTTTTTGCTTAAAAGACATACATTCGAGAACAAAGAGAGTAATTTTAATAGTCAAACTTTTTCTTTTTGTTGACTCCAAATGACATGTACAAAATTAATTGTACTTTTTTCTTTCAATTTGCAACTTTTGTTTGTTTTGAAAAGTTTAGGTAAATGTATACCACGTATAATGAAATGCATACTCAAATCTAAAAGATTTCAAGTTAAAGTAAATTGACTTATCATATAGACCAATCTTTATTAATGCACAAATTTGTTGCCTGTTGAAATTCTAGAAAATAAAGTTTGTTTTTACAACTTCAGCAGTACTCTTGAACTTTCTCTCAACATACATTGTTCCCATACAACCCCTCCATTTATTATTGGATACCAAAATCCTTCTCGAGATATATGGTTCTAAATGGTGTTTTGTCTATAAAAATGGTCTAGAGACTCTGCAATTTAGTAGCTAGATAACCGAATTCAATAATTTTACTTATTGATCAATATAACAATATGTTTTTGAATTAATTGGGGAAAATCCACTTAAAACGTATCTAATGAATGTTAAATCGAGAAATAATTATAATATTGCTTAACCGATTGAACTAAACGTTCGAGCTGATAGTTAAGGTCGAACAACATTTTTTAATTTAACACACACTCGCACATGAACACACTCTAGACTGTGTACAACACAGTCCCACCATATTATATATTGAATGTAATCATAAATGAGGGCTGCTATAGAATTCGAATCTGAATCACTTTATATAAAGAGTTTGATATTGCTTAACTGATCGAACTAAAAACTCGAACCGATAATTAAAACTCAAAAATATTTTTAATGTGAAAAAAAAAATGACCAATATAATACGTGGGAATTTTCTTTATTTGTTATTTAATACAAAATCACGTAGAAAAAGTCAAAAGAAATTTAGTCATAAGTTTGTTGATTTTGATGGAATGTTACCTACTTGATCTAGTCTTTTTCTTCACCCCACTTCCCTCCCACAAGTTTATTTTGTTTTTATATACTGTATATTTAATTATGGGGTATTCTATGGTCACTTTGTTTTTCACAAAGTAACCATTACTTTGTTTTGTCAACCATTGGATCATGGATTAAAAACTAATCCAATGGTGAAAAAAACAAAGTATAGACAAAGTAATGGAAAAATAAAGTGACCATAGCCTACACCTTTAATTATTGTGGTCGGAAAAATGTTCATATTTTTGCATATTAATTAAATTAATGCTTATGATATAATTTATCGTTAATTATAGGATTGCTAAGATGTGGGAAAAGTTGTCGTATGAGATGGATTAATTACTTAAGACCTGACATAAAGCGAGGGAATTTCACCAAGGATGAAGAAGATGCCATTATCAAAATGCACCAAACTATGGGAAACAAGTAATTATTCTTTCTCAATCAATTGCATATATACTTTCTTTTCACTGATTTTGGCCAAACATTGCATCATTTTTTTTAACATAACATGGATATCTTTGTAGATATTTCGTACAGTTAAACTTTTTGCTCCGGGTGCATAAGATATGTAGATGTGCGCATTAGAGTATGCGATTACATGTTGCCATTGTTTCATCAAATTTTTTGACGTAATGTTGCGTAAAAAACCAGCACTCATATTTTAAAAGTGTTGATTTTTTACGTAATGTTACTCAGAAGTCTTATGGCAACATGAGCAAGGTTACAACCATGCTTTTATACAGCGCTCAGGTCTCCTCTTGGGTGCACCAAGGGCAAAAATGTCAAACTATGCTAAGTATTTATCTGTCACATCAAAAAAATTAGCGTAATGTTGCGTTAAAAATTATTACTTTTTTAAAATTGAATAATAACTATCGGTTATTAATTTTTGAATTAATTAATTATTATTATTTTGAAAGAATTTTTTTTTATATATCATCTTAGTTTGAGAGTAATGTATTCAACCAATGTAAAAGAGAAGATAATTGGTGCTGAAAAATAAATGTATATAAATGATATAACATCAATTAATTGGTTGAATGTAAGATTAAGAAAATGAGCTTGTTTTTTAATAGTTTAGAGAAAATGATGTTACAGCTTCAATGAATCCGGTTAATATATATAAAAATGATTGATGTTAAATAACTTATATATTTTTAGCTATGTATAGAAGATTTTAATTAATGAGCTTTCCAATATTATTAAGAAAAAATGGTTGATTTGATGGTTGGTAATTTGTGGTTTACCCTAACTTTGTCACTTGATAGACATTAGCTAAACCTTTTGTTAAATAAGAAGATTAATTTGACAAAATAATATAATTTATCTCTTAATAAAGTTTTACATGAACGAACCAAATGACCTTTCAACCAATTAGTACTAGATTAATTTCTAGCTTTGTTTTATTTAACTTTCAATATCCTCCTCAAATATATATTTGACACAAAAGAAAATTGAAGATCAACCAGGAAACTAACCATAAATAAATTGAATTTTCAAATGTTTAAGTGATCTATATGGTCTAAATCGAATTTTCAATTTTAAGCGTTTAATCAACATGTAGTGGAATTTTAATCTTTTTCTCCACAGGTGGTCGAATATTGCAGCTCGTTTACCTGGTAGAACAGATAATGAAATAAAAAATGTATGGAACACTCGTTTGAAGAAAAGATTAATATTGAAAGATCAAGATTCCGGCAGCACCCAAAAATCGTCAGCCACCTACTCGTCTTCTGCTTCCTCCACCACAACCACACATAAGAAAAAAGTCAACAAAGAAAGTCAACTCTATCATCATGAGAACCATTACAACCGCCAAAACCCGGATAATAATGATGACTTAGTAGCCAAAAAACCCCGTGTTTCCGGCGAGGAAACCAAAGAAGTTCTAGCCAATTCATCCTCCAACTCCAACAATTCAACCATCATAAAATGTAACATCTCCCAATCTGACGTTAATCAGCTAATGTCTCAGCTTCTCAATGGTGTCTCACCACCACATTTCGGGGAAATCCGAAACATTTTAGAAGAGGTGAACGAACTAGAAATTCAAGAAAACCCCGCCTTACCGGTGCAAGAACCAATGGAGATTCCGTACGAATTAGATGTTGATTTTTGGAACATGTTAGGCGGATTGAATTCATCTCTACCTCTCGAAATTCTAATGGAGAATGAAGAAGATCATAAGAGTATTAACAACCATGGAAGCAGCTCGAACTTGGGGGAAATTGAGAACAAAAAATGGCTCTGGTACCTGGAAAATGAACTCGAGTTGGAGGCAACTGATAGGCACTGTCGTAATATATAATATTTTACTATGTGGTTATACCGTCGTTATTTATATATCATACTCTCGTTATATATTCTATCAAAAATGAATAAACAGTCGTTATTTACATATCATACCGTCATTATTAATACAATCATTATTTTTCTCCACCATTATAATTATAGTATTTTTTCAAAACATAATGTCGTTTTTGTTAATTCAATAAAATATAAATCGCAAATTGTTTTGATAACAAAATTAAGTACAAAAGTGCAGAACTACAAATGCAAATGTTCTTGTTTTTTCTAATATAGCAAAATAAATCAATTTGTTCTTACACAACATGATTTATAGAATAAAAATATAATCTATCTTCATGACATCTCCAAAATTGTTCCCTTCTCAAGAACGATCCAATCAAGCAGAAAAATTACCTTCCACTGTTACAAATGAAAAAACATATCTATTAGGGTAAAAGTAGGAAATAGATTGAAAAGTATCTCCGTAAGTTTCCATAAGTTTAATAATTAAAGTAAACCACTACTAGTTAAAAACTGGATTACTTGGCAAATTAGCACAAATATTCATATCCTAAGCTAATCTAATAAACTCCTGACTTTACTTCGACAATGAAATCATAAAGTAAAACAGCCCAAGTAAAACAGCCCTATTGAATTTAGCACAGAGATTTGTCCCTCAATCAAACTCCTAATTACACAAAACACCCAAATTCTAGACACTAGAACCACAAGTTACAGCGAGAATCAATTGATCGAAGCAACAAAAAAACTCAAGCACCCAAACTTTAGACACTAGCACCAAAATAGACCTACCGAAATTAGCATTGAATTCATATCTTAAGCTAATCTAAGCATTCAACAAATCGATAAAAGCACCAAAACAATTCTGATCTTTTCCTTTTTATTCATTTATGAGTTTTAATACAGATGTAATTGACCTTTTCTATCATGTATGAGATTCAGTACAAATGTACTTGTCTATTAATTCAACACTTATTTTCTTCATGGAAATGCAGTCTAATTGTTATTCAACTTTAGTATCCAAAAAGGTCTGAAATTAACAGACATAAGAGAACTAAAAAAAGATGCCGAAAAAGGTCAGCTTTTGAAAAATCATGTAATGAAGAATTGGGAATTTATTTAGTTAACTAGAGAGGTAAATAGAGACAGAATGTAAATTAAATGACCACATAACACTAAAACTCTATACAAGAAAAGAACGAAAATAGACAACCTAAAAGAGAACACACTAAACTTCTCTTTAAATCAATTTTGAGGGTGAAAACAGAAAAATACATACTGCTGGAGATTTTGCTAAATCCATGTGAAGGTAATAAGTAATATAGTAGTATTTATCTACAAATCAAGAAATTCAGAGAACAAAAATATAATAAGAGAAGCAATAAGTAGGGAAGCATAGAAATCAGCATATAACTGCTCGTTTAATTCCGTAAACAAACAGATACTACACATCAAAAAATGGATAATTATGTAGAGAGTTAATCATTCATGTCAAATTAGTTACCGGTTCTAAACAGAGTGAAAGTAATTACCTGGAGAATATGAGATTAGCAGAAAACTAAAGGACTGTCAATGAAACAACAGCAGACCGAAGCTTCACACCGAGATTCTGGGCCAGTAGCTCCAGCAATTAACTGGAAAACAATATAACAATCTGAAAGGATAAGAGGAGGATACCAAGAGAAGCATAAGAAAGAAAGAAAGTAACTCATAATGCAGATTTGGAAAGGGAAGGGGGTGAGTGTTGAATAATAAGGAAGGCATGCAGCTCACATTTTATTCAAAAAGCACCAATAATATTTCAAGTTTTTCGATTCGTACACGTGGAAATTCCGGAAACATTCAAGTTCACTACTGAAGTTTCTATTCATATTAAGTTGATCTAAGAAAAGCCGAAGCATTAATATGATCCAAAATCTAAAACTATTACACTGTTCATTAGAAAAAGATAAAGCATACAAGGAAAAGAGAATGCCCTATGCACCACCAGGTCATGGTATGTGAAGGATATATTTGCAAGATAAACAATAACAAACGTTTATAAGAAAATATTCAGGTATGACCTTAGTCTTAAAACTCTTAAAAATCCCTCAACAAGAGCTTGTTTAGCTATCTCGTTAATGCATTCCCACATTGTACTCTACCCTAATCAATAGTTAAAAGACAGCTAAAGGAGCTGATGCGTTGAACGGATAATAACTCGCTCCAAATCGCAAAATTTAAAAGAAGCATACACGAATTTGGAAATAAACTATCCAAAATCTTAAAAATCCTACAAACAAAAGAGCCTGCTTAGTTATCTCATTAATGGATTCCTTCCCACATTACACTCTAGCCTGCTCATTCTGAACAGCTAATCAAAGGTATATGAAGTATAAGTCAGAAATATTTTTGATAGCATGTCCTTTGAGTGCAAATTCTCAGTAACTGCATAGATATAAAAAAAAATTAAAAAGATCTGGTAGCTTTTGTATGCTTAATAAACTGTTTGAACCAGATATTCTCCTGTTCTGAAAATTGAAGACAAAAATGGAACTATAAGTTTCTGCGGCTTCTCATATTGAATTTGCAATACACCCCTTATGTTCTATCCTCTTGGTTTGTTAAGAAAGTACTAATACGATAACTCATAATCCAATATCAACAAACAAATACATAAACAACAATGGGCAATGTTCAAAGGCGTTGCTATGATTCAATTCAACACAACATCAACAACACTTTTACACAGCTAGAGCTGTAAATTGCAAGTAATATTTTCGAAAATTCCCAATTACAAAACCTCAAAATTATCACTTGAGCTAGAACTAGTTCAACAAAGAGAATGGAGATGAAAACCCTAAAATTACAGAGGCTAATCGAATTAGCTAGCTTGTTACCTTAAACCTAGATTGTATAAGAGAAACAATTAAATCGAGTATATAATAAATCAAACATAATGAAGCAAAGTAACACAAATCTGCTAACCTCAATCGCTTTGCCTGGGTTGGTCTTTAGGGATTTCTTAATTTGGTGTGGTAACTGTAAGAAACCATGAGGAATGAGAAACGATTGAGGGAGTATAAATCGCTTGTTGAGTAAAGAATAACAGAATGAGCTAATCAATCAACGGTTAATCAATGAGCTAATCGATTGTACAAAAATTGAAAGAAATTTGGAATTAAATTACCTTGGAGATTGAATCGGAGGGAGTAACCTGTTACGAAAATGGAAGCAGGATTTCGCCTTTGGAAATGGTGTGGCGCGAATTGCAGAAATCCTGCTTACAAAACAAGAGAACCCTCAGTAAAGTAATCGAAGTAAGAGAGCACTAAGAAAATACGAATTAGCAGAATTTAAACTGATAAAGTTGCTTGAAACCCTTCAAATTCTTCTTCTCGAACGAATTATGATAACCAGCAGTAGAGTATAGACACGAATTAGCAAGGATTGGGTTTCCGGTTAGGTTTCGGCAGCAAGGATTGGGTTTACGCTTAGGGTTCCGACTGTAGGTTTAGGAATGAAAAATTGGGGGGATTTGGGATTTTGGGTTTTTTTAATTAATCACAAAAATTTTAATAATTTAATGTATTCTCCCAAAAGAATAAAAAAATAATTTAATGTATAAAAACTTATTACGAAGGTAGTTTACTAATACGACCGTACTTTTTTTGGTGGTTAATACTTTATATATCAATAACGAGAGTACGGTATGTTAATAACGATAACTTCTATTTACGGTCGTTATAACATAGGTTTTTAGCGAGGGTAAATTTGTGCCCACGTAGAAAAGCATTATTAACCAGGGTATCTGAGGTACCTTCGTTAAATTTGGTCGTTATAAAGTGAATTTCTTGTAGTGGATGTTGGGCGAATTCCGCAAGTGTACGGAGTCACTCATGTAGTAATAAAATATCGATCCCACAGGGAAACGCTAATTACTTATTTACATACATTATTTACTTTATTCGTTTTCTCGAGGTTTATAGGCAAGCGATAATTGGATATTGGTTTATAATCTAAATCCTAAACTAAACTAACATCAAATAGATCATCTAAGTTAAATGTTCATACACCAACAAAGTCACAACTTTGAACCTATTATCTAAGTCCATAACCAAACCATCGAATTAATATGTTCCTCTCTAAAGTGATAATCAATCCTAATCTAATCTTTGGATTCAGAATTAAGAAACTTAACCAAATCAACTTCTAACCCAACTAGTCGAATTAACGCAAAAGTCAAGTTAAAAACTAAGTTAATCAAGTTGATTACCAAAGTTTATCTTATTCGATTCCCAAATCTCTTTGCGTCAATCGAATAAGATAAACACCATGATTATAAACTCAAAGGATCTTCGTTAGAAACAAACTCCAAGTAGAGATCATGTTAAGCATAAAAGGAATACTAGATTAATCATACGATTCAATCAAGATACATAGACAAACTAGTTCAACGAGAATGATACAATCAAATAACATTTGACAAAGAAGAGTTAGGGGTTGTGAATCCTTTACACTTCCTTGAAAGGGTTGTGAATCCTGGATCGCCATCGCTTGCACCATCTCATTGTTTATTCGCGATAAGTTATCATTTCGGATCAACTTTGATGTACTATAAGTAACTAGGATAATTCTACTTGATTCCTAAAATGGTAGAGTAATCGTGCGTATGTCACGCGTAGGTGACATACAACACGCTCTACATTCGTGTGTCAAAGTATTTGTAATACCTTCAACAACTCATCTAAATGAACATACAATGCCCTATTTATAATCCTTAAGTGGTGTGTTATGGATAGTTGCAACCTTTGGCAAAAAGCCATCTTAATCTTCATGGAGAGTTGTCTTTATCCTCTTGAAACGTTGCTTCAATCCATAAATGAAATGACACAATGCTTGGTGATGAAATGGATGAATATTTGATGAAGAGTCACCAAGAATGATGAAGGAATGCATCGGTTCGGAGATGGAAAACGCACAGGTCGCGCCCGCAAGTCAGAAACTCGCGCCCGCAAGTGACTGCAGGGATTTTTGCCCAGACTTGCGCCCGCAAGTCTGCCAGTTGCGCCCGCAAGTAGGCCATTTTACAGCTTCTCTTGTTTTGCTTGTTTTCAAGCTCGTTTTCGCTCCAAATCGTTCCGAATTGCCAAGGATCAAGTCCTAATACACAAATAGGCAAACAAGAAGTAATAATATCCTAAAGTAATAATAAAACAAGTAAAACATAAACAAACAACGATAAACAAACATGAAATGCATGCTAGAAACACGTAAATAACGGACTTATCAAGTCTCCTACACTTAGTCTTTTGTTTGTCCCCAAGCAAAGATAATCTTTCTTCAAAGCCATTTTCACGTTACAATTATATTACCCATCCTTAACAAAAGACCAATTAACTCAAAATGGATTTCCACAAGAAAGCTTAAATGCTCAAACAAATTTATACACGATGTTTCGACTATCCGTCAAACTTTATAACAACTTCATGAAGCATTCGGGACAAGTTTATAGCACACGTGTTTGGTCAATGTCTCAAGGCCTTTTTGGTATCTTAGAAATTCCACTTCATAATTGCATTTCCGAACATTAGTTCTTATTTGGCATTGGCCTTTGATAACTCTTTTTTTTTTCTTTCTCTTTTTTCGCACATGAGTGGTTGCGTTTCGCTCCATACCACTCCTCACCTTTTCCATACCATTGGGTATACTCTCTTTCTTTTCATTTTTCATTGCATTGCTCACTTCAAATACCTTCATTGGGTATGTTTTTCACTCGATATTAAACTCTCAATTGCTCATACCCTCATCCTTTATTGACCAAAGACTAACACGGATTATGGCTTTAGTTTCCCTAGCTCTCCAATCTAGATGTTAACATATATAAGACTTCAAGTTAAGCAAGTGTTTGCTTTGAAACGTATAAATCTAGATTCACATTGAAACTTTAGTCTTAAGCTAAGAATAAGAACATAATAATGACCAAAATAGCAATAAGAAAAGGCATGAGATTTGACTTTTTTGATTTATTTTTTGTTCGTCTTCCCGAACTAAGCCGACAATATGACACGTTTTTTTCATATATCTCATTTTTTGACATTTTTAAGTCTTCAATATTCATTTTTTGCTTGTTTTAGGGACATTAACTTAACTCTCATATCACACTCGATTCAAGATGGTTGTTTCGTGATAGAGCTAATTGCCTAAGACAAAAATGCATGCACAAAACGTAAAACTAAAACAACAAACATGCAAGGCATCCTCCTACACTTGAATTGGACAATGTCCTCATTGTAGGAAGATCAACACATGAACCACAAAACAAAAACTAAAACAAAACACAAAAAGTAAAAAATGGAAAGATAGTACCTAGTGGTCCGCCGGTAAACCGGGCGAAGATGGACTAAATTCCATGTTTTGACGCTGAAAACGTGACTACATGCGACACCTTATGGAAACATGTGCCTTTCTCAAATCCTTAATTTCAATTTCGACTCGTTGTATGGATGAGTCGAGTTCATGAACCCGTTGTAAAAGAACGACATTATTAGCATCCACAACATCTAACCAGGTGAGAACTTGTATGCGACCGGCTTCCTCCTCGTCCACTTCTTCATCAACATTTGCATCCTCTTCAAATTTGGCTTTAGATTTTTCCCTTTTACTAGAAGTTGAAGGACCCGCCTCGTCCCGTCCAACAATGTACTTGGCACAATGTCGGCGTGAGAGGAATTGTTGAGGTCCTTTCGTAGTCACAAAGTGGACCTTCTAAAGAGCATTATAATCCAAAAGAGAATAGGTCCACTTAACACCATCGAAAGGTCGACCAATCGTACTAAAGACGATAGCGGTCAATGAATTATCACCCCCCCTTTTTCCAATGACCTTGTATTCGCATTACGCGACAAACCTTCGAAGAGTAGTGTGGGAATATGGACCGTCTCGAAACATTGTTTGCAGCCCCAACAACATTCTCCTTTTTCTCCGCACTTTTTTTTTTCATTTTTCTCTTACTCCTTATCTCAAATGGCTCGAATTGTTTACTGTCCCTAAACTCCTTCTAATATCCCCTTTTCACCTATGGTAATCGGGCATATCGCTTCCTATCTAATTTTTAAAGCACGTGGCCTTGATGCCTTAAATAGGATGTAGGGAATCAATAACTTATCCTGCAATACACAACAAATAACAAACTAGTCCTTGGCTTACACCTTGGACTCGTCAACTCTACCAAATAGTGAACATGACAAATATGAAATAGAGTATAACATTTAGTAATAAAACGTTGTGCTTGAAGAGTTTGTTTCAGATTAAAATCAGCCATATTCATAAGTAATTTTCAAACATTATGCGCGGTGAAATCGAATGATTTATTAACAAAGCATTTTTAGAAAACAAACCAATGACATACATCTCTTAATACCAGAAAATTTACTTATGTTTCCTCATTCCTAAGCGTGAAAAATTGACTCATCACCAAAATGATCAAAAATTTCCATCACCAACACATCAATTTGCGGAAAACAAATATTAAAAACTTTTCTAATTGCTTGGCTTTTCAAAATAATTAGAAATCCAGGTTTGAATTTCTAATTTTAAACATCTTAGAAAAGAAAAGTATTTAAAGTGTAGATACTCGTTTACCTTAATCTTGTGTGTAGATGCAAAATGGAGCACCATACCGGTTGCCAATATTGTACGAAAAGAACCTCCATGTCGACATTGGTCATCTTATTTACACTTGGCATAATAATATCCATGCATGATTGACTACAATTTTGGCTATGAGTGTTGGAATATCATCCAAAGTGGAAGGGAACATACATATAGATATGTATTTTGGTGAAAGATGGTGACTCTTGGGGAAGTGGGTGTGTCTTTTTGTGTAGATAGAGATAACTTTTGGGTTAAATGATACATTGAATATTGAAAAGGGGTGTATATGGAAGTTAATTAGTGAAAGACACCTTTTGGAATGGATTGGGTCGGATTGGAATGGTGTCCGTTCATGAAAAGGTGTAAAAAATTTGAATTCTAGTGGTTTTCTGCTTGTTGTCGCGCCCGCGACAGAGTTTACGACGGAAATATTTCGTCACAGAATCTTAGGGACAGCAAAATTTCGTCGGAAAGGACTTTACCAACGGAAATAATTCGTCTGAAATGATTTCTCACGAAACTCTTTCTGGACAGAATGCTGAATGATTCTAGAGATAGAAATTTCGTCGGTAAAGATGACATTTCCGTCGCAAGCCATGCTCCTACCAAAATGCATGATGAAACGTCATTATGACAAACCTTCCCTTCAAAATTGACCGATTTTCCCATGTTGCATCACGAATCGCAAAAAGAGTTCGCTTCAATCTTTATATATATATATATATATATATATATATATATATATATATATATATATTTTGTGGTCTTGCTCTCCATTCGCACCCTATTTAACTGTGTCAAAAACTTAAAATGAAAACATTAAATACAGAGGGTATAGTTCCAAGGACTACCCTCCTAAATAAAACACATAAACAATAAAAAAGAAAAATTAAGATATATATAAATATGTATAAATCTGTTGGCCCTAACAAGAACAGAATCACCTAGAGGAGGGTGAATAGGTGTCTAAGTTGAAAACTGAAAATTTCTAAGTTTTTCGAGAAACTTAATTTTCAGAGTCAAATTTCCTCAGAGTCAGAAGCAAGCTTACAGAAGTAGCTTCTGAGGGAAATTCTGCCTTAACACAGTTAGACTGTTTTCAGCAACAGAAGTTCTGAGTTTAAGAACTTTTGGACGGTCTTCTGAACAAAGACAATGATATGTAGAGGAAATCTGTTTCAACACTAAATATAAGCAAGTACACAGAAGCAATAATAACAAGTATAAGAGGGAGAAAGAGGTTCAAGAGATCCTGATGAACAAGTCGATTTATCCAAGTTCGCCACAGAAGTCCTGTGACTACGTCTTGTCCCCTGAGGTCGCAGCCACCAGAGATTTTAAATCTACGATTCAGAACTTTTATGGCAAGTTCAGAAGCTCCTTTACATCAACAGAACATAAGCTAATTTCTCACTTAGTTCTGACTAGCCTCAAAAGAGTTAAAGGATTTCCACCAGAACAACAACAACTCTGTTTTCTGGATTTCTCACCCAACTCTAATCTCAACTAGATTTCTCTCTAAATCTAACTGAATATCACAAACGATATCAGTTTACAAGATTCCTATTATGAACTTGTTTTTCTTCACTCTCTCATTGTTACAATAGCTAAGCTAAGAAAAGATTGAGAATGGAAAGTTGCTCTGTTTTTCTTGTTCAAACAGTGCGTTGAGATTTTGCTCGATTATCACGCGTAGATGATGCAGTGGAGCTTGGCTACTATTTATAGTGAATGAGGATGACCGTTGGTGAATTTGAATCTTCAAAGAGATGACATCAGTTGTTGTAGCCGTTAATCTTGTCAAGTCTTCAAACGGTCTTCAAACACTTTGATTCTGTTAACCTTGTTCTTTAACTAAATCTGGTAAGTGATTTGAAGTTGAAGTAGAGGTTGACTGGAAACATTCTTCAATTGGATCAACAAAGGGTAGACAAGGAAATTCTGGTTTCGCTTTGTGTAGACAGGCGCGCTCCTTCAAAACAGCTTTTTGAACTTTTGGCGCCTTGCATTAAATGCAGTTGTCAGAGCAATAAATGCTAAGCAGAACCCGTGACTCAGCTTCTGAGAGCTAATTCTTCATTCAGCACTTGCTGAGTAACTTACATACAAACTTAACAAAAAATATTAGTCAACATTAAACCGTATGTAAGAGTAATTTTAATTTTCATCTTCTGAAACGTTTGGACATAATCAAAACACTTAGGGTTCATCATTCTCCCCCATTTTGGTTATGGACAAACCGTGGTCAGAAGGAAGAAAATTCATAAGTAAATATAAGGTTTAGAGTGTAACTTCCTGATACAGATGTTTTTATAACTTCTGAGTAACTTAACTCCCCCATTTTAGTGTAAATGGTGAACTTCAGCAATCTGTATAAACTTAAAATAGGCTTAAGATCAAGTTGTTAGATTTTAGCGAAGTAAGTTACTAAGTTAAAAAGAAACATAAGCAGTAAGAAAATAATCAGAGACAAGTGATATGTATAAGATAGGTTCAATTGAATATAATCGTCAGAAGAAACAATACACAAAATAATCATCAGAAGGGAAAATAAAGTCCTAAGACAGAACTACCCAACCCAGAACCTAGCTAAGAAGCTTAAGTCCTAATGAGATTAATTGTTTCTAAATTTCTTCTGAGGAGGAGGAACTCCACTAGAACCTTCACCAGTACTTGGTCTCTTCATCCCAGCAGACTTGAGACCACCCTGCTGAGCAGACTTCTCCCCCGTTTGGCCAGAACCAACATTCAGAACATGAATACCCAGAGCACCTTGAGAGTTCAATTTCTGCTGAACATTCAGTGCAGTCTGATATTGCTGAGGATTAGGCCTTACGGTGTTGATCAAATCCATTCTTCGCCGGAAGTCAGCGTCAATGTTTTTCATATGATCAAGAGTCTGTCCAGACATAGGTCGCTGTCTCTGAACGTCTTCCAGAAGGAGCTTGATCAACCGATTATTAGCATACACAGCAACAGTGAGATGCTCATTCTGAAGGTAAGTTTGTCCACGAACAAACCTATAGCAATTATGAAGCACCTTATCTTGTTCTCGTGCTTGAGTGTGCATAACTTTCAGAAGTTCAGTAAGCTCATCAATCTGGGCGCTCTGAGCAGTCACAGCGGACTCAATGCTTTGAAGACGATTGTTGAGATCAGGAGTGATGTCATATACAATTTTAGCAGCCTCTGAAGATGATGATCCTTGAGCAAAAGATTTCACTTCTCTCAGAATATGATTGGTAGTACTTTGCAGATCATCAATCTTACTTGGAAGAATCTTCTCATGAGCCTCATAATGCTCGTTTGCTTCCTTAACTTCTTCTGTCAAAATCTCCAAGTTCTGATTAACTTTCAGAGAAGAAGCAAGAGCAATATTTTCCAAGGTTGGAAGAGTCAGAGCCAATTCTCTCAGCTTGTATAGCTCATCATAAGTAGCTAGATGAAGTGTAGAAAGATTGCGAGTGTAGACAGTAGGATTCTGAACTTGAAGCATAGACATGAGCTGCAGGTTCTGAGCTTTCAAGGATTGAATTTCTTGCAGCACAATGCCCTGAGCAAACATGTCAGCAACAGTAGACCTTTGCCCCAAACCAGCAAATCTATTCAGCAGTTCATCAGAGCCACTCTAACTCATTCTTCTCAACTCTTCAACATTTGGAACACCACCAGCTTCGGATATACAAGAGGCTCTGTTCATGAAACCAAAACGACCAAAAGTCCCCTCTAAGTTATCTCGATCCATGGAATTGCGTAGGAAGTCATAGTTGGATGACAACCCAGCAAAGAAGGATGTGGAGGAGGAGGTAGTTAAGGGATCACACACAGGAGGTGTATGTCCAGAAGTTGAGGGAGGAGGTATATGTGTGGATGAGGAAGGAATTGTATGAGTGGTAGAGGAAGAAAGAGTAGGAGAAATGGATGGTAGTGTGGATGGGAGTGAGAAGGGAGGAGCAGTAAATCCTATTGAAGGAATTACAGAGGAAGTGGATAGAGAGGAAGTAGTGGAAGTAGATATGGAATCTATGAAGATGGGTCCAGAAGATAAATTCACTTCTGAATAGGATCCAGAAGGAGGAAGAGTGTTCGGTGGTACAACTTCAGAGGTTGAAGTTGTAGGAGGAATGGAAGTTTGAGAATCACTAACTTCTGGGACAGAAGGAAGTGCAGGAGATGGATGAGGAGTACGAAGGGGAGATGGATGAGGAGTATGAGAGGGGGATGAGATAACCTGTTCAAAAGCGTTTGGATCAAACATAGAGATAGGTTTGGCAGTCACATGAGCCATTCTGATCAGCGTTTCAAAGGCATCCCTTTCACCAGGGTTTCTACCTTGACCCAGAAGAACATTATCTAAGAAATCATCACAGTTAATGTCTTCGGCAAACCTTGCAGCATTCTAAATAACCTCATCAGCTTCTGGTTCACTTTCCTCTGACAGCTCTTCAATAATAGGAGCTTCAACATCCTCTTCAGCAGACATTTCCATCATGTCTTCGTCATCAACCAAGTCCTCTTTTTCAGGAGTTGATTCATCCAGTTCAGTACTCGGAGCAACATAGAAGTTCTTTTTGTTCAGAGACCTTCTATTTGCAGAGACCTTCTTCCTGTTACGTTTAGAGAGAGGAATATCTTCAGAATCCTCATCTTCTTCCGTAGCCTCAACGTTTCCAGAGAACACAACATTCTCAATTTTAGCAGCGCATTCAATAATTCTAGCATCAGCCTTAGCTTTTGCTGCAATTTCTCGCTCAGCTGCTAACTTATCTTCAGCTTCCTTTTTCTTCTTTTTCTCTTCAGCAAGAACCACAACTCTTGCAATTTTCTCAGCTTCAGCAGCCTTCTCTTTCTCAGCAAGGCGTGCGTCCTCAGCTTCCGGATCTGCTATCTCAGCAGCATCCCTTGGCTTCTCAGCAACAATCTTGCCAGAAGGTTCAACACTTATTGTTGTTTGAACCATAGCTGGAAGAGGTTCTCAGACAACCACCTTCTCAACAGTCAGGACCACTTTGCTTGATCCTTTCTTTCCTTTGCCCTTCTTGGCAGCTTTCTTTCCTTTCTGCACAGTAGCTTCAGCAATCTCCTTCTGAGCAATGCTTACAGAGGAAGCATTCTCCTTCTTCTTTGGTACCATTCCAAAGGAAAGATTCCTGAAGGTATGCAGCTTCAGCACAGTACTCCTGCTGGTTACACCTTCTCCTGACACAACCACAGAGGCAGCTTCAAACAGCCTCGTCAGAAGAGAACCATATGCAAGGGCACTAACAGTAGTAACATTTTTCATCTGCCTTATCAGCATGGCATGAAGATTGATCTTCTTCTGATTTATCAAATGCCACATAAAAACACTTTCCCGATTGGAAACACCATTAACTCCTCCAGCGTTCGGAAGGAACACGTTAGTGGTCAAGTAGTGTGCCCACCTCTGGTGCTGAGTGAGCCAGGTGGCATAGGTTTCCTTGGCATTCAGATCTGGTCTGACCCAGTTTGCTTCATCAAACCCTTCAGCAGAACCATCATCTCCAATGATGATTCCCTCATCATCAATTCCGATAGCCTGAGAGATAGAAGCCCTGCTGACCTCAATCTCAACTTCACCAACCACCGAGTGAACAACATCCTCCTCATTAGAAAGATAGTGGAGGTTCTTATAGAACTCAATGACTAATTTTGGATAGATGAACTCATCCAAAGAAACGAACGAGTTCCAATTTTGAGCACTTAGCCATTTAGAGATGGGTTCAGTGGATTTGACTTCATCATCTAGGAACCTAGAAGTGAAAACCCTAGATTCGCTAACTCTCTTCTTTGTTTCAGAATAAAAAATGTGAGTGACAGTGAGTTCAATGGAATGATCTTGAGCCATTGAAGATTTTTAAGAAATTAGGTTAAGTGTTTGAGAGAAAGAAAGAACACAGAGAATCGTCTATGAAAAACTAACTTAGAGTAGAAATGAGAGTGAAAGTTTTCAAAGTATGGAATACCCTTATTTATACCCAAAAACGCAACTGTTCCAATTCAAAAAGGTAACTAACACCGTTTAAAAGGGAACAAGTAACCGTTATACACCAGAACAGCGCCGTAAAAAGCAATAAATGTACGCATGCTTTAGTCAAAATCATGATTAACCTTAATTAAACTTAATTATCTTAAACGATTAACACTTAAGATAAATAGTAACATAATTAAGATAAATTACTGAAGAGGATAAGTCATACCAATGCCTTCTCGCAAGCTGCTGAAAAGAGTCCCAGCTAGAGGCTTAGTAAACATGTCAGCAAGGTTGTCTTCAGAGGAAACATGAGTAATAATGATATCCTTCTTCAGAACATGATGTCTCAGAAAGTGATGCCTAATATGAACATGCTTCATCCTGCTGTGCTGAATAAGATTTTTTGAAAGGTCAATTGCACTCTTGTTATCACAGTAGATTGTAATTGTTCCAGGGATGACTCCATAGTCAGCAATTTGTTGCTTAATCCAGAGCATCTGAGAAACACAACTTCCAGCAACAACATACTCAGCTTCAGCAGTTGAGAGAGCCACAGAGGTTTGTTTCTTGCTGTGCCAGGAGACTAGGCACTCCACCAGAAAATGACAACCACCAGAAGTGCTGACTCTCTTCAATTTATCTCTACCATAGTCAGAGTCTGTGTATCTTATAGGAGTAAAGTCAGAACTACAGGGATACCACAAACCAGCTTCTGGTGTGCCTTTAAGATATTTGAGAATTCTTTTGACAGCAACATCATGAATCTCTCTTGGTTTAGACTGATATCTAGCACAAAAACACACAGCAAATTGTATATCTGGCCTGCTGGCGGTTAGGTATAAAAGAGAACCAATCATACCTCTGTAGGTTTTTATATCTACAGGTTTACCAGCTTTCTCTTCATCATCAATGTCTTTGCTGACATCCATTGGGATATCAACAGCATTAGAATCCATCATGCCAAATTTCTTCAGCACTTCTCTAGTGTACTTGGCTTGATTAATAAACACACCATCATTACTTTGCTTAATCTGAAGTCCTAAGAAGAAGGTTAATTCTCCCATCATAGACATTTCAAACTCAGCCTTCATGTGATCACTGAACTCTTTGCACAAAGATTCATTAGTAGCACCAAATATAATATCATCAACATATACCTGAGCAATAAGGATATCCTTGTTCTTCTTCAGAGTGAACAGAGTTGTATCAACACAGCCTCTGACAAATCCTTTAGACAGAAGGAACTTTGTCAGTCTCTCATACCAAGCTCTGGGAGCTTGTTTAAGTCCATACAAGGCTTTCTTCAGCTTGTACACATGATCAGGGAACTTAGGATCTTCAAAACCAGGAGGTTGAGATACATAGACTTCCTCATCAATGTAACCATTCAAGAATGCACTTTTCACATCCATTTGAAAGAGCTTAAAACCTTTGTATGATGCAAAAGCACATAAGATTCTAATGGCTTCTAATCTTGCAACAGGAGCAAAAGTTTCACCATAATTTATGCCTTCTTGCTGACTGTAACCTTGAGCAACAAGTCTTGCCTTGTTCCTCACAACATTTCCAAACTCATCAAGCTTGTTTTTCAGAACCCATCTAGTGCCAACAACCTTTATGTTGTTAGGTCTGGGAACCAAAATCCAAACTTCTGACCTTTTAAACTGGTCAAGTTCTTCTTGCATTGCCATTAACCAGGAATCATCATCTGCAGCTTCATAGAAGTCCTTGGGTTCCAGAAGTGACACAAAAGCCACATTCCCCATATATCTTCTGAGCTGAGCTCTGGTCATGACAAGATTGTGAACAGAGTCAATTATGTTCTCTAGGGAATGATTCCTATGAGCTCTAACTTCTCTTGGTACATCCAATGTATCTTCTGAAACTTGTTCATCATTTGTTGAATCATATATAGGAGCATCTTCTGGAAGGAAGTTGACTTCTGGAGTAGAATACTCTTCTTGTGCTTGTTCAGCAACAGGAGGAATTACTTCAGCAGCTCTGGGAGAAACATCTTCTACTACAACAGGAGATGTCACTTCAGGAGCATGAACTACATCTTCATCAGGAGCTCTACTATCTGCAGGGTTAGTCTCATCAAACTGTACATGAACAGATTCATCTAGAGTTTGAGTCCTCTTATTAAAAACCCTATATGCTTTACTATGTGTTGAGTAACCAAGAAAAATGGCCTCATCTGCCTTTGAATCAAATTTTGAAAGATATTCTTTTGTATTCAAAACATAACACTTACAACCAAAGGTTCTGAAGTAACATATTTTAGGCTTTCGACCTTTCCAGAGTTCATAAGGGGTTTTGTTCAGAATGCTTCTGATTAGCACTCTATTCAGAACATAGCAAGCAGTGTTAACAGCTTCTCCCCAAAAGTACTTAGGAAGCCTTCTCTCATTGATCATAGTTCTGGCAATCTCAACCAGAGATCTATTCTTCCTTTCAACTACCCCATTTTGTTGAGGAGTTCTGGGAGCAGAAAAGTTATGATCAATGCCCTTGGTTTCACAGAATTCTTCAAACAGAAAGTTCTTGAATTCTCCACCATTATCACTTCTGATATGAACAACCTTTTCATTCCTTTCATTCTCAAGTTTCTTTATCAGAACTGAGAAACATCCAAGTGACTCATCTTTGCTAGACAGCAAGATAACCCAAGTGAATCTTGAATAGTCATCTACTATGACAAAGGCATACTTCTTTCCACCCATGCTCATTGGTTGAACAGGGCCAAAAAGGTCCATATGAAGTAGTTCCAAAGGTCTTTTAGTTGAAATGATCTTTTTAGTTTTAAAAGAGCTTCTGGATTGTTTACCAGATTGACAAGCAGTGCATAAATGATTCTTTTTAAAACTAATTTCAGGCAGACCCTCAACCAATTGATATCTAGCTACTTTGGCCAGAAGGTCCATGCTCACATGAGCAAGTCTTCTATGCCAGAGCCAGGAGGTATCCTCTTTGGACATCAAGCATATATTTTTACAAAGATTCTCAAGGTTCAGCATGAAAACATTTTCAACTCTAGGAGCAGTTAGAATAACTTCCCTTGACTTACTGTCCAAGATTTTACATCCAGAGGAGCTGAAGACAACATCTCTACCTTTATCACACAGTTGTGCAACACTCAGAAGATTGAACTTCAGACCTATGACTAGGGAGACATCTTCGATCGGAGGATTAGTTCCTATAGACATCACCAGACCCAAAAAAGCAAACCTATTCAAACATCATCACTTTCTCTTATACATTTTCTCACTTAATAAAAACATATAAAAAGTAATGCCACCACCTTGTTAGTATGGATATGGAAAATGAAAGTGTGACACGTAATACTACATGTCATGGTTCATGTTTCATAAGTTAAAATTAAATAACTAATAAAATTACTAACATATCCATATAACATTAGAGGAGCTAGCTTTAAGCACTTCTCATATACAATATATATTGTCTCATATTAACTTGAGCAAGAACAATTATAATGTTCATCTTACAAATGAATATTAAACAGTGTTAGAATGTTTCGTCAATCCCATTGACTTATTCAATTGTGTTAATCAATTTAACAAATGCTTGATTCGTTTAACTTGTAGGTGTGTGACTTATTAGGTTCATCTTTAACTGGCGTTAGAGGCATAATACTAACTCTTAGTAATTGTTGGAAATCTGATTCCTTATACTATAAGTGTATCCTATATAAGGTTGACTTATATTTACTTATAGTCCTCTAAAGATCATAATCTCCAGCTAACACATTGTGTCATGACGTCCCAATTAAAGAATGAAATTACTTGAAGTAAATTCATAATTTAATAATTTTGAACCTCAATCATAATTTTTATTGCACTAAATCCTTTCATTAAAATCCCTATCTTAATACTAGAGTCACAAAATGTTAAACTCTAATTGTTAAGATACTAAGAAATATTGATTCAGTATTTGATAAAATAAGATTCTTATTAAGGAACCATTCCTTAATAGTGATCTCATCAGTCGAGTCTTATTGTCCTGGCCAGGAATTCTTTCTATCAAAAACTAATCAATAAATATCTTAGGATTTATCTCTATTTACTTAGAGTAATGAATCATCTATTGACAAACTCTTGTTACACTACATAACTAATTGTAGTGATTCACTACCGGATTACTATAATAAAATTTCAGTACAAAGCAGGAACAAACTACAATCAACTATGTAAGTAACAACCGAGTTTTCTCAAGTTAAAGAATTATATGCACTATTATGACCTAGATAATAATTATGTTGACTAGGAGTAAACCTCTGTGCAATTACTATCTAACGTCACAGTTCGAACCATTCAACTCTTTGAATGTCCACGTGTTTATTCTGATATCAACATATCAAACAGAATGAGATTATCTATTTCTGATTAGCATCGCATACTAATCATGAAAATAAACAGAGGTGATAGTCTAAGGATAAATGAATGCCCAATTCGTTATCCACTGACTATGAACTTTTAAGATTATTATTTTACCAAAGAAACGTACCTCATAATTATTAACTCTTAACAATATTGTTTCCTTGTAAATAATCTTTGGACTTTTGTATTTATTTATTCAGAAAGTAAATAAACAATTTAAATACTTACACGTGAATAACAAACACATATTTTATTAACTGTCATTTGGATACAAAATTCACACTATACAATATAAAACAGGAATGGCCTAGGGCATACAACTCTTACAATTATTACGTGTATTTCTACTCCTTTTATCCTCTATTTTTGCATATTTATTTAGTTGAAAGTCATTCTCATGAGTTTTAAATGCAGATTTTGCTCAAAGGTGCAAATAAGTTTTGAATCCGGGCATTGGAGACCTTTTGGTGATTGTGGGCTGTTTTAGGCTGCTATCAGACTGCTGGTGCATGAAGGCTGTGATCCAGACTGTGTTAGATGCATGCTACAACTAGACGTGGGCATGGGCCGGGCTTGGGCGGGCCCGGGCCGGGCCTAACGGGCTTTTCCTAAAATTTACTAAGCCCAAGCCCGCCCAAGCCCGTAGTAAATCTAGGCGGGCCGGGCTTGGGTCGGGCCCGGGCTTAAAATTGAAATCCCAAGCCCGCCCGCCAAAGCCCGTATCTCTAATAAATTATAATATATAATATATAATTATATTATATTAATTATGTATTTATATTTTCATAAATAATTATATATAATATTTTAATATTTTAAAAATAATATAATATAAACGGACCGTATTTACTAGGGTTCCTTTCCTAAATATGTATTTATATTTTTTCATAAATAATTATATATAATATTTTAATATTTTAAAAATAAATATTATACAAACGGGCCGGGCCGGGCCGACCCGTGCTAAATTACCCTAAGCCCAAACCCGTCCCATTTATAAACGGGCTTTCACGGGCTTGGGCCGGGTCGGGCTTAATATAAATTTTGTGTGTCCAAGCCCGGCTAAATGGGCTTGGGCCTGGGCGGGTCAGGCGACCCGTGCCCACGTCTAGCTACAACTGAGGAGCAATGGAGGCTGCGCAAAGAATGAAGGGGTGGAATGCCACCTTGCCCTAGTGGCGCTGTTGTTAATACAATTCAACTTTTAGGATAATTTACTTTTCTGTTTTAAGGGTATTTTGACCTAAACTTTTAGGGTAATTTTAGTCTTTTAGCCTTTTTAGGGTTGCCTCCTTGTCTCCCTATAAAATACAATGTTTTCTTTTGCTTTTCATACACTTATGCTTCCAACAACTTTATTATTACTTAGTTATAAATATAGTAATTTCTTTTATCTCTTTCTTTCTTGCTTTTTTCTCACAAAAAAGAGACATTGGGATCCAAATCCCTTTCTCTCCTTCTTCTTCCTCAAATCTTATGATTTCAAGCTTGCATTTTTACTCTTCAATGGTAGTTTTTAGTGTAGATACTCATTTTTGTCCGGTCTTAAATCATAATAAAAAGAAGGACAATGCCAATTTGCATTAATATAATAAGGAATTCCATTTTTTTTTCATCAACTTCATTTGATTAAAGTTTAACCTCGAGAAAAGGATTTTTCTTTATCATCCGCAGGTACCCATCAAAATTACAACGTCAAAAGTGAAAGCAGAAAATCCTAATTTTCTACTGTACTTCGCCGGAAGAGAAACTACAAAAAAAAACAACAAAAAGAGAAGGAAAAACGAGAATTCAAACGAAGATGTCATCTCCTCCGCTCGAGGCGACGCAGATAATCAGTGACAATAACCATCATCACGACGAGAAACATAATAAGGCCTATTTGAATGGCCAAATTTCTCCAGTACCGCTCGCTGCGTTCTTGAAAATGTCGAACCATTTCCTCATGACGCTCTTGTTGCTCATGCTCTTCACGATTAAGGCGGTAATGCATGGTGAATTTTTAAGTTGAGTGCTCTGAAGTAAAAATGATCGAAAGTGACTTGAATTGTATAGAAAACCTGAAATGATCTAAGCCGTCCATGATCGAACGATCTTGGCCGTCTCATTTGTCGGTGCGCTTGGGACCGCACGTTTCTGTCGACACGTTAGTGGCCGTAGATTTTGCGGTCCGTTGTGGCCTGATCATTTTATGGTACTATAATTAATTCAACAGGTCAGTTAACGCCATATTCATGAATAATAAATAAATTATATTGCATTTATATTGTCAGTCAATATAGCCCTGAGAAAGGGAGTTCTTTTGGGAGTTCTTTTGTTCTTTTGCAGGACCACAATAAAAGGCGTCCCAATGTCTTACAAAATAGAAGTGCAAAGAAGAAAAACATCTGAAAAAAGAAAAAGAATTGCAAGTCCTTCATTATCAATGCTGTCGTTGAAAATACATGTTTGGAATAAAGGAAGAATACAAATGGAAGAAACATATAAAATGTAATGAGCCTGAAAGCCTGCTCTTCAGTGTCGGGGGTCTCCAAAATCCACAATACCTTCGCAAGCCAATACCAAGACCATTACATAGCTGGATCAAAGATACGTTCAACTCAGATTTTTGGACCGGAGAAAAGGCGGCTGTCTCCTTTCAAAGCAACAAACAAAATCCGGACAGACAGTTGAATAACAGTTCATCAAGCAAAGGTCGTTTGATTATTCAAAGCAGCAAATCAATTAGTCCAAATTCAACTAAGTTAATCAGAATCAGACTAATCATGAGGAGACAAAATGCAAAAAGACAAAAATGATTAAAACTTACAGTGTTTACCAAACCAAAGCCAGAAAAAGAAGTTTGATTTTAAAATCACTGTAGCATGAACAATACCATGAATAGTGTAACAGATAATTCTACTGTAGCATGAATGGTGTCGCAAATAGTGAAGTAAACAGAAATTATGAGAGGGTAAAACTGTAATCCTGAAATTTTTCTTTCTATAAAAGGAAAGTTTCATTTCCTAAGGGGTCCTTTTTGTGGTCTTTTTCTGTCTTTTTTCTGGGGAGCTGGAGAGTTTCTAAAAAAGGAAAGTGTTGTTGAGATAGATTTTAGTTAAGATTACTTAGCAATTTTCAAACTTTTTCTGGTGTAATCTAACCTTGTCTTAGGGAGGAAGACTTGTTCTAGCTTTGTTCTCCGGCATTCAATACACAGGTTCTAATCTTTACTAATTAATCTATTCGCTATAGTTTTTATTCTATTCACTTTCATTCCATTTCATCCATTTTTAATCTCCATCTATTTCTGCTTATTCTTTTTCTTTTTACTTTAGAGCTCGGAATTTGTTAAGTATATGTCTAAAGAAAAGAAAAGCGAGTTTAAAAGCCTAATTAGTTAATCTAACCCTTCCCGCATGCATAAACCCAAACCCAACCTCACCAAATAAATGAACTGATAGCCAAATTATTACAAACACATAATAAGAACTATAATAAAAGCTAAAAAATATTAATGCATATATGTAATTTTCTTCATTTGGTTCCCACAGGTACGGATACAAACTCACGAAGATCTTCATACTCCTTGTGAAAATGAAACGGCCTAGGAAACAAAAATGGCAAAGTTACTATATGCACGATTCAAATAAAAATAAGTTAAGAGGGTGCGATGTTATTGCACTTTACCTTAAAATACGTCTTCACTTTTCTTTCCCCTCGTGAAACTTTGTAAATCTACCAAGTTATCAAAAAAAAGGGATTAATATGTGTCTAATTTAATAAAACAGCCCACCCACTCTCTCAAACAGTCTTGATGGAAACAGCAAAACTAAAGCCACTCATAAGTTCAAAAATACCAACATTGCACATGAGAAATTAAGAGTGAACCGTAAACATAAATAAGACTATAAAATCCACAGATCTAAACATATAAACCTCTAAAAAATCATAAGACAAACTACACAATAATATCAGAAATCATGCATAGACACACGTATGTATCACCCAAACCATAACATATATTAGCAATAATGACAGTTCATCAACGAAACTTCAACAAATCCTTACTAAACAGCTAATATAGAGATTTTACACTATAAGATCTATTAGCTAGTCATGAAGGAATACGCTTGAACTTAGAGTTTACGGGAATTAGACCTTGCATACCAAAACCTCATACAGAGACAACCACAAAGATTTTCAAAACAAAGCCATAAAAGCTACGAGTCCCAAGCACAGATATCAAGAATCACAATCACAGCTCAATCTTATCTACAAAGAAATCAGTAGGTCAGGCATAGTTGATTCAAAGTCGAAACACATCAGTTAAGAGCCATCATCAGAATACCCGAAACCCATATTAAAATCACCAGTTCAGCAAATACAAGTAGATCCACGGATCTATAGGTGAACAAAAGCCAACAGAAATCCTTACCTCTTCGATTTCAGCCGCTGCCTCCACCATTTATCTACTCGGAAGTAGACTATCACCATTTTTTCAGTCCCGACGGTCACCGCCGTCGCTCCACTGTTGCCACCATTAGGTCACCGAAAACCGCCTCCTGAAACACCAAATAATCATCCCCAAAGAACGACAAATCGGAATAAGAATAACAATGAATTCAAAAACCAAATCACAACGGAACAAAGGGGTTTGAAACCTTACCGTAAGACTGACCACCACTGCCTCCATTTCTACCCCCGAGCCTCCGGTCATCCATGTAATGTCAGTCACCGCCTCCGGACTGCTTGAACCAGCCGTGTTACCGGTAACTCCTTCCTGAAACATCCAAAAACCAAATTATCATCGCCAAAGAAAAACACAATTCGAATAACAACCACAAATCCACGGATCTAAAAGCGAAACTAAAAAAAGAGCTCGAATGTTACCTCTCCGCCGTCGTCGTTCCAGACCCGTCGTTGCTACAGCCCCGTCGCCGCCAATATCATAAAGTCGCCGGAGTTGTAGGAGAAAGAGAAGAAGGAAAAACGACGCCGTGGAAGAGGAGGCTGGTTAGAGGATTAATAGTGGCCGGTGGTGTTTGTGTTCGAGTAAGAAGAGAAATAAAAGAGGAGGAGTTTAGGGTTTCGTATATGAACGATGAAGAAGGAAGAGAAGCCGAGAGAGAAAGAGGAGGAGCCATCGCCGGCGTTCAGAGGAGAAGAAGAGGCGGCGGTTCATGTTTAGGGGAGGTGGCGTTTCTGTTGAAGAGAGGAAGGAGGCGGTGGTATAGAAAGAAATGGATGTCTCCACTTTAGGTTAGGTAGTTTAATTAGGGTTAGAAATTAGAGTTTCAATCCTGACCATCCATTCAAACGATCAAAGGGTCCAGATCAATCCATCAATTCTTTAATTAAACTAACTACCCAAATCCAACTCTAGTTTTTAAATAGACCCCAAAACTTCTCATTGCAACAACATTAAGTCCTTTAGTTTAACCTAAAAAGTGAACTATGGTACATTTGGCGATTGTTTGATTTGTCGATAAATTTAATTAAGGCCATCCCCGAAAGTTATATTTTTCCCCAAACATATTTATGTCATAAATATGTGATAATTTTAGAATAGACTACTCGAGGTGCCCCGATACATTTTAGAAGAAATTGTTAATTTCTTCACTATGAATAAGAGATCCATAAAATTGGTATGAGCATAATAAATTTAAAATATCTTTTATTAAAGACCGACATTTCACTTACGATTATGTAATAAACGTAAATGAAATCCAAGTCGATGCAAATAATGTTCGACAATGCTATCATATCTCGATATCATCAAATTCATTACACGAGGTTATGATATAGCCATGTGTACGGTTATAAAATTAAAATACGATAAACTATATTTTTACTATGTGAATAGTTATGTGATAACTATAAATACCATCATCTCAAAAACACTGATTTTAATGCGTATAATCATGTAATGGTTGTACTTTACTATTTAATGCTCTAATTATGACTCTTGAGGTTATATCATAACCTCAGTATTAAAATATATAAGTAAAAGAACATAAATATACTATTTACAAAAGTATATAACAGGATTGTTAATTCTGTCGACTTTTTTTAATATAAATATTATTAATTTTTATTGAACCAAAACCGTCAATTCACGACTATGTTATTATCGTGAATCAAATCTTTAATAAAATTTAACACTTTTTTAAAATGGTTATGTAATAACCATATACACAGTCATAAAATATAAATAACCTTAATACGTGTAATCATGTGATAATCACACGTTAATACTTCGAAATCATAAAGTTATGTTATAACTTATTAAAATATAAGCAAATATAAAAAAATACCTAGAACCGAAGAATCTCTGAGACCAGTCAATTATCCAAAAACTTAATAACAGAGTCAATCTACATAGCGGTTATCCAATCAGACCGTATAAGATGGTTGGTGGCGACTCGAACCCTAATTGGCGGAAATACCTCTGAAAGTGGTGTTTTCGCCTCCAAACAGTTGAGGGCGGGAACGGCCTCGCACCCGGCGTTTTTCGGGGCGCGACATTTAGCTTAGTTAGTATGTGTGAGTAGTCTTCTAGCATGGGCCGCGAGTGAAAGGTGACGGATCTAGGCTTGGAGAAAAGTTTCTACTTATGGTAACATTTCTTACTTCGGTTTTCTTAGATTTATGCTTAAGGTGAGGTTTGGTTGCAAACAAACCTCCTAAATCATTAGTGGAGCTTAGAAATGAGTTATCTTGTGGTTTATATTATGGATTAGATCTAAGATGCATGCTTATATTGTTTAGAGAAATCTTGCTTTATTTGTATGTTGGTCATTTACTATTTAAGGAAACTTTGTAGTAAAACCTTTAGACAAACACACTCCTTAGTAGATCTAGATCAAATAATTTTGCTAAATCTACTAAGTTATCAACCCCTAAGCTTGGAAACGAGTTAGGAAGAGATATTTGTGGAAAAGGCCGAACCTTTAGTGTTAAAATAACTATTTCCATTTATAGAAACTCAAATCCAGTAGCCTGTGGTCCAGATCCTGGATCTTGTAACCTGTGTGCCCTTTATTATTGTTATTATCATACCCTGTTGTAGATCTTTAGTTTAAACATCAAAACTCAATATTTGTGACCATATTAGACTCTTATGAACTAAAAGGTGATAACTTTAGTGTGGGTCGATCCCTTGGGTACGATATCCCGAGTCCCAATACTCCACTTTATTACTTGCACGACAGGTATACTTACCCTAAAAAACACGTTGGTATTTCTTGTGATAGCAACCGCGGTTAAAGATGTCGGAAAAATCCCCGAGAAAATTTATCAGGCTGTTTCGAGGTTAAAATGATGTTGAAGAAGTTCCCGGAAGTTAGTTATGATATCGGATACAATCATATTTGGCCATCTTTATGAGAAATGACCGGAAATCTTGATTTTCCGAGCATAAACACAACATAGTTTAGTTTTAATCGTGACTTTATATTTATATTTTGACTAGTTTTTTTTTTCTCGCCGTAGCACATGTTTTTTTTTTTTTTTTGAAGGGAACATACACATGTTTTTTTTAATATAAAGTTACAAATACTGTAACTAATGTTAATTAAAACTAAAGGAAAAAAAATATATATCACATATGTAATATGTAATATTACAGGTTTAATCTCAACTTCTTTTCACATTACTATGGATCATTTTAATCTGTCATATTACAAATTTAAACATAAGTATTTAATATGTTCTAAAAGGAAGTATTTAATATAATGATATAAATGAGTGAATTGCATATACAACTTCAATTACCACTTGCTTTACACTGTGATAATCATGATGCTATTAATTCACATAGCGGCGAATCTAGTGGTCCATAAAAACATGAAACATGTCCCAATAAATTTTCATTTGGCGATGTCTCATATGGAAAGTGGGTTGACTTTTACACCTTATGTTAGTTCATATCACCAAATTGCAGATCAGTTCACTAAGCCACTTACATGGAATCAGATGCATTTCATTGAAGCAAATGAATTTTCAAATGGCTATTTTGAATCCAAGTTCCACACCTTACATACAAGCAAGATGAAGAGTGGTTCATCTTGAGGGGAGGTTGAAGAAATTAGTGGAGTTAGTGAAATTAGTGTGATATTTGTAACTTGTATTGTTTGATAAAGACCTTCTGGTAATTTGTGTTTTCTATTATGTTCGTATGTTTATGTCACGTGTCTTGTTTTCTGTTATGATATTTGTATTTGTAGCCTTTAGTGGCTTACTTTTACGGTATATGAGAACTCCACTTCAGTTAAGTTCAGTTTAGCCAAATTCAGCTAAATTCCTTTTTCATTCAATCAAATTCAGCCAATTCAATTCAATTCAGTTTCATTCGGTTAAGTTCAACCATAAAGAATGAGGCCTAAAGCATAAAGTACCTATTTCAAAAAATATTAAACCACATCGATTTATGTTGAAAAATCGGCCAAACCACGAAGTTTGTTTTTGTACTTTTCCTATTTTTTGGTTGGTTGTTATCAGTAACTTTTTAGATCATGCAAAATGTTTGAAACTAAAAATGATATCATTTTAAAAAAATTTCAACTCATGACATCCTATATACATTCGATACCATCAATTTTGAAATTAGGCAATAATAGGAGGCATTAAACAAAAAAAAAGTCCATTTTGTAAGCTTTTAAAAGTTTAAGGAGAGACTAAAATTTTTGGAACAAGTTCAGATTATAATATATGTATATTAAATTTACCAAATTGTTTTAGTTTTGATGTTAGAGCAAACTATAAAAGAAACTTACAGTCTTAATCAATGAGATCACCTTTGAACTAATCAAAAGAATTGAATTTATATACATACTAGAGTGATACCCTCGCTTCGCTTCGGATATATATATATTTAATAATTTTAGTATATTTTTTCTTTTTAAAAAATTTATTTTGTCGAGCGGAGTCTGAACTTAAACCCTACACTTTGTTTCAAAGCGTAGTTGCCACTAACAAAGTTCTTAATAATTTATTAAAATTAATTTTAATGTTAATTTCATAATTTTATATGATATACAAATGATCCATATATATATATGGACTTATATAGGCTCATGTTAGAGTAATATAATGAATTTCGAAATAACATATATCAAGTCTGCACGTTTGTAAATAAAAGAAGTTAACAAATTGTTATATTAGGGTTAGGCAGCGAGCTAATTGCCTGCAACCTAACACATAAAAAGAAACAGTACACTTCAAAAAATTTAAGATAATAACTATATAAGTAAATTGCAAGTTAATTTTGTACAAAATTAATAATAAAACTTGCCTGCTTGTAAAGGAGTCCATAATATAATGGAACTTCTTTTGAATATATTTCAACAATTAAAATTTAGGATCACACACAAAATTATGTATTATTTATATATTTATAAATCATCCGTTCAAAAACATGGTGGATTAAATCCCTTGCCGGAAACTTATTTACATATTTATAACTTAATCTATTTCAACAATTCAAATATGAATTACATTGATTTTTCAAAATAGTAGATACAAACACAATTTTCATATGAAAATAACTGATGGCTAAAATCAGAAATTTTCACCATATTTCCTAATGCTTGGACTTGGGAGTTTTCCATTTTCTTCACATCACCTTCTAAAATATCCTTAAAAATGCATCTAGATTCACTTCAATAAAGTTTTGCATTGCTGCAAATGAACCAAGCAGTTTGAATATTGTTCAAACAATTATTACAAAAATAAATATTTTGACAATTCTCAAGAAATATCAATAGTATCCAAATCCGATGTGAAAACCCGGAAAAAAGAAAGCAATAAAACAGATTTGAACCTCCATTATCCTAGCTCTTTGAATAGTTTTCCTCATGTATAATTACAAAAAAATGGAATAAAAAGAGTAGACATTAGGACCTCAAATAAGCAAGCTTCAAGTCGGGGCTTTACTGATGAAGCTAACTTCATCTTGAACTCTATATAAACCTGCAAATTGCAAAAGAAAATTGGAAAACTCTTTGGAATATATAATTGGAAAAAACAATAGATCCATATGAAACAAACTTGAAACTTAGATTTCCAAAAATGATATTCACACAATTGGACACCAAAAAAGAACAATCTGACAAGGAAGATGGAATAAAAAACCCAATGTAAAAGAATAGACAGTTAAATCAAGATACAAATCTATGAAAAGATGCATAAAATTCTAGATCCATTGCAAGTTAGCTATAGAGCATAGAGATTGAAAAAGTAAAATTACCTAATTCAAAAAGGACCCAAGATAAGATATGTACAGAGTATTGTAGAAGAGGAAAACTGCATCAGAAAGCTATTGGGTTACTGTTCAACAGATTCATCTTGATATTTTGCCTGCATTATTAGATACTGAATTACTGATGGAGCTAAAGCAATGAAAGAATGGGTATGGAAGGAAGAAACTCTGGACAAAATAAATAGAAAAATACTTATATGAACCATTCAAATAAAGGAAGGAGCACATAGCAGATGAACAGATCAAGAGACAGTAAAGTGAGTAAAAAGAAATAAGTTTGTTAAAAGGAAAAAATATATTCATGACAATCTAGTCTTTCAGCTGCACCCAAATCAACCCGAAAATTCACCAAATCAGCTTCACTTCTTCCCCAAAAGTCCAAAAAATAACACCCACATACCAAAAACCCCTTAGTCAAGCGTCAAATTAAGCTCTAAACTCCAAGCAACAATAGCTGACTATACAACAGCAAATAAACACATATATAAATCAAAAGAGAGAATTAAACTTGCTTGAGAGGTGATACACCAATTGAACGCGATGGAACACGGATTAGACTCCCAACTTTTGGAAAATATAAATCAAAATCTAAACAGATTAATCCATAACGGACTTGATAAGTGTTACTGAGAAATTGTAACTTGAATCCACGTAGGCTATTATCACTGCAAAATAGCAAACGTTAGCCTAAAAGGGGCCGTTGACCGGCGACCCCTCTCCGATGCTAAAGTCAGTAATGATTCGTGATCGGAAAGCAAGTAACTCCAAGTAAGAGTTAAGAATAATGTACCTTGATATCGTTGATGTGCTTCCTGTGAAAACTGAAGTCATTTCTACAATTAATTCAGCAGGTACAGAGAAGTCTATGTGCTAAAATTTGGTCTTGGACTTGACACAGAACCTAAACAACTATTAAGGAGTTCAAGTTGTAGCAATTCCACATTATATAACAATAAATAGTATGTTTATGCTTTCAATGATGTATTTCTGCTTTCTTAATATTTCAGATGTTCTTTACCTCATGCAGATGAACCCCCCTGCCAATTGGAAATTAATCCTTGAAGGAATTCAAAAAATTGAGATCCTCAGAAGATGCCCTGGTAGATACAATGGGGTGTGCGAAAGCTGGAAGTTCTCTTCCTTCTAAGGTTTGTCTTTAACAAGTTGATAATCGCAATTTGAATCATCTGTTATAATAATCTTCTTGTCAGATGTCAACATGGTCTTATAGTTAGAATATATTTTTCTTCTTCCTTCTGTTCGATAAAGCATGTACTAGCTCGGCTTTTTGCATATTAGATGTTCAATTCTTATTATATTTTATGTGAGAGTTGCATAAAAGAAGTACTTTGCATGGATATAAGTCCCATTTTCTAGTACAATTCTTTAGCAGTCTTCAAATTTTGCACAATATGGTCATGTAATTGCATTTGACCTTGTTTAGAAATTAGAAGTCCCTTAGATTTGTGATACATTGTTGTGTATATCTATATGAAATAAGTAAGAGGTCCCTTAAATTGCTACAAACCTAAGAGATCCCTTGAATGGCTACAAACCTAAGAGGTCCTCTTGTCTTGGTCTATTAGGAACCTAACTATAAATTTTGTGAGTTTGTGACTGCAGTCTATGTTGGAATCATGGAGCTAGGTTATGTTCGTGTTCTTGGTCTAACATATATAACTAATGATTTTAAAAACAAATTCTTAATCATTTTTATCCTTTTTTTTTTTTTTTCAGGAATACGGTAGAAAGTTGATTATGGACATGAAACAGTTCGAGGTCGATTTTTTTTTTATCTTTGTTGATGACTGTTGCGGGTCTTTATGACTTTACTAGCAAGTATACTAGGTCAGACAGTAGAAGTGGAAGCATACAAGTGTCGATCCCACAGGGAGTAAGTTAAGTATATTAGAGATTTACAGAGGAACAGTTTGTTCTTATGCAGAACAGGTTGTTTCATTTAGTTTTGAGGTTGTTTGTAGTTGTCACAGATTGAAAACAGAAATTTAAAGGTTGTAATTCAATGATTTGGGAGAGACAAGCCTGGTACTGTACTAACCAACAATTGCATGTATGTTTATCCTTAATTTTAGATGAATGTTAAGTGAATTGAGTCAAGGTTTCTACTATGCACCTCACTTTGAGTCAACGGTCGTATTTTCCCAAAGATACTAAGAACTTACTAACACTTAATGCCCTGTTAAATGAGTTCTTTTCCAGCCTTAAACACGAGTAGCATTCCATAAATTATGAAAACCCTTGATACTAAGATCAATCGCGTCCCCGTAACCATGATCTTGCATGCATAATGATACTAAGTGAAGATAAACCGATCCCTCGTGAAATATCAACACTAAAATGGGAAACTGATATCATTAAGCACTCAAATGTGAAAATAACATTCATTAAACATTGGACAAACACACGTACATTGCCGGTTGACTGACCAGACTTGACTAAGGAGGACTACTCACTCATCATGTTGAGTGATAGCCCTTAAAGAAAAAGAAAACTAAAAGGAACAATGTATCTAAACTGAAAACGGATACATAATTGATAGAAAGAAGTGACCTGAGTATGGGATGATCAAACATGTCTTCCCAACTCAGTATTTAAAGACTTCAAGAACATAAAACAACAAAATCCTAAGTGATGCCACTAACTCAAAGGAACGGACTGTTCTGGATTAAAATAATAATAAGTCAAAGATGCCTTCCATAAAATATTGTTTCACTGAGTCAGCTGAAGTTTTTCTTCAGAATTTGCACCCCACTACTCCTCTCTATGGTTGTCTTTTTCCCTCTCTCTCTCTCTTGCACGACTCTCCAATCCCAGCAGGCTGTTTCTGCATGCATTTTTGGTCTTTTCTCCTCAAAATGATGTCATGCTTATGTCAACTTCCACTACTTACATTTTAACTATAATCAGCAATTATAATACTCAAAAACATTTAACTTAGGCTGAATTTAGTTAATAATAGGTGCTAAAATATAGTGTTTTATGGAGTCAAATTTCGGCACATCAATTACCCCCAAATTTGAAGTTTTGCTTGCCCCCAAGCAAAGAAAAGAAAAAGAAACAGAAAAAGAGCAAGATCTTTACAGAAACAAGCATGCAAACTATAGCAATAAGGAATCAGTTTAACTTTCATCTCGGAACAATTTGAGTTAGTCATATGAGCAAATGAACAAGTATGGTTAGCTGAATCACAAACTAAAGTTTAATTTTCAGAAATTCCTCAAATCTTAAGGCTGGACTTCAACATTCAAGCAAAACAGTTTATCTTACTTGCCTCACTTAGGATTGAAGTTCACTCAAACACTCAATGGCTTGTAATGTTGCCAAAAAGGGGTAAAGTGTTTCACTCCTCAGCTATGTACAAACAAGTGCTAAATCATTTTGCCTTTTGCTTATCGGCCATTGCCTAATACATTTACACCTATTCAAGCATAGTCCAAAGGTCTTTTCTTAGGGTTGTAATGTACGGCTGAGGTTATGGGTAAGGAAAAAGATTTGGCTATTAATGAGTGTAATAAGAACATGCCACATGCAAAATAAAGCTTTAAGACCTTGTTCTTCCCATGAAACAGCTTGTTTACAAGTATACCCCAATTAGAACCCATCAAATTATGTACAAACAGCCTGCTATACAAGGATAACCCCCAAATTTACAATTGATCATACCAAAAACAGGACAATTTCCCTTTTTTAAACATGCATCCCTCTTGAAGTTTAGAATTTTGAGAACATTGGATGCTTAAAAAGACTTTATTATATTTATCATTTTTTTTTATTTTTTTTTCAAACACTTTTATTCACAATCACTCTAAATTTTCATGCCTTTGACAAATTTTCAAGACTATTCAAGTTGTTTCTCAAAAGTTTGATAAATTCAATTCTGGAACAGACTGTTCCTTTAGCATGTGACAAATTCAGGGTGATTTTTGGAATCAAAGTGAAGGGAAAAAGGTTTTGTAATGTGGGTGATCAAGAAACAGGTTAAGGCTCAAAGGGGCTAACCTAGAATGTGGGTGCACAAGCACTGGTAGGCTATTTAAGGAAGTGAATGGTGTTCTCTAATGCCTTTTTCATCCTATGCTTTTACTAAGTTTCATGCATTTTTAACAATGGCAACCAAAGCAAAACCCATTTAGACTTTATTTGTACAAGCTCACTCAGAAAGAAAGATTGCATTTACATGCTAGTGTATGCTCAAATTCTCACTGGGCTTATGCAAATAAAACATTGACTGTTTTGATTGAAGGTTGAGTTCTAGTCTCAAAAAATTTAGAATTTCTGCATTTTTGGACGTTTAGAGTTTTCATCAGGTTTCACCACACTTAAATTCAAGGCTCTAATAACTTAGTCAATTTGTTCAGAGATGAAACTTAAACTATTTACTTGTTGCTTAAAGAAAAATTTACAACAAACATGCAAACAGGCTGTTCTTTTACAGAAAAGCTTCTTAAACAGCCTAAACAAACGAATAAAAACAAGGGGCAAACAAAAGTAACAGCAAAATATGCTTCATCAAATTGGATTTGTTTTAACTCCATTTAACACTATTTACAGTTCAAGCTCAAATTATTTACATGTGCTTTACTTCAAATGTTAAACAGCAAAAATTTTAGCCATTTTTTTCTCAATTTAGTTCAATTAAGCACATTCATTGACAACATCAATATTAGCAGCAGCAAAAACAATATACTCCACCCCCAAATTTAAAATTTGCAATGTCCTCAATGCAAGGGATAAGAGTTTTACCATGGCAAAAGTTTTGCTAACTAGAGAGAGAGAGTTAAAGTTTCATACCAAAGAGAGAGCTTTGTACTAAGGTAGATGCCAAAAGAATGAACATGGAAAATTCCTGCAAAATCACCTTACCCCCAAATTTATTCATAAGCAAAGACTTCAAACTTAAACTCTTTTAGAATTTCTTGATGACAATCCTTTAGGGTAAAAGTTTTTAACCTTTGCAAATTATTAACTTGGACTCAAAATTGCATCTTGACTCAACAAAATAAAACATGTAAAAACAAAACAAATCAAAAACTAACTAAGGATAGAAAAATTGGGGGTTGCCCAATTATTTTGCTGCAATTGGGGTTTGCAGCGAACACCCTGTTCCCTTGCTTTATGGTGGTTCATGGAGATTGTTTGAGTCGAGCACTTCTGGAATGAAGTGTGCAATGTATGGCTTAAGTCTCTGGCCATTGACTCTGAAGGATTCTTCTCCTGGTTTGGAGATTTCTACAACTCCAAAAGGGAACACCCTGTTCACCACAAATGGTCCAGTCCATCTAGACCTCAGCTTTCCTGGGAACAGCCTCATCCTTGAATTGAACAACAAAACTTGATGCCCTTCATGGAATTCCTTGCTTTGGATCTTTTCATCATGCAACTTCTTGACATTCTCCTTGTAATTCACTGCATTCTCAAAAGCAAACAACCTGAATTCTTCCATTTCATTGAGTTGTAGCTTTCTATGCTCACCAACAGCATGTTCCTCAAAATTCAGAAATGTTAGTGCCCAAAGAGCTTTGTGCTCCATTTCAACAGGTAAGTGGCAAGCCTTGCCATACAGCAAACGAAAAGGTGACATGCCTATTGGTGTTTTAAAGGCAGTCCTATAGGCCCAAAGTGCATTTTCTAGCCTATTTGTCCAATCCTTCCTAGAAGTAGCAACTGTTTTCTCAAGGATTCTCTTAATCTCTCTATTAGAGATCTCAACTTGTCCACTTGTTTGTGGATGGTAAGGGGTAGCAATTTTATGAGTGACACCATATTTGCCTAAGAGTCTTTCAAATTGTTCATTGCAAAAATGTGTGCTTTGGTCACTAATGATTGCTCGGGGGATACCGTATCTAGCAAATAACTTTTTTAAGAACTTGGTTACCACCCTTGCATCATTAGTTTGGCTAGGAACAGCCTCTACCCACTTACTTACATAGTCTACAGCCACTAGGATGTATTTATTGCCATAGGATGAAGGAAAAGGGCCCATGAAATCTATGCCCCATACATCAAAGATTTCACAAACAACAATATTATTCAAGGGCATAGCATTTCTGGCTGATATGTTTCCATTCCTTTGACACTCATTACATTCCCTAACAAACCTATATGCATCCTTGAAGATTGAGGGCCAAAAGAACCCTGCTTGAAGCACTTTAGCGGCTGTTCTATTTGCACCATGGTGTCCTCCAGCTTCTCTCATGTGGCAATGGCTTAGAATCTGTTCTCCTTCCTCTTGTGTGACACATCTCCTTATTACCTGGTCTGCACATAACCTGAAAAGAAAAGGCTCATCCCAAAAATAGTATTTCAACTCGGAAAAGAACTTTTTCCTTTGGTTAGTGGACATGTTGATAGGCTTAATTGAACCTACCAGATAGTTGGCAATATCAGCATACCATGGGAGTGAAATAAATGAAAGTAAACGCTCATCTGGAAATGTATCCAGAATTTCAGGTTGTTCCTCCTTGTTGGTAGCTTGAATGCGTGAGAGATGGTCAGCAGCTACATTCTCAACTCCTTTCTTGTCTTTTATCTTCAAATCAAACTCTTGGAGCAACAACAACCATCTGATTAGCCTTGGTTTTGCATCTTTCTTGGCAAACAAGTACCTTAAGGCAGCATGATCAGTGTAAACAGTCACCTTGGACAGAACAAGGTATGATCTGAACTTGTCAAAGGCAAAAACAACTGCCAAAAGCTCATTTTCAGTGGTGGTGTAGTTTTTCTGGGCATCATTCAATGTTTTGCTAGCATAGTAGATTGGTTGGAACTTTTTATCTACTCTTTGCCCAAGAACAGGTCCCACACAATTGTCACTAGCATCACACATTAGTTCAAAGGGTTGTTCCCAGTTGGGAGCAATCAAGATGGGTGAACTAATGAGTTTCTTCTTTAACAGCTCAAATGCCTCCAAACAGGCTGTGTCAATTTTGAATTCAGCATCCTTATGAAGCAATGCTGTGAGAGGGACTGCAATCTTCGAGAAATCCTTGATGAATCTCCTGTAAAAGCCAGCATGGCCCAGGAAACTTCTAACATCCTTTACAGTGGTAGGAACAACCAGTTTCTCGATAACTTCCACCTTTGCTTGATCAACTTCAATGCCCTTCTGTGAAATCTTGTGGCCAAGTACTATGCCACTGGTTACCATGAAGTGACACTTCTCCCAGTTCAGAACAAGGTTGGTTTCCTTGCATCGAATGAGAACAGCCTCCAAGTTCTTCAAACAGCTCTCAAAAGACTTTCCATAGACTGAGAAGTCATCCATGAAGATCTCCACTGTCTTTTCGATCATGTCATGAAATATTGCCATCATACATCTTTGGAATGTTGCTGGAGCATTGCATAAACCAAATGGCATCCTTCTATAAGCATATGTGCCATAAGGACAAGTGAATGTTGTCTTTTCTTGATCTTGGGAGAAGATTGGGATCTGATTGTATCCAGAATAGCCATCAAGGAAGCAATAAAAAGCATAGCCAGCAAGCCTCTCAATCATTTGATCAATGAAAGGCAAGGGAAAATGGTCCTTCCTTGTAGCTTCATTTAGTTTCCTGTAATCAATGCAAACTCTCCACCCAGTGATTGTTCTTGTGGGAATTAGCTCGTTCTTGTCATTCAACACCACTGTGGTTCCTCCTTTCTTAGGAACAACCTGCACAGGACTGGTCCACTTGCTATCAGAGATGGAATAGATGATTCCAGCATCCAAAAGCTTGTTGACTTCCTTCTTGACAACCTCCATCATATGGGGATTGAGCCTCCTTTGGGGTTGAATGCATGGCTTGTGATCTTCCTCCATAAGAATTCTGTGGACACAAATGGAGGGGCTGATTCCCTTGATATCATCAATCTTCCAAGCAATAGCCTCCTTGTTCTCCTTCAAGATCTCCAACAGTTGTCCCCTTTGGGTAGGTGTAAGTTTTGAGGAGATAATGACTGGGTTTCCATTTGGTGGTTCAAGAAAGGCATATTCTAAGTGTTCTGGAAGTGTTTTTAGTTCAGGTTTGGATATTTGGGTTGTTGGAATTTCAGGGGGTTCTTTGTGCGAAGGTTCTGGGATTGTTTGGAGAGGGGGTTTGTTTTCAGTTTTACTGGAACAGCCTGTTTCCTCATCCATCTTGTTTTCCAGGATTGTTTCCAATGCTTTTTCTGTGGGATCCTGCAAAACATCTGAAGAATAACATGTGTCTAAAAAGTAACATGTATCATCAATTGAACTTGCATATTTTATGGCCTCATTCATTTTGAAAACAATTTCTTCATCATTGATCCTTAAGAACAATTGTCCCCTTTCAACATCTATGATTGTTCTACCAGTAGCTAAGAAAGGTCTTCCTAGAATGATAGGAACATGCATGTCTTCATCTATGTCCATAATCACAAAGTCCACAGACAATATAAATTTCCCTACCTTGACTAAGACATCCTCAACAATACCTTTTGGATAACGAACAGACCTATCTGCTAGTTGTATTGACATTCTAGTGGGTTGAGGTTCTCCTAATCCAAGCTTTTTATAAACAGAGTAAGGCATGAGATTTATACTGGCCCCTAGGTCACAAAGTGCATTTTCAATGTTTAACTCTCCTATAGACAAAGGGATAGAGAAACTCCCTGGATCCTTCATCTTCCTTGGAAGTGGCTGCTTGTTTTGAAGAATAGAGGAACAGTCTCTGTTTAATTGGATCACAGAAATATTCTCCATTTTCTTTTTGTTGGACAACAGATCCTTCAAGAATTTTGTGTAGTTGGGGATCTGTGTAGCAGCATCTAGCAAGGGAATATTGATATGCAGCTTGCCTAAGGTATCTCGGATCTTTGCATATTCCTCCTCCAATTTTCTTTTTACAAGTGCTCCTGGAAATGGAAGTGGGGGCACGTATGGAGGTGGTGGAACATATTCTGGCTCTGGTTCTTCAATCACAGGTTCTTTGCCTTTAGCAATTGGCTGTGTTTCAGTTGGAACAGCCTGTTTCTCTAGAGTTTGTGTTCCTTTTTCAATTCCTGCATCATTAGCAACCAAATCAGTTCTAATAGGGTTAGAGGTTCCCTTACCACTTCTGGTAGTGATAGACATCACATCTCCTCGAGGGTTTGGTTCTGTATTGCTTGGCAATGCACCCTTGTTAGTGTTTGCGCTGGAATTTGCAGCCATCTGATGCATTTGGGTTTCCAGATTTTTGATGGAAGCCTGAGTTTGCTTCATGAATTGCATCAACATTGTCTTCAGGTCAGGTTCATCTTCTTCTTTCTGGGGAACAGGCTGCTTGAATGGCTTTTGGGGTTGAACTTGGTATTGACCCCTTGGTAGTTGCTCCTGTTGTCCAGAGTTTTGTGACCATGAGAAATTAGGATGATTTCTGGAACCTGAGTTGTAGGTGTTGGAGTATGGATTTGGTGGATGCCTTTGATGATAACCGACATAATCACAGTCCTCCTGTTGTGACTTCCCTGCTTTGACTCCTGGACAATTGATATTGCGGTGAGGACCACCACAAAAGTCACATTCTTCTGAGCTTGAAGGTTCACTTTGAATAGAAGAGACATTCATCTTGCTAATTTGCTTGGCAAGCTGTTCCATCTGAGTACTCAGCCTGGAAACAACCTCTGTTACTGGAGCGTCTGTCATCTTCCTCCCATCATTCCTTACAGAATGCCAGTTATAGCTTGTGTTCACCACTCTTTCAATGAGATCATAGAGGGCTTGTGGTTCAAGGTCTTCAGGATTACCATTTTCCACAGATTCGATTTGAATTTTGTAAGCATTTGTGACTCCATTGTAGAAATTCTGCACTTGCATCCACATGGGGATGCCATGATTAGGTACTCTTCTCAGCAGCTCCTTGTAGCGCTCTCATGCCTCTGCCAATGACTCATCTTCCTCTTGAGCAAAGTGAGAAACTTCATTTCTCAATTTGATGACCTGCCTTGGTGGGAAATATTTCATTAAGAATGCATTTGCCATCTCCTGCCATGATGTAATAGTGCCAGGCTGTAGATTCTTCAGCCAATTTCTTGCTTTATCCTTTAGAGAAAAAGGAAACAGCTTCAAACGGATCACATCATCGGATATACCCCTGTTTGTGCGGAAGGTGTTGCACATGGTGACAAAGTCATGAATATGGGAATTGGGGTCTTCACTTTGGTAGCCACCAAACTGAACAGCAACTTGTAGCATTTGTATCATTAAAGCTTTTACTTCGAACAGGTTGTTCCCTTCGTCAGGCAACACAATGCAAGAAGTATGCCCTTCAGTGGTGGGTCTAGAGTAATCTCTCATCCTCATGATTGGTGGAGGAGGAGGATTTATGTTTTCACCTTCCTGGTTGTTGTTTCCTTCATTGTTACCGCCATTGGCTCCTCCAACAGGCTGTTCTGCCTCCATCCTTCTTTGTCTTTGCCTTTCTCTTCTAACTCTCCTCCGATTTTGTCTACAAGTTCTTTCTATCTCTAGATCAAGTTGTAGTGGAGGTGGGCCAGCTCTTCGCATAAACAAGAAGGGAACTTGGGGTACCTTTAGCTACACAATGAACAAACAGATCAAAACACACTGTTCTAAATAAAACCTTAATTATCTTAACGTTACTCCCCGGCAACGGCGCCAAAAACTTGTTGCGCGTCTTTATGACTTTACTAGCAAGTATACTAGGTCAGACAGTAGAGGTGTAAGCATACAAGTGTCGATCCCACAGGGAGTAAGTTAAGTGTATTAGAGATTTACAGAGGAACAGCTTGTTCTTATGCAGAACAGGTTGTTTCATTCAGTTTTGAGGTTGTTTGTAATTGTCACAGTTTGAAAACAGAATTTTAAAGGTTGTAATTCAATGGTTTGGAAGAGACAAGCCTGGTACAGTACTAACCAACAATTGCATGTATGTTTATCCTTAATTTTAGATGAATGTTAAGTGAATTGAATCAAGGTTTCTACTATGCACCTCACTTTGAGTCAACGGTCGTATTTTCCCAAAGATACTAAGAACTTACTAACACTTAATGGCCTGTTAAATGAGTTCTTTTCCAGCCTTAAACACGAGTAGCATTCCATAAATTATGAAAACCCTTGATACTAAGATCAATCGCGTCCCCGTAACCATGATCTTGCATGCATAATGATACTAAGTGAAGATAAACCGATCCCTCGTGAAATATCAACACTAAAATGGGAAACTGATATCATTAAGCACTCAAATGTGAAAATAACATTCATTAAACATTGGACAAACACACGTACATTGCCGGTTGACTGACCGGACTTGACTAAGGAGGACTACTCACTCATCATGTTGAGTGATAGCCCTTAAAGAAAAAGAAAACTAAAAGGAACAATGTATCTAAACTGAAAACGGATACATAATTGATAGAAAGAAGTGAACTGAGTATGGGATGATCAAACATGTCTTCCCAACTCAGTATTTAAAGACTTCAAGAACATAAAACAACAAAATCCTTGATGAACCCTAAGTGTTTTGATTATGTACCAAACGTTTCAGAAGATGAAAATGAAAATTAACTTATGTACTTTTCAATGTTGAGTAACAATTTTTTGTTAAGTATCATATAAGTTTTTCTCAGCGGATGCTGAATGAAGAATTCCTGCTTGCCTATTGAACTCAGAAGATTAAAGAAGCTGAAGACAGAAGTACTTTTTCAGAAGCTGGATCAACCGCTCTGAAGTCCTGATTGTCTGCCTAAAGCTTTTATCAGAAGTTCTCTTTTGCAAACAGAAGACTAAGGTTGTTTTAGTTCAGAAGCGCTAAGAAGGAATGCGAACATCAGAAGTTCGTTATCACGGGTTTAATTAAGCATTTAATGCTTTGTCAGTTGCATTTAATGCAAGGCGCCAAAAGTTCAAAAAGCTGTTTGAAGGACGCGCCTGTTCACTACAAACAAAACCTGCTTCCTTATCGTTTCCCTCTAAATCAATCTTCAAGTTCAGTCAACTCCATCATCTTTATTTTAATCCCATACCGAATTAGGTTAAAGTACAAAGTTGACAGGATTGAGTGTTTTGAGACCGTTCGAAGAAGCTGACAAGATTAACGGCTACTTTCATCTTTGTCATCCTTGAAGATTCAAATATCCTCAACGGTTATCTACTCAACACTATAAATAGTAGCAAAGCTCCACTGCATCAAACACATGTGTGATCATAGAGCAAAAATCTCAACGCACTGTTATATTCAAGAAAACAGAGCACACTTTCCATTCTCAATCTTTTCTTAGCTTAGCTATTGTAATTGTGAGAGAGTGAAGAAAAAAAAGTTCATAATAGAAATCTTGTAAACTGAGATCGGTTGTGATCTTCAGTTAGATTTAAAAGAGAGAAATCTAGTTGAGATTTGAGTTGGGTGAGAAATCCAGAAAACAGAGTATTGTTGTTCTGGTGAAAATCCTTTAACTCATTTTAGGCTAGTCAGAACTAAGTGAGAAATTAGCTTAAGTTCTGTTGATGTAAAGGAGCTTCTGAACTTGCCATAAAAGTTCTGAATAGTGGATTTATAAAATCTCTGGAGGCTGCGACCTCAGAGGACAAGACGTAGTCACAGGACTTCTGTGGCGAACTTGGATAAATTGAACTGTTCATCAGGATCTCCTGAATCTCTTTCTCCCTTCTTTATACTTGTTAATTGCCTCTGTGTACTTGTATCATATTTAGTGCTGAAACAGATTTTCTCCTCAAAGTCACAAGTCTGTGTTCAGAAGACTGTCCAGAAGCTCTTAACTCAGAACTTCTGTTGCTAGAAAGACAGAATCTGTCTTAAGGCAGATTATCCCTCAGAGGCTACTTCCATAAGCTTGCCTCTGACTCTGAGGATTATTGACTCTGAAAAATTGAGTTTTCATAAAAACTCGAAAATATCAGTTTTCATTTGAAACACCTATTCACCCCCCTCTAGGTGATTCTGATCTTGTTAGGGCCAACAATCCTAAGTTATGCCACTAACTCAAAGGAACGGACTGTTCTGGATTAAAATAATAATAAGTCAAAGATGTCTTCCATAAAATATTGTTTCACTGAGTCAGCTGCAGTTTTTCTTCAGAATTTGCACCCCACTACTCCTCTCTATGGTTGTCTTCTTCCCTCTCTCTCTCTCTTGCACGACTCTCCAATCCCAGCAGGCTGTTTCTGCTGCCTTTTGGCTGTTTCTGCATGCATTTTTGGCCTTTTCTCCTCAAAATGATGTCATGCTTATGTCAACTTCCACTACCTACATTTTAACTATAATCAACAATTATAATACTCAAAAACATTTAACTTAGGCTGAATTTAGTTAATAATAGGTGCTAAAATATAGTGTTTTATGGAGTCAAATTTCGGCACATCAATGACATTCTTTGAAATATTGTCAAACATTAACCATTTTGCTGGTTTTGATTTCTGATTTTGTTAACTTTAGTTATATTTATTACCCAAGATGTAATCATATACATTCTTCTTGAAATGACATTATGATTCATAGATGGCTGTTTATTTTTGAATGGCATGATATATATATGTGTTATAGTCTTTGAAAAAAAAAATCTATTTGCTTATAGTCAAAATTGCTAAAAAAAAAAATTCTAATATGAATTTTGTTTACCGAGAGAAAAAGAAGATTTGGCGACGATTTTATGACAGTTTTCGGTCGGCAATGAAAATTTTTTAAGCACTTGGATATTACTTTTAGCGGCAATTTAAAACGTTCATACAAAAGTGTTCCTACAAATTTCCCTACCCAGACCCCTGTGCAAAACCGTCGCAAAAATTTATCAGCAGTAGCTAATACAACGGTTTGCAAAACCGTAGGTAAATCTTGTACCAGCGGTTAAAACCGTCGTTAAAATGAAACTTTTCCGTCGACAAAGATCTGTTTTGTTGTGTTGGCCCTAACAAGATCAGAATCACCTAGAAGGGGGGTGAATAGGTATCTAAGCGCGGAAAACTGATAATTTTAAGTTTTTAGAGAAACTTAATTTCTCAGAGTCAAATTTCCTCAGAGTCAGAGGCTAGTTTAGAGAAACAGCTTCTGAGGGAAATTCTGCTTTAACACAGTTTAACTGCTTTCAGCAACAGAAGCTCTGAGTTAGAGAACTTCTAGACAGTCTTCTGAACAAAGACAAAGATATAAAGAGTAAATCTATTTCAGCACTAAACAAAAGCAAGTACACAGAAGCAAAAATAACAAGTATAAGGAATGGAGAAAGAGATTCAGGATGTCCTGATGAACAGTTCGATTTATCCAGGTTCACCACAGAAGTCCTGTGACTACGTCCTGTCCTCTGTGATCGCAGTCACCAGAGATTTTAAATCCACTATTCAGAACTTTTATGACAAGTTCAGAAGCTCCTTTACATCAACATAACTTAAGCTAATTTCTCACTTAGTTCTGACTAGCCTAGAATGAGTTAAAAGATTTTCACCAGAACAACAACAATCATGTTTTCTGGAATTCTCACCCAACTCAAACCTTAACTAGATTCTCTCAAATCTAATTGAGTATCACAAACGATACCAGTTTACAAGATTCCTATTATGAACTTGTGTTTCTTCACTCTCTCACTATTACAAAACCTAAACTATGAAAGATTGAGAATGGAAAAGATTGCTCTGTTTTGCTTGTTAAAACAGTGCGTTAAGATTTTGCTCGTTAATCGCGTATGTGATGCAATGGAGTTTGGCTACTATTTATAATGCTTTGGAGATGACCGTTGTTTGAATTTGAATCTTTAATAGATGACATCAGTTGTTGGAGCCGTTAATCTGTCATTTCTTCAAACGGTCTTGAAACACTTTGATTCCGTTAACCTTGTTCTTAAACTAAATCCGGTAAGAGATTTGAAATCAAGGATAAGGTTGACTGGAATTTTACTTCATTTATATCGGCAAAGGGTAGACAAGGAAATGCTTGTTTTGTTTGAGGCAGACATCCGCGCTCCATCAAAACAGCTTTTTGAACTTTTGGCGCCTTGCATTAAATGCAGAAGTCAGAGCATTAAATGCCAGATAAGACTCGTGACTAGCGCTTTTGAGTTCTTTAAACTTTTGTCTAAGCTTCTGATCGAAATGGAATATCTTCTGATTGCTTCTAATCCTCTGAGGAGAGCTTTAACAGTCTTCAAAAAATCTTCAGAGCGGAGTATCCAGCTTCTGAGCTCTAAACTTCTGTCTTCAGCTATTCTTCTCTTCTGAGTCTTTAAGGCAATCTAGAGTTTCTTCATTCAGCACCTGCTGAGAAACTTATACAATACTTAACAAAAATTGTTAGTCAACATCGAAAAGTATATAAGTAAGAATACAAATTCATCTTCTGAAACATTTGGACATAATCAAAACTCTTAGGGTTCATCATGTTGTAGTGTGCCATAAGTTGAAATGTATATCACATTATTTTTTTTGCGTGCAATAAGATCCCAGACAAAGTAATACAATACTCTATATGCTTGGCTTTGCTATGGAACCTATATTCCTTAACAAAAGCAATAGTGGATATATTGTAATTGTTGACTATCTCTGGGGAGTCGGAGTTGGTAATACCAAGTGGTTTAGAAACCTATTCAACCACATTTCCCCTTTAATTGCTGATGAGTACGAAATGTACTCAGCCTCTTGAATATAACTAGTCGAAATCCCGCGCGTTGCGCGAATATTGTTATATCCGACGAATTTTATGAAGTGAAAGCCTAAAAGACATAATTAAATACAAATGCTATGAATCAAAGTTAGATATGAACATGCAATATGATTGAAAAAAAATATAAAAATATTGTAATTGATCAAATAAATAAATAAGAAAAAAAAGAGAATAACCTCGTATGTGTTAGACCCTCGTAATCATGTTTTTCATTTGTTGAGCAATAAATTTCAACCATTCATTTTACTAATGTTTGAGATGTATCAAATCCTAAGCATTATTTTTTTCAGATTATATGATGCCACCATGACACATTTACCGCGTTCAGAGTGTTTCCAAAAACAAATCGAAATAATAGTACACTAAACAACAATTCAAGAAAGCTTCAAATAAACTTTCATGAATACATGACCCTATAATATATATAGAACATTTACTTTGCAATACAGTAAAATAACATACACTTGATGATAAAATCGATGTAAATTATTGACAATATGTTTAATATCTCACCTTTGAAATACATATATAATCTCTCGAAAGTATAGAGTTGTGAAATATGTGATATATTATACTTTCTACTCTTCTTAAGAGTAAGTTCCTTAAATATTAGCACAATAATATTCAGAATGAGAAATATAATTTCATTCTACTGCTTTGTGATATCTTCACTTTTTCTTTTCTTTTTTTGTGTCATTTTTTCTTAAAATATTTACATGACCTTTTGGTCTCTATATTACACTAATTATAATAAATTCATATGTTTTGTCTAAAATAAACAAATAATAATATAACTCTTAAACTCCACAGCCACCACCAAACCACTTATCAAGCGTTCATGGACCCAATTATGCAAGCTATTCTCATCATTTCCATGGATAACCTACTTTGTATAATTGAAAATAAAAAGTAAAATAAAAATGTCGATTTCCACCTCTACTTACAGTTTCGGTCGATGAATAAGAGTAAAAAAAGATGTTAGAGAAGTCTAAAAGATTTTAGGGAATTATCAATACAGTTTCAGTCGATGAAGCTACATAAATTGCTTGGTGAAAACGTACCCTAACTATTATCTCCTCTTTAACAACTCAATCTCTAAAATCAACTTGAACCTCATCCATCTTCAGGATCTTGCTTTTATCCAATCAACTTTTACTCTTTCTCTAAAATCAACTTAACACCCATCCATTATCATTTTTGTGGCAATTGAGATTTCTCTAAAATCAACTTAAACCCCATCCATCATCATTTTGTGGCAATTGAGAGTTTTGGAGTGAAAAACATTTATTTTATAGGAATATTTATTGTCTATGCATTCAAGTCTTATTTAAAGCTTATTACTCCTAATTATTTGTAACAACCATATATAAATAAGAGTAAAAGAAAATGTTAGAGAAGTCTAAAAGATTTTAGGGAATTATCAATACTAAATGAAGAAAAGTTAAACTTTTATTTTTATATTTATAAAATTGTAAAAAAGTTGTGGTGTTGACACCTCATTTTTTGATGAGGTGACATCTTGTGGAAGCTTTGTTTTAGCTCCACTTTTATATATCTATATTGATAAATATGCTAAAAAGAAATTAGGAGAAAGTCATCCTTAACCCTTATAATGTAGATGGATTCACCCTAATCTTTCAATTTAATTTATTAAGAAGTTGGATTTCAAATTTTATTATCATATCTAAATCTTTAATAATAAAATAAATTTTAACATAAAACTCAGTTAAATTTTCATAAACTACAAAAATATAATAGTATTTGTTTTTTTCACACGAACTATAAAAAAACATAGATGAAAACATATAATGAATGTTCTACTAATCGAATAATTAAGATACTCATAATTAACCAATTTGTTAGATAAGAAGTGTTGAAGTATACAATTAAGGTTGAAATAATAAGAGGTCTCAACTCTGGTATATGATATTTTGCCTCAAAATTAAGATGAAAAACAAAACAAATATTATATGGTTGGTGCACTATACCAATAATTTTCCAAAAAACTTGTGTATATTGCTCTTGTAATATTCTAAGGGAGTTAAAATACAAGTTTGCATAAAATCAATTTTCTTTAAAGAAAATTTTTCTTACTTGAAAAGAGAATATCTATACAAAGGAAAAATATAAATTTCCCATAAAAGAAATCACATAAACCAAAAATTAATGTCAAGACAGTAATTTAATAAGTTGAGACGCTAGTATACAATGCTGAATAAATAAAGATTACAAAAAAGATATTGTCACGCAGTTTCAATCAATGCGGCTTTGTCTTATCTAACTAAGATAGCATTAGTTTATATAGGCCCTCTTAACATGGGTACAAAAGCCCATAACAAGAAATAAATTTGTAAATTTTAGGCTCCCTTTTACCTATCTATTTAGTAACTATCTGTTCTGGAAGTTGAGTTTTTGGATGCAGATGGCATACAAGAGAGCAAAGAAAACACAGAAAGCAACCAAGATTGCAGAAGTTGGGCCCATGAAATTTAGATCATACCCGAAATGGTTTTCTATGTACCATTTAACGGTCGGGTCTGGTGAAACTCCAGGGACTTTGAGTGTGTCTTCAATGTCACCATATTGGGTCACAATTAGCCCATAAACAGTCCATGCCACGGGGCAAATGTAGTAGTACCATATCCACCACTTCGGTATTCTCTGGCATAAACAATTTATTCACTCATTAATAAATCATACTTCATACTTCGCTTCTTATTAAAGGCAAGTTACAAATTTAACTTAAATAAAATAAAATATTAAAGAATTAAAATTTCGAAGTCTAATGTCTATAAAATGGTAATATTTAAAGTTTTTTTATTCTCATTATCAAATCCGGATTAAATGGTTAAGACTTCGGTGTTCAACCAGGATTCGATTGGAAAATATTACGTCAAAATGGGTGAAAACTCCAAATTTTTCTTTATCCAAAAAGTTGGGAGGTGGTCCAAACACGAGATTCCACATGAAAAAATAACTAATCTTAGGCTAAGGAGTCTTAAAATTTCACTGTTTCATAAGTGTCAAATCCGAAATAGATGTCGAATCTTTAGATTAGCCTTAGCCTTAATGGAACCGATGCAAAATGTAACCGTCCAATAGACATGTCCTATTTGTATACCTGTTTTTTTGCACTAATCATGTTCCAATAAGTTGGGGTGCTTCTCAAATTTCATTGATCAGGTCATTGCACCCGGTAGATTATAGATTTCCTTATTAGATTTTCTCATATCGTAGATTATACGTGTTTTAGAAAAGGAAATTATACAGAAACAGAAAATAAGAACTTACAGGTTTAGGGATGAAGAAGCCGGAGAAGAGAGTGAAGAGAGCAAAAAATGCAGAAGCGAAAATGGAAGCCGTTTGGTGATTCGACGTTATTGAAACTGTCATCATTCCGTAGTACGTAAAATATAGGAACGAGATGAAGCTGATGAAGAAGAACCACAAGAATTTCGCAGCTGTCCATTCAAAGCTCACCATTGAATACACAATCAGAGAATAGTACGTCGTTTGGATGAATATATAAGGTATTTCTACAATCACCTGCACCCACCGGTCGTTGATAAATGTTAAGACATTTATGAAAATTGTAGACGAAACTTTAGTTTATATGCAAAAAACACCAAAAAGAATGTAAATGTAACATAAAAAAGCACACGTTGTTAGTGGGTTCTAGATCCGTTGGAGTATTTAGTTACCTGTGCTAATGCATATGGCAAAGCTGAGTACATTCCTGCTGCTCTTTCTCTGTAAAACACGCTTCTTTCTACGGCTACGATTGGTTGTACTGTTAAGCAATTGTTGATGCCTACGAATAAAACTGCTATGTACATGGCTCCTATGATCATGGATAGATCTGTTGAGTCCTCTCTGTTCATAAAATGAGAATTGAGTGATGAGACACAAATTTGATGCTGAGCTTTTAGAAAAAGGTGGATTTAACTTGAGTCAAAAGCACGTATAGTCGCTAAGGTAGATGGCATTTGCTCCGGTTCTAACTAAATTTGTTTTTAGGATAGTAAAGACACTAACGTAGTACATCTCTATCGGGTGACACTAGAAAGATGACGTCACAATCACCTAACTGACATGTTAAAATCCAACTTGAATGAGCATCACGTAGATTCCCCCTTGAATTTGGATTCCAACGCATCACCAGGATAGCTTTCCGGTGGAGAATAATAAAATCCAGATATAGTGATTAATATTGATTAGTGACTTAATTATCTAGAATACGACTTTAATAACAACTGGTGCAAATACCCGCACTTTAGTGTCCATGAGTTCTTTTGACTCTTTTAGCTCAAAATAGTGTAATATTCACTCTGAATTGAACCCTATTCCAATTTAGATAATGAAGTCACAAAGTTCGAGTCACAAAGTTCGTAGTGTTTTTGCATATCTGACCTTTTAGCTCCGACCTGCCAGAAAAATGAGCCCAGTATAAGAGCTGAAACAAAGGTGAAAAAAAAGCGAACGAGATTATAATCAGGACTTCTCCAGTAAGTCCACCACTGTTTCCACAGGCAGAATTTGAATTGCCCCCATATAGATTGTGAGTACTGACTACTGAAGTAGAGATCTGTGGCATTTGCTGCCGGCCTACTTAAGTCTTCCACCAGAGACTTTGTTTGTCTATAAAACAGCACGCATTTTTAGTGAAAACCTGAAATTTTTTCGTAAAGTTTTAATATTATAAATATGCTTTAAAGACTAGATTAGTTACTTACTGGCACAAGGATGATGCTTTGTAATGGTCAGCAAAGTCAATGCCAAGACGAACTTCAGTTGCTGCTGAGCTCGCTTCCAGCATCCATGCTGCTGGATTTTGTTTGTATCTAATTCTAGGCACTCCTGGAATCGCCTGAAGTGAATCATAAGCGATTGTATCAGCTAACTTTATGCTTAATTGTACTATGGAGTAGAGTTTCCAGGAAAATGTTTATGTTTTGGTACCTCAAAGTATTGAATGATGTTGTGAGAATGCTGGCCTAATGGTCCTGAGTAAATCACCCGTCCTCCTGTCTTCATTAACAGAAGCTCATCAAATGCTTCGAAGATGTCGATGCTTGGCTGATGGATAGTACATACAACTGTTCTTCCTGTATCTACAGTATTTCTCACAGTTCTCATTATAATGGCTGCAGCTCTTGCATCCAAACCGGATGTCGGTTCGTCCATGAATATAACTGAAGGGTTCGCTAATAATTCAACTGCTATTGTAAGTCTCTTTCTTTGTTCTGTTGACAATCCTGTTACTCCTGGTAACCCGACTATGGCATTTTTTAGATTAGTCAGCTCAACTAGTTCCATCACTTCATTTACAAATACCTGCAAGCAAAAACAAAAAGTCTTAACTTTTTCAGGAATTGTACGTAAGCACATCTGAATTACATTGAGAATGAATTTGTATTCATACGTTCTTATCTTTGTCGCTAATTTCTTTAGAAAGTCTAAGAAAAGCTGAATAGATTAAGGATTCCTCAACAGTTACTTGAGGAGAATGAATGTCAGTCTGCTCACAGTATCCCGAGATTCTTGCAAATGTTTGTTGATTCTTTGGGAATCCGGAAATTCTAATATCGCCTTCGATGTATCCTCCAGTTTTCCTGCCTGCTAGAACATCCATTAAGGTTGTCTTGCCAGCTCCACTCACTCCCATCAAGGCTGTTAAAATGCCTGGCCTGAATGCTCCCGTTACTTCTCGAAGCAGTTGCAGCCTATCTTCTTTCACTCCCACACGCTTCATTTCCTAAAAGTTCCCCAATTTCGATGTTGTCAATTTTCTATTAAACTAATCTTTTAAGAGATTATACATGAAAGGAGAAATGCAAATACTTACTGCTGGCATATCTACGTAGTAGTTAACGCTATCGAAGGACACAGACAAAGGCGTGAATGGAAGAATCATCCCTCTCTTGGGAGCAATAGATTGACTGCTAACTTCCACCATTTGGATCTCTTCTGCAATAAGTTGAAAGAAACTTAAAGTAATCATCCCATCTGAATGCAGAAATAGGAGATCTATAATCAATATAACCAGAATTCTTACCCTCATTGGATTCATTGTTCGATATCTTCACGTTTAGTCTTTTTCCCGTCTCCAAAGCTTCCTTTTCAGACTGTTGGTTAGCTATAACTTCAGATATGATTGCTTGTGGCTTTCCAAGAGCTGTAATAATGGAAAATGGAATCGGTCAGAATATGAATGAAACACTCAAAATGATTCAATTCGGTTAATTCAGGATGCTTGAAAGAAGCTTACGCTTTAGGTACATAAGGGAAAACGTGAAGAGAACATTGAAGAGAATGGTGAACCCGAGGAGTGCTGAAGCTCCAATCCAGTACCAGTGTTTATTGTGGTCTACATCAAAGTTACTCAGCACCGCTACACCCAACTCCGTGACATTATCTGATGCCTGAAATACCAATTAGAACTTTTTAAAAAAATCTTCTTATAGTTTTGAATTTAGATATTTGTGTTGTTTTTTCGTATCTTCTAAGTTGAAAACGATGACATACCAGTCGATTCATCCACCTCGGAGCAAGCAATTCATTGACCGTCAGGGCATCAAATCCGTAAGTAAGAGGTGAAATCCAGTGTGCCCATGACCACCACACAGGTATTTTTCCTGTTATTTTTCAGAGTCCAGTTAACATATCTCTTATTGATTCCATATGAACATGTCTTAGATTCGTGTAATATGGTTCTGCAAAATCATTTGAACGATATGATGTTTTGTTCTTAAAGAAAACGAACCTTTTGGGAGAATAAATCCTCCGAGGAGGAATAAAAGGAGCAGTGAAATTGCCCCTCCGGTATGTGCAATGATCATAGCTCTGCACACTCCTGCCATAAGCCTAAATAATCCGGCAGCCATTTGCTGAATTAAGAATATAACTAGCCAGTGCTTGAAAAACCTGACAAGGTCCATAACAAAAAAATCATAAAACCGAACTTACCGGTAATAGAAAGATTTTATGGATAATGAACATGTTAATGTCACCTGTTCGGTCCAGGTGAAAATCCCATGGAGAGGTACGTGACTAAAGTCCAAACAGCAGACTCCCAGATGGAAATCAGTATCCTGAGTAAGAAATTCGGGAGGGTAAAAGCCCAAGCCGGATAAAACAGTAGATCTCTCTGCTTGTAAAACGCAGGAAGCCTCATTATAGCTATAGAGAGTTCAGCAAAACCATTGAACATGTTCACAATCATAGCAAAAATCATCGCACCAACATACAATGATCCATCATCGAAAGAGACACCGATTGTTGTCTTCAAAAACACAGTTGATGCAATGACAGCAACCACAAAAATTTGAACAGCTTTACCGATATATACCGGTGCAGTTCTTTTCATCAAAAGCCATTCTCTATCCATGGAGGTTTTGAGGAGTTTCAGTTTCGAAATTGTACATTTTTCGTACACTAGAGCTGATTTCTGACTTCCAGTTTTATCAAACGGAACCGCCAGCTCATTCTCAAGCTGAATGCCAACACGGAAATCCTTAAACCGGTTTGCAAATTCAGAAACAGATACGTATCGACAAGGTTTGCTCTCATCTTCCCAGTATTGCTTTTGATCTTTCTTTGATGTAACCTACAACAAAATATCCATATAACAATATTAGATTCAACTGCAGTATTAATTTTATGCATTTTGTTATGATTTTTCAAGACGAAGTTTCGTGTTACCTCTTGCAAGAAATCAGCAGTGCCTTTCCTGTCAGGGCATTTGAAACCGCAGCTTTCGAAGAATTCAAGTATGTGCTCTCGAGGGCCCTGATAGAAAATCTCACCTTCTGACAAAAGAATGACATCGTCAAAGAGTTCAAATGTCTCGGGATCAGGTTGGAGGAGGGACATAAACACAGTAGCATCTGTAAGGTGAACAATTTGTTGCATACACTTAACAATTTGGTATGTCGTAGAGCTGTCTAGACCAGTTGATATCTCATCCATAAATAAAACTTTTGCAGGTCCAACAATCATTTCGCCTGTTGTTACTCTCTTCTTTTGTCCACCAGAAATTCCTCGTCTCATTTCATCTCCAACAATGGTATCCTTGCATACATCAAGCCCCAAGAGCTGTACGTTGCAGCCGATTAAGTATAATTAGTTTATCCCTTAATTTTTAATCAACCAAATCTTTTAATTTTTCGGTCTATATGTTCATATGATTTACTTACTTTGAGAGTGTAGTCAGTAATCAAACTGCTCTTAGCATCTTCAACCGCAATTGCCTGGACACAAGAAGAACAGATAGACAATTCAGATATCCTACAAAGTTTCATTTAGTTTTAGTTGAAAACTTCCTTTTTTTCTCTAAATTTAGTTTTACTCGAACGTGTTTACCTTCATATAAAGATCAATATCTGCATCTGGAACGATACCAGCATTCTTCTCCCTTCTATCAAGCATAGCTACCAGGTCTGAGATTAAAGTATTATTATTAGATGTTTCAAATAATCCAAATAAAGTGTAAAGTAGTATTTAAACATGAATAATTATTACCAGGTTTATGACCAACCCCTTGGAACTTTGCAGAATAATCAAGGGTTTCTTTAACTGTAAGTTCTCCGAGGTGAACGTCGTTCTGGCTAACATATGCTGATGTTTTCCGAGCCTCAAATTCATCAAGCCTTAAACCATTGTACTTTACTTCTCCTTGTACCTATATTTTTAATTACAATATATACATTTGTGAAGTTATTTTTGGACTCATTTAATGACAATTATATTTAGTACTACATTAATTCAAATTAAACTGACCTTCAAAGTTGAATCCAACTTTCCAGCCAATGCTAGCAAAAGGGTTGTTTTCCCGGATGACGGGGGACCTAACAATAAGGTCATTCTGCAACAACATTCACAATTTTATATAGTAATTAGTAACTACAAATGGCAAATCAAATACATTTTTAAGGTCCATATGTTTGTGCTGTTAGTCCCTTTTTTGTACTAAGAATTCAGCTTGGATGCACTAGAATTGTCAATGGGGCGGGACTTTTCCCGTCTTTGTACCGAAGGGGACAAAGGAACTCTGAAAAATTTCTTCACATGTTTGGTTGGAACATAGAGTATTTTATTTCGTGGAGTTGGAACAGAGACGGGATGGAGGACGTCCTCCCATCCCATGGGGATTCTATCTCTTAACTTTTTTGGGTTTTTGAAAGTATTAATAAAAACCTTAGAAATAATATATATATATATATATATATATATATATATATATATATGAAAGATCCCTCACATATTCAAAGATGGGGGCAGAGGGACCTCCATCCATACCCCGCTCTGTTTACAAGCTTATGACGGATAAATAGAAGTTGAGGAGCTCACAAACATGCAAAATAGAGGATTAACAATGTAGTTTCCGAATTTCGAATTGAATTGAAAACGTTGTTTGTTAAGGCATTCCACGACGACTAGGTGTATTTATCGTAGAATTTCTCGTGATATAAACAAACATACCTTGATGGTTTTACAATTCCTGAAACATCCTTAAGAATGGTATACTTCATTGTCTTAGAGATTTTGATCCCGCACAAGCCAATAGTTGATTCCAGAATGTTTCTTGAAGTGTTCAAAAGTGTTGGAAGAGCTCTTGTTCCGACATAACAATCTGCTTCCACCCGTAGCTCCTCAAATCTTACTTCAACCTTAGGCAGTTGAATCCCAACCCTACAAAAACGAGCACGGAAAATGACATTAAACTCAGACAAAATGCTACAAGAGCTGGCAAGCGAGCCCGTAAGTTAACAGTTACCTTTCGATACGATCTCTAAACTTTCTTAAGAACTTGTCATTATCTTCCTCAACAACTTTGAAATTATTTTCAAGAAACTGGTTCATATCATTAGTATCTAACTTAGTAACATCCACAATCTTGGTTTCTTGGTTTTCATTTGCTTCTAAAGACTTGAACAAACTTGTTCTTAACCGGTTAGAGGTTGGCAATCTTCTTATTGCAGACCATGTTAGACCTTCATCGTCTTTGTTACTCGAGTGAAAATAAGGACCTGGAACGCTCTCTTTACCGGCTTCCATGGCTGGATGGTGCACGCACCGGCACTGCCTACGTTGTTTGTTTTGCTGTGTGAATTTGTAAATAGTTAGAAGAGAGTTACTATTGTTTGCTATGATAAATATGAAGGAAAGTAGAGCTTGAGTAAAACTAAAATTCTCTGAATAAATTATTCACCCTAATATATACTATTTGCAAGTTAATTTAATTAATTTTATACTCCAGGAAAAAAGAAGAAGAATAAATGACATGCATGCCGCAAAATTTAGTCATATGGGAGTCTGAAAAAATGGAAGACAGGAAAATGTGAAGATAGAAAAATTGTTAGAAAATTAATTAATAATATAAAAAGAAATTACGAAAAAAGGGGAAAAAAAGAAGAAGATAAGAGTGGAACATCCGTTTGAGTTGGTCCTGATTGTAATGCTAAATCAAGGAAAACATATGTTATATAATCATGTAAAGATTATGAGCTTAATCAAGGAAAACATATGTTATATTATATAATCGTGTATTATGAGATATATATGTACACATTAAGGGATGCCTTGCATTTCCTCATATGCAGCCTCCAAATAATACGTACATATATTATAGTTTACATATGACATGATCAAAAAATAATAATAGTAAGAAAAAGTTTTGAAATTCATTTCCTAAATACCGACACGTTTCCGCTCCAAATCCTTTGATAAATCCGTTATTTACGTGTTTCTAGCATGCATTTTATGTTTGTTTATCGTTGTTTGTTTATGTTTTACTTGTTTTATTATTACTTTAGGATATTATTACTTCTTGTTTGCCTATTTGTGTATTAGGACTTGATCCTTGGCAATTTGGAACGATTTGGAGCGAAAACGAGCTTGAAAACAAGCAAAACGAGAGAATCTGTAAAACGGCCTACTTGCGGGCGCAACTGGCAGACTTGCGGGCGCAAGTCTGGGCAAAAATCCCTGCAGTCACTTGCGGGCGCGAGTTCCTGACTTGCGGGCGCGACCTGTGCGTTTCCAATCTCTGAACCGATGCATTCCTTCATCATTCTTGGTGACTCTTCATCAAATATTCATCCATATCATCACCAATCATTGTGTCATTTCATTTATGGATTGAAACAACGTTTCAAGAGGATAAAGACAACTCTCCATGAAGATTAAGATGACTTTTCACCAAAGGTTGCTACTCTCCATAACACACCACTTGAGGATTATAAATAGGGCATTGTATGTTCATTTAGATGAGTTGTTGAAGGTATTACAAATACTTTGACACACGAATGTAGAGCGTGTTGTATGTCACCTACGCGTGACATACACACGATTACTCTACCATTTTAGGAATCAAGTAGAATTATCCTAGTTACTTATAGTACATCAGTTGATCCGAAAGGATAACTTATCGCGAATAAACAATGAGATGGTGCAAGCGATGGCGATCAAGGATTCAGAACCCTTTCAAGGAAGTGTAAAGGATTCACAACCACTAACTCTTCTTTGTCAAATGTTATTTGATTGTATCATTCTCGTTGAACTAGTTTGTCTATGTATCTTGATTGAATCGTATGATTAATCTAGTATTCCTTTTATGCTTCACATGACCTCTACTTGGAGTTTGTTTCTAACGAAGATCCTTTGAGTTTATAATCATGGCGTTTATCTTATTCGATTGACGCAAAGAGATTTGGGAATCGAATAAGATAAACTTTGGTAATCAACTTGATTAACTTAGTTTTTAACTTGACTTTTGCGTTAATTCGACTAGTTGGGTTAGAAGTTGATTTGGTTAAGTTTCTTAATTCTGAATCCAAAGATTAGATTAGGATTGATTATCACTTTAGAGAGGAACATATTATTTCGATAGTTTGGTTATGGACTTAGATAATAGGTTCAAAGTTATGACTTTGTTGGTGTATGAACATTTAACTTAGATGATCTATTTGATGTTAGTTTAGTTTAGGATTTAGATTATAAACCAATATCCAATTATCGCTTTCCTATAAACCTCGAGAAAACTATGGTATAAATAAAAATAAAAGGGAATTATGTGTCTGAGTCATTGTAAATTTAGTCATTTTAAAATTACATAAATAAGGGTTTTACTTTATAATATTTGTAATAAGTAAAGTTTTAAACTGTGACGAGATTGTAGATAAACTGTCAAAAATTATGGAAACCATAGGGAACACAAGATATTTTTTTATTTTTGGAATTCGAACTCAGAACTTCTCACTTTCTTTAAAAGTGTACACAACAGTTTATACAGAAAATATCACAAATTAAAAGTGGTCATCAATATGATACCAATTTAGATGTATTCAAAATTTAGGAATTTTAGAGTTAGGACCAAGTATGTGGGATTGATTTATCTAATAAGTAGACTGTTTCGTTGGCTTTATAAACCAAATTTAGAATTAATTATGCTAGATAATTTTTATAATATTTATAGATTTTGAACTTAGTTTTCAAGCTCAATCTTGCTAACATAACTAATATTAAGGATGAAATTCAAATCTCGCTTCTTGTAAATTTAAATATAACATATGTTTTTATTAAATAAAGCTAACTGATTGCCAGTGGAACAATGGCCTTGAACAATTTAAGTGGCAAAATGGAGTTGCATGTAAAGTGAATCCCCTTTCAGTATTTACCCGAATAAACAAAAGTAATGTAGCATGCAAGGTTTAAATTTATGAATTGATATATAATAGAGGGACATTTTTATTTTCCATAGGAACACAAGTATTGAATGAAAATCAAAGTAGACGTAGAAAGAGGAATAAAACAAGTCAACATAAGAAATTCATGCCTCTAAGTGGCAACACTATGGAGGACAACAGTTTCAACGGTCAGGCCCGGCCCAAATCCGAAAAGAACACCCCAATCCAGCCCTTCTCCGGTAGATTGTAACCCTTGTTCAGCCGATTTTTTCCTCATCTCGTCCAATATAAACAACACACAAGCACTAGACATGTTACCATACTCCGACAAAACATGGCGGGTAGCCCGAAGCTTTTCTTGCTTGAGGCGAAGCGTAGACTCTACTTGGTCTAGAATGGCGGGTCCTCCGGGGTGAGCAATCCAAAATAATGAATTCCAGTCCGAGATTCCAAGTGGTTGAAATGCTTCATTTAGACTTTTCTCAATGTTCTTTGAGATTAGGCCGGGAACATCCTTCAAGAGATGAAATGTTAATCCAACTTCTCGGAGATGCCCATCTATTGCACCGTGACTATCCGGTAGAATTGTTTGGGATGCTGAAACTACTTCAAACAACGGCTTTTCTACCTGAAATTGTTAACTTTTTGCTTAGTAAATATTGGAAACCAACTAATAACACAATACATATTTTTCTAACATAGATTTAATAAACCTTATTAATAGGATATTAGTATTCACGGGCCTTATAAATGTACGGCCCATCCAAGTTTTTGTTCAATATCATAATTTGGAAAACAGAATATTGTGTTAAGTACAACTAAACAAGGCTTTATATTTTTACCTCCACTGGGTCTGAACCTACTATAATAGCAGCAGCACCATCACCAAATAAAGCTTGACCAACAAGGCTATCAAGATGTGCATTGCTAGGACCGCGAAACGTGACAGCTGTTATCTCGGAACAAACCACAAGAACACGTGCGCCTTTGTTGTTTTCAGCAAGGTCCTTGGCTAACCGGAGGACAGTGCCGCCGGCGAAACAACCTTGTTGGTACATCATGAGCCGCTTGACCGATGGGCGGAGGCCTAGAAGTTTAGTGAGCTGATAATCAGCTCCGGGCATGTCCACGCCACTTGTGGTGCAAAAGACTAAATGAGTAATTTTAGACTTTGGTTGACCCCATTCTTTGATAGCCTTTGTGGCAGCTTCTTTGCCTAGTTTTGGAATTTCAACGACCACAATATCTTGCCTTGCGTCTAGGGAAGGAGCCATATATGCACACATGTTTGGATTTTCTTTTAATATTTCTTCGGTTAAATGCATATAACGCTTCTTGATCATTGATTTTTCGCCTGCAAAATTACAACTTAGTTATCTCATGATAATAAATTTTGTTGGCTTTCATAATAAATTTTGACACACCAATAATAAAAGCCAACAAGTCAGGATGGGTTATCAGAAATATTTGTTTCTTTTTCTTTTTTATTTTACAAAAGAAACATTTGGTTTTATTCTTCATTTACTTATGTGTTTAACTTATGTGTATAACTAAATATGATTTCTTTGCTTTCAAAGAAGAGAAAAAAAAAACATATAACTTCTTCTAATTAAAAAAACCACCGGAATCATTTAAATGTAATTTGCAAAGTTTCATATAATATTTATTTTTAAAAAAAAGTTTAAAAAGATTTGAATTTTTTGAATATTATTAGAAATCAAGATTATGTATTTTCTTTTTTAAAAAAATCAAGTCAACACTAAACATTATTTCATGACATTAAATTTTTTGTACTCTCTATAAATTCGTTTGAATCACATTTTGAATAAGATACGAGGATTATATATAAACATGAAACAAAAACTCAAATGTATGCATATATAATAAAATCTCTTCTATATAAGATTATCTTACACATGCGCTTGAACTTTTCTTTTAGCTCGGTCATGTGCTCGCTATTAGTGATGCGGAAATAATAATCCGGATATTCATCCTGCTCAACACAATTCGCGGGAGTAGCAGTTCCGATGGCCAAGACAGTAGCAGGGCCTTGAGCCCTCTGTGCCTTCCTGACTTCATCTACAGACACCATATTAGTGGTATGAAATGAAACAAGTAGGTTAAGAGTGAGTGAATAAATTTCCAAGCAATATGAGAGGTTTATATACAAGATATTTTTTTTATTATTTTTTACTTAGCCATAAATTAAGGTGGTACGTGTGGTACGTGTACCACATTACTTGTGTGACCAAAATTATACCTCAACCTTTAACTGGCAATATTTTTAGTTCCCACTGCATCAGCTTATTTTCAGTAATGGCATAAAGATTCTTCCTTCTTTGCATATTGAGAAAACTGGTACTCATATAATCCAATTTAATATTTTAGCCACATTGACTTCAATAAATTAACAAAAAACAAATTTTTTTTATTTACTTCTTTTCTAATTTCATAAAGTCCATTTCTATTTCAGTACATTTGTTACATATATTTGAACAATTGTACCTATTTAGCGTGCGCTTGTTTTATACCAAAATAACGGAAAGAAATTAAGAAAAGAAAATAAAGGGAAAGAAAAGAAATTATTATGAATTTTTTTATTTGTTGGGATCGGATCTATAAAGGGGTATTATCCATTGATTCTTGTTGTAACTGTTTGATTCAAACAGAGAAATCAAACATATGGAGTTATATGACATAATTAATCGGAATAAAATTATTCATTTTTGTGTTAAGCGTACATGTTAGAGCATCTCCAATACAATTAGCTAAATAACTATTAAGTCATATTTAGCTAGTTGGATAGCTAGGATACACTCCAACAAGATGATATGGCTCTCTATATTTTTTAGCTAGCCAATTTGAGTAGCTAAATTTGGCTAGCTATTTGTATTGTTTAATCAATCTTTCTCTTTCTTCTTTGTTTGCTTTATTTTCTTTTTCTTTTTTACTTTAATAATAAAATAATGATATAGAGAATCAAATGGCTAGCATGGTTGGAGCAAAACATAAATTTAGCTAGCCAAATTTTAGCTAGTTGATATTTTATAATTTTTTAGAGAGCCAAATAGCTAGTAGTGTTGGAGTTGCTCTTAGTATAGAAATAAACCTTTAAATGTAGTAATTAAAAATATTAAATACAGTAGTTTCTCAATCTCATTTATTACATTACTCCTACTATTAATTAGCAAAAATAGATTATAATTTCTTAAAATTTTAACCCATTTATCGATATTTAAATTACTAATATTATCTTGTATTTATTAGGAGCAAATAAAATTAGGAACACGTAAAAAGAACAACGTTTATATAAATTGATGATTTTATGTATTTACTCCATTCCAGCTCGGGTTTAGTCAAGATTCAATTCAAAGATCCAATTTAACATCCAAGTTCAACTCAAAATATCAAGTGGTTCACATTCCAACATTGTAGTCAATTTCCAGCAAGACAGCAAGTAATTTCGGCCCATCAAGCCCGTAGAGGCCTATAGCTAAATTCAACAGGATAAGAGAAAAAGAGAAGAAGATAAGAGTGGAACATCCGTTTGAGTTGGTCCTGATTGTAATGCTAAATTAAGGAAAACATATGTTATATAATCATGTAAAGATTATGAGCTTAATCAAGGAAAACATATGTTATATTATATAATCGTGTATTATGAGATATATATGTACACATTAATTAATAATATAAAAAGAAATTACGAAAAAAGGGGAAAAAGAGAAGAAGATAAGAGTGGAACATCCGTTTGAGTTGGTCCTGATTGTAATGCTAAATCAAGGAAAACATATGTTATATAATCATGTAAAGATTATGAGGTTAAAACATATGTTATATTATATAATCGTGTATTATGAGCTTAGAAAATAAACTATACATATATGAAGTTTTGGTTTCGACATTATTTACCATTTCTTTTTTAATGTCTGGAAGGTTTTTCAGAATGTGATGTTACAAATAAGCACCTTTGAATTCCTGAAAAGAAAAAATAGATGAAATATGTGAGTAAAAAAATAGAAATTAACGATAAATAAATAAATAAATTAATTAATGAAAAGAGCGAGTTAAAACTTCCTTAAACAAATGGAACTAATGACAGGTTCTTTTGAATTTATCAGCACTTATTTTCAACAACATATAGTTCAGTTCAAATCAGGAAAATTAAATTTAATTCAGTTCAGTTCAGCAACATTAAGTTCAGTTCAGTTCAGTTCAGTTCAGTTCAGCAATATTAAGTTCAGTTCAGTTGAATTCAACAATATTCAGTTCAGTTTTAATTTATTATTATTATTACTATTATTCTTATCAATAAATTATTAATAAATATTTATTATTTATATCATTTATATATAATTAATTAATATTTATTAAAATTATAATTATTTGGGCCAATTTGTTTATAAATTGCAAGATATAAAAAAATATTATTATTTCTACCAACATAATAATTGTATTACATTTTATTTTTATAATTTTTTTCTTTCATATGATACATAATCTCATCATTCTCATCATCATCATTTGCACCATATAATTCCCAAATTTATTGTGATATAACATTCCGCACTGCAAACATGGCGGTTTTACGATCTGTACTAAACATAATTGAATCTACCTTTCCATTATCCTTCAGACCATATTGTATAATTGGTATTCCAAGAGTGAAAGTAGAAACAATAATCGACATTTGATACTTTTGTGACACTTGAAGTATATTGTAGAGCACTTTCCACATTTTTTTAACTACGCAAACGTCATTTCTACATTCATTCTCAATGATGAATGTAAATCGTTGTAATGTTCTTCCATTACCCTGGGTTTTTCACACCTAAACTATGGCATATGACATTTAATTCCATGTTCTCTAGTTGGTGACAAATATCCAAGAGTAAACGTTTAATCAACCTGTAGTGGAATTTTAATCTTTCTCTCCACAGGTGGTCGAAAATTGCAGCTCATTTGCCTAGTAGAACAGATAATGAAATCAAGAATGTATGGAACGCTCGTTTGAAGAAAAGATTAATATTGAAAGATCAAGATTCCGGCAGGACCCAAGATTCGTCAACCACCTACTCGTTGTCTTTTTCCTCCACCACAACCACACATAAGAAAAGAGTCAACACATAAAGTCAACTCCGTCATTATGAGAACCACTACAACCGCCAAAACCCGGATAATAATGATGACTTAGTAGCCAAAAAACCCCGTGTTTCCAGCGAGGAAACCAAAGAAGTTCCAGCCAATTCATCCTCCAGCTCCAACAATTCAAACATCACAAAATGTAACATCTCCCAGTCTGGCGATAATCGGCTAATGTCTCAGCTTCTCAATGGTGCCTCACCACCACATTTCGGTCAAATCCAAAACGTTTTAGAAGAGGTGAACAAACAAGAAATTCAAGAAAACCCCGCCTTACCGGTGCAAGAACTAGTGGAGATTTCGTTCGAATCAGATGTTGATTTCTGGAACATGTTAGACGGATTGAATTCATCTCTACCTCTCGAAATTCAAATGCAGAATGAAGAAGATCATAAGAGTATTAACAACCATGGAAGCAGCTCGAACTTGGGGGAAATTGAGAATAAAAAAGGCTCCGGTACCTGGAAAATGAACTCGGGTTGGAGGCAACCGCGGTTAAAGATGCCGGAGAAATCCCCAAGAAAATTTATCAGGCTGTTTCGAGGTTCAGATGATGTTGGAGAAGTTCCCAGAAGTTAGTTCTGATATCGGATATTATCATGGTTCTCAGAACCGAACCGACTATTAAACCGATAAAGGTGCCGGTTCAATGAACCGATGTCTGATCGGGTTTCAACTAGTATCGAACCGGGTTCAATCAATTAACTGAAATATATAGAATTTTGTAATAATTTTATAATATTTTAAAGTTTCATACATAATAAAATTTTACATAACACTAATAAAATTAACAATTTTAAAAAATATTATGTATGTATAATATAAATAGAAAGAATAAGATAAGATATTGTAGATATAAATAGAATACCGAATGAAAATAAGAGAGTTCTTTATCTTGGAAAAAAGAAACATGAGAAGACAAATTTTTGTCTATAAAAGGTTTTAAAAAATTGAATTGAATGATATAAGCTAGCCAAGTAAATGGGCCTTTAAAATCTTTAAATGGCTTGGACTAAGTTTTATGGAGCTAAGTTAATTTTTTTTATTTTTTTTTTTAAGTTCAAAAATTTGAACCGCTCGGAACCGAATTCACTGGTTCGACCGACCGGTTCACGAGCGGTTCTAAATTGTTGACAAAACCGTGTAGAAACCGACCAGCTAGACCTCCAGTTCTGGTTGGATCTGATTAGACCGGCCGGTCCGGTTCGGTTTTAACAACCATGGATATTATCATATCTGGCCATCTTTATGAGAAATGACCGGAAATGTGGATTTTCGACCAGCAACACAACATAGTTTAGTTTTAATTCTGACTTTACCTTTATATTTTGACTAGTTTTTCTTTTTTTTCCGCCGGAGAGCATACACATGTTTTTTTTTTCGAATGGAACATACACATGTTTTTTTTAATATAAAGTTACAAATGTTGTAACTAAATGTTAATTAAAACTACAAGGAAAATAGTTATATATCACATATGTAATATGTAATATTACAGGTTTAATCTCAACTTCTTTTCACATTACTATGGATAATTTTAATCTGTCATATTACAAATTTAAACATAAGTATTTAATATGTTTTAAAAGGAAGTATTTAATATAATGATATAAATGAGTGAATTTCATATACAACTTCAGTTACCAATTTTTTTACACTGTGATAATCATGATGCTAATTCACATAGCTACGAATCTAATGGTCCATAAAAACATGAAACATGTCCCAATAAATTGTCATTTGGCGAAGGTCTCATATGGAGAGTGGGTTCACTTTTACACCTTATGTTAGTTCATATCACCAAATTGCATATAAGTTCACTAAGCCACTTACATGGAATCAGATGCATGTTATTGAAGCAAATGAATTTTCAAATGACTATTTTGAATTCAAGTTCCACACCTTACATACAAGCAAGATGAAGAGTGGTTCATCTTGAGGAGAGGTTGAAGGAATTAGTGGAGTTAGTAAAATTAGTGTGATATTTCTAACTTGTATTGTTTGATAGAGACCTTTTGGTAATTTGTGTTTTCTGTTATGTTCGCATGTTTATGTCACGTGTCTTGTTTTCTGTTATGCTATTTGTATTTGTAGCCTTTAGTGGCTTACTTTTACGGTAAATGAGAACTCCACTTCAGTTAAGTTCATTTCAGTCAAATTCAGCTAAATTCTTTTTTCATTCAGTCAAATTCAGCCAATTCAATTCAATTCAATTCAGTTTCATTCGGTTAAGTTCAACCATAAAGAATGAGGCCTAAAGCATAAAGTACCTATTTCAAAAATAATTAAACCACATCGAATATGTTGGAAAATCGGTCAAACCACGAAGTTTGTTTTTGTATTTTTCCTATTTTTTGGTTGGTTGTTATCAGTAACTTTTTAGATCATGCAAAATGTTGGAAACTAAAAATGATATCATTTTAAAAAAATTGAACTCATGATATCATTAATAATTTGCACTTATAGTATGTACATTTCGATACCATCAATTTTGAAATTAGGCAATAATAGGAGGCATTAAACAGAAAAAATGGTTCATTTTGTAAGCTTTTAAAGTTTAAGGAGAGACTTAAAATTTTGGAACAAGTTCAGATTATAATATATGTATATTAAATTCACCAAATTGTTTTAGTTTTGATGTTAGAGCAAACCATAAAAGGAACTTACAGTCTTAATCAATGAAATCACCTTTGAACTAATCAAAAGAATTGAATTTATATGCATACTAGAGTGATACACTCGCTTCGCTTCAGATATATATATTTTAATAATTTTAGTATATTTTTTCTTTTTGAAAAATTTATTTTGTCGATTGTGGAGTCTGAACTTAAACCGTACACTTTGTTTCAAAGTGTATTTGCCACTAACAAATTTCTTAATCATTTATTAAAATTAATTTTAATGTTAATTTCATAATTTTATATGATATACAAATGATCCATATATATATATATATGGACTTATATAGGCTCATGTTAGAGTAATATAATGAATTTCGAAATAACAAATATCAAGTCTGCACGTTTGTAAATAAAAGAAGTTAACAAATTGTTATATTAAATAAAAGGAAATTTAGAACATAAGAGCTAGGCAGCGAGATAATTGCCTGCAACCTAACACATAAAAATAAATAGTACACTTCAAAAAATTTAAGATAATAACCATATAAGTGAATTGTAAGTTAATTTTGTACAAAGTTAATAATACAACTTGCCTGCTTGTAAAGGAGTCCATAATATAATGCAACATTTTATGAATATATTTCAGCAATTAAAATTTGGGATCACACACAAAATCATGTATTATTTATATATTTATAAATCATCTTGTTCAAACTCTTATTGATTAATATTTCAGGCTGAATCAAACATGGTGGATTAAATCCTTGCGAAAACTTATTTACATATTTATAACTTAATCTATTTCAAAAATTCAAATAGGAATTACATTGATCTTTCAAAATAGTAGATACAAAATCAATTTTCGTATGAAAATAACTGATGGCTAAAATCAGAAATTTTCACCATATTTCCTAATGCTTGGACTTGGGAGTTTTCCATTTTCTTCACATCACCTTCTAAAATGTCCTTAAAAATGCATCTAGATTCACTTCAATAGAGTTTTGCATTGCTGCAAATGAACCAAATAGTTCGAATATCGTTCAAACAATTATTACAAAAATAAATATTTTGCATTTGAACATATTCTTATATTTCAATTCGTGCTATTACGATATTAGAGTTTTTGACTAAAAGAAATGCATAATTATTTCATGCATCCAGTCCAATAAGTTAAATGTTTCTATAAATTTGCTTATACAGTGTTCATTGTATCATACACGGTGTCATTATAATTTGTATTTTCTGATTTACTTGGAATATGTTCTTTGCTTACATGTTTGGTCAATGAATTGGAATTTTAAACCTTCCTTTCGAATGAAGTGCGGATAGAGTTGATGAGAATATCAGCAAGGAATGAGATTTAAACTTGCAATAATGTTGAAGAAATGATTTTGTACTTATAACAAGTACAAATCAATATCAAATTTAAGGTTTAAATGGTCCTGAATTTGTTATTTGCTCAATTCTGAACTTTTTATTATTTAATATATGATGTTTATAAATAATGTCATGATTTATATACGAAACTGTATGTTGAAGCAATGTCTTCTTCTATTAGCTATTTCTATTTTTATCAGTTATGTATATAGGAATGCACTTTTTGTATTAGTTCGTCCATTTGGTCAATATACACTTTACAATATATTGTGCATTTACATTATTTTATTTTTTAATTTCTATCTTAATATGTTGCAGGATTAACAACAATTCATTCCATCAACCTACCCACCACTATATTTGTTGTGTTTGTTTTTTAATTTTGTACACCACCGTACAAATATTTGTTGTGTTTGTTTTTTTAATTTTGTTTACAAGTTACAACTTTTGTACTCTTTTGACAACTTTCATTCTCTCCCCTTAATGTAATGTTCAAACTATTGAGGATGTGTTATAATAATTGATATTCTAAAAAAAAATTATAATTATTTGTAAAGTATATATATTGAACTAAGTTAGAAAGATCAACATTTATATAATTTCGAAGCAACGCAAGGGTATGTTGGCCCTAACAAGATCAGAATCACGTAGAGGGGGTGAATAGGTGTCTAAATCCGAATTTAAGTTTTTAGAGAAACTTAACTCAGAATCCAATCTCTTCAGAGTCAGAGGCAAGCTTTAGGAAAGCGCTTCTGAGAGAGAGATTCTGCCTCCATGCAATTTCTGTCTTTTAAGCAACATAAGTTCTGTTTGACAGAGCTTCTGGATGGTCTTCTGAACAAAGACAGTGAATTTAAAGAGCAAACTGTTTCAGCACTAGATATAAAGCAAATGCACATAAGCAAAATAATAAGTTATAAAGAGGGAGAAAGAGATTCAGGAGGTCATGAGGGAACAGTTCGATTTATCCAGGTTCGCCACAGAAGTCTTGTTAGCACCCATTTTTTACCGGCTCAAAAAGCATGTTTTTCTGTAAAAATAAATTTATTTGACCTAAAAATATATGCATGTTATAAATACACTTTATATTTGCCTCCTTTTAATAAATTACACTTATTATCTAAACGATTCTCAATTTGATTAGAATATAAGATTTTATCTCGAGTTAAGTAAAAATGATGTTTTTAATTTCAAATTATCGTGTCGATAGACATATCGAATATAATTTACTGAAGTTAATACATAATTTAAACTTATTACAATTTTTGTTCGAGAGATATTTCAGTTATTCTAGATATATTAAATTCTACATAATTTAAAATGAATCGTACTTTATTAATCAAATTTAAATGTCATTTAGTTCTAATAAACTCTATTCATTTTATCTAATTTTACATTTTAGTTTATATTATTGACAGATACAGTGACCTAGTCCAAGTCAAAGGTTCAGATCTCAAGACAAGTGCGGGTGCCGGTCAAATTCAACAATCAAATCAAAATCCAAATTCAAGTTCAACGGAATCCAACTCCATTCCAGCTCGGGTTTAGTCAAGATTCAATTCAAAGATCCAATTTAACATCCAAGTTCAATTCCCGAACTTCGAAGACATGTCTAAAACTCTCAAGTCAAGATTCAATAATTGAAGCCCAACTCAAAATATCAAGTGGTTCAAATTACAGTTCTAAGGCCATTTATTTCATTCCAACATTGAAGTCAATTTCCAGCAAGACAGCAAGTAATTTCGGCCCATCAAGCCCGTAGAGGCCTATAGCTAAATTCAACAGGATTTGGATTGAAGGGAGCCCAAGAGCCCCCGAGTCGGATTTGCAAATATTCTAACAAGATTTAGATCAAGATTTTGGATGGATTTTAGATTAGATTTTATTTGATAAGATTTGATCATGGATCGACTTCTTTCCTAAATCTGATCTCAAATTTTTGCTTAGGAGTTAAGCAGACTTGGCCTGTAAAAAGGCTTACACTTATTGTGAAAGGACACTTCTCCATTGGTGGGAATTCTATACTAAATATACACAAAATTCTATCTATTCTTTTATATTCTTAAATCTCTTCACATTTCTAGAATTCTATGTCAATTTAAGCTATTCATTTATGCTTCTATTTTTGTTTCAGTTTCTATTAAGATCTCATTTACTGCTTTTTATGTTAAAACCACATAATAGGCTACGTTTTCAAACAAAGTACTTTTGATTGGAAATAAAAGCCAAAAATTTGTTGATTCTAAACAGTTTTCTGATTCATTAAAAACGGGTTTTTGTTTGACTCAGAAAAATAATTCGATAATCAAACTTGATTCCCTCACTTGTTGGCTCTACTCAAATCCATTAATGTACACTTGTTTTACTTTACAGATTACAGAAAATCAAAAACCAAACTTGAAACTAATTATTTTACAGTCATCCCAAATGAAATTAACTAACACCAATTACAAGTTAGCTTTTTTTTTTTTCCTTTTATGCCCTTTATAGGTACCTCCGGCAATCAGTAACCGGAACCGGCTACTGTTCACCGCCGCCGGCAACTGCTGATCGCCGTCAGTTTGCCTCTGGCAACTGTCCGAATCATCTCCGGTCATCGGAAACCTCCTGCCACCGTCCAGCCTCACCGAAACCCCCCTGAAATACCCAAATAAACCACAAAAAATCAGAAATATGAATAAAACTAGATCCAGATCTACAAAACTGATTCAACGAAACAAAGAGGAAAGAGGAACGGGAAGAGATTCTCACTTTGAAACGGACCCGGCGTCAGTTTCCGCCGTCAGTTTGTGGATCTATCACTTCCATTTGATCTTGTTGATGCTCCGTCCACCGCGGTTCCGTCGCCGGTGTACAGTTTGTCGCTAATGGAAAAGCAGAAAACGATGAAAAGAAGAAAGGAAGGCAGCCGAGTAAATGAGAAGGAAAAGCAGATTGACGGAGGAGCCAATGATAAGCGGCGGAGGAGAAGAGATCGCCGGTTTGATGAAGAACAAAGAAGGCGAAGAAGAGAGGTCGGCTGCTCTAAGGGAGAAGAAAAAAATGAAAATGTTGCACTAATTAGGGTTTTCGATTTAAATACCTTGTTACAACCCGACCTTCACAAAACGGATCCAGACCGACCCGTATCAGTTCCGATCCAATCTTCCCTCCTAATCTGTCCAGCCCATGGACTTAGGCCCAGGTACGCTTTTAGTCCATTTCTTAATTACTTAACTTGGTTGTTTAATTTAAGCTTTTTGATTATTAAATTTCGTATGTAATTGCTCCACATTTCATAAATAGTGATTGATAGTTAATTTTTGTAACAACAAGCAAGTATATCACGTCTGTTAGTTCTAATTTTTGTTAAGATTACCGTTAGTTAATATGAGAAGTAATTATGATAATTGATTGTATAAGTTTCGTCTTAGCTAATTAGTTGCTGTTTAAAATTTATTAAATTAACTTGAATAAATAATAAGTAACGAATGTACATACGCATAGAATTTATCGTTCCATTAGGATTGACACATATTAATAAACTAGACGGTTACCCGCGAGATGCGCGGAATTTACTTATTGTTTTATTTTTCGTTCAAACCAAATTTTGTTAGATCAACTTGTGTTTTACATTTTTATTAATAGTTCAACTCGTTTCAAAAATAGTTCAGCTCATAATGTTGATGGCAATCTTTATGTTTTTATATCTTTATTAATGATTTCAAAATTATTGTTATTTAGGAGAAAAACAATGTTATTTATTAATGATTTCAAAAGAATTTAGGAAGCCCAAACAATTAAATAAGAAAACCTAATTTATTTAATTCTTTAAAAAAGAAAAAATTAACTATCTCAAAGAAAGTCTATTAGGCTCTCTTCTTTTTGGTTGAAATAAGTTCAATTATACTGAACTATTGACCGAATGTCTAATGAGTTTTGCTGAATTTGTTGAACTGAACTGTAAAAAGTTGAACTGAACTGTAATATGATAAATATAAGTCAAAAAGAGCATGGCCTTACTCCGAGCAACTTAAAATGAAATCAAAAACCAAAAAGAATCAAATGCGCCTACATATATCAAATAGTCCCAAAAGCTCCAACATTACAACAATTATGTCGTAATATGCACACAAATATGTATGAAAAAAGTAACTCTTCCAAGTTGCATCTTGCTACAGAGCATTGGTCTGCAACACATATAATGTACACATTAGTAACTCAATTTTGTCTGAGTCTTTTCATAATATTGTCTGCAAATTAACTTGATCATATCTTCTTTAGCAGAAAAATAAAACATAAACGCTTAATAAACTCCAATCGATTTGAAATTGAAAACCGAATTTATAAGTAACGACGTAATAAACCTCTAGAGAAATCAAGATTTATTAGGTACAAAAACCATAAATGTAAAAGAAACAAAAACATTAAATATAGTAATCAGGAAGTCACTACATAACCTCTACATCCAGTCAATAGTACTATGGAGAAGAGAATCAGGAAGAGTTGGCACAAAGGAAATTCATGCCATTAATTAATCATTGAGATTCTTCGTATCTATACAATGAGAATAGAGGGAAAATAGAACCATTACAAAATTGAGAATATTTCCCAAATGTGGTTATCGCAGAAAATGACAGAAGTGATCACAACCATGGGAAACAACTGCAAAAGATAAGTGAACAATAACCATTCTCCAAATGTGTAGCAAAATAAGTAACAATCAAGTGAATCTGGAACATAATCAAAAAGCAAATCAATTAACTTACTTGAGAAAAATACGATAAAGAATGTATACGGTCAACCAATGCGTGCCAAAATAGTTCCAGCAGCAGATGTAAGAGGAATCATAGATAGATGGTAAAACAGTTGAGAAAGACAAATCAACACTACAAGGGAAGGAAAGATAAGTTACTTCAGATTGGAATCAATGATTGATATGTATAAAAAAGTTCGGAATATGACTAAAGCTTCTAGTGAGATAAAGTTACTTTGAAATCTCTGAGTTCCCACTGCTATAAGAATCATTTTATTCGAATGGAGAGCAATAATCTGAAAAAGAAAAAAAAACAACAAACGTTATCAATCTAAGAGGAAAACACAAAATGAATGAAATTAGTTTTGCACAAATTTAACCAATTCAAGAGGTACCTTTTCTTCTCGTTTAGGTCCTGGTAAGAAAGAAATTGAAATCAGAAAGCCCACTAATCCACGAATAAATCAATAATCTTTTTAATTTTGTAAATCTAAAATCCTAATTTTACAAATCATAGTTCAAAGATTAAGGAAAATACCTCCTTACTTTCTGTATCTCCATAACAACTGGTGTTTATATCAATCAATATGAGAAGAGATGGAGTAAGAGATGAAATCTGTGATCCTCATGGAGCAAATTAATAGAGATGGCGCTGGAACAATTTCCATGGAGGAGTTATTTGATGGATATGTCGTTATCAAAGAACTCCAAAGGTCTGAGATGAAAAACGTTACAACTTGAATTAATACAAATCCATGGATGTAGGAAATTAAAAGAACAGGAGAAATATGAAACCTAATACAAAGGGGAGAAATATTTGATAGAAAGGAGGCATATCCTAGTGACACCTCACCATATTTGCTGACATGGCAACATTTTAAACAACAACATTGCTCAGCTTTTATTTATTTAAAGATTAGCATGCCCATACATGTTAGCACAATATCGTCTTAACTTTAAAATTTAGTTAGCCAAATTCTAATATGTAATATGTTAACTGTTAGATTAATTTCACAAATAGAGTAAATTTTTATTAGTAGCTACAATTAGTAATCTTAATTATATTCTTCGTGTAAACAATTTTAAATGTTCGATAGTTACAACGTAAAAAAAATGAGATTAGTACTTTAAGAATAAGAATGTCTTTTCTGAAAAATAATAACGAGATTGTTAATTCCGTCAAGTTTCTAAACAGTATCACCTGATTTTATCGAGTTAAAACAGTTTGTTTACGTCTATGCTATACACGTGAACTAAACCCCTTTTAATAATAATAATATTTTCTAAATATAAAAATGGCACGTTCACTTCTATATGTGAATCAAGTCTTGATTGGGGTGTATTGTATTTGGATTTTGAAAGACTTTTAAAGTCTATTAAATTCTTGAGATATTCAATTGAGATTCATAGGGAGTATATCAAAGTCTAGAAGTATTCAATATGGATTTTAATTGACTTTTAAAAAGTCTATAAAAGTTTAGTGTATTCAATTCTAACTTTTGTAAAGTCATTAAAAGTTACGAGGTATTCAAAAAGTCATTGGATTTTGAATTTAATTGACATTTGTAGACTTTGTATGACTTTTTCTTAAATCTTTTGAGAATTGTTAACAAAAATTCTCCACCCTCTACTCTCGAGATTTCAATGAAATTAACCAATTTTTTTCTATTCTTTTTTTCATGGCCGCATATATCAAAAAATAAAATAAAATTTGAAACCAAGAAATAGAATAATGATCCAACAAACAGTAATCAATCCAAAGCTAAACAATCGTAATAAAACCAAAGGGCAAGCTTAGCTAACGAAGAGGTCCTAGCTAGAAATAATTCAACATAATATTAAGCAGAGCTACACTACCCTAAGCAAAGGCAGTAGAATTAACAAAGACTTGTAAAGTTGAAGAACATGACATGAAACTTTTTAGATCAGTCTTTGGTTGTTTTCTTAATGAGAGACTTGTGGATGTGATTCCCTTCACCTTCAGATCCTTGCTTGCATTTCCAGCCAAGTACACTGCTGTTGTTGCTCCAACCCTTCCATTTGCAGCAGTCCTTGTTTTCAGATGCCTATGGATACGGCCTACGGGAAACTGAATACCGGCACGAGAAGATCGAGAAGTAGGCTTCTTCTTGTCCTTATCCTTGTTATCAGCAGTAGTTTTGGCATCCAAAAGCCCCGTTCCTCCTTTCCCGGCCATACTTTACTGAATTTGAGAGATTATGAGGTGTCATTAAAATCTATTAATTTCTACAAAAGTCCTTAAAACTCTATAAAAGTCATTTCAAAAGAAGTCTATGAAAGTCATTGATAAATTTATAAACTCTATAAAAATCATTAAGAATCCATAAAAATCCATAAAAATCATTGATTTTTAAAATCCGGAAACAATACACCCCCTTAATAACATTTAATAATCTTTTATTTTCACAATTCCTTTTAGTATAGATGTTATAGATGCTAATTGGACGATCTTTCTAAAAACAAAGTTGTGTTTGTGTTACACACACGACTGCAATAAATTCGATTATACTGTAACCATTTCAAACATCGTGAAAGTTCAGACTCTTCACACGAGGTTATGCCATAATCGCGTGTACGATTATGAGACTGAAACACGACAAAAGATATAATTATTTTAAACTTATCAAATACAGTTATGTAATAACTATGTATCTTTTCAAAACACCGAACATGGTTATGTAATAATCGTGAACATTTTCAAACCACACGTAAATGGTTATGTGATAACTATATAAGCAGCATTTCAAAAGACATCGCAATTTCTTTTTCATTTCATGATTGTCCTTATTCCTCCATTTCAAGATAAACGTGTCTGAGTTTTCACTTTTCAAGTTAGTGAAATGACCTCTATGGAGCTGCTTTTCTGGGGTAATTACGAATGTGTCCTCCAATCATAAATGAAACTCAAATGTTGCAGTTCAAAGAGAAGTTCTGAGTGGTTTAAAGCTAAAGTCTTAGTATCAAATTTTGTTACAAAGTTTTCTAATCATATTCGTCAAGTTTAATATCAAACTAGAAGTAACATGACCGACCGCGTAAGTCATAGCATCAAATTTTGTTACAAAGTTTTCTCAATTGTTATCATTTTCTAAACGTTCAGCCTGAATTGATATGGTTTTATACGTTAGTCATATTTTAATACGTTTGTACGAACTAACAATGTTAGACTATTTTATTACCTTATGACTTTATTATTTTGTTTAAATATTAACGTAGATTGAATTGAATTAGGGGTAAGAGGAATGGAGATTGAGGGGAAGTTCGTAAAGTTCACGGCAATCGAAGTTTATTTAGAGGAGGAAGCAAGGTCGTTGTTGACCGTTAAGTGGAAGGGGAAGAATGTTGATGAATTGACAAATTTCGTTGAGTTCTTCAGGGAGATCGTTACTGGTATATTTATTCACTTTGATCTAGCAGAATCTTTTTTTGGATTATTTGTTTGTTTTGATTTTAGCATAAAATTTAAGAATTTAAATGGCATAAATCATTATTAATGGACATTTAAGTAGTAAGTATAGTTGGTTAATTACACTCGTAACGCTTAAACTTTCAGTATATTTTCATTATTAATGCACGCACAAAATTTTGAGGATCACTTACAAAGTTCAATAACTTCACATTTCAATATTCCTTACATACGTTTTGAATTGATATGCACATACATGACAATACATTAAAAGAAATGCTTAGACCGTGTCGCTCTAAACTAATGCTGCAATTTATGATTGTGAATATTTATTGATAACAAAAACCAAGTAGAGGGATACAAACTTCATTATTCTTCCAAACATTTATGTAACACAAAACAATATAATTCAAAATGGGGATTATTCCCTCTGCCACTTGTGAGCTGTGTAAAACTGCTCCTGAAACTCTTGCTCACCTTTTCTTTGATTGTCCTATTACTCGAGCTATTTGGAGATATGTTGCTGGAAAATGCATGCTTGCTACTGTTAATATGAATTTGTGGCAAATTTCTAGTTGGTTATGTCGAAAAGCTGCTGGGCATTCCTTGCTTTCTCAGATTTGTAGATTCGCTTTTACTTCTACAATTTATCATATTTGGAATGCTCAGAATCGTTTCTATTTGCAACAAGAAGTTTTTGATAGTGCTGCTATAACTAGAAGCATTTTGTTTTCTGTTAAGTTAAGGGGAACTTTGTATAAACAAGCGCATCTGTATAACTGGGCTGGGTGGGTTTAATAGGTTGTGTTTTTGCTGTTTGTCAACAGCTTTGTTCTTGGTTGTGTTTCTTTGATTTGGTGGAATAAAATTTTCTTTATTGATAAAAAAAAATAAATATAATTCAACACATAAAAGAAAGCATTCAAAGTCTCTAAATTATTAAAATAGCAATCACATGTTTTATGTGTAGTTAATTACTTCATTGACACAGCTAGGAAGCTTTTAAAGATACATATGAAATGGAAAATGGAATGTTGAGACTATGCAATGCCAGGAACTTTCATTTACCTCTGCAGCCTCGTTTTTTGGACAAATAACCCAAAAATACACTTCAAATCATTGGGATACTACAAAACTGAGAATTGGACAAAATATGTAATTTGAATGGAACTTTGAAAACCAAAGTAAACGAAACTAAGAAATAAAACTCACTTAGATACTGTAGATGACACTGATTGTGGCAGGTCATGTATTAGAAGTCACAACTCCGCACGAAGAAGGAATCGCTGCAAGGAAAAGGAACCAAAAAACGCGGAGCAAAGTAAAATTCAAAATCAAATATATATGGAATATTAAAAACATAATCCGACTTTGGGCCTATGAACATGTAATCTACTTTTACCTTCACTCTACCCATTCTCTTCGATCCCTTTGTTTTCCTCCTCTATCGCGATTCTTCCGCTCTTCTTAGCATATTCATCTATAAATAAAAGGGACGACAAAATACCTCAAATATGAGGAGGTGGATGTGGAGATGGAGGCGGAGGAAATTAAAGAAAACAAAGAGCAAGTGCCACCATAGCAAGCAACACATGAAGAAAACGGCAATCCTTATTCTGGATTTAAATGATCAAATACCCAAAATACATGGGTTGTTAGTTCTTTTAGACTCTTAGATTAAGATCTAACGGTCACTGATCAACTACAAGTTGGTCATTGACCAAGAGATTGAAACTCATATATATGTTATACCATAGTTAATTTATGATATACATAATTTTGCAATAATTATGCTATAGTAACTGTGCTAAGCTCAGTTTATATCTATTATAATGACTTAATGCACATGCAACCCTCTAAACTTGCATCTTTTGGTCATTTTACTCCCTTATTTTAAGGGACATCCATTTTACCCTCCCAACTGTTCAAAAGTGGTACTCCCTCTATTCTTTTTTATATGACGTTTTGGGTTTTTCAATTTGTTCTTTTTTATATGACGTTTTGCATTACCAATGCACTTTTGTCAATAGTTTTCCAAATACACCATTATTTATGATAAGAGAGATATTAAATAGTTAATGCAAATAAGCCTTAAACATTAAAGATGGAGGAGATTTTGCATAGGAAATTGTGATTTGGAAGATAATTATCGAGGATAATTTAGTCATTCTATTACTATAATTAATGATTCCTTGGTTTTGATGAACAACCTTAAAAGACATATAAAAAAGAATGGAGGAAGTACTATGTAACCCCTAAACTTGCATTTTTTTGGTCATTTTACCCCTTCACCTTAAGGGACTTCCCTTTTACCCCCTCAACTCTCCAAAAGTGGTACTATGCGCCCTGAATTTCTCAACTCAATGAAAAAAAAGGAAGATTGTACAACACTCGCTACAATAGTTGAATTTCGTAGAACACGTGGTAATGAATTTGGACATGTCATCATTTATAATTAAATGAACAAAAAAAACACTTTTGATTAACTTAAAAACATCTTAAATTTAAACATATCAGCATTTGTAATTAAAATGACAGAAACATAAACATAATATTACAAATAAATTATTGTAAACCATTACATATGCTCCTCTGCGGATTAATGTGGAATTTGTCGGGAATTATTCGGAAATAATTCAAATTTTGAGTGCTTAAACGGGCTAAACTGTCAAATCCATCTAAATCCGATACTAAATTTTGAGTGTCTGGATAGCCTTTGTTTACAACAGTACTTATTTAGTAGTATTTAACACTAAATTTTATAGAAATTATCTTTTGATTCTTGAACTTAATAATTTTAAAATCATTTGGTGTTTTTATATAGAAAGTTATATATAAACAATATTTCTAAACAAATTTAACTTTTACAAAATTTGAGATAATTATCGATTAGTTTACTTGATAAAATTTAATAATGAACTACTCCTTCCGTTTCATAATGTTTGACGTTTTGGAGAAAATATTTTTTCTAAAATGTTTGACGTTTTACACTTCCCAAGAAGCATTAAATGAACTTTTTCCAACTTTGCCCTTATGATGATTGGGTAGAAATTTGTAGAGTCAGTTTAAGCATTAATTATTAGGGGTAATATGGTCATATCATACTCCTTTTAGTGCTAATTATTGAGTTTCTTAATATGTGTGTAGAAACCTTAAACGACAAATATTATGAAACGGATGGAGTATTATGTTATTATGTTAAGGTGTCATGAATATAATATTAAATTTAGAAGTTCATGGGTGACAATGAGAGTAGAAACAAAGTTCATAACTATTGCTGTAATTTACCAAGTATTATTTTATTTTTTATTTTTAGAAAAATTTACCAAGTGTTATTATTTGTTTTTTTTATGGCCGGTAGTGCACTAATCCATGCAATTTAAGTGGAGTTAGTATGGTGTGCATACGTACACGACAAGTTCATAGACCTCCTGCAACATTTAATTATCATTGCTCTATTACCAACAGCTTCGTATTATCTAATCATAGCAGAGTCATGATGTTCATATGACATATTAAGAAATTTGTTATTATTAAGAAATATGTTAGATAACGAAATGTTTACAACAAAGAGACCAATTACATGAGTAAAGTACCATATATAAGCAAAGTCATCTTTGCAATGTAAAAAAGTAAACTTTTTTCCACAAAAGGATAGCTCTGCTGCAGATTCAAGGGAGATGAATTTTTCGCACATAGTTTGTCTAAATCATGAGGAAATGACTAAAAAGGGCCGTTCAAAGGTATAATTGGAAAACATTGGAAATTTATTCAATTTCAAACTCACGTTTAAAGTCTTTATATAGATATTCATATCCAAAAACTGATACATGGTGCAAAAGTACTCTCATTAGCTAAACATTGACCAAACTATAATATCCAAAACATTAATTAATATATATGTCCAAAATTTTTTAATTTTCAGTCGAGCTACTAAATTGGTTTTTCTGCAACAAATATCGGGATGGAACATCCTTGAACTTTGGCAATTGGGTAGTTCGCTTTGCTAATTTAGGTGGAGATCTCATGTTCTTTTTTATGTTAAATGGATGGTCCCTCCCATCTTGCACCTGTTTATTTGAAGTAGTAGAAACTCATTAGAATGAACAAAAGTTAATTGAGAATATATAATTAAGTCAAAGAATGCAACAACAAAACCTTAATTTACCTTTATTGGTCTTTCAAATCCTGTTGACATGTTTGTGGTATTCAATGGAACCTCAAAAAGTTGATTTTCAATATACTCCCTTTCATTGCCATTGTCATTTCTTGGCACCTAAACATACGCCAACACCATTTTCTTAGTCAATTTTACAAATGAACTTCATTTGCAAAATTATTAAATTAAGCAACAAGAACACCTAGAATATGCATACCTGTAAATCCATTCCAGCCATTCATATGCATCACTGTTTTTTGCTTTCAACGCGTCAAGTGCCTTAGTTAGCTTCTGAACATAGGTGACCCTCGCACAATTCCACAACAATTCTTTAAGTAGTTTTCCTTTAAACCGTTCTCTAAAATTGGTGTAAATATGACGAACAAAATGTCGGTGCTCAGCTTTGAGGAACAAATCATGAAGAACCCTTATTAATCCCTTTTAAGAACACACACACACTATATATATATATAAACAACTTTGTACTTAAATCTTGGAAGTTGTAGCAAAGAGCATATACAAAAACAAAAAAGCAGTGATAAATAATACAGTGAACTTAGAATCACAAGCAAATAAAAAAATGTCATACCTTTTGGCGGTCACTCATGAAAGTAATCTCTGAATTATCATATAGGTTCAAATCACGACCAAGTAATGAAAGAAACCAAGTCCAAGTTTCTGTGCTTTCAGTCATAACCGCAGCCCAGGCTATTGGATATATACAATCATCGGGATCAATTGTCACTGTAGATAACAATTGACCACCATACATTCCTTTTAACCAACAACCATCGATGCATACTAGTGGTCTTCCACACTTTCTAAAACCTTCCTTCAATGGTTGTAGACATACATAAAACCCTTTGAAAACACCCATATCTCGCCATAGCTGAATAGTTGAGCCAGGATTTGTCTGTTCAATATCTTTCTGATATCTGAGTATTTTGGCGTACTGCTCTTTTTCTTCACCATTGATCCATTTTCTTGCAAAAACCCTCATTCTCCTTGCTTTTTCTCTTGATATTGTCAAAGATAATTCTGTTTGAACCACTTTCATAATCTCATTCGTTGACCACTCTGGATCAGATTTGAATTCCTCATAGTATTTCTTAGCGAGCCACGCTGATTTTGCTTGGAAGTTCTTGAAAACCTTGCTACAAGTGTGTTGCAAATTGATCGACTTTATTTGCACGGTTTTATCTTTTTTGGACACATGGGAAGCGTGGATCTTGAAATAGCAAGGTGGTTCATCCTTGTAATGGAAGCAATGACATCTGCATCTGACAGCATCATTCCATGGAAAACAAATCTCGTACATGTTTTTGATAGACCAATTAACGCACACAATCTTGAATTGGTTAACATCTCCAAACAACATACTCAATTCCAAATGAGGATTATAAAAGTCACGTTCTATATTGAATTCAGAAAATTTGGGTTTCGAATCTTCTTCAGAATTTGATGCAGTATGCAACTCATCAGATGGTGCATATTCTGATTCTCCATCTGATACTTCATCGAAAACTATTGGCTTTTTTCCTTCACTTTTCTCACATTTATACGGTTTGCCTTTTGAAGTAGATGCTTTACATTCCCCCTCCCACACCTTTTTCTTAGAAGCTATGTCTGATATGACATCATTGTAATCGTCATCTCCATAGGGGATATTGTAATCTTCATCAACAAGCTCTTAATTATTTTCTGGTACAGGAAAAATGTTGTTAACTCCAATCGCATCTACACCACTAATATTTTCTACATTCTCATCTTCAATATCAGCTTCATAATGTACATCATTCTCAACAAATGACCTCCTAGCAGCCGATGATTCATCAATTTACCCCTCCTTCCAATTTCGAGTCTCATATTGAGCTATTGTTCCGTCTAATTGTTCGCCAATTTCACTTCTGTACTCTTCAATTTCCAAATCAATCCATCGACCATTATCATCTTTTACATCATTGACACAAACATTAAGCATTTTATCCTCACCAACATCTAAGCACATTTCGAACAACTGACCATCTGCTTTCATGTCTTTTAATCTGTTTTTTTGACTATCTTTTGGTGAGTATACATACTTAACTCACCCTTTTGACACCAAGCCGATACAACCAAATATCCATCATATCTAGACTGAGATTCGTAGAATGACACCAATCAAATAGACCGACTTCATTTGAAGTATATTGTGTTCCCTTTATCTCACAATTCCACTAATGCTTCAAAGTGAAATAATCTTCCCCCGAATCTGCAGATCATAAATGAAACAATAAAAAAACAAATAAAATAGAGAAACAATCAGATTATGCAGAATTTCAATGTAGAATTTCAAAACAACATATCATCAAAATGGAATGGACACCAAAGATTAATGTTGATTTTCTGTCAAATAATATGTTTGTCCTTTTTTTAATCTCCACTAGAACACTAATGACAATGTAATAGATTTATTTTCTAGCTATTGAGCTTAATAGCAAACAAAAATGTCATATTTAGTGAGAGACATGTGGACAAGACAAAAAAAAAGAAAACATATACATATAAACAAAATCACACAAACACTGATAACTCGGATAGATTAATACCGTATATTGGGGGTCCACAAATGGAGGTTCTAAGCAACGGAGTCCACATTGAAAGCACGGACCACTCTCACAACTCTGGCTCCACAAATTTGAAAAGAATTGGTAGATAAAAAAATTTAGGGTTTCAAAATATGAAGAACGACATGGGGAAGAAGGAGAAGAAGAGTCACAAATTAGAGTGAAAGCAAGACCAATTTTCGGTGATTTTGAAACAACTCGTTTGCTATCAAAGGGAAGAACTGGAGAAGAAGAACCAAGTTAAGAAGTTTTGGACTTTAGGGATTTTTTGCAGTTGTCGGTTTCAATTTGGAGATTTACATATTGTAGATACCCATTTTTGTCCGGCACAATTTTTCAATTTTTAATAAAATTACTTATTGTAGATTTAAATATAAGGTTTTATCTTGAAACAATACATTATGGCAAAAGCTGTGCTTTTAACTCAAAATTGTTGTAGTCTCAAGAAAATTGATGAAAATGTCAAATTAAACTCAAAATATAACTTACTGAATTTGACGCACAACTTTAGCTTATTATGAATTTTACTCGAGATACATACCTATTATTTTGGATAGATTTAAATTCAACGTTTAAACTCTAACTAAATTTGTTTCTTTAAATTACAGGAAAAAATAAAATGTAGACAAAGTTGTCCGCGTGCAGATAATATAAAGTCAAAGTCCAAGGAAGGTTCAAGTTCAAGTTCAAGTTCAAGGACCAGGTTCAAATCGAATAGACCATCGAGTTCAAATTTGTCAAAAAGGAATTTAATTAAGGCTCGATGCCTGCCTCAAGTTCATATCCGCGTCAAAACTGAATCTAATCCAAGTTCAAGATGAAGGCCAAAGTTAAGCATATTCAACTTGAAAAGATCGCTGAGAACTAAACGTGGTTATCTGAAGCAACAAGCAAGTTCTAGACGACTGCAAGAAGTGAGCCGATAACCCAATCAAGGCTTATTTTCTCCTGTTAAATACATCTAGGCCAGTCTGGTTCAAATCGAACTTCAGTTAAACAAGATCATCAAACTAAGTGGAATCCAATCGGTCATAAGAGACGAAGATAAGAGACGACCACGAAAGGACAAACATAAGAGACGGGCACAAGAAGACGATTTTAGATTTTAGATAGATTTTTGGTTAATCTTTCCCTTGTTTTAAGCCCTAAATTGAGGACTCTTTTCCTTAATTTAAGGAACAATTTTGCCTATAAAAAGAGGCACATTCGTTTCGAGTGAATGGTCAGAGGTTGAAGAAGTATGATGAAGGGTCGAGGGTAGTCGAAAGGCTACACATTGATGAAGTGCCCTGAGGGGGAAGGACAGTCTCAAGCTATTTAGACTATAAATTTAGCGCTTCCAGGAGGCAACCCGATGTTTTTGTGCTTTTTAATATTTTAGATGTTTTTTATTTTTCACTTTTCAGATGAATTCTCTAGTTTTGGGTCGAGTTTTGGACCTCGGGTTTTAATTTTAGCGTTTTTTTTTGGATTTTCACGGGATTGGTAAGTTGCGTCTCGCCGAGACACATTTATGTCTCGACGAGACATAAGTTTGTCTCGCCAATGCGTGTAACGGCTAGTCAAACTAGTTGTTACACTACCGTTGTCTCGGCGAAACACTTATGTGTCTCCCCGAGACAACTATCGGATCAGGCCCCTGATGCTTGATCCGACCTATAAATAAGGGGTTTCACCCCCTTATTTCTTCCCACCCTTCTTTTATTTGCTCTCTTCTCTCTCTCTCTCTCACTAGAATTGCTCTCCATCTATCTCTCTAAACCTCCTTACTCTCTCATCTTTTCATCTCCTTCTTTAATTTTTGCTGATCCTCTTGGTGATTTTTGTTGCTTCTCTCATGGCGGAATCTTCTCGAAGAACCCGTTCTAAGACCGAAGGGCAACGACGTTTGGACTCCCAACAACCTTCTCCTATCCGAGCTCCCACCTATGACGTCGACGAACCATTTCGATTGTCGTCTCTCACGTAAGTATCACTGTCCTTTTCTTTTAAAATCCGCTGAAGATGGGGCTTTGTATACCAAATTCAAGGATTACAAAGTCTCCGTCCCCCGATACTTTGATCATGAATTATTCGAGAAAGCGGGTAAACTTAGAGGGGTTGATGGAATTGATACAATTTTAACTCGAATGGGATGTCGTGCTTTAGATGTGAATCGGTATAAGGTTTATAAGTTTTATTTGGTTGAGATGTACACCACTCTGAGTTTTTATGACAACGCCGTGGGGGAGCGATACCTCTATTATCGGTGTAAGAACACCAAATGCACATGGACTGAAGCTGAATTTTGTGAGGCTTTAGGTTTTCATGTAGGTGAATATGAAAGTTGGGATACCTGGGTAACTAGTAAGAATGTTTGGGTCGAGTTATCGGGGCACCTTGAATGGAAGGCGGGAAAGGTCGCTAACAAGAGTATTAAAGATCCCCGCCTTCGCCTCATCCATAAGTGGGTTGCCATAAACCTCGTTGGCCTCACCAAGGCCGATAAGGTGTCTGAAATTGATCTTTTACTTTTATGGTGTGTAACTCACAACAAACAACCCCGTGTGGAAAATGTGATTTGGTCGGTCATGTCTTTCGTTTCCTCTTCTAAACGTAAATCTTTGCCTTTTGGTCATATTTTAGCTCGCTTGGCTTTTTGTAAGGGTCGACTCCTGCAATTTCAAATGAAGGAGTCCGAGGATTATGTGTTATTCGATATGCAATATTTGTAAAGGGCTGAGCTCCTCCACAAGTCTGGTTTGTGGTGGAAAGATTTTGTGGTTGCAGGTACGGGTTCCTTGCGGGCTAGAGGTGCCGGTTCTTCCCGACCCATGAATATTGATGAGGAGGTAGAGGAGATATTTGGTGAGGAGGATGGTGTCGTCGAAAATGGGTTTTTGGCGGATCGTATAGATGATGTGGAGCGCCATGTCGATGAGTTGACGCATGAGTTTCGTGATTTCGCTCTAGATGTGCGTGGCTTCATGACCGACGTGCGTGGGTGGATGGATCGCCACCCTAGAGGGAGTATTCCTATCCTTTTTCTCTTTTTCACTTTATCTTACCGCTTTGCTTTCGTGCATTTTTTGGAGTAAATGCTATTCTAAAGTGTGGGGAGGGGAAAATATGATAGAATACTTGAGTAACTTTAGTTTTCTTTCTTGTGTGTTTATTTGCGTTTTAGTTTTTGCTTTGTTTAGTTTGTGCTTTGTCGTGTCTTATTGAAAAGGAAAAAAATGTAACCCCTTAGCGAAAAAAAGAAGAAAAAAAAGTGACACCGTAGTAAAAATAAGAGGTTCAATCTCCGTCCCGAGCTTAAATTTACAAGTGTACTCGCTTGGAATCGAGAAGTGTGATAGGAGAGGTTTAGTTTCGAAAAATCAGTTGTTTCATGGAAAAGGAAAGAATGACATGATAATAAACAACCCATGGGACTGTATGCTTAATTAATTGATGAATTGAAGTAAAATCTGATTTCTCCGAGTGTAAAGTTAGTAAACAATATCCTAGGAAGTAATTGGGAGCCAAAAAGTTGCGAAACCGAGATGTAAATTTTTAATGTTCGATGAAACTGGGGCGAATGAGGTGCCAAAGCACAAATTGTACATTATGGGAATGAACGTTGTATATTATGGGCTTAATTTAGACTAGTTACTCCTCTTCCTTCATGTCGATATATGAGGAGTGCAAGAGTAAGGGAATTGTACATTATGGGCTTAATTTAGACTAGTTACTCCTCTGCCTTCATGCCGATATACGCAGAGTGAAAGAGTAAGGGAATTGTACATTACGGCTTTATTTTCATGAATAGAATAGGTGTTCCTCTGCCTTCATGCCGATATATGCGGAGTGCAAGAGCACATGTACAATACTTTTGGTTTCGATTGGTTTAATTTGCAAAGAAACATCTTCGGCTAGTGATAATAATTGTTCCATTGGCTTCCTAAGTCTGCATACCAGCTTTAAATTAGGAGAATGGTTGTTCATAAGACATCTTTCACGAATCATGGGTAAAATAAACAAGTTAGTAACATGAGTTGTTCGCTATTATGTTGCTATTGTTAAGAATCCGAGTTCTTTGGGATTAGATTTTCTGTAGTTGCTGTTCTTCCTTGCTTGAGGACAAGCAAGATTTTCTGTAGTGCTATTTTATCGGATTTTATGTCATTTTGAGTCGGATTTAGTCTTAGTTCTTCATGTATTTGTAGATTTAGGCTATTTCTATGTTTGGTTGCAATTTGATCGTTTTTTCGATCATTTTGTTACTTTTATCTTCTTTTCCCGCACTTGCTTATGACATGATTAGTATTTCAAGGGCTTTGGAGGAGCGTTTGCATCATTTTGGAGCTAGAGGCATTGATTGGGAGCTAACATGGAGCGGAAGGACGTGTCAAATTTGAAGATTTTCCACCTTTGAAGGAAGTTCCAGAGTTGGTCTCGGCGAGACAGTCCTTTTTCTCGCCAAGACAACACTTCTCTCGCCGAGACACACCTTTGTCTCGGCGAGATGGGTGAAAATTTCGTCTTCCGGGCCTCGAATTTCGTGTAAACAAAGGCCCGTCTCTTCCTAATTCATCCCAAAAGACTCCTAATCATCCTAAACAAGAGTTTTTCACCTCCTAGATGACTTCTACACATATATAAGACGTCTACAAGGTGGAAAGCGCGGAGGCGATTATCATTTATCTTTACTTTACAAGTTTTTCATAGTTTTTCAGCTTTTACTTCAGTTTTAGTTTTCAACTTAGGTTTTATTTTCTCGAAGAACATTGTTGGAGCGCTTTCTCGCGTGTTTCTGCTATTGAAGTTGTAATCTTTCGACTTGGGTTCATGATTTCTCTTAAACCTTGTTCTATTGTTATGATTTTCAATACAATTATGCGTTTCATGTCTTCCACTACATCTTTTGTTTATTTTAGTTCAATTATGAACTAACTCCCATCTAATCTAGGATGGGGGTGAACTTGAGTTATGAATATGTTTGAATGATTTAATCGAAGGTTAAATTACGTATTGTGTGATAATCTGTTTATGCATGCTTAATGCCTTAAGATCGAGAGGAGATAGGATTATAGATAGATTTGAGATCGAGAGGAGATAATCTATTCCGAGATTGCATATTCAGACCTTACGTGAGAGATTAGGAGAGCGGCTTTGTGTCCGGGCTACGGCTTAGGCCTTATTCATCACAAACCGATAATGTTTTGCATGACCTAGGTTATATTGCCTAACCAAACTATTAACTCAATGTTTGCAAATAGATTTCGTTAAGTTCTGGCCAAACTTATGTTATTCGTTAGGATGAATACCGTTAACTCACAACATGGAAGTAAACTAAAGGTTAATAGAGTCAAACATAGGAATTACCAAGGAATCCCTCGTCCTGGATTGATTTTCTCCATAATTTCACAATCCAACTTTGTTATTCTTGCTTTTGTCATTATTTTACTTTTAGTCTAGATTTTAGTTAACTCAAACAAATTATTAAACTGGTTACTTGCTGAATAGATACAATAACTTGATCATTTTAGTTGGTTTCAATCACAATCTCTGTGGATTCGATCTCGTGCTTACCAGCATTGTATTACTTGGTGTGAGGTTATACTTAGCCTTATTTGTGCTATATTTAGGGAGCATCAGTCAGCCACGTGGCGTTTATGATTTTAATAGATCGTCCACATTATAGTTCCAGCGTCAAGTGGACACCAAACCGGTGACTGTGACTTTATTGTGGCCGAAATGAAAGTTGAGTGACTTTATTGTCCCATTTTAAAGTTTAGTGACCATGGTGTGACATTAGCCATACTTTAGTGAACTTTGGTGCTTTTTACACGCTAAGGAGTGATTTTAAAGAGTTTTTATTCTCATAATTTTTGTCTATTAAATTGTATTCTTTTTATAGATCACTTTTTACAATCATGAGATTTGGACGCATGACTTCACAAACTTGGTGCTATTTCGTATAATAATAATTAATAATAGTATAATATTTTTTTTAAAATTTTTAATAATAATAATATTAAAAAGTGGAATGCAAATGCAAAATGAATTTTAAATCAAACTTTTAAAAAAAAAAATGTATAACTGCAGTCCACCTTCTTTCACTACAAATTTTCATTATTTAGTTAAGGAAAAAGTACAAATAAAACTCATGTGGTTTCACACTTTTGCAAATAGAGGAATGTGGTTTCTTTTTTTGCAAATAGAGGAACGTGGTTTCAAACGTTAACAAAATCGCGGAATTCCTTAATACCATTAAATAATGATGACGTGGCAAGGGTACCATCGTCTTTTTACTTAAAAAATTAATAAAAAAACTATGTGGTTTCAATTTTTGCAAATAAAGGAATGTGGTTTGTTTTTCTTTGCAAATTTAGGAATGCGGTTTTAAAAATTTTACAAATAAAGGAATGTGATTTCAAATGTTTGCAAATTAAATAATGAATTGAAGAAAGTTTAGATAAAAGGTTTCGATAGACAAAAATTAATAATATTGTAGCTGGTGGTTAATAATCATTGAAATTTCTTTCACTGAAAGTTAATATTATGATTTTCTCATAAATAATGAAATCTAGAGACAAATAGTTTCAATAGACTCACGAATAATAATATTGTAGCTGCAAGTTAATAACCATTTACAAGTCAAATGGATATAAAATACTCAAAATAAAGTCATAGGTGAATGGTAACAACCTTTAACAACTCAATACTCAAAATAACGTCATAGGTGAATAGAAACAGAAAAATTTAAATATTTTTGTGCTTCTTTGATCCTAATGATTGAGCTGTGTTTTGGGCAGCCTACCCAGTCAATTCCGAAGCCCTTTTAAAATTCGTGTAAGTTGAAGCAGGTACACTTTGAACACATTGAGAAACACTCTTTTGAGAACTAGAAATTGTTGGTGCTTGCAGTGTTGATGGATGACTAAGAAGTTGTTGTCTTGGCATTTGAGAAGCAACTTGTCTTTTTGGTCTTCTTGTGCCACCCTACAAACATTAGTATAAATATAAATAGGTTAGATTTAGTATAAAAATAAAAATAGACTTGCAGCTTGTAACGTAAGTCCATAATTTACACTAGCTAGCATTTGAGATACATGTTGTCTACTGGCTATTTGAGATGGTTGCTCTCCAGTTTTCTTTTGTCCACTTGCAGCATATTGGAGATCTTTTCTTGGCCTACCTTTGCTCCTTGATGCGTTACTCTAGAAAACCATATTTCAATAGCATTTAAAAAGTTTATAATTTGGAGCCTATTTTAATTCATCAATATGTATATATAAGGTTGTAAAATAATTTACACTTGATGGAATTTCATTTCCTTGCATAGCTTCTGCGGATTGTGAAACCTTTCTTGAAGTACTTCTTGGTCTTCCTCCCTTATTTTGTGGGCTTGTCTATTGGTCACACATTACACAAGTTAGCTTAAATTGTAAACAAAGTACAGTAACTAAAAGAAGTAGCATTATCATAATTCAAAAGTAATATTACATACCTGAATTGGATTATTCAACCCCATCTCTTTGTACTTTTGTTTTCTCATCCTTCTTTTCCATGTAGTTTCCCCAGTTATAGCTGCTTTGCATCCTCTTGAATTATGCCCTTCCTTTTCATTAGTCTCTTTCTTATCCACTCAAACATGCTTAGAATTGGCATATCTCTAGCCTTTCTAGTGCAGGAGTTGAATGACTCACACATATTGTTCTGTAAAGCATCAAATTTTGTGTGAGTTGAGAAATGACATATGACCCAGGTTTTAGGATCATGTCCCAATAATCAATCATGTGCTTTCTCATCAAGTTCCTTCAATTTTCGCATATGATACTCCCACAACCTGATTGTCCCAAAAACAACATTCCATAGATGTTTTTTGTACTCAACCCCTTTGAATCTTAGCTTGAAATTCTCATACAAATGCTTAACACAAAACCTGTGATCTACATTAGGAAGCAATTCTTTGAATGTCTCAACCAGTCCCTAACAAAAGATTTAAAAACCATTACATAAACTATTATTAACTTTCAAATATTAGTGAGAGTTACGATAATCAATAAAAAATAGTGGACACATTAGAAGTGAGAGTTATGTGAAAACATTGTAGTACCTTTTGTTGATCTGACATAAATACTGTGCCATTCTCTTCATGTCTTCCAAGATCATCTATCAAATTTTGTAAAAACCATGTCCAAGAAGCTTTGCATTCTGCATCAACACATGCAATGGCAAGCAGGAACATGTTTTCATTCCCGTCTCTTCCAATTGCACAGAGTAATTGATCCCCCATACATGTCTTCAAAAAACAACCGTCTAGACAGATTAACGGTCTTAATCCAGAAAAAAACCTTGCTTTTGAGCTGCAAATCTAACATACATGTGCTCGAACACAACTATCTCCTTTGGCATAGTTGATATTTGATCAGTTGAAGCCTCATTTTGCACAGACTCATCTTCTTCTACAAATGACAATTCTGTTTTTATCTTCACCATACTTCCAGGGTTACTAATTCTGATATTCTCAGCATAGTCATATAACCTCTTGTATTGTAGCTTCACATCTCCCATTATTTTATCCTTTGCCATTCTTTTAGCTCTATATAAAGTGTGAACATGCACTTCATATCCCGTCTCTCTCTTTACTTTTTTTTGCATTGCATACACATCCCAATCTGGATTATCCCTAAAATCTTCTAAATATCTTTCACAAATATACTCTGTACTCACAAGATTATTGACATCATCTCTCGGGCACTTACATTCAGGCTTAAATGTCTTGATCTGAAAAGTTAGACTATCATGTAACTTTGATGCATGTACTCTAAATCCACATTTATCTTTGCAGGTAACACTAACCAATGTTGAACAATTTTTTGAAAACACATAACTGTAACCTCTTATTACAGCCCACCGTTTCAATGCTTTTCTAAATATTTTTGCACTACCAAACACCATGCCTTTGCATAACTGTGGATTAGACATACCTGTTAGCTCATTAAAATCAACCTTTTCATTATTTGTTTCAGAATCAGATCCATCCAAGCTATGCAAGTCATCTTCATCGGCATCTTTCTCATTAAATTCTTGGAAATCTTCTTCATTTAGATCATCAAAACGAAATTCTACTCTTGTTACAACCTCTTCACTTTCATATCTTTGACTTAGAGCCACATCAGTATTGAAGATATCATCATCAGACCCTTCAAAGTCATCATACAACCAACTAGCTTCATTTAAATCACTTTCATCAGAGTCTTCTTCCTCCTCAGTATCATCACTTTGTACATAGTCTTCATCTTCCTCATCGGTTTCTTCATTTGTTGCACCACCTTCATCAATTTTGTCTATATTTTCAACTCGTACATCTACAATAGAAATTTCTCCGTCTTCATATACCACGTTTTCTTCACTAAGCCCGTTTGCATTCGATTTCATCAATTTCTTTGAAAATTTGATTTGAAAATAGAGTGTTTTGGGTTGAAAGTTCTTTTAGGGTTTTAGTTGGAAGAGAAAACGATTCTCTTCCTTATTTAAGTTGATTTTTTTTAATTTTTTTTATTATTTTTTTAAGTTAAAAAGACGATGGTACCTTTGCCACGTCATCATTATTTAACGGTGTTAAGGAATTCCGCGATTTTGTTAACGTTTGAAACCACGTTTCTCTATTTGCAAAAAAAGAAACCACATTCCTCTATTTGCAAAAGTGTGAAACCACAGAGGTTTTATTTGTACTTTTCCCTTTAATTAATTGATGTTGAAAATATTGATCTCGCTTTCACTTTGGAAAGCAAAGTACATTACATGTATGCATAAGATTTTGTGAGTCTTGAAGTTTGATTTTACAGGTTTGGTAGCCATTGTTTTTTTTGATGAAAACAAAATGCAGGTAAAGGGGATGAAATGGGAAAGAAACTTCATCAGAAAAAGAAGAAGAAAGAAACTTGTTTAATGTTTTTTTTTTTATCTTATACTTGTACTATTTAGGTAATGTGGGTTGTTGCAATTGGATGAAAGTTCCAACTGTGCTCATCCAGTTGGAACTATAGTAATATGGTAGAATTTCTCAATTATTCTATATTGATAATATTCATATCTATCTGAATGCATTGGTCCATTTATCATATGAATTGTAGAAATTGAGGCTTAATCATTTGAACTAAAAGTTTGAAGTGGTAGTTAAAGTTAACAATATCATTTTCATTAATTTCTAACACACACTTTCACGCGAATGCCCTTCAAGCTTGATTTTAACAAATATTGAGGTTGCAAGAAATCAAACTGAAGATTTACAATCATGGAGACTCTGATATCATGGTACTTAACCGATTTGAACCAAAAGCTCAAGCTGATAGTTAAGGCTAACAACATCTTTTATATTAATTTCGGATAAGCATGATCTTATTTTTCAGTCATTAAGATCGGCTCACATAGCCCAAGATAAGGGAAAGATTCAACCCAACGGGAGATACGCCCTTATCTAGATATAAGGAAAACACCTAATTACTAAGACGCGGTCTGAAAGCGAAGATGCATCTTGACAGTTATGATACGCTTAAAGGAAGTTTCACACTAGAAGACAAAGATGCTTACGTAACAACGCTCATGCCAACATATCTTCATTCAGAGGATCTTTAAAATCGTTGTTCTCTTGTCTTTCAAGGTAAGAGCAAAAAGAGAAATGTTATCTCAGTTAGTGCATCATTTTAGACACTTTATATAATCTCTAAATAGTGTTATTGAGGTACACAAAACATTCACAACTCTGAATATTTTTATTGCTTGCTTCCTTTATATTAAATTTTACTCTTATAAGTTTATCAACTTTATCATTAAAGGCACAACTTTATCATTCTAAGTTTACTCTTGACCAATGGGTGCTCAAGCCCACCATATCTCCCCCTAAATCCATTCACCTGAAGAAGTGTTTGGTAAATATATTTCAAAGTATTAGAAAGTCAATAAATAAACAGAAAAATATATATTTATTAAAATATATTAAAAGTTAACTTTATTTAAGTAATAAAATATAAATATCATCTTTCTGCATTAATTCTAATAGCTGCTTTCTCCAAAAGCTACAAATTGTAGCTTTTGCTGAAAGCAGTTTTCTCAGAAAACATTTTTGCATTTAACAAACGTTGATTTTAGAAAGAAAAAAAACAATGCTAATAGAATGAATCACACCATTATAGAGAAGGTCAAGAGCATGCTCAAGATGGCTAAGTTACCAAATTTGATTTTGGAGGAAACAGTATACAATTGTTATGTCATCAACATGTCTCCATTAGTTGCTCTGGACTGGACTTTGATATTCCAAAAAGAGTATGGTCTCTTTGTATATCAGGTGTGCTTGAGAGAGCTAATTTTTGTATTCCAATTAGATGTCTCTTTTATGTCTTTTACTGCTCGCTAATTTATTATCACTCAGAATCTAACACCTTTGATTTGCAGAAAATATTTTCAGAACATCAATCACGTGTTGATGCATTCCTTTATATATATATATATATATATTTACATATGTGTTGGTGTGAGGAATGAGAAAATAGGAATTCCACGATATAATATGATCATGTCAGAATATGGACCGCTAGCTCTTAATAACTTTTGTATTCGTATTAGGATGACTCTTTGTTTACATGGCCCATAGATGCTCTCATTCCATCTAGGATTAAACACTTAATTGCCCCTTGTGGTAGTCAAAATTTTGTTTTTTGCCCCTTGTGGTATGATTTGGTGACATTTGCCCCTTCTGGTATCCAATTTGGTGGCATTTGCCCCCTGATGGATGAAAAATGGAAAAATTTAGTTTCTTGATCAGTTCAATTATCATATTTTCATAGATTCATGCCATCAAATTTGCTAAATTTACAATTTGAAATGACATTATATAATAGAAGTTATCTAATTTTCACTCATCATGGGGCAAAAATGACAAAATTGGATAGCATAGGGAGCAAATGTTACCAAATCATACCACAAAAGGCAAAAGCTAAAATTTTGAATACCACAAAGGGCAAATAGATGTTTAATCCTTCCATCTATTGTGTGAGCTATCAAAATGCAATAGATAACGTATTAATTAAAAGAGGATCCTTTTACAATTTTCGGATTTTATATTTTATGAATAGCTTCTTTATTTATTTTAATTGTTTACAGATAATTATCGTCATAAATTATTTTATAGTTAGTGTCTGATGTTACGTCTCTTAATTATATTGTGACATCCTAAACAAAATTTGTCCATTCATTTTTCAATTACATTTGAATTTTGCATATATAATAAGTGGCTGGCAATATTTATTTTTTCAGGCAATTTATTAGCATAAACTAGGCAATGACATGCAAGAATTTTTTTGTGATTTGACCTGATCAAGAAATAGTTGGTTAAATGTGGATGGATAATGTTAGTTAGGCTGTGTTTTTTTTGACTTATATTCATTTCTTTTTCAGTTCAGCTTTTTTTCAGTTCAGTTCAACAAATTCAGCAAAATTAATTAGACATGCAACTAAGAATTCAATCCGGTTCAACTTATTTCGGTTTAGTTCAGTTTAGCAAATTCAGCAAAATTAAATGCTTTAATATTAAATTTTAATTGAATATAATAAATATGTTAAAGATAAATTAGGAAAAAGTCATCCTTAACCCTTATAAGCTCAATGGATTCACCCATATCTTTCAATTTATTTTATCAAGAAGTTGGATTTCTAATTTTATTATCATATTTAAATCATTAATAATAATAAAATAAATTTTAACATAAAACTTAGTTAAATTTTCACAAACTACAAAAATATAATAGTATTTATTTTTTTCACGAACTATAAAGAATATAATTTTTGAACATAAATAAAAACATATAATGAATGCTCTACTAATCGAATAATTAAGATACTAAGAAGTGTTCAAGTATACAATCAAGGTTGAAACAATAAGAGGACTCTCAACTCTGGTATGTGATATTTTGCCTCAAAATTAAGATGAAAAACAAAACAAATATTATATGGTTAGTGCACTATACCAATAATTTTCCATAAACTTGTGGATATTGCTCTTGTAATATTCTAAGGGAGTTAAAATACAAGTTTGCAGAAAATCAATTTTTTTTTAAAAGAAAATTTTACTTTACGTGAAAAGAGAATATTTTACAAGGAAAAATATAAATTTTCCATAAAAAAACATCACATAAACTAAAAATTAATTTCCAAGAAAGTAATTTTATCAACTGAGACGCTAGGATACGATGTTGAATAAATAAAGATTACAAAAAAGATATTGTCACATCGTTTCAATCAATGCGGCCTTGTCTTGTCTAACTAAAATATCATTAGTTTATATGGGCCCTCTTAACATGGGTACAAAAGCCCATAACAAGAAATAAATTTGTAAACTTTAGGTTACCTTTTGCCTATCTATTTAGTAACTATCTGTTTTGGAAGTTGAGTTTTTGGATGCAGATGGCATACACGAGAGCAAAGAAAACACAGAAAGCAATCAAGATTGCAGAAGTTGGGCCCATGAAATTTAGATCATACCCGAAATGGTTTTCTATGTACCATTTAACGGTCGGGTCTGGTGAAACTCCAGGGACTTTGAGTGTGTCTTCAATGTCACCATATTGGGTCACAATTAGCCCATAAACAGTCCATGCCACGGGGCAAATGTAGTAGTACCATATCCACCACTTCGGTATTCTCTGGCATAAACAATTTATTCACTCATTAATAAATCATACTTCATACTTCGCTTCTTATTAAAGGCAAGTTACAAATTTAACTTAAATAAAATAAAATATTAAAGAATTAAAATTTCGAAGTCTAATGTCTATAAAATGGTAATATTTAAAGTTTTTTTATTCTCATTATCAAATCCGGATTAAATGGTTAAGACTTCGGTGTTCAACCAGGATTCGATTGGAAAATATTACGTCAAAATGGGTGAAAACTCCAAATTTTTCTTTATCCAAAAAGTTGGGAGGTGGTCCAAACACGAGATTCCACATGAAAAAATAACTAATCTTAGGCTAAGGAGTCTTAAAATTTCACTGTTTCATAAGTGTCAAATCCGAAATAGATGTCGAATCTTTAGATTAGCCTTAGCCTTAATGGAACCGATGCAAAATGTAACCGTCCAATAGACATGTCCTATTTGTATACCTGTTTTTTTGCACTAATCATGTTCCAATAAGTTGGGGTGCTTCTCAAATTTCATTGATCAGGTCATTGCACCCGGTAGATTATAGATTTCCTTATTAGATTTTCTCATATCGTAGATTATACGTGTTTTAGAAAAGGAAATTATACAGAAACAGAAAATAAGAACTTACAGGTTTAGGGATGAAGAAGCCGGAGAAGAGAGTGAAGAGAGCAAAAAATGCAGAAGCGAAAATGGAAGCCGTTTGGTGATTCGACGTTATTGAAACTGTCATCATTCCGTAGTACGTAAAATATAGGAACGAGATGAAGCTGATGAAGAAGAACCACAAGAATTTCGCAGCTGTCCATTCAAAGCTCACCATTGAATACACAATCAGAGAATAGTACGTCGTTTGGATGAATATATAAGGTATTTCTACAATCACCTGCACCCACCGGTCGTTGATAAATGTTAAGACATTTATGAAAATTGTAGACGAAACTTTAGTTTATATGCAAAAAACACCAAAAAGAATGTAAATGTAACATAAAAAAGCACACGTTGTTAGTGGGTTCTAGATCCGTTGGAGTATTTAGTTACCTGTGCTAATGCATATGGCAAAGCTGAGTACATTCCTGCTGCTCTTTCTCTGTAAAACACGCTTCTTTCTACGGCTACGATTGGTTGTACTGTTAAGCAATTGTTGATGCCTACGAATAAAACTGCTATGTACATGGCTCCTATGATCATGGATAGATCTGTTGAGTCCTCTCTGTTCATAAAATGAGAATTGAGTGATGAGACACAAATTTGATGCTGAGCTTTTAGAAAAAGGTGGATTTAACTTGAGTCAAAAGCACGTATAGTCGCTAAGGTAGATGGCATTTGCTCCGGTTCTAACTAAATTTGTTTTTAGGATAGTAAAGACACTAACGTAGTACATCTCTATCGGGTGACACTAGAAAGATGACGTCACAATCACCTAACTGACATGTTAAAATCCAACTTGAATGAGCATCACGTAGATTCCCCCTTGAATTTGGATTCCAACGCATCACCAGGATAGCTTTCCGGTGGAGAATAATAAAATCCAGATATAGTGATTAATATTGATTAGTGACTTAATTATCTAGAATACGACTTTAATAACAACTGGTGCAAATACCCGCACTTTAGTGTCCATGAGTTCTTTTGACTCTTTTAGCTCAAAATAGTGTAATATTCACTCTGAATTGAACCCTATTCCAATTTAGATAATGAAGTCACAAAGTTCGTAGTGTTTTTGCATATCTGACCTTTTAGCTCCGACCTGCCAGAAAAATGAGCCCAGTATAAGAGCTGAAACAAAGGTGAAAAAAAAGCGAACGAGATTATAATCAGGACTTCTCCAGTAAGTCCACCACTGTTTCCACAGGCAGAATTTGAATTGCCCCCATATAGATTGTGAGTACTGACTACTGAAGTAGAGATCTGTGGCATTTGCTGCCGGCCTACTTAAGTCTTCCACCAGAGACTTTGTTTGTCTATAAAACAGCACGCATTTTTAGTGAAAACCTGAAATTTTTTCGTAAAGTTTTAATATTATAAATATGCTTTAAAGACTAGATTAGTTACTTACTGGCACAAGGATGATGCTTTGTAATGGTCAGCAAAGTCAATGCCAAGACGAACTTCAGTTGCTGCTGAGCTCGCTTCCAGCATCCATGCTGCTGGATTTTGTTTGTATCTAATTCTAGGAACTCCTGGAATCGCCTGAAGTGAATCATAAGCGATTGTATCAGCTAACTTTATGCTTAATTGTACTATGGAGTAGAGTTTCCAGGAAAATGTTTATGTTTTGGTACCTCAAAGTATTGAATGATGTTGTGAGAATGCTGGCCTAATGGTCCTGAGTAAATCAACCGTCCCCCTGTCTTCATTAACAGAAGCTCATCAAATGCTTCGAAGATGTCGATGCTTGGCTGATGGATAGTACATACAACTGTTCTTCCTGTATCTACAGTATTTCTCACAGTTCTCATTATAATGGCTGCAGCTCTTGCATCCAAACCGGATGTCGGTTCGTCCATGAATATAACTGAAGGGTTCGCTAATAATTCAACTGCTATTGTAAGTCTCTTTCTTTGTTCTGTTGACAATCCTGTTACTCCTGGTAACCCGACTATGGCATTTTTTAGATTAGTCAGCTCAACTAGTTCCATCACTTCATTTACAAATACCTGCAAGCAAAAACAAAAAGTCTTAACTTTTTCAGGAATTGTACGTAAGCACATCTGAATTACATTGAGAATGAATTTGTATTCATACGTTCTTATCTTTGTCGCTAATTTCTTTAGAAAGTCTAAGAAAAGCTGAATAGATTAAGGATTCCTCAACAGTTACTTGAGGAGAATGAATGTCAGTCTGCTCACAGTATCCCGAGATTCTTGCAAATGTTTGTTGATTCTTTGGGAATCCGGAAATTCTAATATCGCCTTCGATGTATCCTCCAGTTTTCCTGCCTGCTAGAACATCCATTAAGGTTGTCTTGCCAGCTCCACTCACTCCCATCAAGGCTGTTAAAATGCCTGGCCTGAATGCTCCCGTTACTTCTCGAAGCAGTTGCAGCCTATCTTCTTTCACTCCCACACGCTTCATTTCCTAAAAGTTCCCCAATTTCGATGTTGTCAGTTTTCTATTAAACTAATCTTTTAAGAGATTATACATGAAAGGAGAAATGCAAATACTTACTGCTGGCATATCTACGTAGTAGTTAACGCTATCGAAGGACACAGACAAAGGCGTGAATGGAAGAATCATCCCTCTCTTGGGAGCAATAGATTGACTGCTAACTTCCACCATTTGGATCTCTTCTGCAATAAGTTGAAAGAAACTTAAAGTAATCATCCCATCTGAATGCAGAAATAGGAGATCTATAATCAATATAACCAGAATTCTTACCCTCATTGGATTCATTGTTCGATATCTTCACGTTTAGTCTTTTTCCCGTCTCCAAAGCTTCCTTTTCAGACTGTTGGTTAGCTATAACTTCAGATATGATTGCTTGTGGCTTTCCAAGAGCTGTAATAATGGAAAATGGAATCGGTCAGAATATGAATGAAACACTCAAAATGATTCAATTCGGTTAATTCAGGATGCTTGAAAGAAGCTTACGCTTTAGGTACATAAGGGAAAACGTGAAGAGAACATTGAAGAGAATGGTGAACCCGAGGAGTGCTGAAGCTCCAATCCAGTACCAGTGTTTATTGTGGTCTACATCAAAGTTACTCAGCACCGCTACACCCAACTCCGTGACATTATCTGATGCCTGAAATACCAATTAGAACTTTTTAAAAAAATCTTCTTATAGTTTTGAATTTAGATATTTGTGTTGTTTTTTCGTATCTTCTAAGTTGAAAACGATGACATACCAGTCGATTCATCCACCTCGGAGCAAGCAATTCATTGACCGTCAGGGCATCAAATCCGTAAGTAAGAGGTGAAATCCAGTGTGCCCATGACCACCACACAGGTATTTTTCCTGTTATTTTTCAGAGTCCAGTTAACATATCTCTTATTGATTCCATATGAACATGTCTTAGATTCGTGTAATATGGTTCTGCAAAATCATTTGAACGATATGATGTTTTGTTCTTAAAGAAAACGAACCTTTTGGGAGAATAAATCCTCCGAGGAGGAATAAAAGGAGCAGTGAAATTGCCCCTCCGGTATGTGCAATGATCATAGCTCTGCACACTCCTGCCATAAGCCTAAATAATCCGGCAGCCATTTGCTGAATTAAGAATATAACTAGCCAGTGCTTGAAAAACCTGACAAGGTCCATAACAAAAAAATCATAAAACCGAACTTACCGGTAATAGAAAGATTTTATGGATAATGAACATGTTAATGTCACCTGTTCGGTCCAGGTGAAAATCCCATGGAGAGGTACGTGACTAAAGTCCAAACAGCAGACTCCCAGATGGAAATCAGTATCCTGAGTAAGAAATTCGGGAGGGTAAAAGCCCAAGCCGGATAAAACAGTAGATCTCTCTGCTTGTAAAACGCAGGAAGCCTCATTATAGCTATAGAGAGTTCAGCAAAACCATTGAACATGTTCACAATCATAGCAAAAATCATCGCACCAACATACAATGATCCATCATCGAAAGAGACACCGATTGTTGTCTTCAAAAACACAGTTGATGCAATGACAGCAACCACAAAAATTTGAACAGCTTTACCGATATATACCGGTGCAGTTCTTTTCATCAAAAGCCATTCTCTATCCATGGAGGTTTTGAGGAGTTTCAGTTTCGAAATTGTACATTTTTCGTACACTAGAGCTGATTTCTGACTTCCAGTTTTATCAAACGGAACCGCCAGCTCATTCTCAAGCTGAATGCCAACACGGAAATCCTTAAACCGGTTTGCAAATTCAGAAACAGATACGTATCGACAAGGTTTGCTCTCATCTTCCCAGTATTGCTTTTGATCTTTCTTTGATGTAACCTACAACAAAATATCCATATAACAATATTAGATTCAACTGCAGTATTAATTTTATGCATTTTGTTATGATTTTTCAAGACGAAGTTTCGTGTTACCTCTTGCAAGAAATCAGCAGTGCCTTTCCTGTCAGGGCATTTGAAACCGCAGCTTTCGAAGAATTCAAGTATGTGCTCTCGAGGGCCCTGATAGAAAATCTCACCTTCTGACAAAAGAATGACATCGTCAAAGAGTTCAAATGTCTCGGGATCAGGTTGGAGGAGGGACATAAACACAGTAGCATCTGTAAGGTGAACAATTTGTTGCATACACTTAACAATTTGGTATGTCGTAGAGCTGTCTAGACCAGTTGATATCTCATCCATAAATAAAACTTTTGCAGGTCCAACAATCATTTCGCCTGTTGTTACTCTCTTCTTTTGTCCACCAGAAATTCCTCGTCTCATTTCATCTCCAACAATGGTATCCTTGCATACATCAAGCCCCAAGAGCTGTACGTTGCAGCCGATTAAGTATAATTAGTTTATCCCTTAATTTTTAATCAACCAAATCTTTTAATTTTTCGGTCTATATGTTCATATGATTTACTTACTTTGAGAGTGTAGTCAGTAATCAAACTGCTCTTAGCATCTTCAACCGCAATTGCCTGGACACAAGAAGAACAGATAGACAATTCAGATATCCTACAAAGTTTCATTTAGTTTTAGTTGAAAACTTCCTTTTTTTCTCTAAATTTAGTTTTACTCGAACGTGTTTACCTTCATATAAAGATCAATATCTGCATCTGGAACGATACCAGCATTCTTCTCCCTTCTATCAAGCATAGCTACCAGGTCTGAGATTAAAGTATTATTATTAGATGTTTCAAATAATCCAAATAAAGTGTAAAGTAGTATTTAAACATGAATAATTATTACCAGGTTTATGACCAACCCCTTGGAACTTTGCAGAATAATCAAGGGTTTCTTTAACTGTAAGTTCTCCGAGGTGAACGTCGTTCTGGCTAACATATGCTGATGTTTTCCGAGCCTCAAATTCATCAAGCCTTAAACCATTGTACTTTACTTCTCCTTGTACCTATATTTTTAATTACAATATATACATTTGTGAAGTTATTTTTGGACTCATTTAATGACAATTATATTTAGTACTACATTAATTCAAATTAAACTGACCTTCAAAGTTGAATCCAACTTTCCAGCCAATGCTAGCAAAAGGGTTGTTTTCCCGGATGACGGGGGACCTAACAATAAGGTCATTCTGCAACAACATTCACAATTTTATATAGTAATTAGTAACTACAAATGGCAAATCAAATACATTTTTAAGGTCCATATGTTTGTGCTGTTAGTCCCTTTTTTGTACTAAGAATTCAGCTTGGATGCACTAGAATTGTCAATGGGGCGGGACTTTTCCCGTCTTTGTACCGAAGGGGACAAAGGAACTCTGAAAAATTTCTTCACATGTTTGGTTGGAACATAGAGTATTTTATTTCGTGGAGTTGGAACAGAGACGGGATGGAGGACATCCTCCCATCCCATGGGGATTCTATCTCTTAACTTTTTTAGGTTTTTGAAAGTATTAATAAAAACCTTAGAAATACTATATATATATATATATATATAGAGGAAAGATCCCTCACATATTCAAAGATGGGGGGCAGAGGGACCTCCATCCATACCCCGCTCTGTTTACAAGCTTATGACGGATAAATAGAAGTTGAGGAGCTCACAAACATGCAAAATAGAGGATTAACAATGTAGTTTCCGAATTTCGAATTGAATTGAAAACGTTGTTTGTTAAGGCATTCCACGACGACTAGGTGTATTTATCGTAGAATTTCTCGTAATATAAACAAACATACCTTGATGGTTTTACAATTCCTGAAACATCCTTAAGAATGGTATACTTCATTGTCTTAGACATTTTGATCCCGCACAAGCCAATAGTTGATTCCAGAATGTTTCTTGAAGTGTTCAAAAGTGTTGGAAGAGCTCTTGTTCCGACATAACAATCTGCTTCCACCCGTAGCTCCTCAAATCTTACTTCAACCTTAGGCAGTTGAATCCCAACCCTACAAAAACGAGCACGGAAAATGACATTAAACTCAGACAAAATGCTACAAGAGCTGGCAAGCGAGCCCGTAAGTTAACAGTTACCTTTCGATACGATCTCTAAACTTTCTTAAGAACTTGTCATTATCTTCTTCAACAACTTTGAAATTATTTTCAAGAAACTGGTTCATATCATTAGTATCTAACTTAGTAACATCCACAATCTTGGTTTCTTGGTTTTCATTTGCTTCTAAAGACTTGAACAAACTTGTTCTTAACCGGTTAGAGGTTGGCAATCTTCTTATTGCAGACCATGTTAGACCTTCATCGTCTTTGTTACTCGAGTGAAAAGAAGGACCTGGAACGCTCTCTTTACCGGCTTCCATGCCTGGATGGTGCACGCACGGGCACTGCCTACGTTGTTCGTTTTGCTGTGTGAATTTGTAAATAGTTAGAAGAGAGTTACTATTGTTTGCTATGATAAATATGAAGGAAAGTAGAGCTTGAGTAAAACTAAAATTCTCGGAATAAAAAACAATATATTACTATTTTAGTATACAATCCTAATTCAAATTGGAATGTCTATAAGTTATCCAGACGTGCACCAAACAAGATGTTTTTTGTTTATTTATACATATAAAACATTCATTATTCAATAGTTACAACTCCTAATTAAAAGTGTAATTTCCTAAAAAACCTTTTTGTGTTTATTAATTTCGTCAAAATAGTGTCTGTGTTTATTTTTTTGACAAAATAAGGATTGCGTTTAACTCCGTTATCAAAAAGTGAAAAAATCGCTAACGATGTTAAATATGATGACATGGCATGAGGTATTTTGAGTCCTAATTTATTGTTTATGATGTAAAAAGCTTATTTTTCACACTTTAAAGTTGTAAACACATGATTATTTTAAGAATTTACCAATAAATTTAAACCAAAAACACATTGGCACATCATCATATTTAACACCGTTAGTGATTTTTCCACTTTTGAGTAATGGAGATTAATATAATCCTTATTTTGTCAAAAAGATAAAGACAGACATTATTTTGACAAAATTAAAAAATAGAGTTATTTTTTAAAAAACAATTACCCTAAATAAAATTAATTGGCATGTTACCAAGTGGTAATTAGTTTTTATTTTTAGTTTTTTACTATTATATGATTTTTGTTTTCTCTTTTCTTCTTTTATGTCACAGTTCAAGAAATTACAAAATGTCTGCAAATTTTTTTTGGTTGCATAATGTCTGCAAATTGAGTAGCAAATTCACTGACAAAAAGCAACTGATTCTGCAGTGTGTTTGAGTTGAAAGCAATACCAAAAATTAAAATAACTGATATAATATATATGGTGAATAATTTAAAGGTCTCTAACGTTTTACAAAACACACTGTTTAGTCCCATCATTTTTAAAAACACACGAATAGGTTCCTAACGTTTTGCAAAACATACTGTTTAGTCCTTCCATCTGTTTCTGGTGACCAATCTGTTAGTCGAAATGTACTTCAGTCAACATCCAATTTAAAAATAATTGGTACTGGTTGAATAACACCTTCATTGGATGTTGACTGAAATACATTTTGAATAACAGATTGGTCACCATAAATAGACGGAATGACTAAATAGTGTGTTTCGCAAAACGTTAGGAACGTTTAAATTATTCATCTTAATATATACTATTTGCAAGTTAATTTAATTAATTTTATATACCAGGAAAAAAAAAAGAATAAATGACATGCAAGCCGCAAAATTTAGTCATATGGGAGTCTGAAAAAATGGAAGACTGGAAAATGTGAAGATACAAAAATTGTTAGAAAATTAATTAATAAATAAAAAAGAAATTACGAAAAAGGAGAAAAAAAGAAAAGAAAAAAGAGAGTAGAACATCCGTTTGAGTTGGTCCTGATTGTAATGCTAAATCAAGGAAAACATATGTTATATAATCATGTAAAGCTTATGAGCTTAATCAAGGAAAACATATGTTATATTATACAATCATGTAAAGATTATGAGGTTAGAAAATAAACTGTACATATGTGAAGTTTTGGTTTAGATATTATTTACCATTTTTTTTTTAATGTCTAGAAGCTTTTTCAGAATGTGATGTTACAGATAAGCATCTTTAAATTTTTGAAAAAGAGAGATGAAATATGTGAATAAAAAAATAGAAATTAACGATAAATATATAAATAAATTAATTAATGAAAAGAGCGAGTTAGAACTTCCTTAAACAAATGGAACTAAGACCCTGTTCTTTTGAACTTATCAGCACTTATTTTCAGTAACATTAAGTCCAGTTCAGTTCAAATTAGGAAAATTAAGTTCAGTTTAGTTCAGCAACATTAAGTTCAGTTCAGTTCAGCAATATTAAGTTCAGTTCAGCAATATTCAGTTCAGTTCAGCAATATTCAGTTCAGTTTTAATTTATTATTATTATTGATATTATTCTTATCAAAAAATTATTAATAAACATTTATTATTTATATTATTTATATATAATCAATTAATATTTATTAAAATTATAATTATTTGGGTCAATTTGTTTATAAAATGCTACAAGAGCTAGTAAGCGAGCCCATAAATTAACAGTTACCTTTCGATACGATCTCTAAACTTTCTTAAGAACTTGTCATTATCTTCCTCTAACAACTTTGAAATTATTTTCAAGAAACTGGTTCATATCATTAGTATCTAACTTGGTAACATCCACAATCTTGGTTTCTTGGTTTTCATTTGCTTCTAAAGACTTCAACAAACTTGTTCTTAACCAGTTAGAGGTTGGCAATCTTCTTATTGCAGACCATGTTAGATCTTCATCGTCTTCGTTACTCGAGTGTAAGGAAGGACCTGGAACGCTCTCTTCACCGGCTTCCATGGCTGGATGGTGCATGCATCAACACTGCTTACGTTGTTTGTTTTGCTGTGTGAATTTGTAAATAGTTAGAAGAGTATGATGAATATGAAGGAAAGTAGAGCTAGTAAAACTAAAATTCTTGGAGTAAAAAACAACATATTACTATTTTAGTATGCAATCCTAATTCAAATTGGAATGTTTATAAGTTATCCATACATGCACCAAACAAGATGTTATTTTTGTTTATTTATACAGAGATGAGTTCAGGTGTGACAATGGACTTATTGTGAGACATGCCCTTTAAAGTGTGACAACAAAAATAGGTGGGGGCATTTTTGTAATTCAACAGGAGAATGTGGCAAACTTGTAATTAAATGAAAACTCCTCATGCATGGAATTGGAAGGAAGGAAGAGGAGGTGATGTTAGTGCCGATATCACCTTTGGAGAGAGAGAAAAAGTTTTAATTATTTTCTTTAAAATGCATTTTCTCGCTCTTCTCGAACTCATTTTTGAAAAAAAAATTATACCACTGAACTCGTATTAATTAGGCGGTCATTTTGAGATCCATTGTTGTTATTTATAAACGATTTTTTATAGTTGTTCCAAATTGAATACTCGGTTGTTCCAAATTAATATTTTGTTGTTCCAAATTAATATTTTGTTGTTCCAAATTGTATAAAATACGAAATTGTTTTAATTTAGAACTGTTTATTGAAACAACACGTAATAATTTAATATTTTGGATTGAATGGAGCTCTTATTACCATTATTTTTACCATTATTCTTGTAAAACCTATTGAATGGAGCTCTTATTACCTGTATTTTTTACCACTAATTAAAATGAAGAACACCCACACAACAAGAAGTTAATTAAATTGGAAATACTTTGTTAAATAAACACAAGCACTTTACTAGTTGCACATGACAAAAACAATAGGGTTTAGGGTATGTAGTTTAAGTTCAATAATTAGGGTCTCGGGTTCACCAATTTCGGATTAGGGTTTATAATATGTAGTTTAGGTTGTTCCAAATTGAATATTGTGTTGTACCGTAATATTTTATGTACCAAATTGAATACTGTGTTGTACCAAATTGAATATTGTGTTGTACCGTAATATTTTTTGTACCAAATTGAATACTGAGTTGTACCAAATTGAATAATGTGTTGTACCAAATTGAATACTCTGTTGTTCCAAATTGTTCCAAATATGAAATTGGAGAATGTTAATGAAGTCTTAGGAATTGTTAGAGCTTGTATAGAAGGAACGCAGAATTAAAACAAATCAATTGAATCAAAATTAATAATTGGAAACCCATTGAATCAATAATCAACCTGGGAAGTAGGATCTACATTTGTCCTCCATAAGAGAGCAGGTACATGATACATCCTCTTCTTCTTCGCCATCTTTAACCTGGTGATGTTCCAAAAAAAAGAATTTTTAACCTGCTTCACATTAAATAATAATAATAATAATAATAATTGTTCATTTCTCAAATTTAAAAGGCATTCCATCTATGCATTCCATTGTCCAGAATGGGCTTAGTTGCATTTGAATGAGTAAGCGATGTTGCCCGTTGCTCTTAGTGCTTTTTCTCCTGCTAATGCTAGTGGGAATTTTTTCTTTCTTTCTTTCTATCAAAATTCAAAGTCAATCTCATTATACTAGTGTTAGCGATATTTCTAAATATGCTAAGTTCAAACTTGATACGTGTGGAATGAATGCGGGCGTGCCAGGGAAAACGTTTCCCAAATTAAATATTTATACGAGAGATATAAAAAAACGTGCGCCTATTTACTTGTTTTCGAATAAACACAAACGATTGAACGGAAAACTTAAGGATTGAGAAAAAAGTTCTCCTCGGGTTCCTAGTTGCACTAGAAGAAAGCTTAACTAGCTATTAAAAACAGTCACTGCAGACGAAACGGAAATGAAAGACACGCAAGACTTTTTAATTTTTTTTATTTTTATTGATTTATGGTAAACTGTGTACAAACAAGAAGAAAGTCGTTAATTACAAGCAACGGGTAACAACCCGTTAATAGTAAAAGAAAATAAATTGCAATTAAATAGAAATATCTACAAATGAAAATATAGAAAAATAAAAGACTAAACAAACTTGTTAGCTCGATGCACAAGGAACGTGTCCGTCGAAGTAGTCACAATAACAGTCGTGACCTTTGTGATGATAACTGAACAACTCTTAAATGTCTCTAAATTTCAGCAAAAACCAATTTCAAAACAAGCTAACTTCAAGCACGGACATTCTAAAAATTGATGGAAACGGGATTATAAACTAAAATTTAATGAAACAGAAAAAAGTGTCTTATATTTGGGATAGTAAAGTAAAGTATGAAAGAAATATGAACATTAATAATGTTACCATTTACTCAGAATGAGACCGGGAAAAAAAGGGTTCAGAACAATTGTTTGATGAAAATTAGTTCGACCACAAAATCGAAATTTTTTCAAAAAGCTTGGTTCTGAAAATGATAATCAATTTGATTCAACTAATCAATCATAAACGTGAAGGCTAGAAGATTCAAACAACAAAAAAAATGAAAGAATTCAGAATTCTGAGTTTTAGTTGGAAAAAGTTGGTTTCAAGCTTTTGGAGAAGATGACAATGGTGGATTCTTAAATAGATGAAAATAAACGAAATTGATGATTGGGTAATGTTCTTGATATATAAACAAAGAAGTTTTGATCTTTAGAATTATCAAAAACGGATCAGAATTGAGAATTTGAGCAATTGAAATCCTAATGAAAACTAGAGTTTGAGTAAACTAATTTTGAGTTGATTAATGATTTCTAATAAACTGGGAACTAAAACTAGTGCTTGAAATAACTATAAGAGATTGAAATTAGCTTACTATGAACGGAATTAGAGAGCATTTGTTGATCATGAGTTGTTGGGAGTTTTTATTTGATTTTGTTGTTTTTTAAAAAAGCTATGAAGATGCTCCTTTTATAGGCAAAGTTAACTAAGTTTTAGGCCACTAAACCCTCCACTAATCTTCCCATTATCTCTACATGTCTTCAAGGTCCATGATGCATGCCACTACTTCACAAATATGCAGCCACTAACATCAGAAAGCTGAAGAACAAAACATTCAACGAACGTAGACGAACCCGGAAAAAACTGTATTTGTGTAATTTTGGTAAAATTTAAAAATATCGTATCTTCTCCGTTAAAACTCGGATTGAGACCCGTGAGTAGGCGTTGGAAAGCTCGTCATGTCTACTTTCTGAAAACATACACCTTGCTCCGAAATTATTCCGTTGAGATTGTCGAAAAAATCATTGAAAAAGGTTGTTTGCACCTCCTTTGACATAGTTAGCTTACCTTTATTTTTTATTTTATTTGTACTCTTTTGAGTTTCTCTTTTTTTTTATATAAAACTTATTATATTTCATTTTTTAATTATAAAACTTATAACCAAAAATATAATCTAAAGAGTTATATATATTAACCCGAAAAAAATAAAATAAGGGTCTAATAATTGGAAACAAACTTAATAAACTCACGGTAATACAAAATCAAAGATAGTCTTCCTAAAAAGGTGATTGATTGTTAACGAACAGCTTAAGCAACTGCATCTATAAATGCTCTCAGGCTTGCAACAATATCAGATTACTTTTAAAGCGGATGGAGCCGATCGGTGAGTTGAATCGATTGAAAAGACGTGAATCCACAGTTAAGGGTGGTTTTGGTGGTGGTTGGCGATGAGGGTAGGGAGAGCGAATGGCGGTGAAATACCGGCGAGGTTGCAGGTGGGGCGACGGGCAGCAACAATTTGAAAAGAAGAAGATGGCTCTTGAAAGGAAAACGAACAAAACTGGAAAAATTCCCTTTACATTTATCTCACAATAAGAACTTGTTCTTATTTCTTATTGTCTCACAATAAAAAGGTGTCTCACCTAAACTTGACTCTATTTATAAAACATTCATTATTCAATATTTACAACTCCTAATTACTGGTCTATCATTTATATATTATGTGCAAATTACATTTTTCTACATGAACTTTATATGTTTACATTTTAATACCTAAAATTTATATTTACCCTTAAGACTAATTATTTTATATTATTCAATTTTATCATAACCGAAAATTATTTTACATTTGTTTTTTTAAATTATATTATATAATAGAGAAATAATACATATGAAATTCAATTTTATTTTAGTAAATAATTTCATTTTTAAAAAAAATAATAATTCTAAATTAAATTAATTTATTATTAGTATTATTATTAATTTATTAAATTAATTATTATTATTGAAAACAGAGAACTAAACGATGTGTTTTGTCATACAATAGGGACTATTAAATTATTTAGTCAAATGTAAAAACCGTATTTGGTAATTAAATCAAACCTCGTACCTCTTGTATTTGGTAATTAAATCAAACCTCGTAAACCATATGCTCGTATTTGCAAAAAAACTCAAACCACAAACCTTTTTTTAAAATTTTACTTTTTCTTATTTTTTTAAGACAAAATTGCCCTTTGTTCAAATTATAGTCAACATGACACGTCAGTGGTAATAAACAGTGTTAGTGGAAATACATCTTTTGATAATGGAAAGAAACCTATACCTCTAATTACAAACGTTGAAACCACATACCTTTATTTGCAAAAGTTGTAAACCACAAGCATTATTTTTAAACTTTTTCCATTAAATTATTTAGCCAAATGTGAAAATCGTATTTGGTAATTATATCAAACATCGTACCCACGGGCGAATACAGGATTCATAATTTAGGGGGGCAAAAATTGTAAAACTTAAGGCAATGCTATTTGGCCGTTCGTTTTTTTTTGTTTTTTTTTTTTTTTTACATTTCGGTCTTGTTTTGAACAAAACAACCTTACATTTTTGAAATCTACATTCATATAGTAAGGTCATTTCGCTAAAGCAAAGTTGGAATATAAAAAAATGTGATACTGTAACGGCCATTTAAAATAACCGATGAAAAATTTATCGAAAAGAAAAATAACCAATAAAAAAAGGCTTAATAGTGTATTACCCCCCTGAACTTGTCTCCAATTAACAAGTGACACCCCCAACTTTGAAACGTTACAAAAATCCCCCTAAACTTGCTTAATTGTATGAACTAACCCCAAAAAAACTCTCAATTATAACAATTAACCCCCATATTCGGCATTGTATAATTGCAGCCAAAAATTGGACTACACGCGCGACACGTGGCAGCATGTCATTGGTTGTGACACATGTATAAAAGAATTAATAAAATTTTTAAAAAAAATAAAAAAATAAAATAAAAACTAATTTTTCTTCTTCTTCCTTGTTCTTGTTCTTCATTGTTATTTTCATTTTTGTTCTTCTCCATTTTTATTCTTTCTTTTTCTTTTTCTTCTTTCTCTTTTTCTTTTTCTTCTTCTTCTTTTTTTTCTTTTTCTTTTTCTTCTTCTTCTTCTTCTTCTTTTTTTTCTTTGTCCACAAATCTCAGATTTCCATTGAAATTTGAAAATTTTCTGAAAATTCCAGATTTCCGACGGAATCTGGAATTTTTCCAGATTTCGTCAGAAATTCCGTCGGAAATCTGGAAATTTCCAGATTTCGTCTGAAATTCCGTCGGAAATCTGGAAATTTCCAGCTTTCTGACGGAATCTGGAAAAATTCCAGATTTCGTTAGAAATTCCGTCGGAAATTTGGAATTTTTCCAGATTCCGTCAAATCTGGAAATTTCCAGATTCCGTCAAATCTGGAAATTTCCAGATTTCCAACGAAATCTGGACTCCGGACATCAAAGAAAAAGAAAAGAAAAAGAAAAAGAAGAAGAAGAAGAAGAAGAAGAAGAAAAAAAGAAAAAGAAAAAGAAAGAATAAGAATGAAGAATAAAAATGAATGAGTTGCCAAAAAAAAAAATAAGAATGAATGAAAATGAAGAACAAGAGAGAGAAAATGATGAAGAAGAAGAAGAATTAGTTTTTATTTAATTTTTTTTATTTTTTATGATTTTTTTAATTGATTTTTTTTCGTTTTCCAACCCTTTCACGCGCTCCTAAGAGTTTGAATCTCACTTGCTCTGCCATGTCAGCAATTTGGGGTTAGTTCATACAATTAAACAAGTTTAGGGGGATTTTTGTAACGTTTGAAAGTTCAGGGTGTCACTTGTCAATTGGGTCCAAGTTCAGGGGGTAATCTCAATATTAAGCCATAAAAAAAGGATAAGTTCAAAAACAATGCTCGTGGTTTCTGTTGGAAATAATGTATTTTATACATTATTTTAGTGTCATTTTTGAGGCAATATATACAAGGGGTAAAGTGGTCATTATAATGATGTTTTCATATAAACATATTCTATGACACGTGAACTTTCCAACGGTATATTACACGCCATAAACGAACTTGTGATGAAAGAAATATTCAAGCTCAAAGATGGGTTCTTGTATATGTTTAAGAGTAGGAAAAAAATGCTCCCATCCCACATGCCTTTCAAAGAGCAATGAGTTTGGGTTTATATTGTGGAAGCTTTGTAAGGCCTTCAAACAAATCGAAATCATAAATCATTTTTCGGACATTTTACGTTTGTTTATAATTTGACGATTTATGGACTAAACTGATGTTTAAGTCCATTTTACAAGTCTGCAATTTGATTTGGAGATCAATATTTTATCAATATATAGATTTAAGTTGTTTAAAGGAATAAACACCTTTTTGCCCCCTGTTGTATTCAAAATGTTGTCATTTGCCCCCTGTGGTATTATTTTATCACATTTGCCCCCTGTGGTATCTCAATTTGTAATGTTTGCCTCCTATGGTATTCTAATTTGTCACTTTTGGTCTTTCATCAAATGAAAATATAGCAATTTTGACACGTATTGTCACGGGCCACTATTTTGACATATGAACATGTCACTTAACCTGTTTAATTCTAACAAAAGTCTAACTGTATCTTCAATTGACATCTCTATTTGTTGAAGATCCATTGCAAATTATCAAAAAAACAATCAAATTGAGTTGTTATGTGGTATGTCCAAATGTCAAACAGTGACGTGTGGCGATAGATAACACATTTTTTATCTTTCCATCCATTCAGGGGCTAAATGTGACGAATTAGGATACCACAGGGGGCAAATGTAACGAAATAATACCACAGGGGGCAAATGCCAACATTTTGGATACCACAAGGGGCAAATAGGTGTTTAAGCCTTGTTTAAATGATAAAAATATCATCATAACTCAATAATGTGATTTCAGATACGTGGGTTTGTAAAAATATTCATACTGCATATATCTATTTGCAAAAATTATCATACCACATAAAATAAACCACGAAAATTATTTTTTAATTTTTCCAAAAATAAAAATACAATTAACAGTTTAAATATTATAAGAATTACATACAAAACATTAACATAACTTGTTAAAAAAGTACTACGATTTAAATCTCCAATGTAATTCTGCATATTGAGAAAGGGTATGGGTGGAGAAAATGAACTTAATGGGGGAAATATAAACATTGTCTTCAAAATATTAGAAACACTACTGTGATATTTTTTAAAAAATAAAAAATAAGGGGGGCAAATTGCCCCCCTTCGCACAGTGGCTTCGACCTGATTGTACCTCTTTTTTAATAAAATGCTAAACCACAGGTTGATATTTGCAAAAAAAACTCAAACCACAATTTTTTTTTTAATTTTACTTTTTCTTATTTTTCTAAGACAAAATTGCCCTTTGATCAAATTATAGTCAACATGTCACGTCAGCAATAATAAACGGTGTTAGTAGAAATACCTTTTTTGTTAACGGAACGAAACCTCATACCTTTAATTGCAAACGTTGAAAACACAGATCTTTATTTGCAGAAGTTGCAAACCACAAACATTATTTTTAAACTTTTCCCTTTTATAAAACTAATTAGAATTTACCGGGATTACATTTTCTTTTCTTTTCTCTTTTTCGTATTATTTTACCTTAATATGTTTTTTATATGTAAAGATAAAGTTTACGAGGCATGATAATTTATCCAAATACATTAAAATAATTAATAAATGCTATGATGGAATAATTTTAAAATATATTTATATATCAATAAATCGTCGATACACAATATATATACAACAATAAGGATTATACATAAACATTATTGGTTTCAATTATTTCTTATATTTTCAATAAAATGAATATTAACTTTAAAATGTGTATCTATCACATTGGAAATATACAATATCATGAGTACATTAAAAATTATTTTAGGATATTGTTATCACGTAATATTAAAGATGACACGTGGCCCAATGGGAATGTTTAATATTGCCACATTGGGTTTGCGTTGAATAGTCAAGGCTGGGAGAATCCTTCTTCCACGTAGATTGTATTACGAAACCAGTCTCCTAGTCCGATTAGGAGAGTTCAAGCTAATTAGGATTATGGTTATGAGCCTAATTAGGCGGAATTTGTGGTATGTCCTAATACCACTAGGATTCGAATACAAGATACACTACTATAAATACATGGGATTTTCTACAATCTAAGGTACATTATTCTGACTCAAGCTCTGAGTTAATTACTTTCCGATCACAAGTTCTCTACTGACTTTAGCATCGGAGAGGGGTCGCCGATCAGCGGCCTCCTTTAGGCTAACGTTTGCTATTTTTCAGGAAGCTTGGCTTACGTGGATTCAAGTTACAACTTTACTATAACAAATTGGTGCGGTGAGCGTGGAACTTTTGATAAAGATTCTAGCGACGAACATGGTGACTTTGGAAGATCGGCCAGCAGGCACTGAACCTCAGGACGATCGGGCTGGCATCCGTAACGAGGAAGCAATCCTCGTGGATGAGGATGATGCTTTGAACAAAATGTATGAATGGTTAGGGACCATGGATCCGGAAAAAAGAAAGTGGATGGACATAGCTGCGGCTGAGGTGGCTTTTAAGAGGGTCAACGATCGATCAATCATGGATCGGTTACAGGATCAGTTGGAGGCGCTAACTAAGAAAATTCCCACGGAACGACCACAAGGTGGAACTAAGGGTGTAAAACGTTCTAGGAATTCTGAGCATTCCCGAAGTGAAACATCATCGTCATCACGGGGAACTCGAAGGGGAAATCGTGAAAAGACACCAGAACGAGGAAGGTCTTTCGAGCGATCGCCAACTTCTCCAAGACACAAGCCTCGAATAAAGTCACAGGCAAGGAGGCCCTCGCCGACTGTGGTTAAAAAACTTACTTATGAAAATGATTCTAGATCTTCTAGGAGTTCCTCGAGAAGTCGAGATCCCAAGCATCGTCGAGGGAGCGGTTCTGAGATAGAGGAACTAAAACAAAAAAATAAAAGGCTAGTCGACGCATTCGATAAAAGTCTAGCTGAAGGAATTGCAAAAGCTCTTAAAGAGCGAGATGATACCAGGGAAAATAAGAAGATTGGTTCCCGAGAAGGAAAGAGGCATAGAAGAAAAACTCGAACTCGGGATTATTCTGATGAAACTCCTCAGGACGAAACAGGACCTATACAGGATAAAGACAGTCCACTATGTGCTAAGATCCTGGCAGCTCCTTACCCGACCAGTTTTAAGTATCCCAATTTTGATAAGTATTGCGGAGATTCCGATCCAGTGATGCATGTGAAAGGTTTTGGAAGAGCATTATTGGCAAGTCCCGTTAACGATGCACTCATGTGTAAGCTCTTTCCAACCACTTTGAAGGAAACAGCGGCACAATGGTACGACTGCCTTCCAACAGGCTCGATTAAAAATTGGAATCAGCTTTCAGAGTCCTTCAAATCTCACTTCGTTACGGCAATACCGGAGAAAAAGACGGTGGATGATCTTATCAGGGTTCGACGGGGAGAGAATGAAACCTTGGACTCGTTTTTAAATAGGTTCAACAATGTGGCATTAAAAGTAGCACCATTAATCGTATCCTCAACACGTAAAACTTTGGCTGAAAATTGTCGAAATCGAGATCTTCAAATGAAGATTATGACCGAACGGCCGGACGACTTTTATGCTTTGATGACAATGGCCAAGTCTTATGTGGTATGGGATGAGCATCAAGACGACCCTTCGAGGAGATTAAAGGTAGCTAAATCCGAGGTGCAAGAAAGGGATCGGAGCAGTGGTAGGAGCTCGGACAGATGGGAAAGGCCTCGTGAAGCACCGAGGAAGCCTTTTGATAAAAGAGACCGGATTCCATTGCCGGCTCCGAGGGCTCAAGTTCTCATGTGGGTCGAGGAACAAAAGGAGCAAATCCGATATCCACCCAAAGGCGGAAAGCCCAAGTATAATGGCAAATATTGCGCTTTTCACAAGTTGCAGGGTCACGATACAGAAGATTGTGAACAGCTGGCAAAGGAGTTAGATAAATTGGCAGCTAAAGGAAAATTGAAGAGCCTTTTCAAGAAGTATAAAGACCAATTCTTGGAACAAGAGGGAGAGAAACCTCCTCGTAGAGTCATCAATATGATTATGGGAGGTTCCCTTGTTGACAAGAATGTTAAAAGGAAGCGGAATATTGCAGAACAAGGACGAATCGAGGAGATTTCAAAGGTTTTTGATTTCGGTTCGTTAAAGGGCCGTCCGACTGAACCACATGATGATGCTTTGGTGATTGATATGTATATAGAAGGTTTTACGGTTAAAAGAGCCTTGTTAGATACAGGGAGCTCAGTAAATATCATCACAAGGAAGGCTTTCGAGGCCCTTGGTTTGGGTCATGGACGTTTGACTCCTTCCTCGTCACCTTTAGTTGGAATAAGTGGACATCCCGTACTCGTGTTGGGAGAAACCCAGCTTGAAGTCGAAATAGGGAATACCACGAACAAATGGAGGACAATGACTGATTTTCTGGTAATTGATACACCAATTGCGTATAACTTGATTATTGGCAGACCTTTGATTTCGGGTAGTCGAGGCACCATATCCCTTTTCTATTTAGCATGGATGATCCCGACAGAGAGGGGAATGGCAGTGGCACTTGGTAGTCAATCTGTAGCAAGGCTACTTATGTGACCTCATTGGGAATTGCTCCTCAAGAAAGTGTTTTGGTGGAGGAAGTCAAGGAGCGTGGCGAACCAGTTGATGCTATTGAGGCCATAACCTTAGAAGAAGGAAAGGTTGTACAGGTCTCAGCAGAGCTTCAAGAGAATTCAAAGAAGACTGTTATCACTGCGCTCGAGGAAAATCAAGATGTTTTTGCCTGGACATCGGCGGATATCATAGGAGTATCTCGTGATGTCATGGAGCACACGCTGGATATTGATCCAGAATATACTCCTGTGAAACAGAAAAAGAGAAACCAAGGGGCGGAAAGGCAACAGTTCATTAAAGGCGAGGTAGAAAAGTTGCTCGAATTCGGAAGGATCAAGGAGGTTCATTACCCACAATGGATCTCAAATGTGGTCTTAGTCAAAAAGGCAAATGGAAAGTGGAGAATGTGCGTCGATTTCTCCGATTTGAATAAAGCTTGTCCCAAGGATTTTTATCCTTTGCCATGTATTGACATGCTGGTGGACTCAACGGCTGGTTACGAGGTATATTCTTTCCTCGATGCAAAGGAAGGTTTTCATCAAATCCCGCTGGCCGAGAAAGACATGGAAAAAACTAGTTTCATTACACCGGAAGGTACCTATTGTTATCAGGTAATGCCTTTTGGTTTGAAAAATGCTGGAGCCACCTATCAAAGATTAGTCAACAAGATGTTCAAGGAGCTCATTGGCAAGAACGTCGAGATTTATGTTGACGACATGATTGTGAAAAGCAAGAAGGCAGAAGAACATGCTCGAGACCTCGAAGTGGTTTTCAAGATTCTGAGGGAGTATAATTTGAGGCTCAATCCTGAAAAGTGCACCTTTGGGATCAATTCTGGTAAATTTTTGGGTTTCATGATCTCTAAACGAGGCATCGAGGCGAACCCAGACAAAATCAAGGCTATTATTGATCTTCAGCCACCAAAGAATGTGCGCGAGGTACAAGTTTTAAACGGTAAGATCAATGCTCTGGGTCGTTTTATCTCTTATTCCGCCAAACGATGCATGCCCTTTTATAAAAGTCTTAAAGGAGTAAAGGATTTCGTGTGGACTAATGAGTGTCAAACCTCGTTCGAGGATCTCAAGCAGTTTTTATCCTCCCCGCCTCTTTTAAGTCAGCCTGTGAAAGGAGAAAATTTGTATTTATATATAAGCGTGGGAGAGGAGTGCATTGGTATGGTTCTAATTCGAGAGGAAGATGAAGGAAAAATTTCAATATCCGGTTTATTATGTGAGCAGAGTGCTTCGAGGGGCAGAATCAAGATACCCTAAAATGGAAACTGGCATTTGGAGTATATATTGCTGCTCAGAAATTGAGACATTATTTCTTGAGTTATACAATCGTCGTTCGTACAGACACCCCACTCAGGAAGATTCTTTCACGACCTGAGGCCTCGGGGAGACTGACGGAATGGTCCATAAAACTCACAGAATTTGATGTAAGATTTGAGTCAATGCCATCAAAAAAGGCTCAAGTCCTAGCTGACTTTTTGATTGAGGTCCCACCAGAAGAAGAAACTGAGCCAGTATTAAATACTTGGGAGATCTTAGTGGATGGGAGTGCCAATAAGAGTCAGTCAAGGATCAGAGTTTTTTGCAAAAGTCCAGATGGATTAGTATTCAGACACGCTGCAACTTTGGGCTTTGATTCCTCAAATAACGCTGCAGAATACGAGGCGATATTGCTCGGGATGCGTTTGATTAGAATTATCAGGGCAGACAAAGCGGTTATCAAAAGTGATTCAGGCCTAGCAACCAATCAGATAAGAAATTCTTGGGAGACCAAGCATGCTCGAATGAAGAAGTATCACGAGTTAGTAAAACGTACGATTGAGGAGTGTGAGCTCGCGGGGTGTAAAGTTGAGATTGTGCAAATCCCGAGGGAGGAGAACATGGAGGCTGATCACCTAGCAAAATTAGCTTCTGATCCTACTAACCTAAATTTGTGTCCTTGTGATATACAGGTTATTCCATGTGCGAGTATCGATTCCAAAGAGGTGTTATCACTCGATCGGGGCAACGAATGGTACTGGCCAATTTTTGAATATTTGTACGAGGGAAAGTTGCCGGAAGATAAGTCGCAACATCCGAAGATTGTGAGAAAGTCGAGTAGATACACAGTCGTGGATGGAAATTTGTTCCGAAGGTCGTATTCCCAACCATGGCTTAAAGTAGTTGGGATCGAGGAAGGTGCCAAAATACTTGAAGAAATCCATGAAGGATCATGTGGTGCTCATGAAGGATGGAATGTTCTGGCTCGGAAGGCAAGGTTGTTAGGCTATTACTGGCCTCAGATGAACAATGATGCCGCGGAGTTTGTAAAGAAATGTAGTGCGTGTCAAGCTCACGCTCCAGTTTTGCAAAGCCCGGCCTCGGGATTAGAAGGTATCAAAGTGGCCTGGCCGTTTGCGACTTGGGGGATTGATATCGTTGGTCAATTCCCAATGTCAACTAATCAAAGACAGTATGTTATCGTAGCCGTCGATCACTTTACAAAGTGGGTCGAGGCTGAAGCAGTTTCATCAATAACGGCTCAACAGATTGTGAAATTTGTCAAGAATAGCATTGTATATCGTTTTGGGATCCCCAATACGATAATCACAGACAATGGCAAACAATTTGATAGTGTCCTGTTTAGACATTTTTGTGAAAGAGAAGGGATCAAGCTAAGGTTTAGTTCAGTATTCCACCCTCAAACAAATGGAATGACCGAGAGAACTAATCGAACGATCATGGAAGGAATCAAGAAGCGTTTAACGCACCTTGAGAAGTTAACAAACTGGGTCGAAGAGTTGTATCATGTGTTGTGGTCGTATCGAACAACACCAAAGACAGCTACTGGAGAAACCCCTTTCTCGTTAACTTATGGGACAGAAGCCTTTATTCCGGTCGAGATTAAGGTACCAAGTACGAGGGTTCTCCATTATACTGAAGAATGGAATGAACTAAATTTACGAGATAACTTGAATGACCTCGAGGAAAAAAGGGAAATGGCGCTTGCACGGATCGAGGCGTATAAAGCTAGAACAAAGAGATTCTATGATAAAGGCGTACGACCAAGACAATTTTTTAAAGGGGATTTCGTCCTTCGTAGTACATCAGCCTCGAGCTCGAGACAAGGCAAAGGCAAACTGGGGATTAAGTGGGAAGGACCATTTCAGATCGTAGAATGCATCGGAACACATACTTATCGTTTGCAGCAACTCGATGGAACTGAGGTTCCGAGGACTTGGAACGCAATTTCACTCAGGAAATATTATTTTTAGATTCTGTTTATTTTCTTTGATGACATGTAACTCAGAATCTAACTTAGGAGTTATTTTGAATAAAGGCCCTCGAGGCATCGTTTTCATCTATGACTTTTAATTCAGATATTACTTAGGAATTATTTGCTTATGAAAATGCTCGAAACACGGTTAACCTTACATAGATTTATTTTGAAACTTGTTCTAAGTATTCGACACCGGACATTTTGGTTCATTTTAAAAATCAAGCTTATTGCATGCTAGAAAGCTTCGATTATAACCAATTCTATGTACGTCGTGGTAAGAATCCACCCTACAAGAGTTAACCCGACCAGGAATAAAAGGGGGGGCAACTACGAGGGCTGCGAACAAACATAGTTGAAATATAATACATTAGCAAGGTATCAGTTGATCTAGGCATCGAATATAAAAGGTTTGAATAAACTTCGAAGTTCTATAAAGACTACTTGTACAATGAATATTAGACGTAATATCGAGAACAAGTAAAAGGTAGAAAAAAATTTTCATTGATCAGAGCACATGATACAAAGATACAAGAAATACTTAAATTAAAATTATGGGGCTTGATCGCTGCTTTGAACCGGTACGGTTTGGATGGGCGTTGCCGGAATAGGATCCCTAAGGTCCGGCTGAGGAAAGGAGTCATCGAGAACCACGTCAGCTTCCTCATCATCTTCGGGAGCGCTTAGGTTCACCCAAAACCTCATGTCTTCTTCAGACATGTTTGGGAATTTCTCCCTAAGGGTCTGGCATACACGAGTATGGAACCTCGAAAGCCTCCAAATGCTGAGATGCTCGAACTTTGATAGGTCACTCTCATTTTTTCTTCTCAGTTTTCTCCTCTTCGCCTCGACCTCATTTTAAGACCGATTAAGTTGAAGATTGCCCTCACGAAGCATGATGCACTTATTTAGGAGCCTGGTCTTCTCGGCTCTCTATTGTTTAAGAAAAGAGATCGCATCAGCTCGAATCAAGAAAAGAGTATGGCAGAGGTTATTGCATTCATCTTGATACGCACGTCCCAACGCCGTATATCGACCTTGCCATTTTATCATTTCGAGCCGAGCATTCTCCTTTTCGAGAATGATATCTTTCTCGCGCTTCTTCGCAAGGGTCAGCTCCGCTTTGAGATGAGCAACCTCGTCTCTGGCTTCTTTTAGCTCATCTTCAACCATGTCCCACTTCTCGAAATACTCGTTCATAGAACGAGTCTGAGACTCGAATCTATGAATGAGTAGGTTGGTGGCAGCCATCGACTGATAAGAAGATAATGTTAAAATGAAGGATAAAAAAAAAAGAAGTTTATTCGAGAAAGGAAGAGGTTAAAAGAATATATTAGCATTACCTTCGCCTCACGAATACGGGCAAGTTGAATCAACTCCTCATCGGTCAGTGCCTCACTATTTTCCCCTTCTTCTTGAACAAGGGTGGTGTAGGCAATATCTTCCGCGACCCGAGGATTGCTCAGGGAAACTCTCGGGTAACGAGCCTTCCAAAACTAAAAGGGAAAAGGGTGTGTGAGTCAAGTATTACCTGAGAACCTAAACCTATAACATGGTAAAAGTCACTTACTTTTTGTAATTGGAACTGTTCGAACATTCCAATCTCATCCTCACTCATGTCATGAGGAGGAATGTTGACAATCTCAGGACATTTGGCCGACGCTTCTCCAAAATGTCTTTGTCTTTTGGGAGATGGGACGTCTCCAGCGAAGGCCTCGTCAGCTCGAGGACGTTTCGAAGCATTTGTAGGAATGCCCGACATTTCCATAGACCTCGGAGGATCTTCTGGAATTGGGTTTGAAGGTGAAGGAGTAGGAGGATTTGAAGGTCGATGTGAAGAAGGAGGATTTGAAGGTCGATGTGAAGATGGAGGATTTGGAAGTGGGTTTGAAGGTGAAGGAGTATGAAGGCGATCTAAAGGGGGATTCAAAGGTCGATCACCTCTGGGTGTCGGGTTAACCAGACTAGGTCGTGCCCTCAAGGGGATATCATCTCCTGAACTCGATGCCACGATATCCTCATCTGGATAAATAAATAGAAATTTAGTGAAAGCAAGATTTAATGAACCAACACGAATGACAACTGATGGATACCTTCTGTGGTATTGGGGTTTATGTGCTCAATAGTAACCGGCAATTTGGCAGCTGTATCTGATGCCCGCCCTTGTTGAAGAGTCGTCTTATGGACACCAGAGCTCCTAGGTGAAGTGGTGGCCTGCGAAACAAAGGCCTGCTTAACTTTCGCTTGCCTCACCTTGTGAGACTTCGGAACCGGAACGGATCAAGGAGCATTAGATTGTCCAGAAAGCACCTCGAGGCGATGTGCTGCAAGTTGTTGTTTTAAAGATAGTTTAGGTGCCATTGCAATCCTGCACAGTAGAATATTATATAAGTAGACATTCATCACAATGAACACTTACAAGGATCAATGTTGAGGTCGATCTCCTCGCCACAGAAAATTTTCTCGACTTCGGGAGCGGGATAATAGTGGATTTTCCCTGCCTTATCTACAGCAGCTATGGGCCTCCCACTCCTGTACCTAGAAACGAATTGCTCGACGCTAGGTTGGGTTGGGGGTTTATATTTAAGAAGCATGGAAAAAGAGTGTTGCTCCTCCTCGGTTAAGGTGACCTCTTTCGAGGGGTTTCTCCAGGATTGAGGGTTGGTTGGAAATTCGTTGAAGTCTAAGCGAAAAGGCCACGCCGGACCATCTTTTGAGGGACCAACCCAGATCCATCTATGTTTATATCCACAGTGGGATGAAGATTTGTCACGAACTATGGATTTGGGACCATGAATGGTACTGAAAGACACACACGGGTGACCGGTGGCTTTCGCAGGTGTACGCATATACTTGAACAAATTTCCGGTAAAGAGGATACCTAAGTCTTCACAGACTCGTGCTAAAGCAATCATCTCGAGCCACGAGTTCAGAACAATTTGAGCTGGGCATAGGTTAAACTCATTGAGGATGTCAGTCACAACCTCGGGGAGTGGAAATCTAAGGCCAAACTCCATCAAACGCTCCAGAGCGGCGAATTTTTCCCCTTTCCCTTTGAACATCACCTCGGTTTTCGAGGGAATTTCACATTCGAGTTCTTTGAGGTCAGGGAATTTGTCTTTCAACGCCTGAAGCATACTTTGGTTAGAAATTTTGGAGTGCTCCGTCGGAAGTATGGTTTTCCATAGGCCTTACGCGGGGATTAGGGTTCTAGGGTTTGCAGCATTTGGAATGGGATTTACGATTGGGCGCATTCGCGGCCTAATTAGTTCCATGGTCTCCCTAGAAATTTCAATTTCTTCATCGGTCCAGTCGCCATGATTTGGCGGCGTCTCCGATGAAGAGCTGTCGGATCAATATTCATAGTGCTAGGGTTTGTGTTTTGATTAGGAGACGAGGCCATTTCAATAAAGTGAAAGAGGAATGGTAAGCGGATGTAAAGAAAAAGAACTTACGGTTTAACAGATGAGATGAACTTAGCCGGGATTTCGGAACGCGGAGGTTTCTGGAGAAGTTTTGAGGATGAAAAATCTGGAAATGGTAAGAGACAGGGCTTTTATAGGTGATGAAATATTTTTGAAAGAAAGACTCTTCATTTGCTTGGAGGGAGTTTTTAATGGGGATCACGCCTGTTGCCACGTGTGTTTGCTTTAGAGGTGGCGTGCGATGAAAGTGGTTGAACTTGAAAACATGGGCTGACAAGTTCGGCATTCTGGGCCTGTTTTCATGGGCTTGGCGCATATACGGGTTTCGTTCGTGTAGTTCGAAGTCCAAGCCCTGAAGGAGCTTGCTTATACTTTGGGGGGGCTTCTGTTATCACGTAATATTAAAGATGACACGTGGCCCAATGGGAATGTTTAATATTGCCACATTGGGTTTGCGTTGAATAGTCAAGACTGGGAGAATCCTTCTTCCACGTAGATTGTATTACAAAACCAGTCTCCTAGTCCGATTAGGAGAGTTCAAGCTAATTAGGATTATGGTTATGAGCCTAATTAGGCGGAATTTGTGGTATGTCCTAATACCACTAGGATTCGAATACAAGATACACTACTATAAATACATGGGATTTTCTACAATCTAAGGTACATTATTCTGACTCAAGCTCTGAGTTAATTACTTTCCGATCACAAGTTCTCTACTGACTTTAGCATCGGAGAGGGGTCGCCGATCAGCGGCCTCCTTTAGGCTAACGTTTGCTAGTTTTCAGGAAGCTTGGCTTACGTGGATTCAAGTTACAACTTTACTGTAACAGATATAATTTAAAATAAAAAATATTTTTATAACTAAAGATAACGAGTTGCTGTTAGGGACATTTCTAAGGTATAATAAAACAAATAAATTTTTTTTTGAAAACTAAGAGTTAACGAAGTTATTGCTAGATATACTTAGGGTATAAGAAAAAGTAGGAGCTCTACCTTAGGATTAACGGGTAATTGTTAAGGGCTTTTAAGCTATAATAAAAAAAACTCTTTTTATAATTAAGAGTTACCAAGTTGTTTCTAGAGGCTTTAAGGGTATAATAAAAATGTTCCATTATTAGGTCCCATCGTTTGACATAATTAATTCTTTGGTCCTTTTTGTCTACTTTTAAATTTTTAACGTAACATATTTTAACTTTCAAGACATTTATATTGTTATATATACAAAATGATGATGTGATTGTGTTATGTCTTATTTGCCTGTTCACGCTGAATTACAAAAGTTACAAGTCTAAAAAAATAAATAAAAGAATGGAAGAGTTAACTATGAAAAAAAATAGGGACCTAATAATGTGTTTTTGCAAATAAGAGGACTAAACAGTAAAAACTTGAGGACTTTATAATTATTACCCAATTTACATTTAAGTTCTTTTTTGAGGGATTATGTCCAAAATGAGTATAAATTTATAAGTGTTTTATAATACTAAAGAACTACAAATTATATAAGATCATGCATATATTTCTCTTATACGTTTTATAGGCCAAAAAATGGTAAACACAAACAGTTACATGTTTAAGGTTGAACTGATTCAATCAATTGAATCTGAGTTTAAAATATCGTATAAAGAATAGAACTTTAATTATATTCACCATTCTAAAACTATAAAATATTAATAATACTCATTAAATTTGTCTTTAAATCATTGATTAATTCATATATTTCATTGAGTCAAACATCTAAATGGTTAGAGAAATATGAAGTAAATAATTTAAGAAATTAAAAGAATTCTTATGATATTGATGCTAGATTAATTATGAAAAGAAGATGCAAAATAGAAAATACAAATTAAATTGGAAATGAATACAAGCAAAAGAGTTGTAATATAGTAATTATAAATAACATTAATCAAATAATTTATTAATAATAACAATATTTAGAGGTACATAATACTTCTTTAATTATCACGCAAATGTCATTTTTTAGTATTTAATATAATTTAAGAAATAATTAATATACACTTAAATTTATAAATTTACATATGTGTTGGCGATATTTTTGCGAAATGAAAATATTCCAATTACAACCTTGACTCGTGTGGTAAAGATGCGGGCATGCCAGAGAAGAGAGGTTCTCAACCTACGTTTTTATGAAACGATTTTGAACATGTGCGCCATGCTAACGGATGCTTAACTAATAACGAAACGATTGGACGGGAAAAGCAAGGATTGTGAAAATGTTTCCCTTGGGTACCTAGTCGAGGTCAGCACAACTTTGACTAGAAAACGGACCGAAACTATGTCGTAGCTTCGAAAAAGTAAACAATAAAGACAACCCAAAGATTTTGGTAAATTGACTTGTATTGAATGAATAAATGTCACAAGAGTAACAAATGTCAGCCAAACGATTACAATCCAGAGATTAATAATCTCAGAACGAGCAAATAGTAATTGAACTAAAATAAGAGCAATGAAATAACTGTCGAGGCGAGCTTGAATCTTGAGTCAACACGTCGATCAGAGTACCGTTTAAGGTGAAAAGTGGCAGTGTACTAGAGTACTGAACTAAGGAATTCTAATTGGATCTAGGATTTTGAGTATTGGGATTATGTAAACATGCAGGTGTTTGATAATCAGACAAGTAATTGAGACTTAGGAATAGCAAATGAAGCTAGAAATCTAAGAATAAAAGCTAGAAAAACTTGAAATTGGAGACCCGGAAGCCGAATTGAGAGCTACTCTTTGGAGTGTCACATGATTTGTTGGTTGTTTTGATTGATTTTGTTTGTGTTTATTGTGTTTTTTTATTGTTGTTGTGAAATGAAGGGAAATGGGTATTTTTACGTGGGAATGACTTGGTGAGCACACAAAAAATAACCACCTAAACTAACTTACCGAACTGTGACCGTAAGTGGTCGCTCATAGCAGCTTTAGCCTTGTTTGACTAGAGTCGCCACCCGGCCAACCGGGAAAATGTACGAACCGGCGTGTGTACCGATTGTTTTGTAAACCAGAGATTCTATTTACGTTCGTGGATACAACTTATTAATTCCGACATTCCAGGCCCTATATGATCTTTAATGCAGCTTAATGGTTTATTATTTTGACTTTTATTGTTATCACACAAGAATATTTAAATACGCAAACATTTGTACGGTAAACCGTCGGGTGACACGGTACAAAACCCTCAGAAGCTTACCCTCGTCGCGTGCCAGTGATTGCTCGCGGACTGATACTCGTTGAAGAACGGAGACCTTTTAGGGAGGAACCTTGGGGGCCGGAGTTGCGTAGCGCGTCCTCCGAATAGTTTTGGAAAAAGGACTTAGTCAGCTCTAGCGGGGCTGCGAGTGATGCCTAGACCTGGGACTTTAGATAATAATTGTGGAAATATTTTTGGTGGTCGCGAGGACCTTTTGGGAATATTTTGGGGAAATACTCTCGAAACTCGGACTCGAGCGATTCTTTTCTTAATCAGAGGTGACTTTAGGCAACAACAGAGGCAACTTTTATCGGGTCAAGAATCACTTTAGAACGAGCTAGAGAGGGAGGAGAATGAGTGTTTGTTGGTGAGAAATGATGAAAATCCGGGGGGTATTTATAGGCTAGGTTGTGACCGTACGGTCGCCTGAACACCCGTCTCAGATCCAAATTTGAATCTGAGACGGGCTTCGCCCAAAGCCCGGCCGGACCTTACAAGACCCGGCCAAAGTTGTTTGTCCACTAGTACACATGTCACGTTTTCATTAGACCGCCCAGCCACGTGGCAGATAAGGATTGGATTTCTGTCTGCCACGTGGCAGTGGCCGTACGGTCAGAGAGGTTGTGACCATACGGTCACAACAAACAGTGTTGTGACCGTACGGTCCCTGGTGAATAGGGTTTTTGACCGTACATCGTTTTGTAAAAGAGGATTTTCTCATAAGCATGAAGGTGTCACACTCATGGTCCCGTGATGCGGGTGGAGGAGGTTATGGCCCTGGAAAGGTGATCCGTTCTCCTGCGAGTATCGGTATTTGAGCAGCTAGTGGGACGAGGAGCTCATAGATTGCTTTCATCATCGGGTTCGAAAACTAGTGCTTACAGTTTTCCCCTCGCTTCTTTGGGAGTGCCTAGGGCGATTACATTTTCTTGTAAGACCCCTTGGGCAGTCTCAATGAAGCGAAACGAGAAATACTGCGTGTGTGCTCGTGTTTTTCAAAAGTGGGTTTACAAACTTACCTGCAGTCTAGGCCTCTGGCTTCGTGTTTCGGATGGTTCTGTCCTGAGGCCGATCAACTGTTTTGTCGTGTTTGACCCGAGAATTTTGTAACTCCTACAGTCTGGGCCTCCGGCTTCGTGTTTCGTATGATTCTAATCTGAGGCCGATCAACTGTCTTCCCCGAGTTTGATCCGAGGATTTGGTAACTCCTGCAGTCTAGGCCTCCGACTTCGTGTTTCGTATGATTATACTCTGAGGCCGATCAACTGCTTTTCATGATTATAATTTTTGTAGTACCTCGAGTTTGATCCGAGGATTTTAGTAACTTCTGATAGTACCCCGAGATTGATCCGAGGATTTTAGTAACTTCTGATAGTACCTCGAGTTTGATCCGAGGATTTTAGTAACTTCTCATAGCACCTCGAGTTTGATCCGAGGATTTAGTAACCTCTCATAGCACCTCGAGCTTGATCCGAGGATTTAGTAACTTCTGTAGCTCCCCGAGTTTAGTTCGAGGGTTCGGTAACTTCTGTAGCTCCCCGAGTTTGGTTCGAGGGTTCGGTGGCTTCTCCAGATCAGTCTCCCGTCTTCTTTCTTCGGATGATGCCTGACACTTTGTCCTACCAGTCTTATCTGAGTGCTGGCGATTTCATCCTGAAGTCGATCAGCTGTGTCCCAATATCTTTTCTCTTTCGTTCTTAACGTTCAGTTGATCCAGGGGTCGGTAACACCTTTTCTTTAATTGATACGGGCCAGGCTACATCTCGGTGTTGCATTGGTTTGATGAAGTATTACCGCACTGGGCCTTTCGGATAATGCCTGTGAGGATTTTTAGCCTTCTGACATCTTGGAAGGTTGGGTTGTGCCCCAGTGTGTTGCTGGCCCGATGATACCCCAGCGCACTGCTTCTGCGACCGTCGGATATGCCCCTACGTCCTTTGTAGTTCCTCAGGGTTAACTTTGACTTTTCTCGCGAGTCTTTGGTGGAGCGATATATAGTCCCGGTGTCCTGTCGATGTCGATAACACAAAATTTTCTGGCGGTAATAGTGTGACCGTACGGTCAAGGGTTTCTAAAGTGTGACCGTACAGTCACATGTCGGTTTTGGCAGTTTCCTTATACCTCATTGGCCGCTGGTCCTTCATTTCCACTTCCCGACTTCCGTTTTCCTCTCCCCGACTTGCGAAATCTTTTGTTCCCGTGTTTTTGTTGGCGTAATGGCATACAAAGGTGACAATCTTGCGTTGGTGAATGTTATTCCGCCTCTCGGCGTCCGGTACGCCTCGATCCATGCCCGACACGAGTCCACTTTGTACCGCAGTTTGGACTTCGGAGATGGTGTCCCGCTCACTCATGACCTTGCTCATCACACTTTTACGGCTCTGGTACATCCTCTTTTCGTTGAACAATCGCTTTAAAGCCTAGTTTCGGCCATTTTCCGTTACATTGCATTTTTCTATTTTGCTTGATTTTGCTCGTTTAGCGATGTTTCGGACCTTGTAACATGGTTAGAATGCGTGCTAGGTAGAGTAGGTAGATAACTTTGTGGGTTTCGCTGGTTTTTTCGTGTTTTTCACGTTATTTTTGTGCCCAGCAAGCTTGTGACCGTATGGTCTAAACGATGACCGTACGGTCACTGTGCTTAGCATACGGTCACAAGCTGCTTGACCGTACGGTCACAACTATCTGACTGTACGGTCACTTACCCTTTTTCTGAGTTTTGATGGTTCCTTGATTTTTTTATGCAGTCGGCCAGGCTTCAGGGTCACAGGAGCGTGCAGAACGCGGCGGCTTGGTACGAGCGTCTTCTAGATGCTGTTAAGCTTCGCTTACGGAGGACTCCTTTCCGTGCCTTTTTCGATTCATTCTTTGCGTTCAAGGCTACTAGTTCATTGGTCGGGATTAGTGTGCTCGCCGAGCGGTGGTCAGACTGTACTCATACCTTCTAGTTGCCCTTCGGGGAGATGACCCTTACGCCGTTGGACATTGCGGCAATCACCGGCTTGCAATCGACAGGGAGTATGCCTCCTTTCTCCGACTTCCCTTCCGAGCCAGCCGATATAGAAGCTCTGGTTGGGCAACCCCTGGTTTCTTCTGAGTTTCGCCGGGTGCGGTCGACTCAGGTTTTCGAGTCGTACGAGGGGGTTGGCGACCCTGGTATAGCTGTAGAGCGGGATCAGCACGCTCAGTGTTTCTTATGGTTCGCCCTTTGCTCCACACTTTTCAAGGAGACGAACGACTGTTGCGACTTGGCTCTCCTGGCGGGCTTGCGGGACGTGATCGCCTGGGGGATTATTGTTGGGGCAAAGTGGTCCTCGTTTCTGCTTACCGGCTTCTTGATGGATTGAGTCGCAAGAGAGCAGTGGCCGTTGGTCCTACAATGGTTGTGGAGGTACTTTTTAGCTTTTGTATCTTTTACCATTTTTATGAGTCTCTTCTGATCTTAATTTCGCAGGTTTGGGCTTATGAGTACTTCTTTCTGCCTCGGCCTTCCACGGGGAGGGAGACGGATCTCAATTTTCCTCGGGTTGGACACTGGTTTGGTGCTCGTTCTGGGGGTGTCAAGAACCCGACTATTGTTCACCAGTACGTCGAGGGGTTGACTTGGGACGTGGTACGTTTTTCTTTGGTTGTCTATCCTTCTTCATTTTATTAGGGTTTCACTGACGTTGGTCTATTGTCTTTCTCCAGCTACGGGATCGCATCCGTCCTTGGCATATTCCTGCGGCCCTTCCCAGCTGAACCCACGTGATGGGATCTGCTGCTGAGCTTGTGGCTATGAGGATACTATTGGAGCACCATCTGGATTTTTCCTGGTACCTCAGGGAGCGCGTCTACCAGTATGAGGTTGGTCATGCTGACCGTAGGGTTCCTGTGAATCCCCCTATGGCCATGTTTTGGGCTCGGGCCCTCACTGCTGCTGAGCGGGACGTCGCGGCTGCGGGTGTTTCCATTTTCGGTGACGGCGGGCAGTCTTCCCTGCTTCTTCCTCCCACTACGAATGCTTATGCGGCCATCATCTCTCAGTTACTCTCGCACCGGGAAATCGGGCCTCCCTCAGGAACAGGGGAAGGAGGAGATGACGACAGGGGTGATGACAATAACTCCATCGCTCAGGACGCCACTGCCGAGGTATATCATTTATCTTGTTGTGAAATTTATTTATTTCATCCTTGTGTTGACTCCTAATTTGTCATTCACCTCTCGGTAGCCTTCCTCATCTCGCGCCCACAGGACTCGTCGTCGGACTGACAGCGGCGTCGACGATACACACCGTCGAGGGCGTCATCCTCAAGAGGGCCTTAGTCAGGCTCATCCCGACTGGATTGCTAGGGATTTGAGGCATACTTTCCCTTCTTCCATTTCATTCCTGGATTGGACGGGTTATCGCGAGTATGACCTTTAAGACTGCGACCCTGTGGAATTCGTGCCTCTTTATACTACCCACGTACGTGTAGTCTTTCCTTCTCTTTATATCATTTTCGTTCTTTTGCTTGACATATTCCCCTCGTTTCAGGTACCAAGGGATTCTATGGCGAGGATGGCGAGTCGTTATCACTCTGCCCGCGCCACCTAGACTATGCACGCGCAATCTGGCAGGGTATGTATTCTGACTCTTCTCGTATGTGGATCATTTCACATGTTCATGTATGTTTGCATGTATGTGTGTATGTATGTATGTATGTATGTATGTATGTATGTATGTATGTATGTATGCGTGTGTGTGCCTTTTTCATGGTCGAATTTTTTGGTGCAGGATGCTATGGCGGCCATGGCGGCAGATGTAGCCGCGCGGGATGCTCAGATAGAGGAGATGACTGGTCGCTTGGCCGCTTTGGAGGTGGAGGAAGGTCGTCGGCAGGTCCGGCGTGCCCGCAGGCAGGCCCGAGGAGAGGGAGGTCGGGGGTCGGAGACCGGAAGCTCCCATAGTTCCCAGGATTAGTGTATTTTCTTGATGCGTACATTTTGCGACATCGTAGTCTTTTTTTTCAGTTTAACTTTCCAATGTTCTTTGCACCGCACTCTTTACTTTATTTCACTTATCGCGTTTAACGTACATAACATTCATTTAAACAGATTTCTTTACTAGAGAAAATAAACCAAGAACACATCATGAAATGATTATCTATCTTTTGCCCCAACCTTTGAATTTTGTGTGCGCTGCTTCGTAGGTCTGAGATTGTGTTAGTCGGCTTTGTCGATTCCATTTTCATGTCCATCCCGAGTATACCTTTTTGATTGATGGTGGGCTCTCTTCCTTGGATTAGGGTTTTCAGTAGATACTGGAGCAACAGGTCATCTACTTTCCATGATCCAGATATGCCCAGTCGCGTGTATCCCTTAATACTCTGATGGCGGATCCGGGGTTTAAGGTTACTCTTGAGGATCTGATCTCTTTCTTCTATCTCTCTTGGGACTTCCTCCTTTAAGGCTATGCGTAGGATGTTGTGTCGTTCTGGTGTGTGCGAACTTTAGATCTTTGGAAGGCGATTCTTTTATCCATCTCTTTCTTCTTTTATGGATTAATTTCGTGAGTCCATGCGTTGGTTGGATAGCAGAGACGAAACCGACCAAGTCGGGTGGATGTTCAGGGTTTTTTTTGTCTAGGATAGACATCAGAAATGGGGTCTTATGGGGTAGACAAGGGCGGATCTTTGGGTTGTTTGGGTTGGCACCGAGGCATGTCTTACGATTGTTTCTAACATCACCCCTAGGATAATGTGTCCATCGCTCTAACTGTTGCCTAAGATGACGTCTAGGTTGGCCAATCTTAGCGAGCTGTCTTTATTGTTGCCTAGGTCGTTCTTTCGAGTTTTCAACCTAGCAGGCTTCATTCTTTTTAAGTTTACTTAAGGTCTTCCGTCCATCGGGTCCTTTCGCATGGGTTTCGTGGCCAAACATTCAGTTTCGGATACTTCTTTCATTTGCTTGAGTGAGATTCCAAGGTATTCTTTATTCGAGAGATATGTCGGGTGAGATCGGGATGTGTTCTTGGTTCATTTCTGGTGTCAAAATTTCGTGGTGTAATGTGATATTATGCATGCAAAACATGATAAGCGAAACGAAATAATGAACACATGGTGTTTTTTTCTAACAACTTACACTAGTAAGTAAATCAAAATCGCATTATACTCGAAATCTAATACACTTTCATGAAAATCTTTAACTAGGGTGAGCCTAAGTGAGTCTTCTGAGTTTTCTCCCTTTTCATTCTCCATGATTCTTCCTCGATCTTCAGATCTGCCAGATGTTCCACGAGATCTTCAATCCATCGCTTCGGGATGGGTAGTGGGTTATTCATATCGGTTGGAGGAGATCCTCGCCACGTCACCATGTCACGTTCCCAATCCAGGTTCTCATCTTCTGGCCACGGAATCAGTTCCCAATCTTTTCCCGAGTCTTTTCTTCCTTCAAGGCTCGTGTCTAGGCCCAACATTTGTGTTTGATCGGGTTTGGTGACGGGGTTAGTTTTCGTCTTCTCCTGCTCTTCTACTAGTCCGCCGTCTGGCGAGTCCAGATGGCAGCCGGACTCGTTGGCTCCCCTTTTGGAGCCAGTCGTGACTTGGGTGAGTTTTGGATGTATTACTTTTGCCGGCCAGTGCAGGGAGGAAGGACCTGTTAGAACGGGCGTCTTGGTCTTTCCGTCGATGCATTTCAGGACCTCTTCCTCTGTGAATCCTGAGCTAATCATCATGACTTGTGGGGGGACGTCTCGTGATAACCAGTCGAGGAGTCTTCTTTGGTGCTTGTGTCTTTAGGGCCTTCTATCTCTTTATTCTCGATCATATCCTTGATTCTTCTCCGTAGCGCGTCGCATCTAGTGGTAGGATGCGTGAACACTTGATGGTAATCGCAAAACCTCTCCAGATTGTCTGTTGTCTTGAGGATTACAGGTGGCCTGACAGGGTGTATTCTTCCTTCTCGGTTTAGACGATCAAACTCTTCTTTGAGATTCATGTTTAAAGATACTCCACTGTCTTCCAGAGGGGGTCTCTGACGTTCAACCAACTGCGTTCTCCGTATCTTGGCGATCAACTGAGATTCGTATCCTTGCATTGCGCCTGTCTTTATTTGAGGGATCGTGGAGTTCGATTGATAATCTCCTCTCCTATGCTTTGGACGACTTGGGAAAGATTTTTGAATAACTCGAAGTTCCGGTATCGCACCATGTTCTCATCTCGAGGTGGTATCCCTTTGGTTCTTGGGTGAGATAGCAGAGTTGCCCCCTTCTTCATAGGTAATTCCTCCCTTCGGGAATATTCGTGGTACCGGTTCTTAGTTGACGGTGTTTGTTCTCGAACCCTTTTTCGGTCTAATTCCCCTGTCGGGGTGTGAAAGTTTTCCCTTTCTTTACCGGGACGGTGCACGGTGTAATCCATTTTTCCGTTCAGGGTGTATGATCCATACGTCTCTTTTGAGTTGTGCGGTTTCTCGGGCGTGGGCTCGTCTCTTTCTAGCTTATGTACCAGAATTTTCTTGCACCCTTCTTCGATGGCTTTGCACATTATTCCTTGATATTCCGGAGTCTGCATCATGGATGTTAGCGCCCTGGTGATTTCGATAGCCACACTTGAGGCAGCATTAGAGATACCGTTCGATTATGCCGTCTTCCTTGACCACGACCTTTCCTTTGCCCGACTTTTGATCCGCCTTCGTTCTTGGTTGTTCTGCGTCCACGGCCGCCTTTTATGAGGAAGGATTATGTGAGTCTTCCGCCCCTCTTGAGTCGCATGAGGCATGTATGCATGGTCTTACAAGTCTTTCCTCCGCTTTCGCCTTTATTGGACTCCGTTTAAGAATATTACCTTATAGATGCGTAATGATGAAGGTAACATCCTTAGACGGGGTTTCTGGTTGGTGCAGATACGACTTTTTTTTTTTTTAGCCGTGGATCGTTCTTTCGTTTCTCTTTTAGCCGATATTTTATTGGTCTAGGCGTTCTTTCGATTCAAGTCACATTCTTTGCAACCTTTCCCTTTTTCAGGGTGGACATTCATGACAACGCTATTTGCGGTATTGTTACAGAATGTCTTCCTGAATCGAAGGAATGCCTAGACGGCGGGGTTTGGACCTTCTATATGCTTTTGAGTATGCATGGTCAAGCAATCAATGAATTATCAACACACAAAGTCGTCACTCCCTCTCAATCTTCGCGTGGTGCGTTTCTGTCCTAGGTGGGTTTCTTTTGACATCTTTCCTTTCGATGTCAAAAAATGCTCTTCAACAGACGTGATTTACATGATGTTTGGGGTAGTTCCTAGAGGAGATATATAGGCTGACTATATGAGGCTTCGGTCTCGTTTGATAGTGCAAAAGGGTTCCCACAGCAAGATATACCTAGCGCCTCCCCATTTAAGGTTTTTGAGCAGCGTGTCGACAATACAAGGTTGTGGGTGGTGTTACAGATCGACCTATCCGTCCCTTAAAGGAAACGACAGTAAGCACGACCCATAACACACGTTGACCATTCGGGATTTTTGTTTTATGCAGTATGAGAAAGCAGTAACTCCGTATATAGCCATGGACTGTTAGAATGCTTCAGTTGTATCCCATTTTTTACTCTTCCTAAAATAATTTAAGAAATAATTTTATACAAAGTGAAAACCAAACTTACATCCTTCCATTAATAAATTAACTTCAAGGAAGTCATATGTTGAAGTCAACTTATAATAGTAGAATATATTTTTGGTCCCCAACAGAGTCGCCACTGTGAGCGTAAGTGGTAGCTCATAGCGGCTTTAGCCTTGCTTGACTAGAGTCGCCACCCGGCCGACCGGGAAAATGTACGAACCGGCGTGTGTACCGATTGTTTTGTAAACCAGAGATTCTATTTACGTTCGTGGATACAACTTATTAATTCCGACACTCCATGCCCTAAAGGATCTTTAATGCAGCCTAATGGTATATTATTTTGACTTTTATTGTTATCACACAAGAATATTTAAATACGCAAACATTTGTACGGTAAACCGTCGGGTGACACGGTACAAAACCCTCAGAAGCTTACCCTCGTCGCGTGCCAGTGCGGACTGATACTCGTTGAAGAACGGAGACCTTTTAGGGAGGAACCTTGGGGGCCGGAGTTATGTAGCGCGTCCTCCGAATAGTTTTGGAAAAAGGACTTAGTCAGCTCTAGCAGGGCTGCGAGTGATGCCTAGACCTGGGACTTTAGATAATAATTGGGGAAATATTTTTAGTGGTCGCGAGGACCTTTTGGGAATATTTTGGGGAAATACTCTCGAAACTCAGACTCGAGCGATTCTTTTCTTAATCAGAGGCGACTTTAGGCAACAACAGAGGCAACTTTATCAGAGGCAACTTTTATCGGGTCAAGAATCGCTTTAGAACGAGCTAGAGAGGGAGGAGAATGAGTGTTTGTTGGTGAGAAATGATGAAAATCCGGGGGGTATTTATAGGCTAGATTGTGACCGTACGGTCGCTAGAACACCCGTCTCATATCCAAATTTGAATATGAGACGGGCTTCGCCCAAAGCCCGGCCGGACCTTACAAGGTCCGGCCAAAGTTGTTTGTCCACTAGTACACGTGTCACGTTTTCATTAGACCGCCCAGCCACGTGGCAGATAAGGATTGGATTTCTGTCTGCCACGTGGCAGTGACCGTACGGTCAGAGAGGTTGTGACCGTACGGTCACAACAAACAGTGTTGTGACCGTACGGTCCCTGGTGAATAGGGTTTTTGACCGTACGTCGTTTTGTAAAAGAGGATTTTCTCATAAGCATGAAGGTGTCACACTCATGGTCCCGTGATGCGGGTGGAGGAGGTTATGGCCCTAGAAAGGTGATCCGTTCTCCAGCGAGTATCGGTATTTGAGCAGCTGGTGGGACGAGGAGCTCATAGATTGGTTTCATCATCAGGTTCGAAAACTAGTGCTTACACTAACCACTAACCCTAAAGAGTATGAATAGGAAAAGGACATCATCGGGGCCTCAATTTTAGGCCACTTCTCTGACTTGAGGAGGAAGTAAAATCGGTTACGTGCTTCTTCAGCTCGCTTCGAAAAATTCTTGGTCCTTGCTCGCTTCGCCTCTCGTAATTCTTGAAGACATTTTCGAATGCTTGGAACGTCTACTGTGTGGACCTTTTTTCTGATTCTTCTTGCTTCGTCATTTGGCTCGTCGAAATAACCGATCAAAGGTGACATTTCCATAGTCAAAGTTAGTTGGGAAGTTGGAAGTTAATTCCACTTTTTAAGCCCACTAACCCACTCACTTTAACCATAAAGACTAAGTCAACCGACCAACACATCTTTTCTTTCTTTTTTCTATCTTTCTTTTACTTTTCTTTTCTCTCAACTTACTTTCTTCTCTCGAAAATGACTTGAACGAAAATGAACATAAAGACTATAGACTAAAATATAACCCAAAGTATTTATGTGAGATAAATATAAAAATTATATTTACCCCCAACAATATGTTAACTTAAAAATAACTCTTTCACCTATAATGATTGAGTGGTAAAAAATGTTCAATAACACATAAAAGATATACAATACTATTGTTCCCGTGCATCGCACGGATCAAAATCTACTTTAATACAAAATCACGTAGAAAAATTCAAAAGAAATTTAGTCATAAATTTGTTGATTTTGATGGAATGTTACCTACTTGATCTAGTTTTTTTCTTCACCCCACTTCCCTCCCACAAGTTTATTTTGTTTTTATATACTGTATATTTAATTATTGTGGTCGGAAAAATATTCATATTTTTGCATGTTAATTAAATTAAGGCTTATGATATTAATTATTGTTAATTAGAGGATTGATAAGATGTGGGGGAAGGAGAGATTTTAGTATACTCCTGCAGCACGATAACGTGGTACTCCAAACCAATAAATGGTTGACATATGTTACATTAACCAATACGATTTTGACAACGTGTAATTAACTAAAAATCTATTTTTTAGTTTATAATTTATATAAAATTCTAGACCCTAAAATAAAAACTCTAGACTATAAAAACTAAACCCTAGACCCTAAATCATCGACCCTAGATATTAACATATGTGAAATTATTAGTCCGGAGTACCACGTCATCCGTACTTCAGGAGTATTTTAAAATTTCTCGTGGGGAAGTTGTCGTTTGGATGGATTAATTACCTAAGACCTGACGTAAAGTGAGGGAATTTCACCAAGGATGAACAAGATGCCATTATCAAAATGCACCAAACTATGGGAAACAAGTAATATATGAGAAATTTTAAAATACTTTTGGAGTACGGATAACGTGATACTTCATACTAACAATTCGATAATACGTCATATATGTTAGTATCTAGGGTTGATGATTTAGGGTCTAGGGTTTAGTTTTTAGGATCTAGAGTTTTTATTTTAAGGTATAGAATTTTATATAAATTATTAACTAAAAAATAAATTTTTAATTAGTTACACGTTATCAAAATCTTATTGGTTGATATAATATATGTCAATCATTTATTGATTTGGAGTACCACGTCATCATGCTCCAGGAGTATACCAATTGCATATATACATTTTTTTCACCGATTTTGGCCAAACATTGCATCATTTTTTTTAAACATGACATGGATATCTTTGTAGATATTTCATACAGTTAAACTTTTTGCTCCGGGTGCGTAAGATATGTAGGTGTGCTCATAAGAGCATGGGATTACATGTCGCCATTGTTTCATCAAATTTTTTGACGTAATGTTGCGTAAAAAATCAGCACCCATATTTCAAAAGTGTTGATTTTTTGCGTAATGTTACTCAGAAGTCTTGAACAAGGTTACAACCATGCTTTTGTGCAGTGCGCAGGTCTCCATCTTAGGTGTGTTGGGGGGCAAAAATGTCAAACTATGCTAAGTATTTATTCGGCACATCAAAAAAATTGGCGTATTGTTGCGTTAAATTGAATAATAACTATCGGTTATTAATTTTTGAATTAATTATTTATTTTTCTTATATATCATCCATTACTAGAAAAAGTAGGAATTTTGTCGGAATTTTGACGGACAGGTTTCCGTTAGAAATAATAGAAAAAAATACCCTTATTTTCATCGTTCTTTCTGTCTTTCGTTCAATCAAATGTCTTAAATTCCCTCTCCATTCTTATATTAAACAAAATCGATTTATTATTCTAACAATTAAATTAAGAACAACAAAGAAAGAATTTTTAATAAAATGAAATTAAAAAACTCCAAAAAAATATGAAAAAATCCGAAAAGATGAAAATATAAGTTTTTTTTTACAGGAAAGGAACACTTCATTAAGAAGAAAACACAAAGTCTTTACAAAGATAATCTAAAAGAAAAGTAGGAATATGACAAAAACATTAGGATTGACATAAGAACGAGCACTGTGAGCAATCGCATGAGCAACACAATTCGCCAAACGCGGAACAAAGACAATCGAGTAATCTTGTCGGTCGGTAAGAAGAGCTTTAATATCTTGGATGATACCTCTATAATCAGAAAAATCTTCTAAAGAAGAGGAAAGACTTGAAACAATATTTTTTGCATCAACTTCAAAACAAACGTTAGGAAAATAATTAGAGATAACCCAACAAATAGCATATCGGAGGGCCATGGCTTCGGCAATCTTCTTCACAACAAAACCAGAATCGCATGCACTACGACACATGATAAGCTGCCCTTCGTGGTCACAGATCACCGCCCATGCTTCAAACAAGTTAGAATCCTGAAAAATAGACGCATCCACGTTGAGCATTTTGCACCGCTATTCCCGCTGGTTTGCACTTCCCCTCCCATAACAACTCATTACGTTGATTCCAAATAGTCCACAACACAATAGCACTTGCAGAAGTCATTGCATCAGTTGCAGTTTCACAGAGATTCAGGATCCAATCTTCGATATACTCTCATTCCTCTCCCGAATAAGACAAGTGTGAGCGTAAACGGGCGCTCATAGCGGCTTTAGCCTTCTTTGACTAGAGTCGCCACCCGGCCGACCGGGAAAATGTACGAACTGATGTAGGTATCGATTGTTTTGAAAACCAGAGATTCTTATTTACGTTCGTGCATACAACTTATTAGTTCCAACATTTAGAGGATCTTTAATACAACCTAATTCATTATTGTTTTGTATTATTATTATTATCACACAAAAAGCATTTAAATAAAGTAAAAACAATACGGTAAACCGTCGGGTGACATGGTAAAAACCCTCAGAAGCTTCCCCTCGTAGCGTGCCAGTAGAATGCTTGCAAGCTAGTACTTGTCGACAACGGAGTCAGGCGAACGAAGCTTTTTGGGGTCGGAGGTGCGTAGGGCGTACTCCGAATGATTGGAAGGGAAGGATTTCGAGGGAATCTTCCGAACTGGGAGGATTGCGTACTTACTCTGGCGGGGCCGAGAGTAACGCTAGGATTCAGATTTTTTAAGATTTGATTGTGGGAGCTCTTTTGCGAAGAGGAGAGCTACACCAAGAATTTTGGAAGTAGAGTTGGGTGGTATTGGATTATTTTGGCGTCGTGAGGACTTTAGGGAGCTGGGATATTTTAGAGCTAGAACTTCGATACCTGAGCGATTCTTTTATATCAGAGGCAACCTTAGGCAACTTTTCAGAGGCAACTTATATCGGGTCAAGAACCGCTCAGAAGCCGAGAGAGAATGGGGGAAAGGAAGGAATTGTTGATGAATGAAAGTGAAGTTTCAGACTGTATTTATATGGATAGGTCATGACCAAACGGTCAAGGCAGCTTGACCGTATGTGACCGTACGGTCACAACAAGTCCCCTCTGAGATCTGATTTCAAATCTCAAACGGGCTTTACGCAAGGCCCGGCCAAAGTCGTTTGTCCACTTGTGCACACGTGGCAGATAAGGATAAGGGCAACGTCTGCCATGTGTTTTGTTTATGTCCAAACGTTTCAGAAGATGAAATTTTGAATATTCCTTACATACGCTTTAATGTTGACTAACATTTTTTTAAGTATGTATGTAAGTTTCTCAGCAGGTGCTGAATGAAGAATCTCTGGATTGCCTGGAAGACTCAGGAGAAACGAGAAAGCTGAAGACAGTTCCCTAAATGTTCAGAAGCTGGATACTCCGCTCTGATGTTATCAAAGTCAGTTAAAGCTCTCCTCAGAGGTCCATTGCAATCAGAAGATATTTCCTCCCAATTCGATCAGAAGTTTAGACTAAAGGAATTAGCTTTCAGAAGCTAAGTCACGAGTTCTGTTTAGCATTTATTGCTCTGACAATTGCATTTAATGCAAGGCGCCAAAAGTTCAAAAAGCTGTTTTGAAGGAGCGCGCTTGTCTACTCAAAACGAAACCAAAATTTCCTCGTCTACCTCTTGTTGATCCAATTGAAGAATGTTTCCAGTCAATCTCTACTTCAACTTCAAATCACTTACCGGATTTACTTAAAGAACAAGGTTAACGGAATCAAAGTGTTTGAAGACCGTTTGAAGACTTGACAGATTAACGGCTACAACAACTGATGTCACTTCTTTGAAGATTCAAATTCACCAACGGTCATCCTCATTCACTATAAATAGTAGCCAAGCTCCACTGCATCATGCACGCGTGATAATCGAGCAAAATCTCAACGCACTATTCTATTCAAGAAAACAGAGCACCTTTTCCATTCTGAATCTTTCTTAGCATAGTGTTAGTTAAAGAGAGAGAGTGAAGAAAAACAAGTTCATAATAGGAATCTTGTAAACTGATATTGTTTGTGATATTCAGTTAGATTTAGAGAGAAATCTAGTTGAGATTAGAGTTGGGTGAGAAATCCAGAAAACAAAGTGTTGTTGCTATGGTGGAAATCCTTTAACTCGTTTTAGGCTAGTCAGAACTAAGTGAGAAATTAGCTTATGTTCTGTTGATGTAAAGGAGCTTCTGAACTTGCCATAAAAGTTCTGAATAGTAGATTTAAAATCTCTGGTGGCTGCGACCTCAGGGGACAAGACGTAGTCACAGGACTTCTGTGGCGAACTTGGATAAATCGAATTGTTCATCAGGATCTCCTGAACTCCTTTCTCCCTCTTATACTTGTTTACTTGCTTCTGTGTACTTGCTTATATTTAGTGATGAAACAGATTTACTCCTTATATCATTGTCTTTGTTCAGAAGTTTGTTAACTCTGAACTTCTGTTGCTGAAAACAGTCTATCAGAATCAATAGAGATGGCTAGTAGACACCAGCTTGAGAATTCCTCTCACTTTACTATCCCTGAGGGTTGTTCTACAACCAGACCTCCACTATTTAATGGTGATAACTATTCTCACTAGAAGAAAAGGATGATGTGTTTCATCCAAGCTCAGAATATGAGCGCCTGGATTGTTATCACTAATGGTGACTTCATCCCAACAAGGATGGAAGCTGGTTTAGGACATGTTGTTATTCCTTAAGGAGAATACACTGATGATATTCTTAAGAAACTCCAAACTAATGTTTCAGCAATAAATATGTTGCACTGTGCACTTTCTGCTACAGAATATAATAAGATTTCTTCTTGTGAAACAGCACAGGACATCTGGAACAAGCTGGAAGTCACTTATGAAGGAACTGGAAAAGTGAAGCAATCTAAAGTCAATCAACTCATGAGAGATTATGAGTTATTTGAAATTCTTGACAAAGAATATATTTCAAACATGAATTCTAGATTCACCAAGATTGTCAATGACTTGAAGAGTTTGGGAAAGGATATTGAAGAATCAGAGAAAGTGACAAAGATTCTCAAAAGCTTACCAAGGTCTTGGCAAGCTAAGAAGACTGCTATTGAAGAAGTTCAGGACTTGAGCTATTATCAGTATGATGAACTCATTGGTTCATTAATTACTCATGAGATGTCAATGAAGAACCATGACCTGAGAGAAAGGTCAGAAGGAAAAAGAGGAGTAGTCCTCAAAGAAGAATCTTCTGAAAAATCCTCTGAAGATGAGGAACTGGCTATGCTGACCAGGAAGTTCAATAAGGCCTTTAGAAAAGGCAGAGGTGGAAACTACAAGAAGCCGTTCAGGAGCTTTGACAAGAAAACTCCTGATTCTGGTGAAAAATTCAAGAGAGATCCTAGCAAGCCTATTATGTGCTATGGATGTCAGCAACCATGGCATATTAAGCCTAACTGCCCGGAGCTGAAGAAAGATAAGAGAAAGTTCAAGAAAGCTATGCTGGCTGCTTGGTCAGACTCTGAGACCAGCAGTGATCCTGAAGAAAAGGAAGAGCAAGCTCAGATTTGTTTTATGGCTATTGAAGAGCCAACTTCTGAGGATGTCACAGGAGAAACTTCCGCACCTCCTGAAGCTACATATGACTCTGAGGTAAACAATTCTCATGAACTAGATATCTTTGATTCTCTTGAAGAACTCTATAGTATGTTCAAATACCTTAAGAGGAAATTGGACAAGAGCGAGGCTGACAAGTTTCTTAGGTTTACTCAAGTTTATTCTGACATGAAAATGTTAGAAGAAAAGTTGTGTAAACAGTTCAGCACTCCTTCTGATGGCCTCAAAGCCAAAGGCAAGGAAAAGCTGCCTCTGGGAAGTGATAAACCCCAGAAGAAGAAGAAACATGTCACTCTCTCTCTTCTGAAAGAGATAGCTTCTCCTGATGTTGGTACCTCTGAGAGTGTTGTTGTAGCCTCTGAAGATGTTGCACCTTCTCAGAAGAAGAAGAAATCTCCCAAGAAGCAAAGGGAACGATCCAAGAACCCTCCCTTTTGCAAGCTTTGCAAGAGTGATGGTCATTGGTTGAAGGATTGCAAGTATCACATCAAAAAGATCTTGCAATCTGAGATATCACTAAAACCTGCTGAAGAGAAATTTAACAATGAATGACCCAATAAGGATTGGGTACCTGTCACTAATTGATTGTGTTGCAGGTGGCTCTGAGTGCTCCATCAATGTCAAAGCTGTGGTACATTGACAGTGGGTGCTCAAGGCATATGACAGGTGATGAAAAAGCATTCATCACATTTGATCCTAAAAGAGGTGGTAAAGTCAGCTTTGGAGATGCTCAAAAAGTAAGGATTCTTGGTTCTGGATCTATAGGAACAAATCCTCCGATCGAAGATGTCTCCCTAGTCAGAGGCCTGAAGTTCAATCTCCTGAGTGTTGCACAACTGTGTGATAGAGGTAGAGATGTTGCCTTCAGCTCCTCTGGATGTAAAATCGTGGACAGTAAGTCAAGGGAAGTTATTCTAACTGCTCCTAGAGTTGAAAATGTTTTCATGCTGAACCTTGAGAATCTTTGCAAAAATATATGCTTGATATCAAAAGAGGATACCTCCTGGCTCTGGCATAGAAGACTTGCTCATGTGAGCATGGACCTTCTGGCCAAAGTAGCTAGATATAAATTGGTTGAGGGTCTGCCTGAAATTAGTTTTAAAAAGAATCATTTATGCACTGCTTGTCAATCTGGTAAACAATCCAGAAGCTCTTTTAAAACTAAGAAGATCATTTCAACTAAAAGACCTTTGGAATTACTTCATATGGACCTTTTTGGCTCTGTTCAACCAATGAGCATGGGTGGAAAGAAGTATGCCTTTGTCATAGTAGGTGACTATTCAAGATTCACTTGGGTTATCTTGCTGTCTAGCAAAGATGAGTCACTTGGATGCTTCTCAGTTCTGATAAAGAAACTTGAGAATGAAAGGAATGAAAAGGTTGTTCATATCAGAAGTGATAATGGTGAAGAATTCAAAAACTTTCTGTTTGAAGAATCCTGTGAAACCAAGGGCATTGATCATAACTTCTCTGCTCCCAGAACTCCTCAACAAAATGGGGTAGTTGAAAGGAAGAATAGAACTCTGGTTGAAATCGCCAGAACTATGATCAATGAAAGAAGGCTTCCAAAGTACTTTTGGGGAGAAGCTGTTAACACAGCTTGCTATGTTCTGAATAGAGTGCTGATCAGAAGCATCTTGAACAAAACTCCTTATGAACTCTGGAAAGGTCGAAAGCCTAAAATAGGTTATTTCAGAACCTTTGGTTGTAAGTGTTATGTTTTGAATACAAAAGAATATCTTTCAAAATTTGATTCAAAGGCAGATGAGGCCATTTTCCTTGGCTACTCAACACATAGTAAAGCATATAGGGTTTTTAATAAGAGGACTCAAACTTTAGATGAATCTGTTCATGTACAGTTTGATGAGACTAACCCTGCAGATAGTAGAGCTCCTGAAGAAGATGTAGTTCAAGCTCCTGAAGAACCATCTCATGTTGTAAAAGAAGATGTTTCTCCCAGAGCTGTTGAAGTGGTTCCTCCTGTTGCTGAACAAGCTCAAGAAGAGAATCCTACTCCAGAAGTCAACTTCCTTCCAAAAGATGCTCCTATATGTGATTCAACAAATGATGAACAAGTTTCAGAAGATACATTGGATGAACCAAGAGAAGTTAGAGCTCATAGGAATCATTTCTTAGAGAATATAATTGACTCTGTTCACAATCTTGTCATGACCAGAGCTCAGCTCAGAAGATATATGGGGAATGTGGCCTTTGTGTCACTTCTGGAACCCAAGGACTTCTATGAAGCTGCAGATGATGATTCCTGGTTAATGGCAATGCAAGAAGAACTTGACCAGTTTAAAAGGTCAGAAGTTTGGATTTTGGTTCCCAGACCTAACAACAAAAAGGTTGTTGGCACTAGATGGGTTCTGAAAAACAAGCTTGATGAGTTTGGAAATGTTGTGAGGAACAAGGCAAGACTTGTTGCTCAAGGTTACAGTCAGCAAGAAGGCATAGATTATGGTGAAACTTTTGCTCCTGTTGCAAGATTAGAAGCCATTAGAATCTTATGTGCTTTTGCATCATACAAAGGTTTTAAGCTCTTTCAAATGGATGTGAAAAGTGCATTCTTAAATGGTTACATTGATGAGGAAGTTTATGTATCTCAACCTCCTGGTTTTGAAGATCCTAAGTTTCCTGATCATGTGTACAAGCTGAAGAAAGCCTTGTATAGACTGAAACAAGCTCCCAGAGCTTGGTATGAGAGACTGAAAAAGTTCCTTCTGTCTAAAGGATTTGTCAGAGGCTGTGTTGATACAACTCTGTTCACTCTGAAGAAGAACAAGGATATTCTTATAGCTCAGGTATATGTTGATGATATTATATTTGGTGCTACTAATGAATCTTTGTGCAGGGAGTTCAGTGACCACATGAAAGCTGAGTTTGAAATGTCTATGATGGGAGAATTAACCTTCTTCTTAGGACTTCAGATCAAGCAAAGTAATGATGGTGTGTTTATCAATCAAGCTAAGTACACTAGAGAAGTGCTAAAGAAATTTGGCATGATGGAATCTAATGCTGTTGATATCCCAATGGATGTCAGCAAAGACATTGATGATGAAGAGAAAGCTGGTAAACCTGTAGATATAAAAACCTACAGAGGTATGATTGGTTCTCTTTTATACCTAATCGCCAGCAGGCCAGATATACATTTTGCTGTGTGTTTTTGTGCTAGATATCAATCTAAACCAAGAGAGATTCATGATGTTTTTGTCAAAAGAATTCTCAGATATCTTAAAGGCACACCAGAAGCTGGTTTCTGGTATCCTTGTAGTTCTGATTTTACTCCTATAGGATACACAGACTCTGACTATGGTAGGGATAAATTGAAGAGAGTCAGCACTTCTGGTGGTTGTCATTTTCTGGGGGAGTGCCTAGTCTCCTGGCATAGCAAGACACAAACCTCTGTGGCCCTCTCAACTGCTGAAGCTGAGTATGTTGCTGCTGGAAGTTGTGTTTCTCAGATGCTCTGGATTAAGCAACAAATTACTGACTATGGAGTCATTCCTGGAACAATTACAATCTGCTGTGATAACAAAAGTGCAATTGATCTTTCAAAGAATCCTATTCAGCACAGCAGGATGAAGCATGTTCATATTAGGCATCACTTTCTGAGAGATCATGTTCTGAAGAAGGATATCATCATCACCCATGTTCCCTCTGAAGAAAACCTTGCTGACATGTTTACTAAGCCTCTGGCTGGTACTCCTTTCAGCAGCTTGCGAGAAGGCATTGGTATGACTTATCCACTTTAGTAATTTAGTTTAATTATATTTCTTTTATCTTAAGTGTTAGCCGTTTAAGATAATTAAGTGTGATTAATGCTAATCATGATTTTTAATTAAGCCTGCCTACATTTAATGCTATTTCGGCGTTGTTACTGGTTTTAACGGTAACTGGTTCCCTTTTAAACGGTGTTTAGTTACTTTTTGAATTGGAACCATTTTTCGTTTGGGTATAAATAAGGGTTTTCCATACTTAGAAATTTTTCACTCTCATTCTCTGTGAAATTAGATTTTCCATAGATAATCTCTCTGTGTTTTCTTCCTCTAAAAAACTTAACCTATTTTTCTAAAAATCTCTCAATGGCTCAAGATCATCCAGTTGAACCTATCCTTGACACTCACATTTTCGATGCGTCCTCTAAGAAAAAGGTTAGTGAATCTAAGGTTTTTACGTCTAGGTTCCTAGAAGATGAAGTTAAATCCACTGACCCCATCTCAAAATGGCTAAGTGCTCAAAATTGGAATTCATTCGTCTCTTTGGATGAGTTCATCTATCCTAAGTTAGTCACGGAGTTTTATCTGAATCTCCACTACCTATCTAATGAGGAGGATGTTCTTCACTCCTTTGTTGGTGAAGTTTAGTTTGAGGTCAGCAGGACTTCAATTTCTCAGACGATTGGAATTGATGATGATGGAATCATCATTGGTGATGATGGTTCTGCTGAAGGGTTTAGTGAACCAAATTGGGCTAGACCAGATCTGAGTGCTAAGGAAACCTATGCCACTTGGCAAACTCAGCACCAGAGGTGGGCACATTACCTAACTACCAATGTGTTCCTTCCGAAGGCTGGTGGAGTTAATGGTGTTTCCAACCGGGAAAGGGTCTTTATGTTTCATCTGATGAATCAGAAGAAGATCAACCTTCCTGCCATGATTATAAGGCAGATGAAGAATGTGAAGGTGTTCAGCGCCCTAGCTTATGGTTCCCTCCTGACGAGGTTGTTTGAGGCTGCCTCTGTGGTGATTTCAGGACAAGGGGTAACCAGTAGAAGCACTATCCTCAAGATGCATACTCTGAGGAATCTTGCTTTTGGTGTGGTACCAAAGAAGACTGAGAATGCTCCCTCTGTTAGCATTGCTCAGAAGGAAATTATTGAGGACACTATGCAGAAAGGAAAGAAGGCTGCCAAGAAGGGCAAAGGTAAGAAAGGATCAAGTAAGTTGGTTCTGACAGTAGAGAAGGTGGTTGCCTCAGAACCTCTTCCAGCTCTGGTTCAAACAACTATCAATGTTGAACCCTCTGGCAAGATTGTTGCTGAGAAACCAAGTGATTCTGCTGAGAAAGCAGCTAAGGAAGCAGATGATAGCAGACTTGCTGAACTAGCAAAGGCTGCTGAGGCTGAGAAAATTGCAAGAGTTGTGGCTCTTGCTGAAAAGACAAGAAAGAGAAAGAAAGCTGAAGATAAGTTAGCAGCAGAGCGAGAAATTGCAGCAAAAGCTAAGGCTGATGTTAGACTTGCTGAGTGCGCTGCTCAAGTTGAGAGCGAGGAGGCCTCTGAAAATGTTGAGGCTCCTGAAAATGTTGAGGCTACTGGAGTAGATGAGAATGCTGAAAAGACTCCTCCCTCTAGAGGTAATAGAAAGAAAGTCTCTGCAAATAGAAGGTCTCTGAACAAAAACGACTTCTATATTGCACCAAGTACCGAATTGGACGAGTCAACTCCTGAACAAGAGAATTTGGTTAATGATGAAGACATGATGGATATGTCTGCTGAAGAAGATGTTGATGCTCCTGTCATTGAAGAACTTTCAGAGGAAAGTGAACCTAATGCTGATGTGGTGATACAGAATGCACTAAGGTTTGCTGAGAATGTTGACAACGATGACTTTATGGACAATGTTCTTCTGGGTCAAGGTAGAAGCCCTGGTGATAGGGATGCTTATGAAACTCTTGACAGAATGGCTCATGTTTTTGCTGAGCCAATTACCTCCTTTGATCCGAATGTCTCTGAACAGGTTATTTCGTCTCCCACTCATACTCCTCATCCATCTCATCTTCGTACTTCTCATCCATCCTCCCCTCTTCGTACTCCTCATCCATCCTCTCCTCATACTCCTCATCCATCTCCCTCACTTCCTTCAAACCTAGAAGTAAGTGAATCTCTGACCTCAATTCCTCCTACAACTTCTACCTCTGAAGTTGTACCTCCTAAAACTGCTCCTTCTGGATCTTATTCAGAAGTGAATTTGGGCTCTGGTCCTATCTTCATAGACTCCACAACTACTTCCACTACCTCCTCCCTAAATACTTCCTCTGTATGTCCTCCCATAGGACTTACAGCTCCATCCTTCTCACTCCCATCCACATTACCATCCATTTTTCCTACTCTCTCTTCCTCCACCACACATACCATTCCTTCCTCAACCACACATATACCTCCTCCTTCTTCTTCTGGACATGCACCTCCTGTGTGTGATCCCTTAACTACTTCCTCTTCTACCTCTTTCTTTGTTGGGTTGTCATCAAACTATGACTTCCTACGCAATTTCATGAATCGAGATGATCTGGAGAGACAGTTTGGTAGTTTTGGTTTCATGAGCAGAGCTTCTGGTGTATCCGAAGCTGGTGGTGTTCCATCTGTTGAAGAGTTGAGAAGAATGAGTCAGAGTGGCTCTGATGAACTGCTGAATAGATTTGTTGGTTTAGGGCAAAGGACTTCTGCTGCTGACATGTATGCTCAGGGCATTGTTCTGCAAGAACTTCAATCTTTGAAAGCTCAGAACCTGCAGCTCATGTCTATGCTTCAACTGCAGAATCCTGCTGTTTACACACGAAATCTGTCCACACTTCATCTGGCTACTTATGATGAAATATACAAATTGAGAGAATTGGCTCTGACTCTTCCTACTCTGGAAAATATTGCTCTTGCTTCTTCTCTGAAAGTTAATGAGAATCTGGAGATTTTGACAAAAGAAGTTAAGGAAGCAAACGAGCATTATGAGGCTCATGAGAAGATTCTCCCAAGTAAGATTGATGATCTGCAAAGTACTGCCAATCATATTCTGAGAGAAGTGAAATATTTTGCTCAAGGATCATCATCTTCAGGGGCTGCTAAGATTGTATATGACATCACTCCTGATCTCAGCAATCGTCTTCAGAGCTTAGAGTCTGTTGTGATTGCTCAGAGCGCCCAGATTGCAGAGCTTACAGAACTTTTGAAGATTATGCATACTCAAGCAAAAGAACAAGAGAAGGTTCTTCATAATTGCTATATGTTTGTTCGAGGACAGACTTATCTTCAGAATGAGCATCTCACTGCTGCTGTGTATGCAAATAATCGTTCTATCAAGTTGCTTCTGGAAGATGTTCAAAGACAACGACCTTTTTCTGGACAGACTTTTGATCATATGAGAACCATTGATGCTGACTTCAGGCGAAGAATGGATTTGATCAACTCTGTAAGGCCTACACCTCAGCAATATCAGACTGCTCTTCGTGTTCAACAGAAGTTGGATTCTCAAGGGGCTTTGGGTATTCATGTTGTTTCTGGCCAAACGGGGGAGAAGTCTGCTCAGCAGAGTGGTCCTAACTCTGGATTGAAGAGACAGAATGCTGGTGAAGGTTCTAGTGGTGTACCTCCTCCTCAGAAGAGATCTAGAAACTGATAATCATTTTAGGACTTAAGCTTCTTAGCTAGGTTCTGGGTTGGGTAGCTTTTGTCTTAGGACTTTTTGTTGCTCCTCTTCATGATTGTTTTGTTTCTATGTCTTCTGATTATTATATACACTGAATCCTTCTTATACATTTCTTCTTGTCTCTGATCAATATATTTCTGTTTATGTTTTTCTTAACTTAGTAACTTACACTTCGCTAAAATCTAACAACTTGATCTTAAGCCTATTTTAAGTTTATACAGATTGCTGAAGTTCACCATTCACACTAAAATGGGGGAGATAAGTTACTCAGAAGTTATAAAAAATATATTTATCAGGAAGTTACTTTCTAAACCTTGTGTTTACTTAAGTAATTTTACCTTCTGACCACGGTTTGTCCATAACCAAAATGGGGGAGAATGATGAACCCTAAGTGTTTTGTTTATGTCCAAACGTTTCAGAAGATGAAATTTTGAATATTCCTTACATACACTTTAATGTTGACTAACATTTTTTTTAAGTATGTATGTAAGTTTCTCAGCAGGTGCTGAATGAAGAATCTCTGGATTGCCTGGAAGACTCAGAAGAAATGAGAAAGCTGAAGACATTTCCCTAAATGTTCAGAAGCTGGATACTCCGCTCTGATGTTATCAAAGTCTGTTAAAGCTCTCCTCAGAGGTCCATTGCAATCAGAAGATATTTCCTCCTAATTCGATCAGAAGTTTAGACTAAAGGAATTAGCTTTCAGAAGCAAAGTCACGGGTTCTGTTTAGCATTTATTGCTCTGACAATTGCATTTAATGCAAGGCGCCAAAAGTTCAAAAAGCTGTTTTGAAGGAGCGCGCTTGTCTACTCAAAACGAAACCAGAATTTCCTTGTTTACCCCTTGTTGATCCAATTGAAGAATGTTTCCAGTCAACCTCTACTTCAACTTCAAATCACTTACCGGATTTAGTTAAAGAACAAGGTTAACGGAATCAAAGTGTTTGAAGACCGTTTGAAGACTTGACAGATTAATGGCTACAACAACTGATGTCACTTCTTTGAAGATTCAAATTCACCAACGGTCATCCTCATTCACTATAAATAGTAGCCAAGATCCACTGCATCATGCACGCGTGATAATCGAGCAAAATCTCAACGCACTATTCTATTCAAGAAAACAGAGCACCTTTTCCATTCTCAATCTTTCTTAGCATAGTGTTAGTTAAAGAGAGAGAGTGAAGAAAAACAAGTTCATAATAGGAATCTTGTAAACTGATATCGTTTGTGATATTCAGTTAGATTTAGAGAGAAATCTAGTTGAGATTAGAGTTGGGTGAGAAATCCAGAAAACAGAGTGTTGTTGTTCTGGTGGAAATCCTTTAACTCTTTTTAGGCTAGTCAGAACTAAGTGAGAAATTAGCTTATGTTCTGTTGATGTAAAGGAGCTTCTGAACTTGCCATAAAAGTTCTGAATAGTAGATTTAAAATCTCTGGTGGTTGCGACCTCAGGGGACAAGACGTAGTCACAGGACTTCTGTGGCGAACTTGGATAAATCGAATTGTTCATCAGGATCTCCTGAACTCCTTTCTCCCTCTTATACTTGTTTACTTGCTTTTGTGTACTTGCTTATATTTAGTGATGAAACAGATTTACACCTTATATCATTGTCTTTGTTCAGAAGACTGTCCAGAAGTTTGTTAACTCTGAACTTATGTTGCTGAAAACAGTCTATCTGTGTTTAGGCAGAATTTCCCTCAGAAGCTGCTTCCTTAAGCTAGCCTCTGACTCTGAGGAAATTTGACTCTGAAAAATAAGTTTCTCAAAAAAAACTTAGAAAATTTCAGTTTAGGACTTAGACACCTATTCACCCCCATCTAGGTGATTCTGTTCTTGTTAGGGCCAACAAGGATGACTACATCGGCTTGTAAGGTCCATCGGGGCAGTTCCAATGAAGAGAAACGAGTAACACTACGTGTGTGCGTTTGTGTCTTTTTGAAAGTGGGTTTAGAGACTTACATGTGTGTTGGTCCTTCTCTCTCCAACTCTGGATGATGTCTGACACTTTGTCCTACCAGTCTTACTGAGCAGTGATGGTTCTATCTCGAGTTGTCGTGACGAGATGTGGCCCCAGGACCGAACGGTTGTCTCCCACACTGAGTATCGATGTGTGTAATGCCTTGGGTAACGCCTTCTGTTACGCCTTCTTTAACGCCTTTTGTTATGCCTTCCGCAACGCCTACTCCAACGCCTTCTGGAATGCCTTTTTTAAAGCCTTCTGTAACGCCTTTTGTAACGCCTTCTGTAACCGTCTTCTGTAACCGTCTTCTGTGAGGCCTTCTATAACGCCTTATGTAATCGCCTTATGTAACGCCTTCTGTAATCGCCTTATGTAACGCCTTTTGTAACGCCTTCTGGTAGTCTGGAGATTGAGTGATTCCCCAGTGAATAGTATCTTCGGTGTAAGGTGATCTGGGGGAACTGGTAACGCCTTGGTGTGAGGATGATCGAGAAATCAGGTAATGCCTTGATATGCTTACAGCCTGGTGAAGAGTTGCGTGATTATATAAGATTTAATTAGTCTTGGGCCGGGTAATGCCTTCAACAAGTGTGAGTATTGATCTCTGGAGTTGCTTCAGGGGTGTTAAGTCTTCATGAAGTCGGGTGTTTCGAGGGTCGGACGCTTCTAGCCGTGGAAGTCGGGTGAGTTTCTGCGCTTTCTGTGGTCCGTCGGGCTTGGTTCTGAAAGGTTGTTGACATCGTCTGATAGGTGTTGCGCCTAGATTAGCTCTGTGTGACGAAGATCCGACTTGTCATTGCTTTTTATGACTCATATGAGGATCCTGCACAAACAAAGACATGCATCCTTTCTCGGGGTGAGATGGCCAATGGGAAATGAACATTTTTATGATGACTGGTCACGCTACATGATTACAAATGATCGAGGGGGATGCTCTATTTTACGAATGCATGTGGGTTCACACTTGTGTACTTTGGCTGGATAACTTAAAACACACAATGCGTGTGACTAGACGTGCTGACACGTGACTTACTTATGAATGAGGGGGATGCTCTACTACATGGACTCATGTGATATGGAGTCTAGCTAGACGACCTAAAACATATGGTGTGCATGACCGGATGTGGAGACATGTGACTTTGGTGAAAATGAAGGGGTGCCCTATTAGGTGGACTCATGTGAGTGGATTTTTGTCTAAATGACAACCTACAGCGACCTAAAACACATAGTGTGTTGTGACTCAATGTGTGGGCACGTGATTCGGTGACCTAAATGACTCTGATTCTCGCGTTAGCGGGTGACTCCGAGGTTTTGGCTAGATGCGAGGTGGTTTTATGAGGGTAGATTTACGGTTGTTCTTTTGGATGATGTGAGCGAAGGCCTTGGGTTCGATAAAGAAGGCAAGGTCTACGTGGGTGTTTCAGGGATGTTGGGGTAGTCTTTGTGAGGAGAGCAAGGGTTTGGGCATGGATGGTGGAAGCGATGTTTATGGAGATTTTTTGTAGAGGGTTACCAAAAGCTTGGGTATAGATAACGGAGACGAGGCCTATCGGGGTTGCAGGGTAGGTTTTGTGAATGGTGCAAAGATTTTGGGTTAGATAGTGGAAGCGAGGCTTATGGAAGTTCTTCGATGACACGAGGATAGGGTTTGTGAGGCAAGCAGGAGTTTGTGTAGCTTTTTAGGTTGTTGGAATTGAGATGTACAAATGTGACTTCCAATGATGTTTATGTTAGTGAGTCTAAATGTTTGTTTTAAGAGTCTATCAACTACACATATTCTGGAATGTCATGAGTCATGTTGACACAGAGAAATCAAGAACTTAGACAATAGAATGTGCACACTCCGTTAAGGTTAAAGATTAAGATTATACACCATTAGATTGAATTATCATTAATCCAATGATGACTGATAATAGATGATTAAGTTTTACACATTTACATTAGTCATATGCTTATACACACACATGATCAATAAATTTTTGGATTTTCGGTTAACTACCGGTTTTCAAAATAAAAAGCACACTGTACTCCATCAATATCTGTTAAACTTATCTTCGGTTCCTTTCAATTTGAAAAATCTTTCGATTAGACTTATTTTTAATTTGTTTGATTTTTTTTTTCCGAAAGAATTTTGTTTGTTTCAATTTTAAAAATCTATCTATCAGTTTTATAAATTAGTTTTACGCAGCCCTACTTTTTGCTACTTGAGTTTGAAATTCAAGCAAAAGGAATGTAAACCAATTGTAAATTATAAGAATCAAGCATAATGTAATATTAGTATAGAATTTGGAATTGAATTCTAAGCATTATGCCCATGTTTACTCTACAAATTCTCATCCTATTGCATCATACAATCTTCTCTAAATCTATTATTATTCCCTTCGAAATTGGATTAATTTCCCTCAAGAATCTCTTTTTAATATTCCTTGCTACTTCTCCTGTTTATACTTTTTCTTTTTCTCAAAATTAACTGAACACATGGTAATTTAAAAAGAAATTCAAGCATGGATTTTAACAAAAAAGAAACAGAACTAATAGGTAAATTTACAATACATTTATGATTCAGGAAATTTACAAAATAGGACATATAGAAGTTGAATTACTCAAATATACAATAATAATTCTCTTCATCCCTCCTGAACCTCTTTTGTCTTTCAATGAAAGACTCTATTGTGCATCTAAATTCATCATTGCTCATCCTATCTTCAGGATATGTAAGTTTCAGACATCCTTCACTACAATCTACACTTCCCCTATATTTCTCCGTCACCGTCCGCCTCAGTTCTCTGCACGAATTGTCCCGGTTACACACCTCCACTTTCTCTGACTGACTTCTCTCATAATTTTTTCTTGCCAAAGAAGTACATGTTTCTTCCATTTTGAACTCTTTTGGGACAGTTCCGCTCTCGTGTTCTCTGTTTTCTACAATATTTGGAACAGAGATGCTCTGTTTTTCTCTGTTTTCAGCTATATTCTGAACAGAGCTACTCTGTTTTTCTCTGTTTTTGACTATATGCTGAACAGAGCTATCCTGTTTTTCTTTGTTTTCGGATTCATATCGATGTGTTCCTTGACTCCTTTCACTCTCTTTAACAAATTCTTCATAAATATCACTTCTTGAACTCTTTCCCGTAGAATTCTTTCCCGAGAACTGACCCGATTTTGCAAAAAGAGTGATGATTATGATGTTTCCAATGATGAACACAAAGCGAGGGCTTACTAGGACGACACTTAAGTCCTTGAAATATGCACTAGAACTCTTCACCGCGACAGGAAGCCTTACAGAAAACCTCGAGAGGATAGCAAGAACAACACATATTTCTACAAACCTGAATAAGCTAGCTATCTTTTGAAGCTGCCTATGCTTCTTGATTGCATTCGCTTTCTGAACTTTGATGTTCATATTGAATGAATCCATTCTTTGAGAGAAATACAAGTGAAATCCGGGAAGATGAATTTAATAGTAAGGTATCTCACTCGAACGAGGATTCGTAAACAAGAAAAGCTGTAGTAGCAGCAATTTCTCTCAATTGAGAAATGCTAGAAATTATTAATATGGAAAACATAAGATATATTTTGCCCCAATTGAGCACAACGAAACACGAGCCCAAACAGGGGAAACAGAGTGATCTCTGTTTTTTTTTTCAGAATTTGAGTATGAATGTCTTGTGAAGTTGAAAAACTACAAGTGCTTGAAACCTTTGAGTTGTACAAGTAGGTATTTATAGAGGAAAAATGTGTTACATTAATTTAAAAATGAATAATAATAATAATAATAATAATAATAATAATCTGATATTAGATAAAGAAATTCTTTTTAGAAAGAAGTGGATGTTATTATATTCTATTCTTTTACTTTAGGAAAGTTGTGGGATTTTTCCACAGCATTATTGGTAAAAATAGAATTAAACAAATGCCTTTTCCCGCAATTCTATTCAACAAAACAATGGTTTCAGATTGAGTGTACAAGCAGCTCACTATAACTATAATGTACTTACTTACCAGAAGGTAAACTGAAAACCCTATTTCTTTTAGAATATTCTTTTTGTAAAACTTTTCACTTTTCTAATCAACAATGTGGGTTTGTTTACAAGTACTGAAGTTTAATATTTTCTTAACTTTTCTTAATTTTATAAACTTATTGTTAACCTTCTCAAAATGAATTTTTTAAAAAAACTAAAATTGTTTAATATCATATTTATCATGAAACCGCATTTTTAGATTTCAAAAATTAGCGTTTTTGAAATTCTCTCTAAACATTGAATTTCTCTCTTTTCACCAAACACCATTTAAATGATCTCAAAATAAAAAAGTTGAAGAATTAAGTTTCTTAGAATATCAATATTTCTTGGAATATATCAATTTTTAAGTCGTCAACGTTGATTTGAATAGTGTCATGAAAAAATATCCTCATTTTACTAAAGTGTAAAACTTATTTCAACAAAAAATAAATTATAATCATTTATCTGAAAATAAGTGAAATTGCATAAAAAAAATTTGGAATTTACCCCGAATGGAAAAAACTTCTCCTTTTGGTTCGATCCTAGCTAGGTTAAATGGCAGCACAGTTAAAGGTGCTGTTGATAACTCTATGAAGATGAACAGGACAATGAAGATGATGAACTTGATGGTTCTGTGTATTAGATTAATTTGTGTTGCAGAATTACAAAGATAATGAGGATTATATACCTCTACAATCCCAATTAGGGTTACACAAATAAAACAGGAAAGAATCATAGTGGAAGTAATACAGGAAATTTGAGATACAGAGAATCAATCAAGGATTGATATAAGGTAAGAAAGATTCTAGCTCCATATATACTAACAGCCCCCCTCAAACCGAAGCCGCGGAAAAACCATAAGTCGCTCACGAAGCGTTTTAAAACGAGTAGCGGATAAAGGTTTGGTCAGGATGTCCGCAACTTGATCTTCCGTCGGGATAAAGCAAACACAAAGAAACTTGGACTGAACACGTTCTCGAACGAAATGATAGTCCAATTCAATGTGTTTGGTGCGAGCATGAAACACAGGGTTGACAGTGAGATAGATCGCGCCAACATTGTCACACCAGAGGTTGATCGGGAGAGGGAGTGGTTGACCAAGATCACGTAATAGTGATCGGAGCCATAATAGCTCAGCGGTAGCATTAGCGATCGCCTTGTATTCACTCTCTGTAGAGGACCGGGCAATGGTTGGTTGTTTGCGGGTGTGCCAAGAGACTAAAGATTTTCCAAGATAAACGCAGTAGGCACCAGTAGAACGACGATCATCAGGACAACCACCCCAGTCACTGTCCGTGTAGCAATGCATTTGTGTGATTTTAGCGGAGGAGAGCCGGAGTCCATGATCTGGGGTGCCCTGAACATAGCAAAGGAGGCGTTTGACAGCCTTCCAGTGTTCGTCAGTAGGACAGTGAAGAAACTGACACAGTTTGTTGACGGTGAAGGAGATATCAGGTCGAGTGATGGTGAGATATTGAAGTGCACCAACAATGCTGCGATACTCGGTGGCGGAATCAAGCTGGTGACCCAAGAACTTGGACAGATTCGGAGTGGTAGCCATAGGAGTGAGACACGGTTTGCTGTCAAGCATTTTGACCCGTTCAAGAATGTCAGTGACATATTTGGCTTGACACAAGTGGAAACCACTTTGATCATATTGAATCTCGACACCCAAGAAATATGATGCACGGCCCAGATTGCGAATGGGAAATTCGCGTTCAATTGCCTGAATGGCAGAGGAGATGAGAGACGGAGACGTACCGGTAACTAAAATGTCATCTACATAGCACAGGATATAGGTAACGTCCGGACCACAACGTTGAACAAAAAGGGAGTTGTCTGCCATGGACATAATGAATCCAAGACTGTGAAGAAAGTTCTTGAGTCTGGTGAACCATTCCCGAGGGGCTTGCTTTAGTCCATAGAGGGACTTCTTGAGGAGACATACATGGTCCGGGCGGTCAGGATCACGAAACCCCTGTGGTTGCTCCATGTAAATGGTTTCCTTAAGGTTCCCATGAAGAAATGCATTGGAGACATCAAGTTGATTGATGAACCACTTGTTGGCTGCAGCAAAGGCCAGAACAGTGCGAATGGTGGTGGCCTTAACCACAGGGCTAAAAGTTTCCTTATAATCAAGACCAGATTCCTGAGTGAAGCCGCGAGCCACAAGGCGTGCTTTGTGGCGTTCAACAGTGCCATCAGGATTCAATTTTGTGCGATACAGCCACAAGCATGTGACTGTTTTGCGACCAACAGGACGTGGTACAAGTTCTCATGTCCCATTGTCAAGAAGAGCCTTGATTTCTGTGGACATGGCCTCTCGCCAGGCAGGTATTTTATTGGCTTTGGTGAAACAGGTGGGAGTGACTTCACCATGAGGATGAGAGGCAGTAAGACCTAGAAAGCGGCCTCTGGAGTTCATAGTAGAGTTCCTGAGATTCATAGAATGAACCCGAGTTGGTTCAGTGACTGGCACTGGGGCAGTAGATTGGATTGGAGAAGTAGTGACAGAACTAGGAGTGGAATTAACAGGAGAGGAAAGAGGATCAGGTGAGGAAGGTGGACTGTCCGGTGTTGCAGGTGATAGGGAAGGCGAAGAAGTTGAGCATGGAGACACAGTCGAGGGAGTAGAGGGTGAGGGAGAGGAATGAGGAGAAGGAGACCGAGGCGAAGGAACTACGGGTGTGTGAACTGGTGTAGGAATTGGAGGAAGGGACAAAGGTGGAGGAGAAGGAGATGGTGAGGGGGAGTGGATAGTGAGTGGTGACTCGACTGGAGTTGGGTTAGAGGAAGGAGTGGATGGATGGTCACCTGAAACAGTGGTGTTAGTTAAAATGGGAGAGGGAGAGAGAGAACTACCTGTTGACGGGCCCCCAGATGGGAGGAGAGGGATGGGGACACTGTGTTCCGCACTCGTGGGTGGAGATGTAGCTGGAGGCGAAGTAGCAACCACTTCTCGGGCAGGAAAGGAACCTTCTCAAAATTCCACATGCTTGCAGGTATAGATGCGCTTTGTGGCAAAGTCCAAGCACAGATCTCCCGCATGGTTAGGCGATGGACCAAGATAGACACATAATTTAGACCTAAATGAGAATTTGTGTCTGTTGTACGGACGAAGGAAAGGAAAAATCCCACATCCAAAAGTGCGAAGTTTAGAGTAGTTGGGACGTGTCTTAAAAAGGAGAAAGGAAGGGCATTCATTCTTCAAGACCCGAGTCGGAAGAATATTGATCAAACGCACGCTATGTAACACAGCAAAATTCCAAAAGGTGAGTGGAAGAGCATCTTGGGCCAGCAAGGTAAGGGCAGTGTCTACAATGTGCCTAATTTTGCGTTCAGCAATGCCATTTTGAGCATGGGTATGTGGGCAAGCTAATTTGTGAATAATGCCATGTTGTTGTAGAAAAGGTCTAATTTTTTGAAATTCACCCCCAAAGTCAGAATGAAAGTTTCGAACTTTTGCATCAAAATGATTTGTAATCATGGCATAAAACTGAGTAAAGATTTGGCATACATCACTTTTATTCTTAATGCAGAAAACCCAAGTAAAACGAGTAAATTCATCAATAAAAACCACAAAATATTTGTGACCCAAAAAGGAGGGCTCAGGAGAAGGCCCCCAAACATCAGCATGAATAGTCTCAAACGGAAAAGTACTAGAACGAATAACAGAAAATAGAGGCTGTCTAGCAGACTTTCCCATGGGACAGAAGTTGCACTCATGGGAAGACCCAGCTGCTGCCAACTTATTGCTTCCTACAACCTGTCTGACTGTCTGAGAATTGCAGTGCCCCAATCGATCATGCCACTGCTGAAACGGAACCACCTCACCCAAAAGTGCCTGCTTCAAGTGCGGTGGAAACACATATAATCCCTCTCTACTGGGGCCGCGCCACAGGATTTCCCTGCTGATTTGATCCTTTACAAGAAAAAAGTTAGGCCAAAATTCAAAATAACAACGATTGTCACGACTAAATTGTTGAACGGACAAAAGAGATTTTGTGAGGCGAGGGATAACAAGTACATTGTTTAAATCAAAATCATGCAATTTAGAATTACCAGAGTGAGTAATAGACAGACCTTGTCCGTTACCAAAGTAAGCCATATTGTCATATCCCATGTAAGGTGCCGCCTGAGGGACATACTCTGCATGCGGAGTCATGTGATGTGTCGCACCAGTGTCAGGGTACCAAGGTTGTGCCGAGTCTGAGTGATACGGATCAGCATCCATAGATTGCCATGCGACATGGCCCTGAGGACGAGAGTTAAGTGAGCGGCCACGTCCACGTCCACGCCCTCGCCCATTTTGTGAATTTCCAGTGTGCTGCTTCTTAGGTGCCGGACATTTATCAGACCAATGACTCACATCACCACAGTTATAACAGTACCCACGTTTTTTCTTGAACTGAGACGACTCAGAGGACGGTTTGACACTGACATTGGCAGACGGTGTCATGACAGTAGACTCAGTAGACTCAGAGACCTGACCCAGCAGTATAGTTTCAACAGAGACTAACTCACTATAAATGTAATGAAAATCAACTACCCGATCACGAGAGAGAATGCCAGATAGAGTGGGATGAAAGTCTTTATGAATACGCTGCATGATTAAAATAGGTAACATATCTGCCGGATAATCATAGCCAGACGCTTGAAGGCGATCTAGCAAAATCCTAAGTTTGTCAAGGTATTCCATAACTGTGCCACTACCCTGCTTGAGATGTTCAATTTTGGTCAACAAGGAAACGCGACAGCTGGCAGAAATCATCCCATAAGTTCGATCTAGGACTACCCACATGTCATGATTGGTTTTAACACTATTGATAACAGGATAGATCTGTTCAGTGATGGAATTAAGCAACAATGACTTGGCACTATTTTCAGTTTGTTCCCAGACAGCATAAGATGGGTTTGGCATGACATCCATGGGATAGTTGTAATGATGCAAAAATTTAGCAGGCGGAGATTTATTTGACATAACATGATCAAAAAGACGCAAAGAGCGCAAAATAGCCTCAATACCAGTTTTCCATGACCTAAAATTATCGGGTTTTAATTTAATGTTAACCTGAACATTAACAACATTTGGACTAGGCAAGGCAAATGAATTAACTAAATTTGACCCATAAGCAGACATGTCAGGATTAGGTGGAGTGATATAATGGGCAGGGACAGAATTGGTATTATTTAAATTCAAAACTGGTGGGACATAAAGACCTGTTGAAGCAACTGGAGGCTGTTGCTCAATATTAAAATGTTGCTGCCTTTGGATTTGGTGAGACAGGGGAACACCGGCGGCAGGAGGAGCGACGGGCGGAGGGCGGGCGACCGGCAGGAGTGGACCGGAGTGGTGAGGCGGAGGCATAGGCGCGTACTGCGGTGGTCCTTGTTGTCCAGATCGGAGCGAAGGCGGCGGCGCTCCTTGCTGTCCAGGGCGGTGCGGATCCGGTGGCTGTTCGAGACCCAGACGAAGTCCGTCCGTACGCTGGCGGTAGTGAACCACCGGATGCGGCGTCAGAGCTCGATGGTGGTCGCCGGCGGGAGCAGATCGGCGGTAGAAACCAGGCGGCGGCGGCGGTAAGTGATTCTGCCGAGACGGGGCAGTGTCCATGACCGGCGGATTGGACTGAATCACCCCCGATTCGATGTCGTAGTTCTGTCCTGAGTTGAGGGCGGTTTCCTCCGAGTTAATTGTGTATTCCGGCCAAGATTCCGGATTATATGGCTGATTGAATCCGAGATGAAGTTGATTCCCCGGATCCTCAAATTGAAATGCCGGTGGCGTGACATGGGTGGAAGCATGATCAGTGAAGAAAGATTGGGAATGATGGGTGTGCTCCGTGGGTTCGGAAGTTTGATGGGTGACGGTGTGAGGGCCGGAGAATTCCGGTCGAACAGGACCGGAGCTGGCATATGATACCATGTTGATAACTCTATGAAGATGAACAGGACAATGAAGATGATGAACTCGATGGTTCTGTGTATTAGATTAATTTGTGTTGCAGAATTACAAAGATAATGAGGATTATATACCTCTACAATCCCAATTAGGGTTACACAAATAAAACAGGAAAGAATCATAGTGGAAGTAATACAGGAAATTTGAGATACAGAGAATCAATCAAGGATTGATATAAGGTAAGAAAGATTCTAGCTCCATATATACTAACAGGTGCCTTATCCTTCCATTATTACTTATCTGGATGTTGATGTTCCTAAAGATGCATTTGTTGTTGATGTTGTTAAGAATCATGTTTGCAAGTTAATGGGTTAATGTAGTCGATTAATGTAACTACATAATTAGTGGTATTATGAGGAATATAAAATATAGGGAAAAGTACAAATAAAACCCTTGTGGTTTCATGGATTTGCAAATAAAGGAATGTGGTTTCATTTTTTTGCAAAGAGAGGCATGTGGTTAACAAAATTGACAATTAAAAGAATATCACTTAAGGTGTTAGTATTTGATGACATGTCATATTGATTTTAATGATGTGTCATGTTGACTTTGATGATGTGGCACAATAAAATATTATTTTTTTGATGACATGTCAAGTTGACTTGATGACGTGGAGGGTTGACTTGATGACGTGGAGGGTTGACTTGATGATGTGGCAAATGTTGTTAGTCAAAATCCTTTATTTGTCAAATATGTAAACCACATGCCTTCTTTTGCAACAAAAGAAACCACATTCCTCTATTTGCAAAACATTAAAACCACAAGGGCTTTATTTGTACTTTCCCCTAAAATATAACCCACAATACCATCCATTTCTTTTGCAAGTTAATTGCAACCTGTTTACAACTTGTAATACAATTGGATAAAGAGAGATTATGGAGTAAAAAGAATAAAAATTTCTTGATTAATTATTAAATAGTGTTACTTTATTAATTCACTCCTCAGGTAACCTGGATAGGATGAATTATAGAATTGGTGAAAGCGAGAGAAAGTTGGAGATTTTAAAGAATGATCATCAAATATGATACACATGGCAACCCTATGGTTACAAAATCATTTCTAAAGGAAACCAAAATTAAAAAAAAAAAGCAGAATTGTGAATGTCAATTCATTGGCCCATAAACTTATTTCTTCCATACTAAGAAATTGCCACATATCCATCTTTTTTATTATCACTTTTGTAAATGGAAGTTAGTTACTTTCAGCTTCAATTTTTTTAATACAATAAATTAACCAACCAATTGCACAAATTAGAGTGGCTTTTCTTTATAATAACTGCCACGTGTTACTTTAATCTCTTTCTCTATTTTATAATCTTAACTAACATATATAATCGCTTGATATGACTAACGGTTAGTGGTTTTTTCTTTTAATGAAAAACTTTAGCTTTTAATTTGAGTGCTAAGATTGGTCTTAAATAGATTTCACGGATTCGATTTCATACACATTATTTTTATTTAATTTTTTTAGTTACGTTACTTTATTTTATTTTCAATGCTTTTAAGGAGTATAACTTAATATGTTACAGGCCACATGTTGTAAGGACAATATTTTTTATTAGATGATACCCTCGCGTTGCTTCGACGTTTGGAAAAAAAATAAATTATACGAATGAAATAAAATTGCAGGTGAGCGATGCGTAGTAGGAGTGGATGAGGATATTATAGATTTCAGTGAATACTTTATTGATAAAAGGATAGTACAACTTAGTTATGCGTTAATTAGTTTATTCATGATAAGTAGTGGAGTAGTATCCTTGAGCTTATTGTAGACGGGTTTTTTTTCTCAGTTGCATATCTGAATCTGATGTTGCAGTGAGTTCTTCTGGCTCTTCAATTTGATTGTTGCTTCCACTTGCTTTGGAGTCTGAGTTTGTGAAATTTTCTCCAAATTGTAGTGGGGTATGTATATGGAGGTGTTTCTGTGACGATCTTAAATTACATGGGGAGAATAAATGTGATGAAGGAACATTAGACGGACTTGGAGTTTCCTTTTTGGGTGTTATGAATTCATCTTTGAAAATGTGTGTGACTTTATATGATATGTTGGATGGGTCGTCAACACGTCGGCTAACTTGGACTTGGAATATTTTCTCGATTCCGCACAGTCACCATATCAATTACTGAAATTTAAGAAAAAACAGATTCAAATGTTCAATAAACTAACAAAACAGGAATGTGCTAAGATCAACAACCAATAAAAAAAATAAAATTACTTTATTTACTAACCTCTAACTTATAATTTTAAATTTTCAATTATTAGTATAATAAATAACAGTAAATTATCTGTAAAAAATAATTATAACAAATAATAATAAATTAAAAAAAAATGATAAATCACAATAATGGCAAATTGTGATAAAGTATATAAATAACTAACATAAATAATAATAATAATAATAATAAATATATACATAATAGGAATTTAACAGGTAGTACAAACAATAATAAATTATCACAAAATAATAATTAATTATACTTTCTATACAATTAAAAAATAATTATAAATAATAAAACAAACAGTTAGTTGTGTGGGTTAACCAGTTGGATTACTGAAGCACATAAAGCACTATATATCAAACATTAACATACAAAAACTATAGTTGAATGATATCTGAAAACACACATAAATGATTTATACTTTTCTTATTAACCTTTATAAATACATGTATATATTATTTTATAATTAGGTGTAGACTATGGTCACTTTGTTTTTCCATTACTTTGTCTATACTTTGTCTTTTTCACCATTGGATTAGTTTTTAATCCATGATCCAATGGTTGACAAAACAAAGTAATGGTTACTTTGTGAAAAACAAAGTGACCATAGAATATCCCTTATAATTATAATAGATAATACAAATTATAATAAATTATATATAAATAACTATAATTATAATGGAGAATGATTAATAATAATAAATTATATCTAACTATAAATATAATAATTACAATGGAATATTACAAAATAATAATAAATTATACATATATAATTATTGAAATAGATAACAATAGTTATATATAAATAGAAATAATAATATTGTGGTTTTGCTTTTATAATTATAATAAATAATCCAAATAATAATAATTATAATTGTAATACGTAGTGATTAGTTATAATAACTATAATTGATAGTTATTAATATTAATAAACTACATATATAACTAATAATAATAAATCTACATACAATTATAGATATAAATAATTAGAATGGATAATTACAGACTAATTTAGTTATAATAATTATAATTGATAGTTATTAATATTAATAAACTACATATATAACTAATAATAATAAATCTACATACAATTATAGATATAAATAATTAGAATGGATAATTACAGACTAATAATAAATTATACGTAAATAATTATTGTGATATATAATGATAATTATATATGAATAGAAATAGTAATACGTTATATATAAATATAAGTAATTATAATTACAATGGATAGTTGTATGACTATAAAATGAATTATAATTATAAATAGGTACACGTGATACGTAGATATGGACTGACCATTCAACAAATTTCATACCCAAATTATTAAATGTAGCTAAGAAATACCCAACAATCCCAAAAAGAAACAGACATCAAGAGATAAAAGAGCAACACTATCTCTAACATCAAGAGTTAAAAAGAGCATCAAGAATACATTTAATAAGCCTAATTAATTGGCATTGTGGATTAGTTCTTCAGAGGATCTGAAATTCAATTTCACTAAATTTCAGTTGTATTGCACATAAAAATAAGTAACTAATGGAAGTTGTAGCTAGAGCCTCCATATGAGAAATTCATGAGCAAAGAATGTTAAGGAATTGGTTAGAAATGTTCTATAATGCTCAAGTATATCAAACAAATGAACATATATAAGAGTTCATTCTATAATAGATACAACATTGCAGGACCTTTTTCCCATTAAATTGGGCAAGCCAAATTGAAGCCCACTTCACAATTCATTTGTACAGGAAAAGACCATACTTCCAATTAACAACAGTTAGGAGATCATATTTCCAATTAGCAACAATTAGCTCTTATGACGGGACTTTGTTCCATATACTAAAAATGAATTAGAAACAATGATTAACTAATTAGAGAGATGAACTATACTTGCACCAAATAAAATACATCATCATATCCACCACTTAGCCAGAGGAATATCCTTTTTGAGACTCAACTCTAACAAATTACCAAATCTGAAATTCAATCACCACATACAAATCGGTAAATTAGAAAAATGACAGAAAGAAATCAAGGAAAAGATAAAAGAAATTGACAAAGAGAAGCAAACAGAGAGGTAATGTGCAGCTGAATAACTCACCAAAGACAGGAGTGAAGAAATCGAAGAGAAGAAGGAAACTCGTAGAATAGGAAGAATCAGAGGTAATGTTAGTAGATTCTATGTCTCACATGTTCACCTCCGAGCCTTGCTAAATGGGGGCATTCTAGTGTAGGTTGAGAACTTGACCTATGAGCCCTGATGGTTCCATCACGAACAAAGATTCGTGGCCTTTCCGGGCATTTCGAATTGTTTGTTGACACGGACAAAGTCAAGGAAAACCTCTCTTCTCTTCGAGGCTACCACCGAGCCTCAGCTGAATCCCCTCATCTCAATAGAAAATCATCATCTCCATATGCCAAATTATTGAATCTGAAAATCAATCACTACATGCAAAATAGAAAACAATATCATTCTGGGAAGTAGATACAAATTAGGGGAAGTTAGTGTATTAGGAAACAAAGTGTTGTAACAAACCTGAGAGACATAATTCACCATAACAAAAACCAAAAGGGAAGCTCATAATATCTGAACCTTGAACGCCCAAAATCATGGCATTTAATAAATCGAACCCATAAAAAGGGAGAAAATAGAAGAAACCAATGAGATAGATAATCGGATCTAAAAAAAGATATGCAATAATCGGAATCAGAGATTCAGGTAAAAAGAAATGGAGGCGGCGCTGGATGGGAGGCTATGATTTATACAAAAACATGTGGAGAGACAGAATGGGGAATTGGAGGATGTAGTTTACGCTTTCGGCCTCAACGGGATTACAAAACGGAGCAGACCGGACTGGAAGAGGATTCCACGGCGGTTGGTGGTCGGCATGGGTTAGGGATATGTGAGAGAACTGAGAAGTCAAGGAAAAAAATGAAGGCAAAGGGGGTGTAGAAGGGATGAGAGTGTCGGTTTTAGGAGGGGAAATGACAAAGGTTATCCCTATAATTAGGAGAAGATAGAAGAGTAAAATTGTAAAAAGCCACATTGCAATTGACACTGTTCCAATTCCACGCCCTTTATACTATTTTATTTATTTGTTTGATGGAAATCACATTTTAATTTTTAATTGTAAAAAAAAAAATTGCAAAAGAAAAGGTATCTCAAAATTAAAGGTTGATATACTTTTTTAGGTCAATCCTTGTTAATGACCAAATTTGATAGAGTTATTATTTTTATTTTTTATTTTTTTGATAAATTTATAAGGAATAAGATTCGAACCCTGGACTTTCCACTCACACATTGATGAGTGTACCAATTGGGCTAAAGGATTAACTCTATGAAAAATAAAATCGGAGATAAATAATTTTTCATCTTTTTACCTAGCTCACTATTTAATTCTTTTATAATTTTTGAAGGAATTTTATTCTTTTATTTTAAAAGGTCATTTTAAAGTCTTTTGTCATAATTAATAATTTGGTCTTACTGTCTAATTTTATAAAATTTGTAATTTTATATTTCGGTATAAATAGACATATAAAACATAATAAAATCACAGAATCAATTTGTATGTCATTATTAATGTCTTAAAAGTTAAAATAAGTTAAGTTAAACTATTTTTTTTTAAAATGACTAAAAAGTTAATTATGGCAAAAAATTGAACCTTATAATGTGTATTTCAAAACCGGGGACTAGTAGGATCTCCAACCATTACTCTCTAACGCATATTTAGAGTAAATATGCACTCCAACGATACTCTAAAACCTTACTCTGATTTTAAAGTAAGAGTGTTCATACTCTATATATGAAGTATGCAAATCATTTACACTATTTTTAGAGTAACCTTTTATTATTATTATTAGGCTTAATACACAAAAAACCCCCTAAACTTGGTCAAATGTTGCAATTGTCCCCCCAAACTTTTAATTGTAACAAATTACCCCTCAAACTTGGCAAATTGTAACAAATAACCCCATATTTTGAGTTTGAAAAGTCAAATGCCACGTGTCATGCTCTTATTCGATATTTGAAAAGTCAAAGTGCCACGTGTCATGATTCTATAGGGTGTTTGAAAAGTCAAAATGCCACATGGAATGATCTTATAGAGTGTTTAAAAATTTATGCATCATTGGGGGTAATTTGTTACAATTTGCCAAGTTCAAGGGGTAATTTGTTACGATTTGCCAAGTTCGGGGGGTAATTTGTTACAATTGAAAGTTCAGGGGGACAGTTGCAACATTTGACCAAGTTTAAGGGGTTTTTTGTGTATTAAGCCTTATTATTATTATTATTATTATTACTTTTTAATGATAAGAATGTATTAGTTTAATGTAAATCTCTCTAAAAGAAAGTATTGAAAATCTCATTCGATAATAGAGAACATAAGTTGAGTTCGTGTTTCGCATTCGCGTAAAGAGATTCACATAACCACCACCTTAGATTTAGATGGGCATTAAAGGAAAGGCTTATTAGAAGGTCAAGTTCAGAGTTGAAGGTCAGACTCAGTTGAAAGATGGGACTCGAGTAATATTTTTGGTTTCGGCTTTGATGAGTTGGAAGCCCTAATAATAGACATGGATGCTTGTCCATTCAAACTCACTAGGGGAGTCTTTCCACAGACAACCTTCAAATTGAGTCATGAGTAAATTTAGTTTTAACTCGATGTAGGATTTCAATTGCTTCCTTTACACCCTCGGTCAAGATTTGAGCTTGTTTTCATCTTGCCAGCTTTACAGGGTTTAAGTTCCAAGTGATAGCAAAAGGAAACCCATTTTTATACAAACCATGTTTAAATTTGGGGTCCCCTTTGATCAGAAATCATTTCCTTCCAGTACTTCTGAGACGAGATATTGTCGCTTATGTAGATCTAGTGACCTAAAGTGGCTCTCCATCAGATAGCTTTTCACTTTTTCATTGTGAAAATTTATAACATGATCAGAAGAGAGCCCGGTTGATTCAATTTGTAGATCTCCGCATATCTTTGCAAACATATGTAATTCCACCCAAGCATTTGGAAAGATCTAGCTCAAACTTAGATGGAAATTATTCAAAATAGTGCAAATTGAGGTCGACAACGGAAGAGGGAGTCCAACTTTGAAGTATAAGGTGTACATTCCATGACATTACCTAGTACTTATGATGAGCTCTTGGTTATTGCCCATTAACTTAGGCATCAGAAAGGAGTTGTCAATCAGAGACTCCGTGTCCAATTTCACGTCTTGTAGCATATATGGGAACTCGCTTAACCCTCAAAGTTGGATCAATTCACAAGATATCACTTTTTCTAATCAGTAGGAAGGCAGAAATGATTATTATATGTAAATGATTGGTCAATTTCGAAATGATGAATAATTTGATTATATTAAATAAAACGCTAAAATAGATTTTTTAGGTAAAGCAACATTATCAACACAAACTAGTCCCTCAAGTGACCTTTGGCTAACTGAGGCAACATAATTCAAAACGATTAGCTATAATTGTCGTTTTAGAAGGAAGATTGAATGTATTTTGTATATAAGATTAAAATATAGGACATTCTTAATAAATAAGGGATATTCTATGGTCACTTTGTTTTTCACAAAGTAACCATTACTTTGTTTTGTCAACCATTGGATCATGGGTTAAAAGTTAATCCAATGGTGAAAAAGATAAAGTGTAGACAAAGTAAGGGAAAAACAAAGTGACCATAGCCTACACCTCTTAATAAAGAATCTCAATCCAAAATGGAGTAGAATATAAATGGGCTTTATGGGAACATCTTTAACTTAAGAATGGCCTACGCCTTTGGGCTCCATTTGCTATATATCTACATTATCAATCAATAAAGACAAAATAAAGGGACCAGGTAGGGGTTCTGGTTCCCTTTCCATAAAGTTCATTATTTTTTTCTCTGAATTTTCAATAATCATAATAATAATAACTTACACTCTAATGGCTTGTATTGTACCTAACTTAACTCTTGATAATAATTTAATGAAACTACAGAAATCATATAATCTCTTTTTATGCGTCTTATACATGTCCTTTCATATTAGACATTCTTAATTGTCAACTTAGTTAAGATATCCAGACTCTTTTTTTTTTGTTGAAAGATAGATATCCAAGACTCTTACCTTAATGTTAGCTTCTCATTTCTCATTCAAAACAAAAATTAAAAAAAATTAAGATGAGTAGTATGATTCACGAAAATAAGAAACATGTCTAAATGTGAAAAATGTTTGCAAGTATAAAAAATGTGTGCTTCTTTTCTTTTGCCATACTGAATATAACTGGTTCTGAAAAATTAAATTAAAGAATAAGCATAATCTCCTTAAAAGAAATTAAGCATAATTTGATGTATTGCATAAAATTAATTCCAACTTGTAATGGATAAAAGAGAGAACAGAAAAAGGAGGCTTAATTGAAGTGGTGTAAACTGCTCATATAATGAACCAAAAATAGTAAAAAGAAGACATAGAATCTTGTGTTAATCTAGTTTTTTCAAAATAATTGAAAGCTTCTTTTTCTTATTGTAAAGACATAAATTAATTCAGAGCAAGTTATATATTTACTCCCTCATTCAGAAATATATGTAGTTTAAAATACAATTCTACCCTTATTAATATGTTATTTATTGTTTTAGGCCTAACCACTCCAAACCCTTAAATTTGGCACTTTTTTTCACTTGAACACTTAAAGTTTGTGGTTTTCCATGTAGCCCACTCAACTTCTCAAAGACACACCATTTAACCACATTTACGTCCTATTTCAGTCTCAAAATGGTGAGTGAATTACACTCTCCTTAACTATTCAATAAAAGTTGAAATGTTAATTTTATTAATTCATTTGCTCCCTAAAATTACATATTTGTCCCTATACTCTACAAATTGATGCAAAAAACCATCTTCTACCTCCATCAATTCAATAATGCTCAATCCAATTGCAATCCCAATTTTAAACCCAATAACTAGTTTCAATGTCAAATATTCACAATATAACAACACAAGTTAATAAATTCCTAAAAAAACAAAGAAAGAAACAAAAAGAAAAAGGGGGTTACTTTTTCCAGCCATGGATTACTAATATTGACGTAGTAAAAGACGGTTATACCCTTTTTAAAAAAAATTTGGAAAAAAAAAACGAAACTCACATGGTTCACGCCGTAGGAATCCCACGCCCCGCCGTGTGGTGGGGCGTGAACGATTTCCGCCCCGCCACATGGGGAGGCGGAAACCGTGTGAGTTTCCACAATAAAAAAAAAAAAACTATAATCCTAATCTTAACCCTAATCCTAATCCTGACCCTTTAACATTAAAATTAAATCAAATTAGATTAAACCATACATTAACAATGAATATTACATAACGAAATTGAAATCAAATTAGCAAATTAATTAAATAGTACCCCGAACGTGAAACTAGAAATTACACAGAAAATAAATGGAGGGACTCATGAATATTGAGTCTCACCATGTGGTCGGACTCATGATTATTGAGTCCCACCATGTGGTCGGACTCATGATTATTGAGTCCCACCAAGTGGTCGGACTCATGATTATTGAGTCCCTCCATTTGGTGAAACTCAATATTTATGAGTTCCTTTCCGACATGATTTGAGCTCCGTAAATGTACTCGCCGGAAAATGTTTTCTGCCGGAATTGTTGGTGGTCGCCGGAGACTCTTGCTCGTCGGATAGTTTGTTATGGTTGGGTTAAACAAACTTTGGGTGGAAGATGGTTTGGTTTAGTTTGGATTTGATAAATATGGGTAGGGGTATTATAGACTTTTACTATGTCAAGTATGGTAAAAGTATGGCTGGAAATAGCCTATCACAAGAAAAACCCATAAGTTTAATTCAAAATTAGAACATTACAAGTCCTCCATCTCTATCTCTCAGTTAACGCCTTTGAAGGCTATAGGAACTCTGTAATTTGTCGAGCATCTTGAAGATAAAACATCGATTCTGAATCGACCTCCAAAAAAAAAAATTGAGAGCTTTGATTTTAGGGTTTACAAAATTGGATGCTACAGAAGTTAATTGAAGTTCTTAATAAAAAATAGTGAGGTAGGAATACAATAAAAGAGAGAAGAGAAAAAGGGTAGAGAGAAAGAAGGATGTTAATGGGGTCGAAGAGAGGAGAGGGATAAAAGGGATGAAGAAGAAGAAGATGATGAGCAGATGAATGAAAGGGTAAAAGATTAACATAATTTGCCAAATTACAATTTAGCTCATTTTTTTTTAATTTTATAATTTTTCACCCTATTTCTTTCTTCCACTCTCTCTTATTTTTGTCTATTGCCATGTCACCGCCACGTAGGACTAATGTGCCTAAGTGATGTGTTTTATAAGAGTAGAGTAGCCTAAGTGAAAAACCACAAACTATAAGTGTCCAAGTGAAAAAATGTGCCAAGTTTAAGAGTCTCAAGATGGGTTAAGCCTTGTTTTATTAGTCATCAAGTACAAAACATTTTTCATTCCGGAAAATTCTATGGTTACTTTGTTTTTTACAAACCATTACTTTGTTTTATCCACCATCAGATCATGGGGTAAAAATCAATCTAATGGTAAATAAAACAAATTGAAAACAAAGTAAATAAAAAAGAAAGTCACCATAGCCTACACCTTTCATTCCATATTATATTCTCTTTATTTACTGACTAATATTTTTCTAATTTAGGGTCCGTTTGGTGCACCTGTTTCCTGTTCCGGTTTCCTGTTTCCTGTTCCGGTTTCCTGTTTCATGTTTCCTGTTTCAAGATAAGTGTTTGGTAATTTTGTAATTGCTTTTTGTTGTTAGTATGTAAAAGGACTAAAATGTACATGTTTAAAACACTAAATAAATTTAATTCTAAAGTAAACATAAATTAAAAAACTTATAAATGTATAATGCACAATAAAGGAAACTAAAATCCGTAGAGATTTTTCTGTAGAAAAAGCAGTATTTTACTGCTTCTTGAAAAAGCAGTTGCCTTTCACCTAAAAAGCAACAAGCATCATTTTCTAATTCCTAACCAAACACCCAATTAACTGCTTTTTAGATCCAAAAGGCAAAAAGCAGCTGAGAAACGGTGAAACAAACGCCCTCTTATTCTTGAAAATAAACATAATCTTAGGAAGACTTTAAAGCAAGGAAAAAACTGTAAAAAACTGATTCTATTTATCAAGATGACATATATTTCAAATGTTACTCGCTCATCTAAACGAGAAGAAAGTATTATTGTAAAATATATTTATTATTACTTTTGAGAAAATAAAATAAAATATAATCAAATGGGTTCCCTCAGGAGTGGAAGATGATTAGGAGACACAAGAGGGAGAAGGAGATTTGAATATATTCTATACTATTCTGATGGTATATATCATATCATATGCAAAAATTATGAGAAATTATGATAAAAGGGTATATACATCACATTATTTTAGTTCTTGCATAATCATAACCTCGTTGGATTCTAATATAATCGACTCGGACTCCACTTCTTATGTTTGTTCCTTTATTTATTTATTTTTTTCCTGTGGCAGAGGACTCTAATTCCAAAAAAAAAAAAACCAAGTTAAAAAATGAAGAATAGATACACAAACTGAAATGTGATGAGATTTTATTATACACCGAACCCATCACCATATCTAAATCGTAGATTGTAAATTGCAGATCTTAGACTCATATAACGGACATACAAATTTCTCCAAAACCGAACATAAAAATCTCCCAACTTTGGGCTTTAACAACATAAAAATTTATTAAACTTTGACTACTGATAATAAAATAGAAGGTAATCTTTGATAGTATAACTGATGGAGATTATATTCTGAACAACCACTTTTGAGTTTTGAGATTATTTATATTTTGCTGGATTAAAAAGATAAAATGAGTGTTTAAAAGATAAAGCGCCGAATAAATAGTGAATAAGGAAGTTGAAAGCATAGTTCTAATGGGATGTAGTTCTAAACAACTTTAAACCATGAAGTTTTCTTTTTTGAGATCTTCATTGGTTGTTTGAAGATCATTTACTTTCATAGAGGCTTTTAAGTTAGCAAATGCTAAAATTTATTGATTTATAAATTCGCAGTTTTAATGTTTAAGGATAGAAAGTACGTTTCAGATCAATTTTTCTCACCTGACTTCTTTCTAGCTTGGAATTCATATCATTTTTCACTTTTTCCATGTTCAACTTCAAACTAGTGGAAATGATTTATCTAGACAACTCATTGTTGGCAAAACGTAAATCTACGTGTTTTAGTAGGATCAATGCAAATTCGTTTATTTGGCAGGGGTTTCAGAGATGAAATTTGAGTTTCAATTATCATTTGACGGCTCTGGATTTATGAAATATTAACCTAAGAGCATGAAAAAGTGATAGACATATGAGATCTGACTGAAACAACAGTTAATGAAGTTCGTATTCTGCAGTATAATTCTGCAATCGAATCAAAACTATACTGAATACAATATGATCATCTACATATATAGAACTACGGCCAAAGAAGAAAGCTAAGCATATATGAAGTTCCAGACCAGCCTAGACCAACAATCTCACCAGCTTAACCAGATGCAAACACGCTATCACAGCCAAACTAATAGCTCAACTTTCCACTTCCATCGCACGTACTACAGGATCGAGCAGATGAGCACTTTGTGCAGTAACTCCACTTCTTTGGAAGCCTGAAAACATTTTAGTTCACCTCATCAATCCAAATGCAAGGGAAGTTCAGAATTCGTGTGTCGTGTGAAAAGGGAGACTTAGAATTACGCTGCTGTGTATCGAGTAGCCATATTTTTTGCATTCAGTCTTGCTCTTTCAGCATTTTCTTCTGTTAGTCTCTTAAGCACAAATCCTTCACCTTTACATTCAGGGCATATACCCGAACCGCCACAGTCTTGGCATTCTTTTAGTTGTATCTGCATACTCATTAAAGAACATATAAACAAACATGTAAAGGAGAATGAAGCTAACATTAAGTGGATGTTGCAGCTAAATACGCACCTCGTTTGTTTGAGAAGCTTTGGTTCTTTGGACAAGAAGAGTAGCTGCTGCACCCACAACAGTGGCAGCAATTGCCACAGAAACAGCTGTTTCAGGTAGAGATGAACCTACTATGGTTGTTTTCATATGCTGGTTTCGTCTTTTCACATTGACTGAAGTCCATGCTTTCCGATCCAGTTTATTAACAACTTCAGGCTTTGACACCAAAAATGCTTCATAATGTTAAAAGTTAGAAAACACACAACCACTTCAATTGTATAACTATGCATTTCTGTTTCAAGCACAAAATATGATTCGGATAACTCACACTTCTACTGTAATTTAACATATACACATGAGCATTCTACTGTAAAGATTTAAAGTAACTACCAAACTAAGGATCATAAGTTGCATAAATGTAAAGGCTCTCAGTTATACAAACTCTACTCCATCCCTATCGGCAGCGCATGCATCAGAAATATGTATTATATGAATGACCAAGAAAAGTAGAGGAGAAATCAAGTAACAGAACAGAAAGATTTTCCTTAAGAAAACATGGTAAATTTGAAGAACATTTTAAATAATTAGGTTGAATTCATTACGAGGGATTATAGCAGAATTTCCTAATTTCGCATTTTCTTGCTTAATACACAGTAATACAAGTCAGAGGCAAAAGCAAGTTCAAAAAATTGAGGAGATTTGGATACTTGCAAGCAAGGTATATTATTAGCTTAATTTAGCAGAGCTCAAAAAGACCATTTCTCAGATTCTATGTTTTGCAGAACATGAAAAGTGTATTGAACGATAATATCTATGTGAAAACTAACAAAATATTCATTCAATTTCTCTCCGATACAGTTTATCAAAGTTGCATTATGATGGAGCAGCAGTAGCAACTCAATAGCAGTATGTTCAAAAGCTTGATCTGATCAACAATTCTAAAATCTTACAAGTATGTTAATACAGTTGAGTTATGGTGTATAATATATGATCAATATGGCTTAATACTTCAAAAGGTAAAACAATTAAACTAAATTGCAGTTTCCAATTGACGTTCTTTCATTCCATATTTATCACCCGTCTAGCGGAAATAATGTTAACAAGCTAAGAAAATGAATGATACATCAAGTACTTCCATGTGAAGCAAAATAAAATTATATCTTGGAACAAATATTCTCATGAATAACTGTTTTTAAACCCATACATATTTAATACAGAACTAGAATATGGGCACGGCAGTGTGATTTCAATAGTTTATTTCAGTAAAGCCGGAAAAGCAAAAACACAGTGAGGGTTTTTGACAAATTATTCAATGAAGCTCTTGATCCAAGATAAAGGCACAATTACAATAACAATAATAATGTCAGTAATAACAATAATCAGACAAACCAGAGAAGTAATATAAAAGAATTAAGGCTTAGTAATACATCAAGAGCCCCTGAACTTAGCCCAACAAAAACAGACGATTGGCCACCCGAAATTACAGAATGTCTCGTTGACTCTTGAATTTGCTTAAACAACATGATTAACTATCTAAGTCCACGCAGCATAACAAGAGAGGTATTGAAAAATTGAAGTGTATATCACTTCATAGAAGTTCAACAAGCCAATGAACACTATGCACAAGTTTAGGGAGACAACAAGTCCCATTGAGGCCACTTTATGCAAGCTTAGCTGGTTAATGAGCCACTCTCTAAGGAGGTCAATGGGTTTTTCGGGGATCCTGAACCGCAACACCTAATACTTAGCCAAGATTGCATTTTCTGTGTCTGAGAAAACCAGAAAAGATAGTGTGTATTTATGAAAGCCTAAGCTCATTGAGTTGATCACTATTCGGAGTGTCCCCTTTTCGGGATTGTATTAAAAAATGACAACATATCAAAATGGATGGGGAAACAACAATTATAACAAAAACCAGCATTCATAAATAAGAGAGCAGGACTTGAAAGCAAATACAAAAAGCAAAGCATGGCAACCATAAAATAAGATCCTGAGAGCCAAAATCTTAATGGATATGATATAGTAAGTGTGTGATAAGTTAAGTATATAAGGCAGCTGAAAGTAAATGATCTTTAATGGAAAATTTAAAATTATAGGAATTCAACAACTAGAAAAGGAAATTAAGTAATTAAGAGCAACCTACTTTGGTTTAAGGAAGGAGATGAGAATGTAAGTGCAAGAGCACCCTCCATTACAATCTTTTCCAACCATCTCATCTCCACTCTTTCATAACTTATCTTTCCCTCTATCTCTCTACTTTTACTAATTTGCCCTTCATACTCCCTATGTCACGAATGTTTTTTTTTTCTTTTTTAGCTTACATCATTAACCTCCTACATTTAAACTTTCAATAATTTTCTATATTTATTTAAACGTAACAACTAAACTCTTATTTCTTGTCCTAAAGTCACAAATAACTTTTTAATTTTTGTCTGATTACTTTCAGTAATCCCTAATGCAAAATTGATCGTATGAAAATGTGAAAATGATAAATAATATTATGGGTAATTTTCGAAAAAAATTTATGTGTTTACCGATTTTGTCAAAAAGATGTCTATGTTTATTTTCTTGACAAAATGGGGATTGTGTTTATCACCGTTACTCGAAGGCGGAAAAATCATTAACGGTGTTAAATGTGATGATGTGGCAATGAGTTTTTTTGTCTTTATTTATTGATAAATTTCTTAAACATCACGTGTTTACAACTTTAAAGTGTGAGAAATGAGTTTTTTTATATTATAACTCATCAATTAAGACTAAAATACCCTTTACCACGTCATCACATTTAACACCGTTAATGATTTTTCCACTTTTTGGTTAACGGAGATAAACACAATCCTCATTTTGTCTCAAAAATAAACACAAACACCTTTTTGACAAAATTGATAAACACATGGGGTTTTTCGAAAATTACCCTAATATCATTTATAAAATTTCAGACTCTTTGTAACATAAGTTTGCACCTATAGTATATATCATCTATAATTTAGACGTTTTGATACATTAATTTTGAAACAAGGGAATTTTATTTGTTACTTTTAGACGAGTACGATACATTATTTGTAACTTTAAAAAGTTTAGAGATGATACTTAAAGTTCTGAAACAAGTTTAGATATCATGTATTAAGCCTCTCTCTTTTTTTATAATTATTATTATTAAATGTTTCTACAACTTAATTCACGTGAGACTTTTTAACAAAAGTAAAATAAAGTTAAGAAGTGAGGTTACAAATTCTCAAAATGAGAGTTCTTCAAACTAATGATCTCAAAATGACTTAATAAATGAAACATTTGAAGAATCAAACAGTGTTTTAAACGATCTTAATTTTTCAACTTTAATATTTTAATTTTTAATTTTAATTCCTGATTGGTCTATTATTTCTAGTTAAATTAATCCTTTACGAACAAGATCAATGTTCTCCTATCCTCCCTATAAGTCTCTAATCAAGTAACATTGGGACAAGTTTACATTGCATACTCAATCTTTATTGCTTCACTTATAAGCTCAATAGTTGTTTACAAGGTCCATTCGAACGTTCTCCATCACCTGAACTGTTCATTGACTTAGGCATTGGGACGGGGTCACCAATCATCCCATACCAAATTATATATATTGTCTTGCATGTTATATGGACGCTTTTCAACCCTAAATTACACTGAGTACTATTTTCTATCCATTAGTATGGATTAAAAACTCACCTTATTAGTGAGTTTTATCCCTTCTTTTCCGTTTATATCATCCGATATATAGTTTAATGATGTCTAGAACAACAAGGTTCATAATAGTCATATGGCTACAAGGTAAAAGTTGTCAACAATATGTATGAGAGGTTAGTAGCTAGGAGATGATTTGTAAGCCAAATGATATTTATGATCCTGTGATGGTCCCCCATCCACCTATATCCCCAATGATCCAAGAAAGACAGACATGTGAGAGTTCCAACAGCACCAAAATCAGCTCACATAAAAAATCCCATGAAATGGTGCAAACTATTTAATGAGAGGATTCATTTTTGTTTTCTTTGATCCCTGCGGTTGAATTTAAACTCCACGGGTATAATTTAATGCATGCATGTCTAAATTTCAGACAACTGTACTGCCACAAGAATTCAATTCCAGAGAGAGATCTACAATTACTATTTCTTTATCTAATCTTATATGGCTTCCTCATTTAAAATTAAAATGATCACATTAACTTCAACCCACCATTTCAAAACTAAATAGATGAAAAAACTACATGAAATTACATTAGTATAGATAATAAAAAAAATGAAATTACATTGTAATGATAAAGTGGATACAAATGGATTCTTCACTGAATCAGTTTAGTCTTGTTTTGTTCGTGTGTCGATCGCCTCCTATAAAAGAGTGGGTTGGAACTTGGGTCCTAAAAACGCTCTGACAGTTAAGTCAGTACAAATTTAGAGAAAGTTTGAAAAAAATTTGAAAGAAAGTGAGGAAATAGTTGTACCATCATTAATTGTTGTTATTTATATGGGAATTCTTGCAGGACTCGCATGGGTTGAGCCCGTATCTTTAACTAATTATATCCGTCGACCGACGTGTCTGACAGGGTCAATAAAATGTATTTTGCTTCTTCCTTTGGGGGACAGTTTTATATGTCCGAACATGTCAGTCACAAAAATTATTTTCATTCTCAAAGTGAAAATCGAACCTAAATCTTTGGTTAATGGATGAAGAATCTTTGCCATTCAACTTAACCTATGGTTACAGGAAAAGAAACAAAATTTGTTCCAAGGGGAAATTAAAAGTAAAAAAAAAAAAGCATTAAGAAGAACTCACGGGCATTGTCTCCTGTAGTAAAGAAAGGCAGCAGCTCAATAAACATTACAACTTTAACTATTACCTGTTTCTGTTTCTGTTTTATTATTTGTTCAGCAAACTCACGAGCCCATTTAACTCCTTTTTCTCACTATTTATACACCTCCCTCTCTCCATCCTTTTTCAAAACATACCCACATTTCTTTCAAAAACAAAACCCAAACAAACAAACAAACAAACAAAATGCCTTGTAAGCATTTCCACTATATTATGATCAATGTTCTTTTGTTACTTTGTTTAATGGGCATGAGTCAAGGTGGTCGTTTGATTCCTTCAAGTGTACCTAGCACAATGAGGCCTCTTGGTTCTGATGGTGAACAAGTATTTGTCAAATTACGTCCCAATTTGGATCATTTGAAGCCCGTTTTTGGCGGTAAAGAGGCTCACGGTTGCTTGCCTAAAGGCTTCAGGCATTCTTCTGCTCCTAGTAGATTTGTCAACCATCAACCTCTTGGTTCTTGTTCTGATCATTTGCCTTGATATAATATATGTATGAGTATGAGGCAGAGTATTTTTGAGAACCACTCCCATGTTGTCATTTTGATCGAGTTAGTTGGCTGAGAACATTGGTCGGTGCAGTCGAATCCAAGTTTATGTATCAACTGAGTTGTGAAGTTGCAATGGATTTGTTGCCTACTTCAGTTGATACCTAAACTTTAATTTGTGCTAAACTCGTATTGTCGGGCAACGAGTCATGGCGGTGATTTTGACCCTTAATTTAATTCTAATCTTTATAGTATAGTGTGATATTTTGTTTGTCACGTTTTAAGGAGAAAGCAACACACATTTGGGTTGTGTAAAGACAAGCACAGAATATCATCATGCAATGGAATGCAATTGCTAAGTTGATTTAGTTGATAATGCCCATTTTTCTTGTACTCTCCTAAATGATTATTTATTCAAGGAAATGACGATTCTAGCCGTTTACTCATTTCAATTTGATGATATTTATGTCATGTTCCTTTTATCTTTTAAATTCAAATTTCAACAATAGTCAAAACAAAACAGTAAATGTCAAAATGTACTACACTTGTTATGGTAAGATCCACACGACAACTCGAGTATTAGTCCCAAGAAATCTTCTATCATCCATATATACATAACATATGTTTCAGAAAATGAGTGAGGCATTCATATGCAAGTAAGAGTTGTATGTAATATTCAAAAGGATTACTTCAAAATGACTTGTTCAGGATGTGATTAATTGCTTGGTACCTCTAATTTAGATTGTTATATATGGTTGAGATGAAAAAAGGCACTTCACAGTTACTTATACTTGGCATATTGGAAATAAGCAAGCTATAATAATCTCCAAATAAAGCTAAAATAAACCCTTTTAGAAATGAACTAAGCGCATAAGAGCGCTCTTGAAAGTACATACTCCTTTAGTTATTAATATGGTTGCATGTTTTAATCGTCGTGCTCTCCCTTAAAATTTCTCGTAATTGCAACTGAACAAAAATAAATACTCTTGAATTTTTCACCTCTTATCTTTTTGAAAGAATTCTCTCTCGTAAGTAGGTACATAAAGGCTAAATATTACTTTAAGTTGAAAAATTAAGTTTAGTCTAAAATGTGGTAATGGACATAATAAATTCCTAATAAAAACTCTAGTATGTGAGAGCCCCACAACTATATATCACATGTATCATGGATTTGTCATCATCCTATCCTATGTTAGGCCAAGTAAATGCAAGCACAAGACTTGCAACACATACAATCACACAGCAGCAAGCATATATCTGAAACCACTACCTTGCAAATTACTAAATTCCAAAATTACATTTAAATAAAGAAAAGAGTTGCTGAATTTCCACCATCTACCCCTACATCCGTAAACACTTCAGATAAATTTAAACATTCTTCAAATAAAAAGTTAATAAGTTTAACTATACAAGTCATCTTCATCAACCCCACCAGCTGCAGTCGCAAAAGGATCCGATGCACCAGCAGCACCATCAGTCCTTGAATCCGCGAACCTAAACTCTGAGCCGAACCCCCTGGACTGTTGCAATGTCTGCGCAAATGCTTGGTATTTGCGTATATCTGCATCACTAACACTCCTACGAGCATATTTCATCGACTCCTCGAAATGAGCAGCCTTGATCTCCGCCACTTCCTCAACATCCTCATCCATTGCCTCTGGATTCTCTGCTCTCCTCTTCTCCTTTTCAATATCCTGAAATAATTCAAATACTTGCTTTAGATCAACTTCATGGTCCATAAAATTTTATAATACTAGTAATAATATACTGTACTTGTTTCAGGTAAGAACTTTCATACCTTCTCTATATTCTCCCTTATGGCATATTTACATGCCCGCTGGCATATCTCGGTAATATCAGCTCCACTGAATCCTTGAGTATACTTGGTCAGTGCCCTCAAATCAACATCTTTTGCAACAGGTGATTTCCTTAAACAGGCCTTAAAGATCTGATGACGCGAGTCTTCGTCTGGAAGGGGAATATAAATCAGTTGGTCCAGACGACCAGGTCGCAACAATGCTGGATCAATAATGTCGGGTCTGTTGGTGGCTCCAATTATAAAAACAGTCTTCTTAGCGGACATGCCATCCATTTCAGTAAGAAGTTGGTTCAACACCCTATCTGCTGCACCTCCAGCATCCCCTTGGCTGCTTCCCCTCTGAAAAAGATGGAATTTTTTATTAGAACATTACATTCAGCAACACATACATATCTCATAAATGGAATTTCAGGTGTCCTTTATCATAACAGTAAGTTGATAATTATCCACTAACTTAAAAAAATTTCTGAATGACAAAATTGAGTCGGATCATTTTTCAGACAATTACTGAAACAAAGTATAAATACAACAATCAAAACTAACCTGCGTAGCAATTGAGTCAAGCTCATCAAAGAAAAGTACACATGGCGCAGATTGTCGAGCCTTGTCAAAAATTTCCCTGACATTAGCTTCACTCTCACCGAACCACATGGTCAATAGCTCAGGACCTTTCACGCTTATGAAGTTTGCTTGACATTCATTAGCGATCGCCTTAGCCAGTAGAGTTTTGCCACATCCAGGAGGGCCATAGAAAAGAACCCCTTTCGAAGGTGACATGCCAAATTTTTCGAACTTCTCAGGATGCTCCACAGGGTATTGAACAGTCTGTAGTAGAATAAAGTATACATAAGTGACTGAGCTGATAAATAAATCACGAAAAATTAACAAGATCAATCAAGGAACAAAATGTGGTATGAATAATACCTCCTGAAGCTCCCTCTTAACATTTTCAAGACCACCAATGTCTTCCCAGCTGCAATTGGGAACTTCAACAACCTGATCGAAAATAATTTGGTAGAAATTAGAGTACAGTTGGAAAAGCTTGAGCTGTACAAAGTGCACAAAATGCAACAGTACATCATGAAATCACAAGAAGTACTTACTGTTTCGCGTAAAGCAGACGGGTTGCTTGTTCCAAGAGCAGTTTGGAAGTGCTCATTTGTTACAGCCATGGAATTAAGTATCTCTGCATCAATGGTATCATCCTCCAAGTCAATCACATCCATTTTCTCTCTAATGCACTGAAGTGCAGCTTCAGTACATAGGGCAGCAAGGTCAGCACCGACATAACCATGGGTATCCTTTGAAATCCTTTCTAGATTAACCTGTGCGTTTAAAAGTATATCTTTATTAACTTAACCATGAAAGGTTAAACAACGCAAAGCAGTAAGACAATAATGAAGAAACATTAACCAAACAACTACTTTTTAGACAGAGAGTATATCCGATGGGTCGAATTCAACCAATAAGTGAACCATTATTTTCTCATGTTTCAATGATAGTGCTCCATTAGAAACATCATTATTTTTACCTAACTAAAGGTTTTCAGGGAAATGCCCAAACGTGGTCTCAAATTACGGTATACCTGCTCATTCATAACATTCAAAACCTTGGTATGTACACATATATAAATACACAAGCATATATATTTCAAAGAGACATGGACTTACTTCCTCAGAGAGCTTCATATTTTTGGTATGAATTCTTAGAACTTCAAGACGACCAATTTCATCTGGAACACCAATGTCTATCTCCCTATCAAACCTTCCAAACCTCCTCAACGCTGGGTCAATACTGTTGGGCCGGTTTGTAGCACCCATAACAATAACATGTGCTCGAGATTTGAGCCCATCCATGAGAGTAAGAAGCTGTGATACTATCCTTCTTTCAACTTCACCATGTGTCTTCTCCCGCTTAGGAGCAATTGAATCAATCTCATCAATAAAGATGATGGAAGGAGCATTCTTCTCAGCTTCTTCAAATGCCTTCCTAAGATTGCTTTCACTCTCTCCAGCCAATTTAGACATTATCTCTGGTCCATTAATGCAAAAGAAAAAGGCACCAGTTTCATTAGCAACAGCTCGGGCTATCAAAGTCTTTCCAGAACCCGGGGGTCCATAGAGTAAAATTCCCTTTGGTGGTTTAACACCAATTGATTTAAATAGTTGAGGATGCCTCAGAGGCAGCTCCACTAACTCCCGAATCTGGGCCATCTGCTTCCTAACACCACCAACATCATCATATCCTACTTCATTCAATTTCTCCTCATCCTCCCTTCTCACAGGTTCTCCCTCACAGAAAATCTCAGTGTCCGGGGCAACAACACAGTACTCTCCTGGATCAGTTTCAATCACCTTGAACTCTACACTTCTCATTCCTCCTCGCACCAGGAAAAAATCCCCTTTCCTTACAGGTCTGTAAGCCTCCAAGAAATAAGCTGTACATACATCACAAAAAAAAAGTTACAAATTTTACAGACAAGGATTAATAGAAGCTTGCAACTATAAACAAGGATCTCGAGACCTACGTTTCAAGTATGCATCAAACAGACTCCCGGTAACACCTTCTATGGTATCATCAATTGGCAGAATATGAACTCGCTTTCCATACTTAACATCGGGGCATTGGTGCACCGACACAACATCTCCAAGACGAACCCTCAGGTTTGATCTAACAACCTTGTTCATCCTAATCTTTGCAGGCTCGCACGTGTCATCAGCAAGAGCAATGCAAACTGTATCCTTCCTTTTCTTTCCCTGGAACCCAAATCATTAACAATAATTTCAGTAACACTACAATACACTGTCACACCCCTAAAGTTTCAATTTTTACCCATCAAACACAAAAAATATGCAAAAATAACAAAAACCCAACTGAGGAAATAATTCAGTAACACTACCATACACTAGGATAGCCCAAAAGTTTCAATTTTTACCCAAACACAAAACATATGAAAAAATAATAAAAACCCAATTGAGAAAATAATTCAATAACACTACCATACACTATGATAACCCTAAAGTTTCAACTTTTACCCATCAAACACAAAAATTATGAAAAAATAACAAAAACCCAGATGAGGAAATAATCCTAGCATACCATAAACATTGGATTCAAACAGAAATTATAAAATTCCTAAACTAGGTCATAAAGGGTATACCTTGATGAGAATAGTATCGCCGCGGAAAAGCTGGAGCTTTTCCATGGTTTCAGGATGCATAGAGACAACGGAATTATCGTCGTTAACGGCCTCATCGACGACTAATCTATTGGGAGACTTTTTCCGTTCCAAAATCGCGGTGGAGAAATCCTTCTTGGCAGATTTCCTGTAAAGAAAAAACAAGTAGACATGTAAGTAATCAGAAAGAGAGTTAAAGTTAGGGTTAGGGCAATGGAAGAGTTGACTTACGGATCGGAGGATTCTGCAGGTTGAGACATTGTAAATCGAATATGTGAGATGGAAGAGATGGATGGGGTTAAAATAATGTTATGTAGTTAGAGTAGGTGTGTTTATATATATACATATACATGTGTGTAAAGCTTTTAAGGTGCCTGTCTTGTTTCTAAAGAAATCAATGGCGCTGATTGGTTCATGGGTTTATAGTTTACTACTTGGATTAGAATTCAGATCCGACTTGGTTTGGAATTCAGATCCGTGTTTGGTTTCGACCTAACTTCTATTGTTTTTTTCCGGCAAAAAGCACTATTTGGTCACTGACCTTTTATTTAGTTATATTTAGGCATTGATCTATCAATTTGGTGAAATCTTACCCTTCTTAAATCAAAATTAAACGAAGATGAAAATGTTAAACATTAAAATTTCGTCCATTTTAAATAAGAAAATGATACTAAAACTAAAAATTGTTAAATAATACAAACATAAGAATGTCAATTAACATAATAAGAGTGGGATTTTACAAAATTACATAAGCGAGTGGCCAAATATGACCAAATAAAAGGTCAGTGGCCAAATATACAAATTTTGGAAAAGTCAGTGGTCAAACAGTATTTTTTGCTTTTTTTTCTTAATTTAACATTAGCCCATTAACTATTGAAAAAAACTTAGATAGGCCTCCTAAATTTTAAATGTCATTCATGGTGATGTTAGTTTGGATCTTGAGACACTGGGCCACCAGACATAAGTTTGAGAGTTCGTTTGATATACATGGGAATTTAATTCCCGTAGGAAGTTTCAATTCATAGAAAATTATTTCCCTAGTGAAATAGCTTCAATGTGTTTAGTTGAGATTAAGGAATTTGAAATTCATGGGAATTTTGAATGACTAAGAGCGAGTAGGTGATTAATTTCCCACATTATGTGGGAATTTGAACAAACAACCACTGAGACCAATAGAAAACCATTAGAGATGTGGTCGATTCCCGATGGATCTTTTCTGACGATTAAGTAAGATTGAACAAACAAGGGAAATGTGACTCAAAATAAATCAGGAGTAAAATAGTGAATATATCTGATTAAGAGAGGTGACCTTCCCTTTTATAGTAGATTTGGGTTACTTTGCACACGTGTTATTATTAGACTGGTGAAGATGGAATAAAATTGTTGGGAGAAGCTTTCTGAAAGCACGCGAGAGCATGTGTCCCTAGGTAAGGCGGTTAGTGATATAACCGTTGTGATGATGCCACGTATAGTGAGGAGAGAGATGCGACCTTCGTCATGTGATAGGCGTGTGACTTCGGTCATATGGCTGCCACCTTTCACCTCTCGAACAATTTTGTCGAGCTTATCATCGTGTATTTGAGCTTCACGTATCCTATCCATTAGAGCGGGTCTCACTTTGAGTGTTGTCATTAATGCTCCAGAATGATTGTTGGGCGATTTCCGCAAGTGTACGGAGTCGCTCATGTAGTAATAAAATATCGATCCCACAGGAAAACGCTAATTACTCATTTACTTACATCGTTTACTTTATTCGTTTTCTCGAGGTTTATAGAAAAGCGATAGTTTGGATATTGGTGACTAAACTAAACTAATTCCTAAACTAACATTTATTCCTACACTAACATCTTAACCAACATTCATCATCCAAGCAAAGACAACGATTCATTTAAGCACAATGATCACCATGACAATTTATTCATATATACTCAACCAATTCTAGAACATAACTTAACCCGATCTCTCGATTCTTGCGATTAAGTTATCCTTATGTGACTTAACTTAACAAGATTACTGGACCTATCCTAGACAACCTTATTAGATTAATGATTATCACATAAGTTAGATTGATTACGGTTTACTAACTGGACCTATCCTAGATTAATAAAACATAAGTAATGAACAATTTAATCATTCAATAACATGAACATATATGAAGAATACTCATTTCATAATATTGTAATTGTCATAGCATTCATACAAATGTAAACGGAAATTCAGAGAAAATGAACTATAATCGATGAAGGGAAGAGGGTTGTCAATCCTTTTTACTCTTGATCGCGAGGTTTGTCAATCCTCAGGGCGTTCCTTCTCATCTTCTCCTCGATGAACCGATGAAAGAAGTCTATCTCTCGATCAACACTACAATTCCATGGAATCTAGAATGAAAGGTAAGTTGTATGGTGTTTACGAATTCCCCGAAGGGAATTCGGTGGAACAAATGGGAATAACTACGAATGTGATCTCTATGATTCGTGATTCATGGATCATTCAATTGATCGATCTTTCTTTCGCTGGAGAATGGTGTATTTATAGCCAAAAACTCAAGGATTACATTGCTTGATGAAAGGATAAAGCTATTGGGTGATACGGGGTGTCGTTTGGGCGATAAAACACAACATTTGATGAAGGGAAAGGTTGGTCGAAATGTCACTCGATCGAGTGGGCTTTTCACTCGATCGAGTGAGCCATTCAGGGCAGGCAGAATGCCTCACTCGATCGAGTGGGCATTTCACTCGATCGAGTGAGCCATAAAGAGAAGGCCACTCGATCGAGTGAGAAGAGTGCCTCGATCGAGTCCAACTTCAAACCCTGTTTTGACCACTTTCTGCTCCAAATTTGGAAAAACGTAAAACATGAAAGTTGTTTGTCTATGTCTTAGCTTTCCAACGCAACTTGAAACGCCCACAAATACGTTCGTATGAGGGAGTTATGGCCGAAATACTGCAAGGTGTCGAAACTGCCTCGTTTGCTTGAGAAAAGCCCGTTTTTAGCACCAAATCGATTGATTTCACAAAACTTGATCCTTACACATGGAAACACAAATACAAAGGTAAAGTTGCCCCTAACCTATGTAAATCTAAGCTAAATGGATCAATTTCTCATAAATACATCGATTAAATGCCTCGAAATATAAGTACATTTTGGACTTATCAATGATCCACCTCCAACTCCACACTAGAGGCACGTAAATCTGTTAACAGAGAAAGTCTTATTGTTTCACATATGCCAATTTTCCATAAGACTTTCGATTGAGAACATGTGCCACGACATTTGTTTTACTCGAATGATATTCAATTATGAGATCATAATCTTTCAACAACTCCACCCCCTTCTTTGTCTTATATCCAATTCTATACTTCAAACTCATATAATCAGTGAAAATCTGACAAGTTTCTACATAAAAGTAGTGACTTCATGTTTTCAAGACAAAAAGTATTGTTGCAAGCTCCAAGTGTGTTGGATAATTCATTTCATAAGACTGAAGTTGCCTTACAACATACACCACCATTTTTCTCTATTTTGCATCAGTACACATCCAAACCCTTTCTTTAAACATCAATATAAACCACAAAGCCACAATTGTTGGTAGGAGGAGTAAGAACATGTGTTGGAGTCAAACACTTAGGCCCCGTTTGGTAAAACGTTTCGTGGGAGCATATAGCGTTTCGTAGGAGCATATTGCATTTTTGTTCCAATATGCTCACAAATAGGTGTTTGGTTATATTTTTGGAACTACAGCATTTAGAGTTTTGGAACCAAAACGGAGCGTTTCGTGAAAAGCTCCAATTTGGAGCTTTTCGTGAAACGCTAGTTTGTATTTTAAACCACAAGTAGACTTTGACAAAACTACCCCAACTTATTTTTTTAATTTATATTATTATTAATTTATATTGGTAAATAGTATACCCGTATAAGTCTTTTCACATGTCAACAACAACTGTTTTTATAATTCTTCCAAACACTAATTATCCAACAACTATTAGCAAACAGCAACAACAAACAGCAACAGCTAACAGCAACATCTAACCGCAACAGCTAACAGCAACCGCAACACCAAACGGAGCCTTAGCTAGTGGGACTGCAATGATAGAAAAATCCTTGACAAAACGACGATAATACCCCGTTAAACTAAAAATACTCTAAACTGAAATAAATGCTGGTAAATTCAAAAGATATGGTCTAACAACAAGTCAAGACCAAGTCAATTTTCGCCTTTTTTTCTTTTACTCATTTCTTTTTTTTCGTCACTTTTTATATGTATTCTTTATTTTTTTCTCAAATCTTACTCTTTTTTTTTCTTAATTTTCCACAACATAATAAAGACTAAAGCCTAAAAAAATAAAATAACCTATAGTATAAATATGAAAAATTATATTTACTCCAACAATAATATAATAATATTAAATTATTTTTAATGCTAATTATTAGATTATTTAATAATTTTGTATCTTTTTATACAAAAGTTTAGGTAAAGCGTAGCTTATTTACTTCTAAGGCATGACAAACCACATACATCGATAAAAGTTTATAGTAAAATTTACAAATTATTTACCGACTTTTGACAAAGCAGAAATTCAAAATCCAAACATTTCAAACATAAAATAAATCTTATTAATCTTTAATGAATATGTATAAATCTTAATTTATGTTATTTTTACTTTGATTATAACATTTTAAAAAAAGAAGCTAGCTATACACATTTTTATGCACTTATTGTTTTTTTGTTTTTTTTTTCCTAATACATTATTGAAGTATGTATATCATACAAGTTCAAGGAATAAATGTATTAATCACTTTAAGCAAGTTGAGTTTAGGGAGTTGATAGTTGGTTGAGTTATAGTTTATATATTAATTTTTGATAGCTCTTTTATACGAATGTCCTTTTAGGCTTGACAATACAGAACCAATCAATCTATCTCGAATTTTTAACTTAACAAATATTGAGGTTACGAGGAATCAAAGTCACAACTTTCGATCGTGTAAGGTCTGATATCATATTACTTTAACTATTTTCAAAAGATCAAGTCCACAATTAAGATTCAGTTATAGTTTATATTAATATCTCACACTAATTATGTGTTATTTATATTTTATTTTGTGCATTAATGTATTTAGGAGCAAAATGTAGAAGTCTCAACGGCTCCAGACAGCATAGTATACAAACAATTAGAAAAAGGGAAGAATCTTCTGGAACCTCATTTTGTTCACTATAACTAAACCCTAATTATAATCCCTCCTTCTGCTGCCTCTTTTTCTTATCCACACCAACCACACTTCTAAAACTCAAATTCTCCCAAAATGGCTACCTCCAATGCCCTCTCTACTGCTTCTATGCTTTGCTCTCCCAAACAGGTATTTCTAAGCTGAAATTAGATTAGGGTTTGCTCAATTTTCATTTCTCTTCTCTTATATGTTTGTTTGGATATGTTGTGTTAATTGCTTCATTTGGGTATTTAGGGGAGCCTCAGGAGGAGAGTCAACCAGCAGCATAATCAAAGATTAAATTATGGCAAGTCAAGTAGACGATTTTCGGTGAGAGCTAATGCTAAAGATATCGCCTTTGATCAGCATTCGAGGTCTGCGCTTCAGGCTGGAATTGACAAGCTTGCTGATGCAGTTGGTCTCACTCTTGGTCCTAGAGGTAGCTTGCTTAATTCTATACATGAATGTTTTATGTGATGATTGGTGTGATTTTAACCATTATTATCCAATAATACTGTCGGTCGCGCTTATTTGCAGTCAATGAAAGCTTGAGTTAGCTAGGTAGAAGACGTTGACCCGTTTGGTTTATAGAGCTAATAATACATATTGTTCTGCAAGTGCAGAATTGCAAATGCGCCTTGCATTTTTATTCTGTTTTTATTACAGTCTTTCCACATCCTTAGCCTTTGGTTGGACTTGGGAGGTTAATGGAGGCGATAGTTAGAGGGAGTTAATGAGAGTAACGGAACGGAAACCGGAAAAGATGGAAATGGAAGTTAAAATTTAACCTTGTTTGCGAGTTTATGGAATTGAATGGGAGTGAATGGATCCAATTTGGAAGTTAAGGTTTTGAGGTTAATGGAAGTAAAACATTAACCCCATTAACCTTCATTTAATCTCTAACAACACTCCCGAACGAGCTTAAATGGAAAGCTTACATTCCATTACTCCCATTAACCTCCTCCCAAACAAGGGCTTAGGGAGACTGGTTTCACCAGAATTTTGTTTAGCATGAGATTTTTGATGGTTATTAACTTGATGAATGTAGGCTTTAAGACTAATAGTTTTCTTGTTGTGACTATTATATAGTTGAAGGAATTGGTCAGCTTTGCCCTTATTTTTTATCTGCTTTCATTTCACTATGTGTGATTTGCAGCTTCTCAATTTAAAAGCTAAGTACCATTGGGTTCCCTTTCCATTTTGCAGGGAGAAATGTTGTTTTGGATGAGTATGGTAGCCCTAAGGTCGTTAATGATGGCGTGACAATTGCCAGAGCTATTGAGCTTCCAGATCCCATGGAAAATGCTGGTGCAGCTCTAATAAGGGAGGTCAGGCCTCTTTGCGAATTTACAGCATTTCTTTTTCTGATGTATGGTTGTTGAATCAGGACATTTATCTGATTTGAATTTGTTGCATGAAGGTTGCAAGTAAGACCAATGACTCTGCTGGTGATGGAACAACCACTGCTTCAGTTCTAGCACGTGAAATTATCAAATTAGGGCTTTTAAGTGTCACTTCTGGTGCCAATCCAGTCTCAATAAAGAGGGGGATTGATAAAACTGTGGTAGGTTTGATAGAAGAGCTAGAAAAGAGGGCCAGGCCTGTTAAGGGTCGTGATGACATCAGAGGTACTGTTGCTCGCTGAGCATGTTATTCTCCCCTCAGACAAACAATTAAAATGATTGTTATGTTCTTATCTGATATTTAAATTGTTCTGTGTCATGCCTGCAGCTGTTGCTACCATTTCTGCTGGAAACGATGACCTTATTGGGACAATGATTGCTGATGCAATTGACAAGGTTGGGCCTGATGGTGTCTTGTCTATTGAGTCATCATCCTCGTTTGAGACAACTGTAGAAGTTGAAGAAGGAATGGAGGTTGGTTCTTCTTCCCTTCTCTTTGTTCCATGATCTTTCCTAATGTTGGTCTGTCAAATGCTAAAATTCTTGCCTCTGTTTTGGAATGCAGATTGACAGAGGTTATATTTCCCCTCAATTTGTGACCAATCCTGAGAAGCTAATCTGTGAATTTGAGAATGCAAGAGTGTTGATCACTGATCAAAAAATTACGGCAATCAAGGACATTATTCCTCTGCTAGAAAAGACTAGTCAATTGAGAGCACCTCTACTTATAATTGCCGAGGATGTGACTGGGGAGGCTTTAGCTACCCTTGTTGTTAACAAGTTGCGGGGCATCCTAAATGTCGCTGCTATTAAAGCTCCAGGATTTGGTGAGAGGAGAAAAGCTATGCTTCAGGACATTGCCATTTTAACAGGTATGCCTTGCATAGTGATGCATCTTTGCTGGATTATGGGCAGTTGGAGTTGTAATGATTTGCTTGATTACCCTTTTGTGATGCATGTTTATCTGTTGTGCTACGTTTTGTGGAGTGCATGCTCTGCACCAAAATGTGCTAGAGTTGACATCATAAGAACTCGAGGATAGGAATACGCTGATGCACGACAGGACTTAAGATTTGGATTGTCTATATCTAATTCGTGATTGTAACTTCTCATTAATTATTTGTGTGTTGCTAATCGTATTGTGTTTTGCCAATTTTTAGGTGCTGAGTTCCAGGCTAGTGATCTTGGTTTGCTCATTGAAAGTACATCAGTGGAGCAGCTTGGTTTGGCCAGGAAAGTGACTATCACCAAGGATTCTACCACCATCATTGCAGATGCTGCATCTAAGGATGAGTTGCAATCTAGGATTGCTCAGTTGAAAAAGGAGTTGTCAGAGACGGATTCTGTTTATGACACTGAGAAACTAGCCGAGAGGATTGCCAAATTATCCGGTGGGGTTGCTGTTATCAAAGTGGGAGCTGCAACCGAGACGGAGCTTGAAGACCGTAAACTCCGTATTGAGGACGCCAAGAATGCAACCTTCGCCGCAATTGAAGAAGGTATTGTGCCAGGCGGTGGTGCTGCATTGGTTCATCTATCCACCTTGGTTCCTGCAATCAAGGAGACAATTGAGGATGCTGATGAGCGGTTAGGTGCTGATATTGTGCAGAAGGTATTTATCTATATCTTTACCTATAAGCTTGAATATGATGTGCGACTCTGTGTCTTCTGTAGGCCCCTGAACTTGGCGCAAAACTTCAATTGTCTTGCTGAACTTTCAAATGTTACAAATGGCTCATTATACTTGTCCAAACGTTACAAATAATCCCCTAATCTTGTCCAACTCCTTTTTCATGACCAAAATTTACAAAGAACCCTCTATTCTTGTCTGATTGCTCTCAATAGACCGCTATTAAAAAATTGATCGTATCAAAAGGTGGAAACGGTAGATAATATCATTTTCGAAATTTCCAACTCTTGGTGTCACACCACCTATGGTTTGCACGTTTTGATACATCAATTTCGGAATTAGGGAGGTATTTGTTACTTTTGGACGAGTACAGAGGTTATTTTGTAAGTTTTGAAAGTTTGGGTGGGCAGTTGAAGTTTTGGGAAAAGTTCAGGGTTCTGCATATATGATTTAAGCCGATTTTAATTGGTATTTGTGAATGAACATTCGTAGGCTCTAGTATCACCAGCATCATTAATAGCTCAAAACGCCGGAATTGAAGGAGAGGTGGTTGTGGACAAAATAAGGGAAAGTGAATGGGAGATGGGTTACAATGCCATGACCGACAAGTACGAGAACTTGGTGGAAGCTGGAGTTATTGACCCGGCAAAGGTTACAAGATGTGGCTTGCAAAACGCTGCATCAGTTGCTGGTATGGTCCTGACAACTCAAGCCATTGTGGTGGAAAAGGTCAAGCCTAAGGCTGCGGCGGGTGCCCCTCCCCAAGGACTTATGGTGTAATAATAAGTCAAAAGAGATGGGATGGTAGCCCTAGTTAGGATCACGAAGATGAGTGTTTTTCTGGCGGTAATCGAAGCAATAACAATGTTGGAATATCTTTTTTGATCAAATATAGATAATTTTAATGATCATTCAGGAATTGATTTGAGTTGAGATTGTACTGTATATTAGGGGTTCAAAATATGTGGTAATGGACGTGTCACATCTCATTTCCGCATTTGCCTGCATATTCTCAGGTGTCAATTGTAGTGTTGAATATCATGTTGTGAAAAAGAGACTGAAGAGATAAAACAATAATACGAAAAGACCAAGAAATTAGCGTTCTAGCATTGAAAGGATTGCCTTCTTGGACATAAAATGAATAAGTGTTCTAGATATGAAAATATAATCTGAACTCTGGAACTTCTTTTTCTTTTTGATCAATCAAAAAAGAACTTGTAGAACAGTTATATTGCTGATAACAAATACAAACATTGGCACAGCCTTAGTACAACCAAAACTGCAAAATAAAAACAAAGTAAGCAGCAACAAGATCCCAAGAAAACAAGAAAAACTTCAGCAGACACCCAACAACCTGACCTGAGAAACAACTTGCTAGTTCCACAAGTTCAGATCATAATTAAGTGGTACTTTCAGGCTTTGTAGACGAAGCTTAACTACGAAACAAATTGTTCTAATGACCTGCTGATAGTCGAAGATGACCCCTTGAAAGTAATGCTTATTTCTAGCATTCCAAACAAAATAAATTGTAGCAGCGAAGGCCAGTCTACGAACACCTGCTAGGAAAGAATTAACAGCCAACTTATTGTCCGCCTCCAACTCATTATTTCCAATGGCCTTCATGCATTGCCCAACAATATTCTCCCAAACTAAACAAGTAACAGGACATTGACAGAACAAATGGGCAATATCTTCCACTGCATTGTTACACAGACCACAAATGCCAGTAGAGATGCCCATTTTAGCTAAATGAGCTCTCACATGAGCACGCTTATGTAACATTAACCACAGGATAAAACTATACCGAGGAATAATCTCAACTCATCAGGTTGAAGTCTAGATCACTGTCAAGTCTCGGGATGGTAATTTATTTATACATATTCAAGAGGAAGACGGGATTATTAAATGGACCGTGTCCTATTTGAGATTAGGAGCCCGTTTGTTTTCTATTTTTCAAAATACTTTTTGCTGTTGAGTATCTAAAAGGAGATCTCTATGTGTTTGGTAAAAAAAAATAAAAACAGCTGATTGCTGTTAGGAGTATAAACCGCTCCTGTTCGAAACAGCAGCAAAGATCAACTTTCTGACTTTGCTTTTTCATTAACTATCTATATTTCATATTTATCCATCCGAAATTCCAAAGAAATAGATTCATAATCATAAAAATTCAAAATATATGGTTTTGGACTTGTAGGTGTAGTTGGCTTCCTGGAATAAATATTTTTTGCAATTACTATTATTATTTCATGTGTTTTTTAAAGTTTTAAGCATTATTTTGAATGTCCTAGACATGATCTTACAAGTGTCCAATAAGAGTTGGTTCAAGTGGTAAGGCACTTCATCTTTTACTTGAAGGTTTGAGATTCGAGTCCCCGCTTTGTCAAAATTTAGCTTTTATTGATAGGCAATCTGTAAACTCCACCTATTTCTATAGGTAGTCGTGCATATGAACTGCACCCGAAATGAGGGAGTTTTTTTGTCATTAATTGTAATCTTTTCACTTATTAACATTATTTTAATATTTTGAAGTTAGTTTTATATATTAAATTAAAACATGTCCATATAGGTCATTTTACATAATAACAACAATAGTCAATCATAGTTTTACCAAACACCAAAAATCAAACAGTAACCAGCAAACAACAAATCGTAACAGCAAACAGCAACAACAAACCGTAGGTAAGCCAAACAGGCCCTAGATTTATAAAGTCTGGTTCATTCTGGTTTGAGTATGTTTCATGATAAGAATGGGTTGGGCTTTGGTAAAATATGTTTATAATTTGTGGTATCCTAATATCTTTTGGTATAGCAGAATTCGGGAGGAGGTGAAAATCAATATTTGGAGATAAAACTTCAAATACGAAAGATTTGGAAAAATAAAGAACCTAACTTCTTAGTTCTGTAAAAAAGAAAACTAACTTCATAGTAAATTTGATATGATACAATTTTTAATTCTTAAGCTTTTAGGCTTAAACTATACTTAGGTGGAAATAAACAATTTGCTATCCAGATCAGCCCACTCAACTTGTAAAAAAAATACACTTATTTACATGTGTGTCCTATGTGACGGTGATGTGTCAAAATATTAAAATAAAGAGAGGAGGTGTAAGTGTAACAAAAAAAAATAAGAAAAATATCAAAAAGAACTTTAAATTTAATATCTCCTTCTCCATCTTCTTATTCTTCTCTTTCTTTCTTTCCTTTAGAAACAATAAAAATCAAAGAGCATCCGACTATCGGATTATGTTGTTTTAAAATTTTAATAAAAAAAACTATAATATGCTAGATCTAGATTAACTATAAGTTTATACTCCCTCTGTTTTCGAATATAAATCGTTTAAGAAAGTTGAAAAATTTACAAATGTATGTTGTTTTGTCATTTATTTCCTATTTTATTTTTTTTGTTGTCTATATTGCATCCTTTGTTTACGCAACCAAAAAAAGAAAGTAATACAATTATTATATATCGTTTGGTATACATGGGAATTTAATTCCCGTGGAAAGTTCCATTTCATAGGAAATTATTTCCCTAATGTAATTCTTATGTAAAAGCTTTAATGTATTTGGTTGACATTAGAGAAGTTGCACTTCTCATGAATTTTGAATGAGTGGGGCGATTAATTTCCCATATTATGTGGGAATTTCAAATTCCTAAGGAATTTTGAATTCCCCCATTTTCCCAACGTCTTATCAACCAAACAACTAACCAAATCATAAAATCATGAAAATTTCTATAGCCTATATAAATTCATGTATACCAAACAACCATTAAGACATCATTTGCTTGTTTTTAAGAAACAAAACCAAAAATTTAGGAGCATATAAAGAAACAAAAAATATATTTATTGATATATTAAACATATATTTATATTTTACACAATATTCTTAATTTTCCACTTTTCAACTTAAAAAAGGGGAACGAATGGAATAACATAAAATTAAGCGTAGCAGAAAATGCAGTTTTAGAAAAAGAAAGAATTGTAGGGAAGAATTTGGTAGGCATGAAACGAAGGTGCCAATTTGAAACAGCCAAAAATGGCAATCAATTTTATATATTAAAATGCGTGCCAAAAGCAGTCCATCCCGTGTCTGCCTTTTCCCTTTCTCATTTATATAACAATAATAATTGTTTTTTATTCCACGGAATTCAATTTACGCGTCGGACCATATTCTAAAGATTCACATTTAAACATTAATTAAATAAATTGTAACAAAAAAAAAAAACATTAATTAAATAAATGTGCTATGCTATGCTATGTGTGTGCATATTTGTTGCTCAGGAATTTTACGTTTCTAGTCTAGTCAAAAAGTCTAGTAACTGATGCCTTTATTTGGGTTGAATTAACGTGCACGATCTGTTACATTCCTGCATTCATTGTCTTATATATTTGTCAAAAAGAGCCTAATTCTTTCATTAATTAAAAGTAAATCATTTAAAACGAGTGGTAGCTACCAAGTACGTATTTCATTCCAAAAATGATAGATGTACGTAGTTAATCTTCTTATTATTATGCTTACCAGAAAAAATAAAATCTTCTTATTATTATATGATGAAAAGAAACATATTCAAACTAAAGATGCCTTCATTAGTTTAATTAAGAAAAAACACTAATGCATTTTGTTTCCCAAAAATATTGGCCATGCAAATATAATGTAGACATAAATGAGTTAATAGATAGTTCTCGTGAAAATCTTGAATTTTTAATCTCCTCTTATGAGTTGGACTGATTCTTGGATATACTTCGACGATGAAGTTAGTAAGATTGAAACAGAATGTCCGTAATATATAAAAGTAGAGAGAGAAAGTATAAAAAGTCATCACGTCGTCATTTCTTATGTTTTGAGTATTTATAGGCATTTGGTGTATGTCAGCTATACAGCTAGAATGAGCCTCAAATGACATTTAACAGTCAGGCATATGTCCTCCTCAAGCTGAAATCTCTTATCGAAATATCAAGGCGTCACTGTTGAGTCAGATAGATTTCGGGCAATTGTATGGGCCAGCTAAGCCTTAGGTTCTTTATCGGGTCTAGTGGGGTCGAGCCCAAAATCTCATATCCTTCCTAAGAAAAAATCATTACTGATATCAAAATAACTAAAACAAAATATTTCAAGAATTTTCTTTGTGGATTAGATTGCCATGTGGAGCAATGTTAACTTTGAATCTAGGTTGGCAGTGAAGCAATAATAAAGAATTAGGATGAAGAAATGACAACTTCATTGCTCGGCTGCTTGCTACCAGTTTGTACCTTTCGACATTTTGTATCAACATGCATCATTAAGACCAAGCCTTAATACTAAGCAATAAGAATTGTTATAAATATGACAATATCTCATCGACATAACATGTACATCTAGTGTCATAACGACAAGCCACGAAGTCCAACTGGGATGGAATAACTCATCAATTCAATTGAACACTTTTTTGTATACAACATAACTTGGATGACGCACGAGCTGAACGCATGGCGAAGATATTAAAGATGATTGAAAAGCTACGGGTGGCTGATGATGCGCTTAGGCGTGCACATAGAGAAGGGCACTCGAGCGGTGGGGCGTTTCACCACAAGTCACATCACTCATTATAATTGAAGTCCTTCCATCACTTGGCGTGGTTCTCGATCTCATAGCACCTAACAATACCAAGTTGGTGGAGCGACTCCAGAAGATTACCACCGTATAAGAAAAAAGTGTAATTTTTAATAATAAAAATATAGCTAAGGGCATGTCTAAGGAAAAAATGTAATGAAACACACATTATCTTAAGAATTAAGATATCCATTTAATAAAATGTAATAGTAGTTAACTTAATATTTATTCTATCTAAATGATTATATAATTATTATCTTTCTTTTATAGAAGATTCCTGGTTGTGGGATTAAACATTTGGTATTTGAACAATTCAAATTTATTAATAATAAAATATTTGAATTATATTAAAGAAAAAATATAGAAAAAATAAAATAGGTGGAGGTTATGGTTACTTTGAAGACATTATTTTACTTTTTCATTCCCAAATAGATCCAAATCCACATTCTTAATCTAATGGTGTTAGTGAAAAAAGTAATAGTTACGTTGTTTTTTTACAAAGTAACCATAGAAAAATCTAAAAAAACAATATCAAAACTATCAAATAATATGACACAGAGGACCTACTAATAAGGAATGTTATAGTTTTGTCCCCATTATTATTATTATTTTTTCCACATATGTACATTGTATCAATTATTATTTTTATTTCCATTTATAAAGTTATCATAATTATTCAATACTTGTGGTAATAAAAAAAACGGAATTTTTTATAGTAATATGTCATTGCAATAGAAGTTTTATAAAAAACAAATTGTGAATGGGTAGAAGTCGAATTCAAGAAAGCAATGGAGTACTCATCAACCTTTTTCTTTCCTTTTTAGAAAATGGAGTAGTTATTATTATTACGACTAAAAGAACCTACAAAAATAAAAATAAAACCGAATTTGAATTTTATGAAATAACCAAAAAATCTAGGACAAAAACAATGCATCTCTTTAGATAGTTTTGTCCTTGTTAAAAACCAAAGGGACAACCTCACCCCCAATCACACCGTATAATTACAAACCCTGCCATTCATTGAAATTCGTGCCTCATCCCCCTCCTTTAAAGAAGACATCCACCGCTGCAATTTCCATGTAAACCGAAGGCCAAATCCGTCAGTTTGATAAAACTTTTAGAGAGAGAGACGGTATTTATAGAGAGAGAAAAAAAAGACTCGTGGATGCATTGTTGAATCGATGCGTGGAAGAGAGGTGACACGAAGAAGAAGAAATGGCGAGATCCTGCAAAATAACATGGCGGATTGTAACGCTCATCCGTTTTTATAAATCTTGATCATTCTGAGTATTTCTTTCATTCAATCTCCTTATTTGGAGATCTCTTTCATTTCGTTCGTGTATATACATACTCAGGTTTGTTAAATTGGAATTCTCTGATATCTATTTATTCGTTTTTCGATCTGCATTGTTGTATAATTTGTTATTTTTGTTCAGGATGGCGGCGGAGGTTGGGAAATTGCTGTACGTGGTGGTTGTGGATGATAAGGAGAATGCTGAGAAAGGGAAGGAGTCGTTTAGGTATACGCGTCCGGTTTTGCAGAGCACTCTGCAACTCATGGGATGTAAAGCTCGTCATGCTTTTAAGGTACTTTTTAGGATATTCAGATGTTACCCTTTGGAATTTTATTAATTGGGTTGGTGGATCTGTCCTATGTTGTGTTTGTTCAAAAGTATTCAAATTTGTCAACCATATTATAAGCTGCTGCTTCCTTGTCAAATTATCCTTCCTTGCATGTCATATTATATATGCGTGCTTTAGAGAAGAGTTAATTATATTTTGTTATGAAATCTGCATTATGCCTCACTTCCAAGACTCTGTCTTGTGTAATTTGGTGTAATTGGAAATTTGTTAAATGTCCCACATTGCTAACTTAGGAAGCTAAATAGCTCCTTCAAATATATAGCAAGCAATTCTATCCCCTTTTGGGGTTAGTTAGGCTTTGCTGAGAAAGTTGCATTGCTCAGATTTTTGTTAACGACTTACGTTTATCTATTGATAGTTGACTGATTGATACATCAGAGTAGCTGTTTCACAGATTTGAAATCTTATCAAGTCCTTGCCTGTTTTTGTTATCTATAATGCAAGAGTTCTTGATAGCATCAGTTAAGTTTAGGCGTTTTTGTGTGTTAATGAAGCCTTTTCTTTACCCGATACCCCAGTTGAATATAGTTTATGCTCATCCTAATTTGCCTATATGGTTTCTGTTTTCTTTGCTTTCTTAAATTCTCCCTTTATATACTAAAGAGTATACCCTAAACACTAATGACTAATACCCTAAATACCCCTTCTCCAAACTTCTCATTCCCTTCCAAATATTCCCACTAGTCAACTAGGATCTTTCTCTATCAGGAATTGTCTGTAATTTCATTATTTTACTTTGATATTCTTGTTGATTAGTTGGTCATCGTGATTGCTAAAGGAAGTTGGACGCTTGTGTTGATTATACTCTTTCTTTCCTTGTCAGATTAGCCAAAGGGTTTTTGAACAGATGAGAAGTCAATCTTTAACTGATGCTCCACTTTTAAAAGACGTGGTGGTTAGTGGAGTTGATGTTTCTAAGCGGAAGGAGTGGAAGGATTACCGGAGTCTATCATTTGAATTGTACAAAAGGCGTACCACTGTGATTGTTAGAAGAGAAACTTTCCTAAATGTTGTTTGTGATGCTTTGACTGAATACAAGTATGTTGGTCCTAACCAGAGGGCGGACTTTGTTTTAGCATGCAGGTAGATAAAAACTTATCTTATACCTTCTCTAAAGAATATTTGTAATCAACACTCATTTGGCAGAGGGTTAGGTTGTTGACCTGCTTGTGCTCCTATTCAATTGTATTACATATGCTAACAAATTTTGGCAGTTGTCGAGTTCAATATGCTACAAACTTTCTTACTTTTGTTTCACGATGTGAGAATGATAATACGCATTAGGGAGACACCTCTCCCCTTCTTTTACAGTGTTAAATTATAAGAAACTGAAAAAAGAACTCCTTTACCAGCAGATACCATTAGACCTCCATATCTAAGCTGTTTGTCCGGTATCTTTTTCCATGTCTTTGTCTGAATCCTGGAGTCTGTATTGCAAATGAAATATCTTAAATCTTGTTGGTTTAGCTTAATTCTTTCCTTTTTAGCTTTCAATATGTTGAACTCTTTTAACTGAAGCAAAACTGTTCTGTCTTTTCTCTTGTAGAATCAGAGAAAGAAAGGAATCTGTAACTGTTCTGTTGTGTGGTACTAGTGGCTGTGGGAAATCTACTTTATCTGCATTGCTGGTACGTGAGTAAAAACTTGATCTTGTTTAAAACTGTGATGTAGAAAGTACATAAGTTTGGTCCATTTAATCTTAGCTTAGCCCTCTCACTATTTTACATAACTAGAGTGTTCTGGGTTTTTCATGCAGGGTAGCAGACTAGGAATTACAACTGTAATATCTACTGATTCTATACGGCACATGATGAGGAGTTTTGTTGATGAGAAGCAAAATCCCTTACTCTGGTCTTCAACATATCATGCAGGAGAATATTTGGATCCTGAGGCAGTTGGTGAAGCAAAGGCTAGAAGAAAAGCAAAAAAGTTGGCTGGTATTGCAAAGTCACGTTCTAAGGAGAGTTTATCCGATGGTTCTGCTCTGAAGTCCGAAAATCAAGTGTTAGATATGGGTTCGGGAACTTCAGAATTTATTAGTCCGAAACAAATGGCAGTTGAAGGATTTAAGGCGCAAAGTGAGATGGTTATTGACAGTCTTGATCGTCTGATAACTGCATGGGAAGAGAGGAAAGAATCAGTGGTTGTTGAGGGAGTTCACTTGAGTCTTAATTTTGTGGTAAGTAAATTCCATTTGTATTCTATTCTGTTCATTATATTCCTTTGAGACCTTAAGCAATTTCTCAATTTTAATCCAGATGGGGCTTATGAAGAAACATCCTTCAATCATACCATTCATGATATATATTACGAATGAAGACAAACATTTAGAGCGATTCGCTGTACGTGCAAAGTATATGACATTGGATCCAGCTAAAAATAAATATGTGAAATATATTAGAAACATCAGGACAATCCAAGATTATCTTTGCAAACGGGCTGATAAGCATCTTGTCCCTAAAATCAATAACACAAATGTAGATAGAAGTGTGGCCTCTATCCATGCAACAGTTTTCAGCTGTCTTCGGAGGCGTGAAGGAGGCGAGTCGCTTTATGATCCAACCACAAACACCGTTGAGGTTGTCGAGGAGGAGTACAGAAACCAGTGTGCTGCCAATTCATTGAGCTCGAAGGGAATGTTTCAGCTAATTCAGAGGAAAGGTTCTTCTAGGCATCTTATGGCCCTTGTTAACAATGATGGGTCAGTGGCGAAAGCTTGGCCTGTTGGTCCTATGGATCGTAGCGGGAAGCCTTCTTTGGGTTATGGAACTGACAGTGAAATAGGGGTCCCTATGTATGGACCGTTAAAAATTGGTAAAGCTGAACCCGTTAACCTTCAGTTCGGTCACTTTGGTATCAGTGCTTGGCCAACTGATGGGGGTACAAGTCATGCTGGAAGCATTGATGAGTCCAGGGCGGATTGGACCGATACTGGAAGTAAATATCACTCTTCTTGTTGCAGCTCGCCTAGGACATCTGAGGGACCTGCAAAGGAGGTATTTTTTCAACTTATGTTTCTAAATCAAAGGAGCAGTTACAACACTTGAATTCAGTTTGAGTTAATAGTATAATTTACCTATAATGAACCTATATAATCTGATGTTTTGAGTAATTTCTTTATTTTTTGTTTTCTGGTTGGCTTGCCTCTGCAGCTCAAAGAAGACCATTCAGTCGATGGCAGTGATGAAGAAGTTGATGATCCACCAGAGTTAGATAGCGATGATGATTTTAGCGATAATGGTGACGAACATGCACATGAAGAGGTAGGATGTTATTAGGATATGAGGATTTATCGCATTATCAATCAGTATAAAGGGTTGCAAGACGTTTCTTTAAATCCTATTTGGATGAACATTTGAGTTATATGATAGATTACTTCTAGGAGCAGAAAGTAGGTTGTCAAAATTGAATTTCATCTTTGAGTTGATGTTAATTCTAGTTCAACTTGGATTGTTTTGAACAGATTGGTTCAGTTGACGAGGAGTCCACGAAATCTGATGAAGAATACGATGATCTAGCAATGTTGGATGTTCAAGAGAATGGGTACTGGTCTGATGATGAGGAATCCAGGGACAGGTTGCTGCCAATTACGAGAGGGCTTTCTAGCCCTTTGAAAGGAGACAAGTACATGAAGAATCTGGACCGTTTCCTTAGAACAAGAAGTGTGCCACTGGGTGATCCATTAAGCACTTACCCAAATCTGGTCGTTGAAAAGAGCGAGAGAAGAATGTCAGACTCCAACAATGCGAAAATAAGAAAACGTTCCCTCAGCATTCCAGCCATTGGAAAACATGGTTCTGTAGTTAGTGACCCAATTCCCTCGGGAACTCCACAGAGTTAGAAGAAATAGTTTTTTCTTTTTTGCTAACTTGTTTTCTCGCTCAAATTACCTTTTACATTTTGTAATTTGTAGTTGAGGCCAAATCGGCTACCCGTGCATCCTGTTATGTGGCTACTTGCATGACTTGGTAGGGGCTTTGTATTTTATGTTTTTTGAGGTCAATCAGAACAGTAAATGGTCGAACTATGAAAGGTTTCAGACCTTTTGTAGTGTGATGTATTTAGAGCTAATTGTTAAAAAATATAATTAGTGACTTGTCTCTTCTATTTATGTTTTTTCTTTACATTGTTGAGAGATTGTAGACCGTCTTTGATAACAATAAGCCTCCAAATGCTCATTAGAAAAGACATCTTTAGCATGTAATATCCATTTTGAAATTAACATGTAATTTTTTATCTTTTTGAGGAATAATATGTAATTCTTTAAGTATGAAATAATTTGAAGTTTTTTTTTACTCAGCTCGAACGTATAAGTATTAAAGACAGAAGAATTTGCACCGATAACTAAAACAAGAATATTGAATGGACTTTGACAAGAACTTTCCAATGAGATGGAAAGAAAGTAAATATATGTGTGTTCCTCGTATGTATTTCATGGAAGAAACCCATATAGGCTTATGAACAAACAGGTTATATAAGAACATATAAATATCTGAGTTACAAAACTTCAATCTTCCGTATCACATGTGCTTAACTTTTACATAGTATAACTTATCTATGGAACGATGATAATCACTACTATAAGTAATGCAATTTTTAGCAGCAGATCATAACACATCTAATCGACAAGTTTGCTCATCCTCTACATGATGATTCAAGTAGTTCTTCATTATTATTATTACTATTACTATCAGCTCTAACATGAAGAGCTTGAAGATTAACTCGGCCTTGCCACTGATAAACCGTGCTTGGAAACTCACGTTATTACTTCAGTAAAGTTGCATGAATATCCTGAATGAATATCAGCTCGTAATTACAAAGATGATAGAATGATTAACTGTAATTAACTAGCTATAATATTCAATAATCTCTCAATGGTTAAGAATTCGCTTTTAGGCTGAAAACTATTGCCAAAGGGTTCTTTTATGTAAAGAGTCAGCCTTCCAGATCTGTTCACATGTTATCAAGATCACCATTAGATTCCCTGAAGAAAATAAATCGACCTATAACTGTTATGCTACAACCACATTTTATAAAAACCGAAAGATTTAGATCTCCCTAATAATGTGCACATAAAAAAGGCGATGGCATGCAAATGATGATGGTCCAACTTAATAAAATGAGATGATTAACAACAGACCTGCGAACTTAAGCAACCGATCTTGGTTATAGAGGATATGATCAAGTTGCTCCCGCAAAACCCCTTTCCTCCAGGTATACTTGGGGGTCTAGAGTAACCCAAGCCTCCACCTTTCCAATCATATGTCCAGAGAAAAGCATTGAAATTGTCTGCAATGAGCATAGGGATTGCAAAGTGACTAAATGTCTACAACACTAGTCTACCAGTTACTCCTTAGCACCGAATTACGGACTTCAATAGACAGCTATGAAGAACCCAACCCTACCCGAGGCATCAAAAATTTGCTATCACCAATGAAAGTCGCCGATCTTATAAGAAATTACCAGAGGATCATGGATAAAAAGCATATCCATCGGTGATACCTCACCTAAACATAATACCGATCCTCTTTCATCAAATTAAGCATCATACATACCAGTTCCATCAGTATAATTCTTATCTTATGCAAATAAATAATACAAAATTGCCACACATATAGTATATGACTACTACGTTATGCAACGCAACACTAAATAATAGATATACAAAAGAAAATTTACCTCTTTGACCTTGTTTTGGTGTTCATATCCCTCTTCCATGGAAGAGAAAATAATAAGGAAATGCATATAACTGAAAAGAGAGGAGGAAAAGCAGAGGTTAGATGAACTGAAAATAAAGAAAAGAAATACCATTAGACAAAACAGAAAAATGAAAAAAACAATAAAAACAAGAAGAAAATGCAGAGTTGAAAAGAGGAGGATGACGGAACACTTAACCGAAAAACAGCGATTAAAAGAACTAAAAACCCAAAACCAAATACCAAAAAGTGAAATCAGAGAAGGGAAAAATACACTGTGTATACACCTCTGCAATTCCTTCTCATTTCGGTACAATTTTATGATAATATCGAACTATTAGGCTAGAATCTCAAATTCTACATCTGGCTACAAACAAAAGAACAAGAAGCAAAAAAGGAAGGGAAGAGCATAAAACTGAAAGAGAGCGCACAAGAGCGAGAGCGAGAGAGGAAAGAAAAAACATGCAAGCATCAACGACCTTATATGTAAAAAAGAGAATGCAAATTCCTCATAGTTCTTTAGACTACCAATTTTCTGTACTAAAAGCTAAAAGATATTCACTTGCAGTGTGTACCTTAATTCTTGAACATCTCATTATATATAAAGGATAGAGCAGGTTTGAGTCTTTGACAATGCTTTGGCTGAACATGGATTCTTTGAATCTGAGAGATTTACACTAAACGTAAAGGTGAGATGAAACAAAGGTCCGTGTAGGGACACTAAATGAGTACTGTACTGAAGGACTTAATTTCTCAACCAGTGGGGAAAGACAACAAAAACAATAAATTAGACCTTATTGTGATATTCTGCTAAAAGTGAAATTGTAATCATATGGATAATGACTTATAAATGAAACATGGAAGTTTAAGTCATAGAACTGAGCATCTGATACCATGGATCATCATCTATAAAGCAACTTCCTTCATGGCAGCATTTGAGCTTCACAAGTGCTGTGCAAAGGACCAAGTCATGGACTCATGGGAGTAAAAGGTAGCTAAGCGATTGAGGAGGTTGGGAGGAGTATCAGATCAGAGAATGTTAGCCAGAATTAGCTGCCTTAAATGAGTGTCTACCCGCTTTAATCATAATTGCTAACTTTTCAAGGCTTCCACATCTTCTAACCAGCTCGTTTACCAACTCTTTTGCCTCTTCAATTCGCTTTAATTTCAATAACCCACCAAGTACTTGGCTCGATATGGATATATCAGAATCAAATCCTCTCCTCTCCATCTCAACGTGCAATTCCAAAGCTTCATCAACCATTCCCTTACTGCAATATCCCTCAACCAATGAGCTAACCAGAGCCTGGTCCAGCTCTATTCCTTGGCTCTGCATTTTACTCACAAATACAATTGCAACTTCCATCCTCCTAGCCTTGCAGATTCCTTCTATTAGTGCCCCGAACGTGTCAATATTTGAATTAACACCTCTAGAAGCCATCTTATCAAACAGCACTAGTGCTTTATCAACTAAATTTTGTTTACAATACCCATTTATAATCTTATTATATATGTGGGTATCTACACTTAATTCTCTATGATGCATCTCCCACACCAACTTCTCCGCTTCTTCAATTTTCCCATAGCTCGTGTACCCATCGATCAAGATTTTATACGTAACAAAATTGAACGTCTCTCCTTCCTTTTCCATCAAACCCAACACGGAACCTAACTCCTCAAAATCCCATCTCTTAGCACAAGCAGCTAACATTACATTATACGTTCCAATACTCGGCCGAACTCCTTCGTCCACCATTTGCTCCACCAATGCTCTACCCCTCTTGATCTCTCCAATCTTACACAACCCACTAACCATAACCATCAACGAATACGCAGAAATTTCAACATCAGATTCGACCATTCGATCGAAAAACTCAAGAGCTAAACTCATCTGATCACTCCTATCAAGGATAAGCAAATGCATTGTACAAGTTCTTTCATCAATCTTTACTCCCCTTTTCTTCATATGATCAAAAGTCTCCGAAACTCGATCAAATTTATGATTATCAGAATAAACCTTTAACATCAAATTAAACAACTTGGGTATGATTTTTAGCTCAAAGCAACAACATTTCTCAATGGTAGAAGCTAAAACAGGAAAAGGGTACCTTTTGAATTCCTGAATTGACACATATTTCAGGATATTTTCAGATTCTGAGAACCTTCTTCCCTCTAAGAGTCTAGAAATTAGGGTGAAATGGGATTGAAGGTTGGGTTTGAATGGGAGCAGGGATTGATTTAGAGATATATGATTGAAGAATTGCAAGAGTTTAGAGGGTTGAATATGAGGGTTGGATAGAATTTGGTGGAGGTGGGTGGAAGTGAGATTGGAGAGAAATGTAGAAGAAGGGGAAATTAGGGTTTCAGATATGGAGCATGAAAGGTGATTCCTTTTCACAGTTTTGAGGCTTGGGAACAACTTTTGAGATGACATGTTTCAATAGAATTCACAATCGAATGATTTGTATTTGCAATAGATAGCAGAGACTAGAGAGAGCATTCGCCTTCAACCTGCTCAAAATTAGATCTCCGGAGATATGGTATTGTGAGTTAGAAGAGGTTAATGAAAGAGACGGAACTAAAGTGACGAAAATGAAAGCTAAAAGTAAAACTAAGAGCTGCAGCATGTTAGAAATAGAAGATTTCTTCACATGTAGTTATGCTAATAAACTAGTTATTCGATTCAATGTACAAAATCAAATATAAAAATAAACCAGTGAGATCAAATACAAGCATCTTCTTCCTCACAATTAAGGATGATGTAATAACAGTGAGCAAATTATAATGGTTGCACAATAGTAGGCTAAGCTCAAATAATTACAAAATTAGCAAATATATTCAATTAAATTTGAGTAAAAATCTATCAGATTAAACTATTCATTTCCTTCCCAAATAATGTTACTTTTATTATGACAAGCATATAATGCCAGCGGTACCGCTAACGAATGTTACTTGTAATGCTTTCGTTTTTTCGAGATATAGGATCTTAGTAAAAAAGAGAGAATTCATATTTATTATTAGAGAGAATATTATTTTTGTTTAGTAGGAGCGAGAAATATTAAAGTGCCACTAAGTCAGACAACATATCTGCAAGTACATAAGTTGATACATCGACAAATATGGTGACATTTTAGTAAATTTTATGTAAGTTTAACCTCTACATCATCAGATAACAATATTTAACACATTTTTAAATTTGAATTGTTATTATCAGTTCAAAAGGCTATTAATTTTACGAATCTATTGAAAATTGTTCCACATAAATTTGTTGTTTCTTTTTAATGAAAAACCCTTCCATATAAATTAATGATCTTGATTTGTCTTGTTTTAATAATACTTGGGAAAGCTTTGAATGAATTTATGCAACAGCACAGAGTGTGATTGATAATTTGTGTGGGTTTAACCTGATTTTTGTAAACAAAAAGCCCATGAGAAAGGCAAAGGTTATGGGTGTAACCCAGAAGTGCATGACAAGAGTTTATGTTCCCAAATGCATAACATCACGTGGCATTGTGGCATTTTTCCGTTTTATTCCGTTTTCTCATTGTGCTTCCCATTGGCTTTCCACGTGACAATATTTTCTATAATTCATCATCATTCTCTTTCTTACTTCTTCCATAAATCTATCACAAATTTCTTGAGTTTTTCTACTCGGTGTATGTACAATTTAGGTATTCCAAGATAAACATCATATAGTGGTTATTGGTGAAATTTTCATAATTTGTATTTGTTATCGTGTTATATTTTACAATATTCAGTGAACCAATAAGAATTCTATGTTGTACCATGTCGGTTTACATGATCATATATATGTTACATAATCCGAGTTGAATAGTTAAAGCTTATAGGAGCTCTCTCTTGTACGTAAATTCTACTTCCTATTTAGTGACATATCTCGAATAGAAAAACTTCTACTAATTCAGGAACATTCTTCTCGAAAGTTCTTGACCAACCCTGAGTGGTAGTCCCTAAATAGTCCTAAACATACTAGGACTAGAATCTTATTCTTCCCTATATAAAGGCAGGTTTATGCATACTTTAAGGTACGTTCACAATACTCAACTCCTTGAGTTCTTTCTTATTCGATCGTTAGTTCATCAATTGACTTAAACATCGGAGATGATCTCTGGTCAATGATCTCTCTTTAGCTTACGTGTTGCAAGTTTTCATTAGCTTACATGGACATTAATATTAGCTCACCGATAACAAATTGGTGTGGTGAGCATGAAATAATCACAACTTTTTCAGAAGATGAGCCCATCCCCCTTGGCAAAGATACCATCAACAAGATGTTGAGTACGCCAGGACAATAGACACAGATCAAAGAAATTGGTTGGACCGGTGGCCTTGCAGCTTGCGCTTACCAACGCACATGCCACATCCACGATCCAACAACTCAGAAGACAAAATTAAATATCTAATTGAGAAGAAAATGTAGAGGAAACTCAATCATCGGAGTAACAGACACTCCCGAAGCAGCAAATACAATAGTAAGCATATTGTTGGAAACTCAATCATTTTGTTTTTAGTAATGTCAAAATTCAACTATGGAAAATGACAACTGCTAATCCATAATTGTTTAAATTAATTTCTCATAAAGTTATTGATCGTTTGTTGTGTTTAAGCCAGTAGTCAGTAAAACTTTTTACTTTGATCTAGAGTTCATTCAGTAAACAGTATCCAGCCAGATATTAACTCAAAGATTGAAGCTCAACACCGATATGCTGACCATCTTTGAAAAATCAACTCAGCAGCCAGCAAAGCTAAAGTAGTTGATTAACCAAGTCAAGATTAGTGGTCTATTCGAAGATCTGAACTCAGTTAGATCATTCAAACTTGTGGAAAAAAGTCTACACTGAAGATTCCAAGACATTTCCCAAATTGGCTACGTCTTAAAACACTCAACAGTGCTCTCTATTAATTAGAATACCTACTCTATTTCTAGCCTAATCCTTCGCTTAGTTCAAAGCTTATAGCCCCAAGGAGCTATCTTTTTAGCTTTGATAACAACCCACCTGATTTTTGAAGACACATAATCTTTATTCTCCTCCTTCGTAACATCTACTACCAATCTACTCGTCAAAGATTCGATGTCCCATGTCCCAAACCTTAACCTACTACGTACTACCTCTATCTTTACCGTTACCTTGGACTAGCTTCTTTACCCGCACTCGTCAATCATGCGGGTACCCTTGCATGAATCAATATATTGGAAAAAAATTTGATGTTAGAAGTTGCATTACAAAAATTATGTCCTATTATGTCTTGAAACACTAATCGACACTTTTCAAAAGTTTATTAATATTTATCAGATTGTTTTTAACCCAACCACATATTTATTTTTAATTTTATCAAACAGTTTTCTGCTTTCTCAAATAACATTTTTCTCATTTCAACAATAATCCTAAGCAAAGCTTAGGTTTGTATATTCCCCTACATCCAATGATCTATTATTATTAATTACTCCCTCCATTTTGAATGTTAGTCACTTTTTTTTGTCAAAATATGAGGAATTAAGATATCATTAACTATAGTACGTAAAATATTGATTTGTCCTCCATTTAATTTCTTTTATTTTACTTGTTTCCTTAAAATTATATAAGTATACGGACATAATTGACAATATACTAACCCTTATTACCATAAATGATAAAAAGAACAATATTTGTGAAAAAATGCACTTCTTAAAAATGAACAACGTTTAAAAACGGAGAGAGTATTTTTTTACGGACTTATTAATTAGTTTTAACTATTACTTTTTTTTTTTAAAAGAAAAGAGGAAAAAGTATTATTATTACTATTATCCAATGTGATGATGAATATAAAATTATATCTTTATCTCCGCCAAGCTTGTAATTGGCAAGTGTAAACCCAAATTTTAACATTAGGGTTTAGGGAAGATGTTGATGTATTTTAACTGTGGCAACACTTGGTGCAGAATCCAATTGTACAGCTAATTAGCAGCAGCCAATATAGTACGATGACAAAAAATTAAATAAATAAAAAAGGAATCGCAGTTTAAATAAATAATAATAATAATAATATGTAACCAAAAAATAATACATAATAAATATCAAAGAAAAAACGAACACATAATGAGACTCCTTTTCCTTCTCTATACTGTTTCAGATTTTCCTTGATTAAATCATTCATATTTTTCTTTCTCTCCGTCATGCAGTTTCTAGTTGGTATACCATAATCAAAACTCTTATACAACCGATTTTGAATTTAATTTGGATTTTTACTTTTTTTATTTATTATTTTTGAGCATTCACTTTTTTTTTTATTAAATTGTAGAGTGTAAGGTTTGATTGGTCTAAAATCTAAGTAAATACTAAGGCACAATTTATCATTGCTTTCCCACTTTTTTGAGTTAAAAGCAGTGTTTGGTAATGAAAAACTGCTTTATGGAAAAGCTGTTTTCAGCAAAAACTGAAATTTGTAACTTTTGGAAAAAACAACTGTTAAAAGTACAAAAAACTGATTTTGATATATTTTTTTACTGAAATATACTTAACTTTCAATATATTTTAATAAATACATAAATTTTTATTTATTTTTTAACTTTTAAATTTTTTAAAATATATTTACCAAACACCAACATTTTTCTCAAACATCAACTAATTCTTCTCCCAAAAATACTAAAGTCACTCGCCCTTACATCTTTAATTAAATTTGATACATACCAAGTCAGTCAGAAGAGGTTTTTGCTTTTGTCTCAGCTTTATTTGTTGAAAATTTAGAATCCAATTAATCCAGGGTGGATTCATCTCTCCACGTAACCTATTTTAATTTTAACCACTTGGAAATGGCCACGTCAGATTGTGCTCGTGGGTTTGTTGCTATCTGACCTGTTTTTTTTTTCTTTTTTCATTTTATATTTTAGTTTTATAACCTTACTATATATGTATGCACACATCCATGTACAGTTAGATGAAAGTAAGTAATTCTGGGAAAAGGAAAGCAAAGGAAAACAAACTTTGATGAGTTAATGTTGTCTATATAGTTTGTGTGGTGTGCATGGAACAGAAGGATGGATTGAAAAGTGGTCGTTTGCAGGTGTAGCATCTTCAAGATTCACAGTCATGATTCATATGAACTGAGAATCTTGATGATGCTGCATCAGCAATAAACCACTCAACATACTTTTTTTTTTTGTAGATTCCTTTTTGAGATACGAGGTAAGTATTTGTATGATTTGTTAGTTTTAGGTTGTTTTTTAAGGATGTTTTGGACTGTTGACTTTGCAGATCTGTAACTTGTTCTTCTTCCTAGGTAGGAAATGAAAACAAAATTCTCTTTCTTGTGCATATATTACTGTTTCTTTTTGCAGATGTGAAAAGTTCTCATGAGGGTTCTTAAAAATAGTTATTTAATAATAACCTTGTATTGATTTCTTGGTTGTAAGATAAAATAAAATTTCTGGCTTTTGATTTGCAGAGGAAAAAGCTTTAACCCTTGAAATAGATTGTGAGATTGTCTTTAAAAAAAAAAGAAAGATTGTGAGATTGTATTTTATTTATTTGCAACAGATAGAGATATATTTGTTAGAGAATAAGAAATTGGATGGTATTAATGTTTGGATATATACGGAATGGAATGAGATTTGTTTGATGATATCAGCTAAAATAGCAGAAAGCAGCTGCAGGTTACTAGATTTGGGTTCTCCATAACTTGAAATCTTTCTTTGTCTTCACTATATATAAAATGATTTATTTATTTATTTATTTTTCTCGAGACACTAATTCATATACTTTTGGGAATTAATAGATGACTGAAAAATGTATAAAACAAGAAAGGAGAAGATTGGATATGTTTGGAAATTGAAAAGTGGTGGGAACATTGACACACTGGCACTGCCATTTGTGCTGTGGTTTTAGCATTCACTCACTCTTGTTGTTGTTTTGGTTTGGTGGACCAAACTCTATATATCTTTGCTCACAACTTGCAATTTGGGACCCTTTTTCTCACTTCTTTTCAACCTACACTATATATTTTCTCAAAAAAAGAAAAAAAAACCTTTACTATATATCATATAACATATTCCTCCTTAATCTGCTCTAATAATACTACAGCATTATGACCATTCTTGTCAACTTTTTACATCACATTACGATGATATTTATTTTGTCTTGTTACATTTATATCTTATATAATCATTTACAATATAAAATTACTGTCATATATACAACAACTCATTTTAACACTGGTATTATAACTAGAGATCATGTTCTCTTTGTTTCTTATTCTTAAATAGGTAATTTGTATTTTATGAAAGTGGTAGTTCATCAATTTCATTATGGAGATTTTGCGTATCACCATCCAAAAACTTGGTTCATGTATTTTGTATATGTACTAGTCCACTCTAAAACAAGAGTTTAAGTACATATTCATTTTCTTTTGGACATCTTTTTTATGGTTTTATTTCGGTCAGTCACTTCAGTCACTAGTTAATGCTCTTTACCTCTTCCTACAGGAGTATGACGTTTATAAGTACTCAGACATGTATTGAGTGACAATCATGATGTAAGTTTTTTTGTTGATCATCTCTATCATTGGAAAGTGAAAATAATAAGTAATTAGTTTCTTGAATCGGAAATATTAAGGGTTTTGTATGTCATTTGTGGTTAGAATGAACTTGTATTATGTATTATGGTAGAACATTTTGGAACTCAAGGTTTGTCCAAGTTTTGAGAAATCTACAATACTTTCAAGTGTAATACACCTAATCAATCAATTGAAGCCTTCTTGCACATATTTATATATATCTTCTCATGAAGTAATTTGATTAATTGGTTGGATGTATTCTCGAAGAGTACGTACATTAGAAAATTCTCATGAATCATATCATTATATCCAAATATGTTTATTAGTTTTTGTGGAACTTGGCCTTAACCTAACCCTTTCTCTGGAAACATTTCATTGTTTTGAAGAAATTGAAATATTTTATTTATAAATAAAAGGTGGTTTGCTGAAACTGTAAATCATGGAAAATTTCTAATTGAATTCATTTTTTTTAAATATATGATTTCAAAGATTGCATAACTTTACCTTATAAATTAAGCAAGATATTTGAGACAGCTTTTGTTCTCTTCATCAATGTTTGAAACAGGTCATGTGTATAATATTCTCTTTACACATACTTAATTTGATATTTTGTTGCATGTTGAACCTTGGAGAATAGAATGGTAGTCTTGTTTGCTCAAGTTCTTTCTAGAAGCTGCAAGGCAGTTTGATTAATAAAACAAAATATCTAATACTTTTTTTTTTTCTTTCTGTTGATTTTGTTAGACCTTCTCTAAAGTGTAACTGCTTGTTTTGATACATTTATATCCAAGAACTTTATTCTTTTTCTCAGTTTGATATTCGAGCATTTAAACCCGATACATACAGAAAAGGGGCAGATCTAGGAGGTAGAAGTTTGCAGCTCACCCTTGGCCATCAGAGTTCTCCTTGGACACTCGATCGGCTTGGTCTAGGAGGACCGTAATTTACACTGTTTCAAAGGTTATTTATGAATTTTAATCCTAGATTTGCCAGTGCACGCATATACACAAAACATGATTTCATTGCTTAAGCCAGAATTTGGTTTTGTAGATTTACATCTGTGTACTTTATTATGATTAGTTATTGAAATATTGTGTTATTTTTATCCTTTCTTGTTTATTGTATTAGAAACTTCATTGCACATCACATGTACATGTCTAATGCTTTCCTGTTGATCAATAGACCTTTTTTCGAAACAAAGAAAATGTTTAAGTTCTTTCATATTTTTGTCTCCTTTATAATCTTTAGGTGGATTCATCAGGGAAACTTAAAAATATTGGTAATGTCTTAATTAGGCTAAAGTACAAAAAACCCCCGAGTGTTTATGTCCTTTTTACAAACCACTATTTATTTCCAGAAAGAGGATTGATGCTACATGAATTCTTAAAATGAGGATCTTTTAGGATGATCACTATCAAAATGAACTCTAACCAACTCAAAATTAGAGTTTCTCCAGAAATAATAATAGTTCAAACAACTTTAATGCTTCAATTTGAAACACTAAAAACTTTAAATTGTTGGGTCTTTTAATAGTCATTTTGGACATTTCAACCCAAGAAAACATCATTTTGAAAATTCATTTAGCATCATCAGTCCATGTTTTGAAAAAAATAAAATCACAGACACCAATTTATAAAAACCGAATTGAGTTGTCTTCATTTATTTTGGTAACTCAACCATTTTTTCTGCTTTTTCTTCTTCGATAATTTCTCATCTTTGGTTTCCTCGCCAATACTAAATTTTATCAAGCCCGTGGCCTTAAATCATTGTCAGAAACTCTATTTGTAGCAAATGTCTTCCTCAAGAATTTCAATTCTTATAACTACTTTCGTTAGCTATCAATTGTTAGGAGAGTTCTTCCCATCATTTCAAAGAGAATCTTAGCTCCATATATGAAAATTATATTAAAATTGAAAGTTAACCGCTTTGAGAAATAATTTGTACCATTTTCAACAATATACTTCCTATACTCACTTCATACTTTTATTTTTGTATTGGTGAAATTATTCTCTATTGATATACATTCAAACATTATTTTGACACTTCTCAAAACACGATGATTGAAGCAAGATTCCTGCAAATGTCATGTTTTTCTGCAATGACTACATACCTTTTCTTCTGTTCTTGCCTTCTTCATTCTCAAGTTTATTGGTTTCTCCAGAAGCATATGATTAGCAATCTCAATCTTATCTAAGGCCATACCAACATTCTTCTTTTGTCTCTCCATTTTCTGAATCATGGCATATATGCTTTATTGACTTATATGAGAGGATTTTTCATCAAGATTGAGTCTCCAACAACATCATACATGTCATTAAGTCCCATAAAAAGCTGCATTAGTTAAATGATTAGTTTCCTGCATTTGTACAAGATTCTTTGTAGAAAAACCACAATCACACATCAAAATTGAATTTAATTCTACCAAATCCTCCCATAACTTCTTCATTCTTGTATAATAATTAGTCACTGACATTTTCCCTAGACTAAAGTGTTGAGTTCCTTCTTAATTTGATAAATAAAAGGTCCATTTGATTCACCATAACACTATTACGTACGGTCCCTGATTCTGTTAACATACATGAAAAACTCTTTCAGCTCTTTTGAAATAGAGTTCAACAACCACACCAACACCATGATAGTACATTTCTTCCATTTATTATATATGGAAGATCCAATCACTGACTTCAGATCATCCCTAAGGATAATAAAATTGAGTTTGTCTTTGCCTGATAAACTGATCTTTAAAGCCTTTTTCCATCCAAGAAATGAAATTATGTGGAGTTGACGGTAAAGACTCCGCCTCATCATCTTCTTGATCTTCAGTTGAACTGTGATCTTTCTCCTTGCATTTTCTGGTTTGTTTCTTTTCATATTCAACAACCTTCTTTGGATCGCCATTCTTGTGTCCTTTAATTGGAGAAATTTCCATATCAAGATTGAAGCTATCTTCTTCCTCCATGAAGGATTAAAAAATGATTAACACACAATTAATCATACCCAAGATTGTAACATGAATCAAACAACACAATCACATCAAGATTATACTTTCACATTAATTTGATAATTCTCTAAACAATCTATATTATATTTTTTCTATTTAATATGATGCTTTGATTCCAAATTTTAAATTTTTATTCTAGTGATTAAAATTGTAAGGAAGTGAGATACGAATGAGTTTTTGTTTTTGATAAAGTTGCAAGTGAGATTCGAACCTTAAATTTTTCTCTCATACATTGTGGAACATACCAATTGGGTTAATGCTAATTGGTCTAAATGATAAAATTGCCAAAAAAAATGTCATGTGTGAATCCAAAATTTGGTGTATTAGACTATAATAATGTCCCAAATAATAAATACATATGAATGAAACAAGAAATATAGATTGATATATTATATAATTAAGATACATATGTCGAGATTAACAACAACAATAATGCATAATAAGCATATGGTGAAAGCTATTGTCACTTTTTTTTTTTTTTGAGAGTTCACTTTCTACAATCATGGGATTTGAACCCATGACCTCACACTCTCTAGTGGAATGCAATAACTAACAAGGCATTGCTTGGTGGGTGTCACTATTTTTTTTATTTACTTTATTTGTATGTTGTTTTATAAATTAGATTATCTCTAAACAAAAGTCTACCATTCGATTAGTTTTACTTCATAATTTAATGATGGACAAAATTTATAAATAATAAAGTAGTCATAATTTTTTCCTAAAGATATACGTATAAGAATCCATGTAGAAGTTGGTTTCCTTGCAAAAGAATGAGTAGGGACTAGCTAGAAAACTCGCAATAAAGTGATGATTGAAAGGAACACATAATACAGCAAAATCCAAATTACAGGCTTCTAAAGATCCTATCTCTCTCTCTATATATATATATACGACTATACCTTTCCAAATTTATTTAAAAACATATAATAGCAATGGTGGTCCAAAAATGTCCTCTGCTGGTCCCATATATATGTGATACAAATATGAATTTTAAATTAAATGTTGAAGATGGTGCCTACCATTGGCCATTCACGTGACAAGCATGCAATTCCTGGACCCATCATCCCCCATCAACCCTTTTTTTTTTCTATTCCAAATGCTACTTAGTGTTGCGATGTAATTTTTCAACTTATCATTCTCTTTCTAACTCCAAATTATTTGTTACAAGTTTCAACAAATACTATTTATATAAAAAGTATTATATTTTATTATTTATATTATTTTTTTATTAGTTAACAAAACACATAAAAAACATTTGGTTCACATAAAATAAATAAATTTGTTTCGAGATACAAGAAAGAAAATGGACCATCTTTTTTTTTTTTTTTTTTTATAACCAGAAATGGATTATAACGAGAGAGCAATAATATCATTGCAGACTAACGGCCAAGCAACCTTAGGGCAATCTTCAATCAACACTAGAAAGCTAGAAAGGTCCTTTGTTCATGAAGCTAAGTAATGAGCAACTGAATTACCATCCATGTAAACGAATTGAAAACAACAATACGAAAATCTATCTTTGGAAGAATAGATATCCTGGTACAACTTGAATATGAAGGATGAAGGGAAGACGCCTGACTTGATTGTGTTACTAACCAGTTTAGCATCAGATTCAATGATAACTGAACCGAAAGAACATTCAAGAGCAAAACACAACCCCTTAAATACAGCTTCTGCTGCTTCAACCGACAGACACGGGTCAATCGGATAGCCTGCAGATGCTAACACTTGCCCTTCCTCATCCCTGGCAATCAAACCGTTATACTTATTCAAAATCTGATAAGTCTTATGAATTTTTTTATATCTTTTTTAATAAATTTTAAAAAATTTTAAATTCCGAAATTTATGATGATTTTGGATTCCAATTCCAGTTATGGAGCTCTATAAATATTTTTAAAATTGTAGAAATCATTAAGAATTCCAGTTGCTGAAATTTTGGGTCCTCAATTTGAAAAATTTTAGTTGACTATTTTCGAAAACAATGCAACTACAAAAGGTTTTTTTCTCTTTTTTTTTTGGGAATTCTGAGAATTCGAAGGACTCGTAGTACTATCGTTAGTCGTAGCTATTTTATTTCCTGTTGTAGATAAGAATAGAGAAGCAAGTCCGTGCCATTGATGTTTAGTTTTGTACATCTTTTACTACACATGTGCATATTTAAAGGATTTGTAAACAATAATTCTTTTATGGCTAAAATGCATTGAAAATTATACTAAACGAGTTGTCATCAACTAGTTTTCAATGTTGTTTCTTCTAGATGAAATGTGATCATTCATTATATCAACTATTGAATTTCAATCACACCGACTTTAATCGCCATATACATAACATTCACCTAAACACTATATGTCATCATTTTTTTTTATTAAAATTCTTATATTTTTTTATCAAAAGTGATGATATGTAGAGTTTAGGTGGTTTCGACGCGGGGATTAAAAGTCAATAATAGTAGTTGACTTTTGCTAATGTAGCAGTGACATCATTTTTTTCGCATTTAATTTCTTTTTAAGTTGTCAAAGTGATTTAATTGAAACAAAACTCATAGTTGATTGAGTTTATTTAGACATTAAAATTAGGTGACCACTTTAAAATAATCAATTTGCATTTAACACATGGGTGATGACAATGACGGATTTAAAACACACAAACAATAAATGATTTTGATTTTAAATTTATTGTACTTTTTTATATGTAAATTAAAGTTTTGTACAAAATATCCATATCCATGTATTTTTCAGATAGTTCAACAGCTAGCTGGTGCTCAAGCGCCACTAGCTTTTCTAAATTCGTCCCTAAGTGATTTATGTTTAAATTTATGTCATACATCTTGTAACTTATTGATTTTATCTTAAACATTACAATTATTTATCTCTGTCACATGGGGTGATGTCTTATCAATTGTCCTGCTTCAAAGCATATTATATTACATGTTAAAACCAGGTTAGCATATGATTAGCCATGCCATAGATTACTTAGGTTGGCTTCACTTCAGTCAAGATTGCTCTCCATGAACAAATAGATTAAAGGTCAATTGCCTTGTGAACTTACTGGAAAAGTTTATACCCAAGTTAATTTTACTGCCAAATTACTCGCTAAATTTCATCTTGTAACCAATATATTTTAGCTTATGACTGTTGGTAGAATATTGAGAAAAACAGAGAGTATAGTAGCTCCTTTTTAAATAAAAATGAGCAAACGTTAAACATGTAAAATGAGGTAATATTTTGATGATTATTCAAAATTTGGATGAAGTGGTGTAAATTGATGTATTCAGAAATTGATTTTCAGTAAATTGAACTTTGCTTAGAATTTTTTAAGATCAAATAAATGGATGATGAGTTTTGAAGTTCGTTATATTTAAGAATTCATTTCAATTTTTCTTTTAAATTATTAATTGATTTCATAAGACCATATTTTTTATGATAGAAATTTGATGAATTAAATTTAACTGAACTGAACTAGACTAAATTGAACAGAATGATGTTGAGTTGAACTGAACTAAATTGAAGTGCATTTACTGAATTGAATCGAATTAAAATCAATTACTGAAAAGCATAAACAACATGATTTAAATGCACCAATACGTTCTACTGTCGAGGATCAAGTTGATTCAATGGTTTTAGGGGAATGGCACACCCGAAACTAATACGCCGGAACACCCCTACTCCGCCGCACACGACAGTCAACGTTTATGTTGAATTGGACTTGGGGTGGACTTCAATCATGACTTGGCTAGACTTGGGTTGGACTGTGGGCAAAATTGAAAAGAAAAGTTAAATATAGAGGTGTCTCCATAATATTGAAAAGATAAAGGGGCAATTGGTAAGGACAAAAAAACAAAAAACAGATATAAGTTTTTTTTGATAGAGAGGACGCCCAAAATCCCCAAAGTGAGCAGACCTAAATTGATTCCGATCTCTGATTGTAATTCCGATTTCTTCTTTTCTCATCAACTTCCGTTTTCAGGTATGTATGTTCTTCTATTTTCATCAATTTCAATTTCACAAAATAGTGTTTGCTGATGAAAGAAATGAATTTTAAGTGATTCTTTTTTTAATATTGTTAATCTGTTTTGAATTTTATGGATGTTTTATTATGATTTGTTATGAATTTTATATCGAAAACTAACTATGCCTATGCCGGTGTGATTTGATGAAATTGGTCATCAACTTGTGATGATGCCACCCAAATTGTGAGCTTTTCGGGTACAACTCATAATCATGCCAACTTGCTAATGGCAGGTTATGGCGCTGTTCTTTATGACTGAGCTGAACTGAAATCAATTATTGATAAGACATAAATAACAGAGCCATAACTATAAGTTGAGCGTCCAAGAACATGCAAAATAAAAAAAGAAGCTTTTTTACTTGCTACTTCCTGTAAGCCTAGCTGAGACATCGGATATAGGAAGTAAGTTGTGGAGGTTATTGTAAACGAAGTATCGTATGTAAATTCTCCAAATGAATCTTTAGAAACTATAGTTGGACTTTGCTTAAAGGGGACATAACAATACTTTATTTAGTTAAGTGACTCTTTTTCGTGTGAGATTGTCACTCTTGGTACTGTTTAGCTAATTTTCTAAGAAAAGGGGGAGTGAGCAGAAAGAGAAATACAATGTTCATTCGTGATAAGATCACACTGAGGTAATAGCTAATGAAATGAAGATCTAATTTATTAAGTCAAGTGTCTTGAATTTGATTTATTTCTAATGAACTTGAGCTATGGCAATGCAAGTTCCCAAGGTTTTCTCTTAGTTGCATGTATTGGCTTTTGCACTCTGTTTAAACTTTAAACTCAAACTTACTTATTGTGTGTACAAAGGCTTCCGTTTTGGCAAAGTCCCAAGTAAGCTAGAAGGATGATACTGTGTGTGTCGCGATAGGCCAGCATATAGTTCTCAAAACTCTATATTGCCGTTTGGTTCACGGAATAGAATAGAATATTAAGGAATAGAATAGGTATTCCTTAAGCATATCTATTCATGTGTTCCCTAGATTAACCTTGATAGAAATAAGAAAATAATTATTCCGTAAACAAAAAAACCAACCAATGCTAGGAATAGGAATAAATAGGAATAGGAATAGACAAATAATAGTTCTACTCCTTGCCTATTCCGTAAACCAAACGAGCCATATGAGTGAGTGATGTGGAAGAACACTAGTCTTTCTCGTATGCAGTTTACTATCAAATGTAGCAGCAAATGTTATTTATTTATTTATTAAAAAAAACCTTTCTCATGGCAAGAGAACTCTGTTTCCTTTCAGATCTGCTGGCATTGCAAACTTGATGATTTTCTGTTGTTAGCCATTTTGTTTCACATTGGATCAAACATGAACAACCAACACGCCCATGATCACGTAAGTTAAACCATGTTTTTGGGACATCATGTGAAAAACATAAATTCATTATACAATGTCATGCAGGAAGACAATACTGTAGTGGGATTCGAGGTTCCAAGATCTCCTGATTCAAGTTATAACAATGCCTACCCTGGAAACGAAGATGAGGCACGGGATCCACCTGCAGTACCTCCACAGCTTAACCATTCCTTGCTAAGCTACCCCGCAGGTGCAGAGACTTCGGAAACTATTCCGGCGCCTCAGAATGTAATTCTCAATCATCTTTACATTGAGAACCGAGAAGTCCCACGTTCTATGGTGGCACTTGGTTTCACACATCGCTTCCGTTCGAAATTTGTGACTGTTGTGCTATACAAACCTGTTCCTAGGAGGGGGAGTCGTAGCACTTAATTATATGCATATAGACTGACTGACTGGACCTTAACTAGAAATGGTTTGGTTCCTTGATTATGAGAATCGTGGAATTAGTGCGATCAAGTCGCATACAAAATTAGGCATATGATATTTATTGTCTCACATCAGTGCATGAAATCAAGCTTTGTTTTATTGAAGTTTTCTTTGCCTGAATTGTGATGGTGAGGACTGCTTATACATAAAAAGTTCTCCATTGACATTCTTCGGAATTCTGTGTATCGTGTGGGATCGAGTCTGCTTGATAATATGAAAGTTGGAATTTGACTTCTATTCATAGGATTAAGAAATTGTTGAATAGACTGTGGTACGAGTCGAGTCTTTTACAAGTGGTTTGTAAGATTATACTATTTCTAGGGGCGAGCATGGTCTGGATTGGTCTTAAAACTGAACCAAAATTCTCTTACTTTTTTTGGACTGGATTGAACCGAATTAAATTTCTTCGGTTTGGTTTTGCTCACCTCCTAACTATTTCTGCCTGCATTGAGCAACCATAATGTGGCTCTCGGCAGTACAGAGGAACATCCATTTTTTTTGATTGAATAACCAGTGTGGCTCTCGGAAGATGCATGTCTAAGAACATGTGCCATTACAAATGCTAGAATTAGGAACATGTATGAAGCTGATTACTGCTGGTATTTTAAGAAGTTGGATTACAAAAGTAAGGTTTGTTCAGGATATTTGCTAGTTCGATATTTGGGTATTACATAATCCTAAAACTCTATTATATATGATCTCCAAGTTCTATCATCAATTTAAGGGCAAATTAAGGGCAAGTTATTAGAAGGTCCCGGTCCTTTAACTTTACTTGAGGACCTCCAATTTGGATTTTTGACATGTGGCGGATGACTTAATTGGATTTTTGACATGTGGCGGATGACTTAAAGCAATTGGATTTTTGACATGTGGCGGATGACTTAAAGCAAGCATCTGAATGAAACGAATTTTTGAAAAAATCTTCAACTTCTCTAATGCAAACGTGGATCCTACTAAATTCTTTTACAGCCAACACGTTCTCTACACCACTTTGAATCATACTGCTCCTACTCTTTTATACCTGTGTATCACTTGCTGGCCTTTCTTTTTTCGTCACAGATAATTAAATTATGAGCTTCGTGAATTAAAATAAAAATGCCACGCATGTAATTGTTTCATATATATTTTGGTGTAGATATAGTTATTTTATTTTGAACCCATTTTAAACAAAATTAATTGTATAATACAATATACATTATGGAATTACAATTTTTGTGTTAAAAATCATTTTTTCTCTTTCTAGACATGGATTTTTATTCTCATAATATAGAATATCAATATTTCTTGAAATATGCCATTTTGGAAGTCGTCAAATATGATTTTAATAGTGTCAATAAAAAAAGTCACTATTTTGCTAAAATAGTTCTTGTAGATTTTTTTTTTTGAAATTTACCTAAATAAATAGTGTTGTGTTGGAAAAAATTCACATTAATTAGATGACCGCAAGTAAAATTAAAGAGAGTGAACTAATTGATACTGGAAATCCCTAATATTATGCCATGTTAATGCAATTAAAAACAAATATATTCACTAATAATTCGAGAAATAAGTTAAATCATGTGAAGGTGGAAACTTCTCTTGGAAACTAGTTTCATTCATTCTCCGAGTATTTAAAAAAGAGCATTATATATTCCATAAAAACAAAAGAGCATTATATTATATTGAATGGTGCTCACCTAGTTAATGATTGACCAAAATACATTTTGGTCAATCACTAAAGATTAGAACCTAATGAAATTAACAAACTAATCTCCATCCTTAAATTCTGATCTAATGGTGATTGACCAAATTGTATTTGGTCAATCGTTGACTAATTGAATACAACTGATATTATATATAATATAGTGCAATATATTCTGAGTAATTTGGGGTTAATGGTGGTTTCATTGATAAAATCTAAAATAAAGAGATACACTGTCATGGTACGTTTTAATATAAAAATTAAATTATTAGTAAAATGGGTACGTGTGGTGTGGCTTGTCTTCCCATTCCAATGAAAGTACAACCTTTAAATTCCAGCAAATTGTCAACTAGATATAAAAGTCAAAATGCCCCCCAAATCCGGAAAATAATACACTTATGATGACTTAATGAAAGGGTTATACGAGGATTATCATATAATTTTCATTCTCTATCAAACCAACAACTTACAGACTAATATGCATAATAATGAGATCAGGGATTTTTAACATTATAATTATTGTTATCATGTATTATTCATTGACATAAGAGGTAATTTGGACTTCTAAAGATCAATAATTGTGGTTATATGTATAGTCAGCAAAACTGTTTATTTTAATCCTTCCTTGTTTGTACTTCTCACTGTTTCTTGCACCAAGATTTCTAATTCGAGATTCTTTATCATTTTATTTTTCATGATTCCACAAGCTAGGCATAAAATTAGCCTTTGCATTTTTCTTTTTTACTTTGTTTATGACCTCCTTTTTTTTTTTAACTATGGAGTAACCTTTCTCTTTATGAAAATTAAGCAACTTTACATTTTGAGTTCGTTGAATTATGGAATACGTATGTGTTCGTCGTTATAACATCGAAGAAACTCAATTATGTTTGAAGTCAGTAAAAGTCAAGAAAACTCGCGAAAAAAATGACGAAATTAATTAAAAGATTTTTGTATTCAATTTTGTCAGTATAAATAAAAACCATAACTGTAATCTACCTCAAGATTGCCAGCTAATTAAACTTCTTATACTTGTCACTTGTGCTATATGAAATATACATGAAATTCTAGCCTCGTAACATTGAGGCAGACATTCTTTTTTTTTTTTTTGAAACCAAGGCAGACATAACATTCTTGTTAACCAAAAAAAGAGGGATAAATTCTTTGACAAGAAGGAAAATATTGTCTATTCAGTTGCTGATATATTTGTTTCGTCACCTTTCAGTTGTCCTTTTGCATAATAAAACCACAAATTTAGAATGAAAAAAATTAGAATAAAAAAAACTGATATTTTCGAAATAATTTTTTTTTTGTTCAAATAATTTGGTGACATGAGAAAATAATGATATAAAATTTTGAGTTCTCGTACGACGTATTGAGGAAAAAGACGCCCCAATATAGATAGATGTTTTTCTTTTTTTTTTTTAGGAAAGATAGATGTTTTTCTTAAAGACGACAATTGTTTTCATATTTTATTAAAGTCAATGAAATTGGGACAATATTAGGTAATTTAATTTAAAGGATTATCTTCTAATTACCACAAAATAGACACTTTCCTAAATAACCAAACACATTAAAAAAATAAATTCGAATACCATAAAAGGAAAACCAACATCTCTTTTTTGAAGGCTAAGAAAAAAAACCCAATATTTTTAAAAAGTACAAATTTTTAATGAAAATTGATGATACGTAGCGTATATGTAATTGACATGCATCGGTTATATAGTCAATAGTCAATGTTGACTTTTGATGTTGTGGAAGATACACCATTTTTCCGGTATTCGATTTACTGTTAAGTCAAAGCGATTTAATTGAAACAAAATAATAGAGTATAAACTTTTGAGGAAATCTTATTAATCAAAACCTTATATATATATATATACACACAATGAGATATACGTTAATCTAACCTATAATTAAGCTTGCAAATATATAGAAAAACAAGAGAATATTGACTTGCCTAATACAAAGATATTTACATATCTAAGACACTCATATAGTTGAAACGGGAGGTGACTGAAAGTTGAGGCTAGATCGAAACCCATCAAACAGAAGCTGCGGAAGACCCTTAGTGAAGATGTTGGCCAATTCATAATGGGAGGACACATGAAGAACCCTGAACTTCGCTCCGAGCAACTTTTTCGCGCACAAAATGGATATCCATTTCAATGTGTTTGGTGTATTGATGTTGCACCGGGTTCCTAGAAAGTTAGACAATACTTACATTGTCACAATATACCAAAATGGACTTCGTAAGGAGACAATGAAGCTCAAGTAGGAGGTTGTGAATCCAACAAGTTTCAGAAAAAACATTAATACTACCGGCGATCACCCTACCAGCTCCACGGCGTTGAAAAGAAGATTTCAAGAGCCAAGTTATCAAATAATAATATTGAGACAACGAAAATTAAATTTTAGTAGATGAAAGAGTTGTTGTTTTTATGTTAGATAATGGAAATTAGAAACCAAATATATAAATTTTACACCATATAACGTAATAAGACATCTGATGTTCCTTGTGGTCATTATTATACATTTCATGTAATCTCTCTTTTTACATCATTATAATATAGCTAATTAGTCAAATTAATGTGGCTTGTTTCAGATTGGAGCTTGAGAAATGGATACCACTAAGAGCTGGAATATGCAAGAAAATAATAAAAGGCATTTCCTGAAGTTTTGAATAAGTATCTTCTTTCTATATTTTATCACCCTATATATCCTTTGGGATATACCATCAGACTTTACCTCCTCAAACCTTTTCAAGATGCTCGCGGCGCATTGGATTCATTTCCATCTTTCTGAATATTCTTTATTATTTCTCAACCAATGGAATCTCACTTGCCCTTTCCTCATTAAACTACACAAATATCATTCCTAAAATGTCAACTCTACTCCATATAAATATACTCTTCATCCTTTCATTCACTTCACACTTCACTTTTAATCTTTCTTCCTAAGCTAACACAGAAAAATGCCTGAAATTGAAGGTTCTCCTGGTAGTTCTATGCATGGAGTCACAGGAAAAGAGCAAACCTTTGCATTTTCAGTTGCTTCACCGATGGTTCCAACCGATACAACTGCCAAATTCGACTTACCTGTCGATTCTGAGCATAAGGCGAAAGTTTTCAAACTCTTTTCATTTGCTAATCCTCATATGAGAACATTCCATCTTTCTTGGATATCTTTTTTCACATGTTTCGTTTCGACATTCGCTGCTGCACCTCTTGTTCCTATAATCCGAGACAATCTCAATCTCACCAAGAGCGACATAGGTAACGCTGGTGTGGCATCTGTGTCCGGTAGCATATTTTCGAGGCTTGCAATGGGCGCTATCTGTGATTTATTGGGGCCAAGATATGGGTGTGCTTTTCTTATAATGTTGTCTGCACCTACAGTGTTCTGTATGTCATTTGTTGCGGATGCTGGTGGTTACATAGCCGTCCGATTTATGATTGGATTTTCGCTTGCAACATTCGTGTCATGCCAGTACTGGATGAGTACTATGTTTAATACAAAGATTATAGGACTTGTAAACGGGACAGCAGCCGGATGGGGAAACATGGGAGGAGGTGCAACTCAGTTGATAATGCCATTGGTGTTCGACTTGATTCAAAGAGCGGGTGCAACTCCGTTTACGGCTTGGAGGATTGCATTTTTCATTCCTGGTTCCCTTCACGTTATTATGGGCATTTTGGTCTTGACTCTTGGCCAGGACTTGCCTGATGGTAATCTTGCTTCTCTTCAGAAGAAGGGTGATGTTGCTAAAGATCAATTCGGGAAGGTAAATTTCATTTAATTTTGCTTATTAGCTTCTCTTTTATTAAAATTAATCATGACCATGCACACACCGATATATATACAAGTCGTTTATATACGTCATGGTCAATCTAATTAATAATTTACTAATACTATGTTGTGTTATGTTTGATCAGATTATGTGGTATGCAATCACAAATTACAGAACATGGATCTTTGTGCTACTGTATGGATACTCCATGGGTGTTGAGCTATCCATAGATAATGTCATTGCTGAATATTTCTTTGACAGGTAATTAATATATTTCTTTAATTAAGTTGGATGATTAATTTATAACAAGTAAGACTTATTAGTAACAAAGTAGCTGTTGAATTTTATTGAATTGCAGGTTTGATATGAAGCTACAGGCAGCTGGAATAATAGCAGCAGCATTTGGAATGGCAAACATAATAGCTCGGCCGTTCGGAGGCTACGCATCAGATGTAGCAGCAAGATACTTCGGAATGAGAGGAAGGCTGTGGGTTCTATGGATTCTTCAGACAATGGGAGGAGTGTTCTGCATATGGCTCGGCCGTGCTAATTCACTTCCACTCGCTATACTTGCTATGATGCTTTTCTCAGTTGGAGCCCAAGCAGCCTGTGGAGCAACATTCGGAGTCATTCCTTTCGTGTCGAGAAGATCATTAGGAATTATATCAGGACTAACCGGTGCAGGAGGTAATTTCGGATCGGGATTGACACAATTGATATTCTTTTCAAGCACAAGATTTTCAACAGCAGCAGGATTGTCATGGATGGGAGTTATGATTGTGGCTTGTACTCTTCCTGTAACATTGATTTACTTTCCACAATGGGGTGGAATGTTCCTTCCTCCGTCCACCGATGTTAAGAAATCTAGCGAAGAACATTATTATGCTTCCGAGTGGAATGAGGAGGAGAAACAGAAGGGTTTGCATGAAGGAAGCCTCAAGTTTGCTGCCAATAGCAGATCCGAACGCGGTCGCCGTGTTGCCAATGCGGCAACCCCGCCTAATACTACACCTATACATAATGTGTAATTGTAATATTTGAGGATAACAAATGACCAAAGCATGTAGTAAAACTTCTCTAGTGGTAGGGCGTCTAATAGATAATTACCACTATTGACTTTTCCGGATTTGGTAACTGAATTATTAGATGTGTTTGAACAACTATTTAGGGTTTTTGTGTTTTTTCTTTTTTTGGTTATTTTGTTATAACTGAATCATACATATTAATAAGAATATACATATAAAGTTTTTATGCAACACTGTGGTATGATAAGCCTCTATATATGTAGTTTCAACAGGAAACATCTCAATTTCATAAAATTGCAGTGTGAATTCATAATGAAAAGTTATTTGAATTGGAGAACTTTGTTAAAATGTTCCTATAATTGGTATTATAAAACTTTTCTTAACCTTCTAATAATAATAGAAAGAACTGATGGTTTATTCGTTTTTTTTTTGTTAGAAAAAGCTGTGGTTTCAATTAAGGACTCAGTAACTGCATATATGCATGATAATGTTGCAATTGTCAATTTACAATATATAAATTCTAGTAGAGAATTCTAGATGCAGATTTAGAATATAAAGATATTAATTTTCTACACCCATAAGGCGTTTAATAACTGGATGTGATTACAGAGAAAGTTGACATGTCCTTGATTAGGAGACATACTTATCATATGTTTTTATGTGTTAATTTGTAACTAGTATTTGATATTAGCTAGTTGTTATACATTAAGGTAATGAATTATTTATACAATTTGATTTTTCCTTCGGTATATCTTTTCGAGCGAGTAAACTCTCAATGAGGTTTTGTAGTTTGCTCTGACATTGAAAGTGTTTAGGTCTACTTTACCTACGCTTTTTGATACAAAATAAAATATAATTGAATTTCGGTATATAGTATAAGATTTGAGATATGTGCATGTCAAGGAAACAACCAGCAATATTGTACTTCAAAGGCTATGATTTTTCATTCCATCTCCTTTGCTAACCCTAGCCGTCTGTTCGTCCTTCTCCTTCTTCCCATCATGGCGAATCCACCAATTTCCACCATGTTTCAGTTGTTAACAATAGCAAAAACTTCAGAAAATGGACAATACAACTCCTGCTGGACTTTGTTCAAAGATCATGCATGAGCTTATGGTGAAATCTGCTCCTTTGATGACAATCTAGTTCGCTAATCATGGCAAGGACAGCAACAATCCTCATCAAGGAAATAGCTAGCGCTGAGATTGAAACCAACATCACGACTCTCCTTCTTATGTTGTTCAACACTAGTGGCCTCAGTATCCTTCATGGGGAATGTGACAGCCACCCTCTCGGGCTACACCACCATGTCTGCAGCGCCAACTTGGTGCTCTTGCTCTCGTCCTCGTGCTTTTTATATGATAACCCATCCTACAAGTGATGGTTATTCTCCTATAAGTTGGTTCATAGATATATGTGCCTCTTCTCACATGATGGCGGATTCAGGTACACTCTCATCATCTTATTTGAATTTTAGCAAATACAATGATATTATTGTTTGTAATGGTAAAACTCTTCCAATTTAGTGTTGCGGTAGCACTACACTCAAAATCCTAACCTCTTTTAAAACTTACCAATATTTTACCAATAGTTTGTTAGTCGCTTCAACTAACCGCCGGTCATATTCCGATCTTAAGCTATATAACTGTGTAACTCAGTTCATTCAATCAATTAATGAAATTGGCAATCTTTCTCTTCAATCTCTGTTCGAAGTTTATCAAAAACTCAGTTTTTCATGAAAGAACTAAGTATCTTGACAAAGATTGTGACATTGTTAAAGAGCATTTACAAAATGGATCATCATGTACTTCTTTATGTTGCAAGCAAGAGTGTAAATTGCAGGGGTAATTAGTGTGAGGAATTTGCGGAACAAGGAGAAGGAGCGTTAGAAAATGTATGACATACTTCTAGCTGAAATGGAGAAGGAAATGAGCACAGGTGAAAGCGTCACTAATTATTCCGTCTGCGATACCATCTCAAACTGTGACGTTTATTCCGTTAACTGTCAGGAGCATCCGTCACCAGAAATGTCAACAGAATTTGCGACACTCAATATAACACGTTCGTTTTCCGTCGCAATATCCGTCGATCTATTTAGTGACGGAATCATGGCATTACTGACGGATATATCCGTCGCAGTTTGACTGTTTTCTAGTAGTGAATCAAGTCATTCTAATCAATAGTTATTCATCTTCTTCTTCTCTCTAATCTCTAAATCATGTACAGCTTCATTCTACAAGCTGCTTCATACCCGTAGTTACCGCGGTTTTCAACAATAGCTAACACTTATAGCTATGTACCTCTACCAAAGCCCTAATATTTGGTTAAATTGAATTTTGTAGGTAAGTTTTTCAATTCTTAACATCATTATTCATTAAACAAATGAAATCTGTCGTTAAGAATATTTAAAATCATCATAATATATTTTCTGTAGAGTACCAAGGGTTAAGAAACATCCCAAATAAAGAAAGCAAAAAAAATAAAAAATAAATCAGTAATTTGTCTATGGAAACACATTCCAGGTTGATCCTTTAGGAATAATCTCCTGGATGCCTATTATATAAAAGCCTTGGAACAAATTGATCAGTTTCTAGCAAATTTGCCTACTTTTGCATTATTTGCTTTACATGCCTCTTTCTCGAAAAAACAATGACATACAAGAATCACTTACATGGAAACTTAATTTATACATACTTATGGTTGATGCATAAGATAACTATAAAAGAACGGAGACAAAATATCCTAAGATGCATAAAACAATTCACTTCTCAAATCCAGCCACCGTGTAGTGACTTACATGTCAACCAACATTGACGTACCATCTATTGAGTGGTTTAGGACTAGATGATCCTGGATCATAATATATCGGTTAAACATTATGGATAGGTGTAGTATTAGGTGGGGTTGCGGCATTTGCAACACGACGGCCGCGTTCGGATCTGCTATTGGCAGCGAACTTGAGGCTTCCTTCGTGCAAACCCTTCTGCTTCTCCTCCTCATTCCACTCGGAAGCATAATAATGTTCTTCACTAGATTTCTTCACATCGGTTGAAGGAGGAAGGAACATTCCACCCCATTGAGGGAAGTAGATCAATGTTACAGGAAGAGTGCAAGCCACAATCATAACTCCCATCCATGACAATCCTGCTGCTGTTGAAAATCTTGTGCTTGAGAAGAATATCAATTGTGTCAATCCCGATCCGAAATTACCTCCTGCACCGGTTAGTCCTGATATAATTCCTAATGATCTTCTCGACACGAAAGGAATGACTCCAAATGTTGCTCCACAGGCAGCCTGAGCTCCAACTGAGAAAAGCATCATAGCAAGTATAGCGAGTGGAAGTGAATTAGCACGGCCGAGCCATATGCAGAACACTCCTCCCATTGTCTGAAGAATCCATAGAACCCACAGCCTTCCTCTCATTCCGAAGTATCTTGCTGCTACATCTGATGCGTAGCCTCCGAACGGCCGAGCTATTATGTTTGCCATTCCAAATGCTGCTGCTATTATTCCAGCTGCCTGTAGCTTCATATCAAACCTGCAATTCAATAAAATTCAACAGCTACTTTGTTACTAATAAGTCTTACTTGTTATAAATTAATCATCCAACTTAATTAAAGAAATATATTAATTACCTGTCAAAGAAATATTCAGCAATGACATTATCTATGGATAGCTCAACACCCATGGAGTATCCATACAGTAGCACAAAGATCCATGTTCTGTAATTTGTGATTGCATACCACATAATCTGATCAAACATAACACAACATAGTATTAGTAAATTATTAATTAGATTGACCATGACGTATATAAACGACTTGTATATATATCGGTGTGTGCATGGTCATGATTAATTTTAATAAAAGAGAAGCTAATAAGCAAAATTAAATGAAATTTACCTTCCCGAATTGATCTTTAGCAACATCACCCTTCTTCTGAAGAGAAGCAAGATTACCATCAGGCAAGTCCTGGCCAAGAGTCAAGACCAAAATGCCCATAATAACGTGAAGGGAACCAGGAATGAAAAATGCAATCCTCCAAGCCGTAAACGGAGTTGCACCCGCTCTTTGAATCAAGTCGAACACCAATGGCATTATCAACTGAGTTGCACCTCCTCCCATATTTCCCCATCCGGCTGCTGTCCCGTTTACAAGTCCTATAATCTTTGTATTAAACATAGTGCTCATCCAGTACTGGCAAGACACGAAAGTTGCAAGCGAAAATCCGATCATAAATCGGACGGCTATATAACCACCAGCATCCGCAACAAATGACATACAGAACACTGTAGGTGCAGACAACATTATAAGAAAAGCACATCCATATCTTGGACCCAATAGATCACAAATAGCACCCATTGCAAGCCTTGAAAATATGCTACCGGACACAGACGCTACACCAGCGTTACCGATGTCGCTTTTTGTAAGATTAAGGTTGTCCCGGATTATAGGAACAAGAGGGGCAGCAGCGAATGTCGAAACGAAACATGTGAAGAAAGATATCCAAGAAAGGTGGAATGTTCTCATATGAGGATTAGCAAATGAAAAGAGTTTGAAAACTTTCGCCTTATGTTCAGAATCGACAGGTAAGTCGAATTTGGCAGTTGTATCGGTTGGAACCATCGGTGAAGCAACTGAAAATGCAAAGGTTTGCTCTCTACCAGTGACTCCATGCATAGAACTACCTGGAGAACCCTCAATTTGAGTCATTTTCACTCTATTTTCAAATGTAATAAACACTTAATATAAGTTTGATGTTATGAAAAGAATGTGGGAGTTTTTGGTATTTATATATATTGCAGTGACAGTTGACATTTGTTATTAAGTTGACTAGAGTAAGATACTAATTGGGGCATTACAGTTAAAAAATTGTAAAAATATGTCCTTACATTTCAGTTGGGACTTATCGAATATCCCAAGGGATAAATTTGCCTTTCCATATGCTTCAAATGTTGCAATACAGGAGGTTTGACCCATAAATATCATATATTTTATGAAGCTTTTGTTTTAGTGTATAATTCGTAAAGGTCCTTTTTGGCTTTTGCAGATAAGCAAGTACTCATGTACGTAAAATTCTATTAAGTTGTGAGCTGGAAGAAGTTATGTTTCCATCCTATCCATTGACTCGTGTATCAAGTTTGTTTTGGACCACATATATACGGAGAAAATGAAGAAACACAAAACAAGGGAAAATATAATAAAATACAGAATAAGGAAAAAACTCAAAATAAAGGAACATGCAGAAAACACATAATGTAGTAAAAATGTAGAAAACATAAAAATACAAAGAAAATGCAGAAAAACACAAAATATAAGAAAAACACAACACAATATAAGGGAAAAATGTAGAAAACACAAAACACGAGAAAGACACAGAAAACACAAATCACATGAACACACGGAAAACACAAGAAAGTGCAGAAAACACATGATACAAGAAAATTGCAGAAAAAACAGAAGACGAGATGAAAAAATACATGAAAAACACATAATATAGGAAAATCCGAAAAGCATCAAATACAAGAAAAACACAAAAAAAAAGGAAAAATACAGGGAAAACGCAAAAAGAGAAAACTACAGAAAAGATAAAACACGGGAAGAACACAAAATACGAAGCAAATAAAGAAAACACATAATATGTAGAAATCACAGAATACGGGAAAAACTCAAAAAAACACATAATATATGAACAAAGCAGAAAACGTAAAATACAGGAAAACCACAAAAACACAGAATATAAGAAAAATGCATAAAACACATAATATAGGAAATCGCCGAAAACGAGAAAAATACAGAAAACAGAGAATATGAGAAACACGCAGAAAACACAGAATATGGGAAAAATGTAGAAAACATAGAATACGGGAAAATGAAAAAAAAATAACAAAATACAGAAAAATGTAGAAAACAAGAAAAATACAACAAAAAAGACATAAACCATGAAAAACACAAATTACTGGAAAAATGTAAACAAAAAAACATATAATCCATTAAAAATAAAAAACAAGGTAGAATGTAAAAAACATGGAACATAGAAAGATACTAAAAATACATAATTCCAGAAAAACACAAAACAACACATGATATGGGAAAAACAAAGAAAACACAAAATTTAGGAAAATGCAGGATACAGAAAAATGTAGTTTCCCTGCATTTTGTGTTTAAGCGTTTTTCTTGTGTTGTGTTTTCTGTGGTTTTCCATGCTTTGTGTTTTCTTTATTTTTCCTGTATCCTGTTTTTTTGTGTGTTTTTCTCGAGTTTTGTGCTTTCTATGTCTTTTAAGTCTTCCATGGTTTCAAAATTTTTCATGTGTTATGTGTTTTTTGTATTTTTCTTGTATTTTGTGTTTCGTGCATTTTTTCTGTATTTTGTGCATTTTTGCGATATTATGTTTTTCCTGCGCTTTTTTCATATTAAGTTTTTTTCACGTTTTGAGTTTTCTGATTTTTTTTCATGTATTATATGTTTTTCCTATTTTCCGTGTTTCACCATTTTTTTTATATCTTGTGTTTTCTACATTATTTCTATATTTTGTGTTTTTTTGTGTTCTTCCCGTATTTTGTATTTTTCCTATGTTTTTTATTTATTGTATTTTTCCCATATTTTGAATTTTCTAGGTGTTTCAACTTTTGTATGGTTTTCCTATATTTTGTGTCTTCTGTATTTTTTCCGTATTTTGTCTTTTCTGCGTTTTTCTCCTATTCTATGTTTCTTGCATTTTTTTTTAGTATTCGGTGTTTCATGTGTTTTCGTATATTCTATGCTTTATGTATTTTTCATGAATACAGGAAAACACATGAAACACCGAACACTAGAAAAAATACAAGAAACATAAAATACGAGAAAAAAGTAGAAAAAAACAAAATACAGAAAAAAATTGCAGAAAACACAAAATATAGTAAAACCATACAAAAGTTGAAACACCTAGAAAATCCAAAATACGGGAAAAATACAAGATACCTAACCTCCCGAATAGTGATTTATAAACATCACATTCAGAATTCAGAATAGCTTGGATGTTGAACTAAACAAAAATCACTAAAAAGCCTGAAGCACCTGCCGAAAAAATCAAAACAATTTAGAGTTTTGAGGAGGATTTTGACGAAATGGGTGGATTTCAATATCAGTTAAAGCCTATGGCTTGTGCAAAACATTAATTTTCTTATCGATGACATTTTTAATATAATTATTTTTTTTGCAAGGAAAATATAATTATATTTTATTTCACTATTACATTGGTGCATTTCTTAGTTTGTTAACAATTTAATCACTCATTTTAAGGTTGTTCAAACACGGGCTAATTTGCGCATCTTTTTAGTTAAGATTTTCAGTGTACGTTGGGACTCGAATACGAGAATTTAATTGAAGAGACTAGAGGCCTTTACCACTCAAATCAATCTTAATTGGTAATAAATTAAATTTATTTTATCTGAAGACATGTTAAAAAATTTTGTTATCAAAAACGACATGATATTGTATAAATATGATTTAAGGGGTGTATTGTATCAAGACTTTAAAAAACTTGTAAAGTCTTTAAAATTCTTTGCGCATCTCTTAGTTAAGATTTTCAGTGTACGCTGGAACTCGAACACGAGACTTTAATTGAAGAGACTAGAGACCCTTTACCACTCAAACCAATCTTAATTGGTAATAAATTACATTTATTTTATCTGAAGACATGTTAATTTTTTTTGTTATTAACGACATGATATTGTATAAATATGAATTAGGGGATGTATTGTACCAAGACTTTAAAAAACTTTTAAAGTCTTTAAAATTCGTGAGGTATTCAATTTGGATTTCTAAGGAGTCTATAAAAGTCTACCAGTATTCAATATAGATTTTAATAAACTTTTAAAAATTCTATCAAAGTTTTGGTGTATTGAATTGCAATTTTATTTTTTTTGCATCCGAATTGCAACTTTTATAAAGTCATTAAAAGTTATAAAGTATTCAAAAAGTCATTAGATATAGAATCTAATAGATTTTTATTAACTTTTATATGTTAGGATCGGGTGATTAATATAATTAAAATAGAGTAACGAGGATTAAATTGAGCAATAAACGAGACACCAAGATTTACGTGGAAAACCCTTTAGCAAGGGAAAAATCACGGGCTTCAAAATAACTCCACTAATGAAATTAATGGGAATACAAGAGGGACTCTCTCAAGTACACCGGACTTGAGGTACACGACACTTTAAACAGAGAATTGGAACCGCTCAACACTCTCGAACCTCAACTCTCTCACACGCTCTTTTGTAGGAAATGACTCTACAAAAGGAACCACTTGAACTCACTCTAATTTGCTCTCAATTTGTGATAATCCAAATGCCTCACACCCATGACTATTTATAGCCTTCATACAAACTTCATGAAAAGTCTAGATGTTTATATTTTGGCCCTCTCTAGAATTTTCTCCATATAATTCTTGCTAATTCTTCTAGATATTTCTTGATCTAGTTTTTGCTAGAAATTTCTTCAAATGGGCTAGGTTAATTCCCCAAATGGGCTGGACCCAGCATTATAGACTTTGCATGACTGTTTAATAGGATTTTATGAAAAATTCTCTCATCTTTCGTCTCAAGATTTCAATGGAATTAGACAAACTTATTTTACCAATTCGTGTTTCAAATCTAATTAATAATAAAATCCATTAATTTTAAGCATTGGTGAAGCAAAAATCCCGAAACGGAAGTGTTGGCTCTTATGTGCCATTAGTCATCTATCAATACTCAGATGATTTTGTACACTTTCATTACATAAGATGCAATTTTATTTATTTATTGTTTTTAAGTTATAAGTTTGTTGGTAGAATGAATCCTAAAAGGCTGTTATTATTTTGGCATTTTGAACATCATAATTCTGTTTCATCCCCTCTAAATCCAATCTATTGCATGAAATCTAGAGGGAAGTGTTATTAATAATAACGTAAACTGAGTAATAGGTGTGTTTTTAACTTTTTATTTTCTCTACATCAAAGTGTTCCGCTTATTCTAAAGGGATCGAGTTGCGCCAACCTATATGAGTGCAAAATGTGAATTGAAATTTTATGAGATCATTAAAAATCCATCAAAGTCATTAAAAATCCAGCAAAGTCATTAGAAAAGGAAGTTCATGAAAGTCATTAATAAATTTATAAAATTTACAAAAGTCATTAAAAATCTATTAAAATTATGTATCAACTTTAAAAAGTATTCAAAAGTCCTTTAAAATCCGGATACAAATAATTCTCTACATTAAAAAAAAAAGTCAAGAAATGATTTATTTGGTTTTAGCTAATTGCTAAGTCAAATAAAGCCACATTTCATTCTAATTGGTTCTTATCAAACAAAATTCAGAAAAAAGAACTGAAAGCAACAATTTGTTTAGGATTCATTGCATAACATAATCATAAATAGCAGAATTCACCTAAATTTAGCTGATGCAGCACTGGAGCAACAATTTCTCAATAGTAATTGCAGTAGATGTTACATATATAGTGTAGTAAATGGTCCACAATCAGACCGGTCTTGGACCGCTTATATGTTAACACGCATTGTCAGTCAACCACAGTTGACGTATCATTTCCTGAAGTAGTTTTGGGACTAGTTGATCCTGAATCACAATAGAATATCTCCGTTTTATACGATCAAGTTAAACATTATGAATAGGTGTAGTATTTGGTGGGGTTGCAGCATTTGCAACGCGGCGCCCACGTTCTGATCTGCTATTAGCTGCAAACTTGAGGCTTCCTTCGTGCAAACCCTTCTGCTTCTCCTCCTCATTCCACTCGGAAGCATAATAATGTTCTTCGCTAGATTTCTTAACATCGGTAGAAGGAGGAAGGAACATTCCACCCCATTGTGGGAAGTAAATCAAAGTGACAGGAAGAGTACAAGCCACAATCATAACTCCCATCCATGACAATCCTGCTGCTGTTGAAAATCGTGTGCTTGAAAAGAATATCAATTGTGTCAATCCCGATCCGAAATTACCTCCTGCACCGGTTAGTCCTGATATAATTCCTAATGATCTTCTCGACACGAAAGGAATGACTCCGAATGTTGCTCCACAGGCTGCTTGGGCTCCAACTGAGAAAAGCATCATAGCAAGTATAGCGAGTGGAAGTGAATTAGCACGGCCGAGCCATATGCAGAACACTCCTCCCATTGTCTGAAGAATCCATAGAACCCACAGCCTTCCTCTCATTCCGAAGTATCTTGCTGCTACATCTGATGCGTAGCCTCCGAACGGCCGAGCTATTATGTTTGCCATTCCAAATGCTGCTGCTATTATTCCAGCTGCCTGTAGCTTCATATCAAACCTGCAATTCAATAAAATTCAACAGCTACTTTGTTACTAATAAGTCTTACTTGTTATAAATTAATCATCCAACTTAATTAAAGAAATATATTAATTACCTGTCAAAGAAATATTCAGCAATGACATTATCTATAGATAGCTCAACACCCATGGAGTATCCATACAGTAGCACAAAGATCCATGTTCTGTAATTTGTGATTGCATACCACATGATCTGATCAAACATAACACAACATAGTATGAGTAAATTATTAATTAGATTGACCATGACGTATATAAACGACTTGTATATATATCGGTGTGTGCATGGTCATGATTAATTTAAATAAAAGAGAAGCTAATAAGCAAAATTAAATGAAATTTACCTTCCCGAATTGATCTTTAGCAACATCACCCTTCTTCTGAAGAGAAGCAAGATTACCATCAGGCAAGTCCTGGCCAAGAGTCAAGACCAAAATGCCCATAATAACGTGAAGGGAACCAGGAATGAAAAATGCAATCCTCCAAGCCGTAAACGGAGTTGCACCCGCTCTTTGAATCAAGTCGAACACCAATGGCATTATCAACTGAGTTGCACCTCCTCCCATGTTTCCCCATCCGGCTGCTGTCCCGTTTACAAGTCCTATAATCTTTGTATTAAACATAGTACTCATCCAGTACTGGCATGACACGAATGTTGCAAGCGAAAATCCAATCATAAATCGGACGGCTATGTAACCACCAGCATCCGCAACAAATGACATACAGAACACTGTAGGTGCAGACAACATTATAAGAAAAGCACACCCATATCTTGGCCCCAATAAATCACAGATAGCGCCCATTGCAAGCCTCGAAAATATGCTACCGGACACAGATGCCACACCAGCGTTACCTATGTCGCTCTTGGTGAGATTGAGATTGTCTCGGATTATAGGAACAAGAGGTGCAGCAGCGAATGTCGAAACGAAACATGTGAAAAAAGATATCCAAGAAAGATGGAATGTTCTCATATGAGGATTAGCAAATGAAAAGAGTTTGAAAACTTTCGCCTTATGCTCAGAATCGACAGGTAAGTCGAATTTGGCAGTTGTATCGGTTGGAACCATCGGTGAAGCAACTGAAAATGCAAAGGTTTGCTCTCTGCCAGTGACTCCATGCATAGAACTACCTGGAGAACCCTCAATTTGAGCCATTTTCACTCTATTTTCAAATGTAGAACACTTAACAAGTTTGAGGTTATGAAAAGAATGTGGGACTTTTTGGTATTTATATATATTGCAATGAGAGTTGACATTTGTGATTAAGTTGACTATGGTTTTAGATTAAGCATGTATTATCATGCTAATTGGCTCAATGTAATTTTAAAAATGTGAAAACTTGTCCTGGCATCTCAGTTTACCTATCTTGTGGGGACTTATCGAATCTCCCAAAGGATAAATTTGCCCTTCCATATGTTTCAAATGTTGTAGTATAGGTTTGACCATATGAACTTCTTATTTCAAAATTGTTATTGTGTTCCATTCTAAATATTATTTATTATATATTCAGAGCAAGTGACTTCAGGAGAAAAGGTCTGAAAAAAGAATGGTTAAGATATATTAATAATGTGCGAAGAAATTTTTTACAACTTTTAACTCCAAAGTGTTGTATCTGAGTAAAACTGACAATGTTTCCATGATATTGTATTCATACACGGAGTTGAATTTAATGTAGAGTTATAAGAAGCTTAAGCACGTACTGATTGTTGAAAATTGCTAAAAAAGTTTATGGAAATTGTATACGAAACTTTAGTTTATATGTAAAAACAATTTAACATAAAAAAAACACCCGTTATCGGTAATTTCTAGATTCGTCAATGCACATATAATTGTTTTCTCATAGAACAACAAACATGAGCATATTATATTTAAATTTTATAAGTTGTAATGGGAAGTTATAATGTAGCAGATAAGCACGTACTGTAAGCAGAATTCTATTGAGTTGATAAGCTGGAAACAGATATTGAGTTAACACATTTTCTCCAATCTATTGACTACTGTATAAAATTTGTTTTGGACATACAATTAAAAAAAAGGAATAATTGTTCTGGCCACTATAACATTTGGAAATTTCATTGTTTTAATAATGTCAAGAGCCCCCCTGAAAAAAATAATGTCAACAGCTGAGTCACTATATGTACAGCCAATTCACGAATTCGTACATGTATTATAAAAACATCTTTTGAATAATTGAATTCCTATAAGTTAACATGAATCTTCTGCTTTAAAATATTCATCCCTTCATCATATCAAAAAGTTGTTCAGGCATGAAAAGACCAAAGAAGTGCAATTTGTTTTTTAATTGCAAAAATAGCTAGAAAATCACATCAATTGTTTTAATTGCCATTCCTATGAACAAAGCTAAATGAACATGTACAAAATGGCAGACTAATATTAACTACATCATCATCTGAATGAATTGTAGAGGGATGAAAGAGGAAAATCGTATCAACCATCACTATTGCATTAGACTCGACAATGACGAAACTAAGGAACCCTTAGCGAAGATGATTCCTGAAGACACCAACAAGGTTGTGTTAAACATATACGGGGCTCTGTGTTAGAACATAAAATTGAGCTCTCAATATTTTTTTAAAAATTAACTTTGTGTAGCAATTTGTTAAGAGAGAAATATGTTAATAGATTTCTAAAACAGGTAAGTAAAAGAAATTGTAATTTCCTATTTCTAGGCCCAAAGTCTACAATTCTAGGTGCAAAGTCAGAATTTCTAACTTTTTATAGTTAAAAAAATGCTTATACAGACCTGTATTGAGTAATAAAAACAAGAAACTTTTAATTGAAAATTGGAAGTTGTGAAAGGGGTATAGAAAAAAGAATAGAAAAGTGGGCCTTCTTAAGTTGGGCCTGTATTGTAGTCCACTTTTCACACCAAGATATACAGACCTGGACACCAATATTGCTTGAATCTACTTATAGCCTCCCAAACAAGTCAATAAATCAGGTTTTTGGAATCATTTCCGCCCTCACTAAAATCTACTAATTAAGTTGTGAATCTTCCAAACAAAATGTTTCTTCAAGTTAACAAGTCATTAAATATTTTGGAATAGCTCCAATTAGGACTACCTATCAGTCAAATCGATACTAAACCTAGACAGACTCAGTCCAATAATGGGAGAGAACTGCCTCGGCTTGAGCTTGGAGTTTTATAAGTTCAGCTCGAGCTTGATATAGGTTAGGCTCGAGCTCGAAACTTAACAAGCTGGCTCGAAGCTTATGTAGGATAAAAATTCTTAGCTTCATTCGAGTTTGATAGGGATTTGACTTGAGAGAACTTCGTGCATCAGCTCGAATTAAATGTTCAAATGTAACATTTTGTTTTTATCTAACTTAATATATAATTTATAAAATCTCACAATAAAATTTAAACAAATCCTTTTGATAAGAAAAAGTAAATATAAGAAAGATTCAAATTTAACCTACACTTATTGTAGGTTTGCGGTTTATAAGCGAGGAGAGAAATTGAACTTAGAGAGTGTTGGTTGGTTGCAAAGACGGAGAACAACTAAAGTAATAACAATTTCAAATATAATACAATAAATATTAAAATTTGTTTTGTATTTTAAATTCAGTTTTTAATAGTGATCATTTCGAGTTGAACATAAAAAAGCTCGAATTTCAACTCGTTAATGCGAAAATTAATCGAGTTTGCAGCCCTAGCTGGAATTACAATTGTTATTAAGATATGTTTACCTCCCAAAGGCCCGTTTGTGTTTTTAGAAAGTTAGATAATGAAACAGTAGCAGACACGTGTGAGCATCCAATTGATGGAAACACGTAGGTATTGGGTCAACAAACCGCCTAACCGGACATCAGCCCGCAGTCGAAGACCGGGTTGGTTTACATTCCCACAACAGCATTCTTCCCGCGGAAACTTTAATCCACCATTTTTTTTTTCTTTTATCTCATATCTCGAAACCCTCATCTTCCTCGTATTTTGATTCCGTGAATCTGTAATCGGATAGATAGATAGATCTTTGAGCGTCGTCATGTTTGGCCGCTTCTCGCCTTTATGCAATGGCGAGAGAGCCGTCGTTTTGCTTTTCATAGCCTCCGTTCTCTTCTCTATCCCTCCTACTACTTTGTTTTTCCACGCCATCGCTCTTTTTCTTCTCGGTATCTTCGCTCTCGTTGTCGAGATACGCCTCGACACTAACTCTTCTTCCCTTTCTCACTTTAAAACTAGGTATCTTTTCATTTCTTTCCATTTTTGAATTATCATGTTACAAATTCAATTTCAATCACACCTGGATTTCTTTCTTTTTTTTTTAATTTCAGGCCGGGTGCTTCCTCGGGGATTTTACTTGGTGCTGTTACATTACCTGCTCTTATGCTTTCTAAGTTGATTCAACTATCCAGAGCTTTCTCCTCTTACGACATTCAGTATGAAGGTATTGCTATTGATTATTGTGCCTTTCGTTACTTGTATTTCTATTCTGTAATACAACTGTTATCGATGAACTAATCTTGCCGTCCACGTAGACTTAAATTTTCTGCAAAAGAGCTCACGTAAGCTACGGAGAGGATCCTCTCCGATGCTTAAGTCAGTTGATGGACTAACGATCACAGAACAAACAACTCAAGGAGTTGAGTATTGTGAACGTACCTTGAGGTACCTCCCTTCATATAGGGAAGGATAGGACCCTAGTACTAGTCAGTTTAGGACTGTGTAGGAACTACCACTTGAGGTCGGTCGAGAATGATCGAGAAAGTGTTCCCTAACTGTTTAGGAAAGATCACTAACTAGGAACTAGAATCCAAGTAGGAGAGAAAACCTCACATCAGGGCATGTATGACTATTTGACCAAGTCATGTAAGCCGACGTGGCTCAACGGACGATTCTTATTGGTCCATTGGACATTGTAAAATATGGTATGGTAACAAGAAGTACTATTTTTGGTTACTAATTAGTTTTCTCTAGGCTATTCTAAAGAACAATGGTAGTTTGTTCACTTGCTTTATTACCTGCTTGTCAGAATTTTAGTATTTAAATTTTCTGGAGTTTTAAGTATTTGAAAATGCAGGATGTTGAATCGGTATACTTTGCTTTTTGGGAACCCAACAGAATTATGATTTATAATTTCTCCTCTTCTGTTCCTTAAAGTTGATTAGGAGGGAAAGTTTATCTTGTGTTCATAACTCGTCTTTCTCTATAGATGTCTGGTTATAATGACATCCTTTTACTCTGTAGAATTCAACTATCTGGCGATGCAGTTCTGGGCCACGTATGCTAGCTGCTTCAGTGTGCTCCTCGTCCTCTGCTTTCTCTCATGTAGATCCTTAGACAGTTCAGGGATCTCATCTCGACGGCATTTGGGTGCTAAGTTTTGCTTGAGTTGCATTATTCTATGTTCAGCACTGCTCTGTTTCTCTAGTATTGGTTAGTACAAAATTCTGCAATTGGAGTCTGTGATGAGATTTGTGTTTTATGGACGGAATTATGAAGAAATCTAGCGAACTTTGTTTTAACAGGTTTGCCAGCAACACTGAAATTTGTATGGGTGGTCTCTCATGGCTTTGCTGCAGTTAAATTAGTGCAGCATCTACTCAATACTTTTCCATCATGTGCTTCAGTTGGTATGTCCTCCATCTCTTAGTTTCTGGTTTGTTGACAAAATATATGGTAAAAGCATGGTATACGTCCTTCTGTGTCTTATTTCCTTTGAAAGTGCATTCAATTGGATCGATATCAGTAGTTGCATCTCTTAAGTAATGTGTATACTCTTAGCTTGAGATGCATGTTTGTACAATTTCTGTTGTGCCCATCTTATATTCATTTCTGGTTCACTCAAATTTCTGTGTTGATGTCCAAGTTGATGAAAAATTACTGTTAAGACTTTTGTTGTCATCACTCAGTCATTATTTTTCGGTAGATGTAATAGTTTTGTATGGTTTTGTTGTCTGTTTGAGACTAAGGTCTTTCCATTTATTTTCTTAGTACTTATTTTTCTATCCTATGTCTCTCTAGGTGAAGCACTTTTGGTGACTACAGGTCTTGTTCTCTACTTTGGTGATATGTTGACCTGTACCTTTGCAAAGGCTAGTGATTTTACCAGATACTTACCATTCATTCCTGGATCAAACCAGGGTTTTTTATTCTATTTTGGTGATGGATATTGTTTGAACAGTTTCTTGGATACTTGATCCCCTCAGAGAAAGTTCCAGTAAAATATCGAATTAAAAGAAGCGAGATCAGTATTATTATTCAGGTATGATCTAACTGATCTTAACAACATAAGGTCATGGCTTAAGAAACTAAATATGAAGAGGACATTTGTGTAGTTTGAGTAGTAAAGCTTCTTCTCCATGCAGGGCCTTGTTATTGGTCTTCTTCTCCTCCCGTTCTTCTTCAAATTTATTCTCCATCTTTGGGATTGTGTTTTTAGAGAAACATCCTCTAGATTAAGGATATGTAATGAAAGACAGAGAGCTTTGTTGTTTTGCACATCCTTTGGTCTTATCATGCTTCTACTAGTGCCTTCATGGATGCAGTTTGTTCTGGATTTTCAAGTGCATCCAGTGCTATGGTATTCTTTCCTTAAATTTTTAGTAAAGTTTGGATAATCTATCCTCATGATTGTTTGTTCTGTATTATTTCTATTTAAGTGACTAGATTATCTCAGGTATGACTAAATAAGTAATTTGAGAGATGTTCAAGGTATATATATATATCTTGACATTTAACATTCCAATTCATGATCTACAGCATGTGACTTTATCCAGCATCTTCCTTGACCTTGAGGGGTACAATCGTTTCTACATTTCATTCAAATTGATACCTTGTGTTACAGTAGCTACCTAGATAATATTTATAGTTCTACTAGTTGTTTGTAATGTATTTTGCACGGCACTTACACTGCTAATATAGAATTGATAGAGGGTAGTAGAATTTCGTTTTATGCCTTCCGCATAGCTTTTTAGAATGCCTTCTAATTAGAATGTCCAATAACAGGGTAGTGGAATTTGTGTTTTCGGAACCAGCTAAAAGAGTTTCGTTATGTGTATACTGGATTTGCGTGATCTATGTGGCTGTTCAGCGGTTTTACAACATATCAAAGAGCAGTAAGATTGAGAGGATTCTTCTTCGGAAGTATTACCATCTGATGGCTGTATTGATGTTTCTGCCTGCTGTTATATTCCAGGTAGGTTTGGATAGCAGGAGGATGCAACCACATTACCTTTTCTTTTCTCCATTTGTCTACTGACTTTGTAACTTGCTTTCAGCCAGAGTTTCTCGATCTAGCATTTGGTGCAGCCTTGGCAGTGTTTTTAACCTTAGAAATCATACGGGTAAGTCAATCAACCTGACTGTTACATTGTGCTCAAAACGGCTATTGCAACTCTAAATGAGAATTATACATTGTAAATATTATGAAAAATATATACTCGTCAGTTTATCTGTGAAGGCTAATGGTCTGAACCAGTTGCATGAGTTATCTTCTCTATTTTGGAAATGTTTATGGATTGGTTTTTGGTAGTGTTCCGGTTTGTTGGTATTGTTGGCAGATTTTGGCCTGGAATAATGGAGTATCGGCCTTGTAGTAATCAAATTACAGAACTTTTACCTTTAACTTTTTCATAAATAACAATGGCCTCTCTTTTTTTTAGTTTGCATCTTCTCTAATGGATATTTCACTCTAGAATTTGTAATTGATCCTTCCATTTGGTCATGTTAGTCTACTCTTATCTAGCTAAACTGTTAACTGTCCCTCTATAATAGTGGAAAGTCTTGTTCGCTAGTGCATAAATAGGTTGGAATACCAGTTGTCTTGTTAATAATTAATGCTTTTGAGTTAGAATGATATAATTGTACGGAATTACTGAGTTGCACTTGATAAGATGTTGGTTTTGTATCACTGAAATAAAACTTGTTATATTTGATGAGGAACTTTTTGGTTAAAGGTAAAGGACAAGGGAGAAACTGAGAATTCGTCAAACTTGTACTTCAGTTTTGATATATTTTACTTTAGAAACAAATTGATTGTAGTATTAGCAGCGAACTAATGGTACTCATTGGTTGATCTGCAAATAACTTCAGAGATAGGAAAAAAATTAGGAGAAAGGGTAAAAGGTAATCAACAGTTGTTTTCATTCTTATTCTTCTGAGGTTATAGTAGCCTAAATAAAAAAAAATACTCAAACATATTCATGTTGTCATCTTTTATCCTATCTTAAGAATTTTGCATTTTATCTAATTCTGCTAAAACTTTTAATTTAACCAAATGCTAATTAATTCAACTTAAAGTAAATATGGTTCAGTGTACACAGCCATTTGACGATCTCAGTTATTATAATATTTTCAACAAAAAAAAATTGATTATAAAAAAATACAAAGAAAAATCTCCTTGAGTGCTTGGATAAAACTGCAAGTGATTATTCGAATTCAAATACTGCACTCTTATCTTCTTTTTGTTAAATTTGTGAACAGGTTTTGTATTTAGTGTCATAGCGCCAGTTAAATTAACTTTGTCTTAGCAGTAGAGGTGAAAATTCGGGTCGGCTTTTGTAAATTGTGTTCTTGTGTCAAAAATTCGCACCCCTAGTTAGAAGTGAAGGATCAAATGAATAGCAGCTTAGATAATCTTAAAATCCTTAGCTGAGCCTGGCTGCTGGTGTATAAAACAGTTAAATGGCTATAGCTTTCCTATGCTAGCTTTGTTTCTGAGTCGGTGTTTTCTTACTTGAACATCAAATTTTGTAATTCTGGCATACATGCAAATTCTTTCTTCATGAACCTTGAATTATGGCTTTTTGGGTTACATTTATCTTAATGATTTTTTATTCTCCTTTTATGAATTTGTTATTTGTCATTAGGTTTGGAAAATTTGTAATTTGTAATTTGTAATTTATTTCAATTCTTTTTTATGTTCTCTTTTTATAAATCTGTAATTTGTCATTAGGTCTGGAAAATTTGGCCCGTGGGAATGCTCATACACCAGTTTATGAATGCCTTCACAGACCATCGTGATTCTGAGCTCCTTATCGTCAGGTATGGCTCATTATTTGTCAGTTTGCTTATGTGTTTCATAAAGACTGATTTGTTTCCATCTTTTCAGCCATTTTTCACTCTTACTTGGATGTGCACTTCCTATTTGGATGTCTTCTGAGTACAACGATCGACCTCTTGCTCCTTTTGCTGGAATTTTGAGCCTTGGAATTGGGGATACAATGGTGAGCTGTGTGCTTGTTGCTGTGTCTATTAGCATTGACATTCTAGTATCTAGTGATCTTTTTGAATGTTCAGAAATTTTCAGATTACGGATTCAAGGTTTAGAAATCACTACCAACTCACTTTCAGTAAAATCCAAGATATGGAAGTGATTTTGCCATTTCTGTTCAATGTAGTTTCTTGTTTTACTAAATTGAAGTGTGCAATGGTCCTCTAACCAGGTCTCGCATAATGATTTGGATTTTTGTAACATTGACTTCTACTAGATTAGGGAAACCCGAGAAACCTTAAAGAGGTAGATGAAGTGCATGATTTGGCGGTAGATGAAATGCATGATTTGGCTCTTGATCCCCATGTTTGCATGATTTAAAACCTTTGGATGTGTATCTTTTGCACTTTCAAGATATTGTATTTGCAGAATCTTGTCTGCTGAGCTTGGAATAATATTCCATGTGAACCCTGCAAGCTAGCTGTTGTTTCTTAATTCTTGTATTCAATATGAGTGCAATCATAAGTTTTAAAATGCATTTTCGGTGGGTTTCTAGTGTGATTGAATAGCAAGGTGAAAGTGAATCACAACTTGGAGCTATAGGCAGGTTGCTGGACTTGATTTTCAACTTTTCCTTATCATCTGTTTTGTACTCTTGTACATGTTCATGATGGTGTTCTGATGAAAGATTTACCATGTTAGGTTTTACTTTTTGGCAATTTTGATTCATGCAGTTTCTGGGGCTTAAGAAATAATAATTGTACTGCACCATGCATCTGATGATAATGTAGGAATGCAAAAATTATACGGTTTCTTTAATTGAATTGTTTGGTATTTCTTATGACAACATTATATCTCTTGTATACAGGCATCAATGGTTGGACATAAGTATGGTGTCCTCAGGTGGAGCAAAAGTGGAAGTAAATATTCTTTCTTTTTTCTAAAATAATTTTACTTCCAAAAAAACAAAAAAAGCGAGAATAACTTTGCTTTTGGTCCAGTATTGCTTATAGCTTTCGTTCTTACCTTGCTAAAATGTGAGAATTATCTACTTTGCTAGAGAAAACCGTTGAAGGCACTGCTGCTGGTATAACATCTGTCCTGGCTGCTTGCTCGTTTTTGCTTCCGATTCTTGCATCAAGTGGATATATTCTTACCCAGGTCTCTCTCTCCCTCTCTCTCTCTCTCTCTCTCTCTCTCTCTCTCGCTCGCTCACTCACACACACACACACACACACACACAACGCATTTGCACTGATGCAATTTTCTAATTGATCCCGTAACAACTTTGGACAGCTGAAGTTAGTCTATTAGCGATTGAATATGAATCTGTTGAATAGAATTCTTGCATAACCATAAGATATTGGAATTGGCCCCATTTACAGCCAATATTCTGTGGGTTTTGAATTTGCGGTCTACATGTAATGTTATGGGTTTTAAATTCATTCACCGTGCCCTTCCAGTTTAAACTTCAAAGTCAGACCTCTCTTTTGGCTCCCTCAAGTTCCCTGATTCTTCTTAATGCAAGTTACTGCAAATCCATATGCCCATGCATACACAAATGTCTAAATAATTTGTGAAAGATCTTACAGTTGGTTGATCAATCTCTATGTATCTTCACTGTCTGTAATATTTTAGTACCCTTTTTGATATCTGTAAGACAATTGCAGCATTGGGTCTCTCTTCTTCCAGCGGTCATTCTGAGTGGCTTGTTGGAGGCCTATACAGCACAGCTTGATAATGCTTTTATACCACTGGTTTTCTACAGCCTTCTGTGTTTGTAAATGCAACTCCAACTCACGATAAGGTACTGTACAGCTTACAAAGAAATTGCAACGCTTGATATTACGTACTAATTTAAGAGAATGCAAAGAAATTTTGTATGTTATTTGTTGTAGGTTAAGATAGTCTTTTGGATCAGGTTTTAGGATTAGACTATATATCGCGCTGTAATGCTAATGTTTTACACTAATAGTGAAATGAGGTTAGCCTCTACATGTACTATGTATAGCATAGAAAGTTGATGTGAAGAGTAATATATATTTAGGAAATTTTTTATTTTCTTTCCTTTGTTAAGTTCCCCATTGGCAAGTTCCCTCTATGTTGTTTCCCTTGTAAAGACTGTAAGTGAGCACTTTTAAATAATTTCCCTTTGGGGTGGCCAAGATTTTACTTAATTTTTTTCTTTCACTGAAAGATTGTTTCTTTTTTCAGATCTTTTATAGTAACCCATAAAAGTCTATTTTTAGTTAAAGCCTTGTTCTTTATTGCTAAACGGGTATGAAATAAATTTGTTAAATTGACTAATTTTTGTTGAATGCTTAATGAATTTTGCTGGACGGAATTGAATTTAAAACAAGAACCTCAAGGCTTAGAGGGATTTACAAGGATTTATGTATTGATGCACAGATAGAGAGTGTAGAAGTAACATGAGAATCAATTGTTTAGCATTGACGTTCATCCTTGCAGACAAATAATAATGTTTTGGTCATGTTGCTTTTGACCGAAAAAAATTGAGTTAAACTAAAAAGACTGAACTTAATTATATGTTAAATGTCTAAATTGAATTTTGTTGAAACTGAATTAAAAAAAAAGGTAAAAATTACAAGTGTATGATAGAAAGTAGGGGTGTTCAAAATTGGTTGGATTATGATAATCCATTCAATTTCAACTCATCCAATTCATGAAAGGTATATTGGATGGATTGTAATAATCCATCTAATCCATAGTTAGTTGAAAAGTGTTGATAGTTTCTTGGAGAAACTAATAATAAATGCTTAGATTTGTGAAATTTTATTTCATACACACCACATTAACAAAACCATTATAATTCATCCAATCCATTTAAACCAACCATTCAATCCATCTTATATTTTCTTAATATGGATTGGACTGGATTTTAAACATAATCCAACCAATCCATGTTTGAACACCCCTAATAGAAAGCAAGAAATAGATAGGAAGAACAGAACATACGGCAGGGACTATATGGTACAATAATGAGGAAGTACAAGTTGTAAGGCAAAGGCATGTTAGGGTGGAGGAAGGTGATAAGAAAGAGTGGGACAGTCCTTGACCTTTTCATGTGAAAATTATTAGGGGTCCTCGACTCTAAATAAAGTTAAAGAAACTCCATTAAATGTGTGACATGTGTAGTAGGAATTATCTCTCATTGAATGTGTGATATGAGTAGTAGAGGCTCGCCGCAATATTCTTTGTGGATTTCTATTACGGATATTCCACATCAATGGAAGGTCCGGACCTACTAATAATTTTTCCGTTTTATGACTAAGAAATATGTATTGGGCTGACTCATATGTTGCCCAAAAATATCTCATCACAGCTGTTCAGGGACTTTTACTTCACTTTATTTACTTATTGATTCGTCTCTTTGTCTCTACATATATATATTGTCTAGTCTCCTATCATTCACCCCTTTCTATTACACAAAAAACTTGGAATCAACTCCCATTTTCTATAATTACGCGCTATTCCTAAAGTTAAGACAATTAATTTTGCACATGGGTACTCAAAATGGATTTTTGAAGATGTGATCAGCAGATGATTTCTTTATTTCTTCTACTATCTTCCTTCCATATTTAATACTCTTTTTGTTATTTGTCGTTTAAGGTTTCTATACACATAGTAAGATAATTAGCATTAAAAAGAATTTAATTTGACAATACTACCCTCTAATATTTAATGCTCAAAGTGATTCTACAAATTCCTAGCCAATTATTATGAGGGAAAGTTGGAAAAAGTTCATTTAATCATTTTTGGGAAGTGTAAAACGTCAAATATTTTGAAAAAAAAATTTCTCCAAAACATCAAATATTATGAAGTGGAGGGAGTAATGTAATTCTTTTCTTAGACTGGTCCTATCCATTCTGAATCAGTTATGGTACCCTACTGAGCATCCTTTCAAGATAGCCACATTATAGGGTATACGTGCATAATATGTTAAGGGTCTTAGAGAATAGAATATCGAGAAACCATTGTTGCACGAAGTGAATCACACTAGAAAAATTCAGATCATCGTATCTTTTTCATTTTAAGATTGCTATGCCTTCATTACATGAGATTATGTGTTAGAAGTATTCCCTCATTTCCTTTTCAAAGAAGTGAAAGTCTATGTTCGTTAACATAGTATAAAAGCATGTGTCTAAACATCTTAAATTACTCTTTGAAAAACATCTGAAATTTAGTCCACTATGTTTATGGACTAATTTCGGATATTAAGACAGAAGACAAAAATTACTTTTAAGTGCGACGTATTTTACATTAGGGTCTTGGAAATTGTTTCCTTTGAGGTGTTACGGTTACATCAGCTTCTTGTTGAGATTTGTTTTGTGGTTTCTTCTCCAACTCTGTAGTTTGACCACTTAAGTGCAACATGAGACTTGCATTGTAAGAACTTGGAAGTTGAATTTCATTTTATTCGCACTTATGTCGCTTGAAACAAGCTTTTGTATGCCATGTCTATTCTACTCGTTAGATAGCTGATGTATTGACAAACATTGTCAGAGGCCTAGTTTTATGACTTATGGACCAAGTTATCACTCACTCCTTCCCGCTCTCAACTTGTGAGAGGCATGATATATTGAGTTGGATACAATTTGTTACGTAACACATGATTCAAGATTCCTTACACGGTTAGGATTGTGTATCATTTCTTAGTTACCCTATGTCGTTATATTATTTCCTAGTTACTTGAATGCCCCAGAGGTACCTTTTGTTCACTATTATTTTATTTTTTTTGGTACATTTGTTCACTATTATTGAATACATAAATTATTCATCGTTTGAGGGGCCACATATATGGAGCACTTTTTGATGGAAAACTCGTATTATGTGTGTAGTTGTGAAGTAGGTTTAATAATAATTGGTGTCAATATCTTTAAAGCTATCTATGAAATTGGGATGGGTCGAGGGAGCATATTTTCAAACTTTACCAAGATTAGTTAGAATGAAATTCTATGGAATATATAACTGAAATAACTGTAGCAGAAGATGGAAACCAAATATCTTGATCTGCAGATATTTAGAGTATCCTGATATTTATTATTTTCTCCCTACTTTAGCAAAAAAAAATTAAAATAAAAAATTTAGTTAAAGATTGGCCGATTCACTCGTAAGGTTGTGCAAACCACAATGCTCGATGAGAGTTTACGGTAGTATTTACAGAATGCCTACCAATAAGAGATAAATTTTAACAAAACATGGACAGTAGAATCAAATCTCAAACTTTTCAATCAGACGTTAGACTAGAAATTAATTAAAATGTGACAGCCGGGTCAGGATATATCCCCGTTTCCATCTATATTACTATTTATAGATATTTCTCCATATATAGATTATATGAAGTTGATAAATTTTTGTTTGCAAATCTCTGACAGGTTACATCTTGATAGTAAGAGTAGTCGATTTTGCTTCTTTGGATTCAGTGCCTTATTTTACTTGTCCTCTACTTGCTGATAACGACTTCTCATTTTTTCTTTTAAATTGATCTGTTTAATCAATCTGAGACTCTTAAACCCAAAGAGATTTACAGATTATCATTTCATTCATCAGTATTCAGTTGTAATGATAAATAATTAGTAAAGTTTCAGTCAAGGATGGTGATAAACAATTAATAGGACAATTATTATCATTTGCAGTTTCCAAGGTCATAGTTATTGCAGTATAAACAAGATAGTTGACTGTGAATATCAAATTTGGTGAAAAACATGTCGATGATTTCATAATATATATGGCATTGCAGTTAACTTTATCATTTGATTACTAAAATGTGGTGAATTATTCACTTGTACATGTCTACTACTGAGTTATCGCGTCATACTTTTTGCGACACAAAAGACATTGCGTCGCACCAAGGCGCAAAAATAATGACCTCTCATTTGAATCTCGTGTTACTAAGCCGTGACATAACTGACTAAGTTATCTGTGTCGTAAGCTCCTAAAACAAGTTTTTCCAAATTAGGATTTGAGCCCTATCTGACTTCTCAAATCGCTTATCATCAACTACTACTATTAGAGATTTGATTATTCAAAATTTAAAATTGATCCAAAACTCTAATTTTACACAAAACCTCTACATTCCAAATTGGATCCATGTACAATAACTATTTAAACCAAAACCTTAAATGGAAGTTAGTACCATGAATAGTTTGTTTTTTTTCTTCCTTATTACACTGTCAAGAATTTTTTATGCTCTTGAAGCGTATACAACACATTCTCATCATAAAAATTAATAGGGTTGTAAATGAGCCGAGCTGCTCATGAGCGGCTCGGCGTTCGGCTCGATAAAAACTCGGCTCGGTCGGTTCGATTTGTAAACGAGCCGAGCTTGAGCACGATTTTCAAGCTCGACTTGTAAACGAGCCGAGCTTGAGCAAGTCAAAGCTCGGCTCGATAGCTCGCGAGCAAGCTCATTTATAGACTCGTGAATATGTTCATGAACATGCTCGATAAAAGCTCGTTAAATAGCTCGGTTATAGCTTTTAATATTTAGAAATAGTAATACATATTATATGTATAATACATAATATATTATTTGATGTGCTAAATTTGATATTATTTTGTTCGTGAACATTATAAACGAGCTCGTTCGTGAGCAAAAGAAACGAGTTGCTTGTGATCAAAACTCACGAGCATAGGAAATGAGCTTCTCATATTAAAATTAATGAGCTTTTAATGAACAAAGCTCGCGAGCACAACAAATAAGCTGGTCGCGAACAACGTAAATGAGCTAATCGTGAGCAAGCTCGTGAGCTCTTAAACGAGCTCGGCTCATGAGCAGCTCGTGAACAAACGAGCTGCTAAACGAGCCGAGCTTGAACAGAATTTTGAGCTCGATAAATTTCTACCGAGCCGAGCCCGAGCAGGCCAAAGCTCGGCTCGGCTCGGCTCGTTTACAGCCCTACTAATCAAGATGTGTCAATTCCTTAATGGAATGAGTGGGTTGTTTATGGTAGGGTGCAATTTCTGATAAGAATGGTAAGAATTGTATTCTACTATGATTATAGGCTTAAAAAGTTTATGATGCTTATACACATACATGATATAAGAATAAGAGCATATAAGTACATATACAAAGGTAATACATAAGATATTTATCAGATTACAATTCATATATATGAATATATGCATTCAAACTGTATTCTTGTGTGATTAGTCCACATCAAATATAAAACCCTAATAGTGCTATGATTAGCTTATTAAAAAGCACCAAATAAAAAATAAATGTGTTAAATAAGTATTAGATCAGTGGGGGAAAAAGAGCAAGAAAAAATTGAATAAGAAGAAGGAAAAGGCATGGAAAAGCTGATAAAAAGTGACAAAAAAATTGAAGACAGACATGACTACACACAAATATGACCTTACATAGTAAGTAGACCTATACACATGACATGTTTCCCCATTAATATCTTGTATTTTCATCTTTTTTTTCCATAGTATTTATCCATATTGATACATGTATAAATAGGGCACTCAATTAATAAACCACTTATAAGATCTCAGGGAACATCAAGAAACAAATAAACCAGAAAGTGATTAAATGGCAAAGCTTAACAAGAAAGAAAAGAATGGGGTTATTCAGTTGATGATTGTAGCTAAGAAGCTACAAAAGAAACTATTAATGGGGAAGAAATCGTCATCAGCATCATCGTCGTCATCAGCATCACCATCATCATCAAAGGGGTATGATTATGGTTATGATTATGATGAATGTGAAGAAGAAGTGAGTGTTCCTAAAGATGTTAAAGAAGGCCATTTTGCAGTTATAGCAGTAGAAAGTGAACAACCTAAGAGATTTGTTGTTCCTTTAAGTTATTTAAGTAATCCAACTTTTTTGAAACTTCTAGAATTAGCAGCAGAAGAGTATGGATTTGATCATCAAGGTGCACTCCCAATTCCTTGTAGACCTTATGAATTAGAGAGAATCTTGGCCGGTGAGCAATGGGCATAAATATTAGAGGAGAAATTCTATTATGGTCACGGTCCAATGGATCCGACCAATAAACATGTGTCACTTGTACATGTTTTTTTTACATCAATCATCTCCTAATGAGGTGGTATGTTTCTCAAATTTCTTGTACCCTAAACTTAATCTCTAAATCTTTCCCATTCATTTGAAAATATGGCAATCATAAAGAGTAGTCCTTACACATTCTCTAACATGAATTTTCCCATATTTTCTTGCCCTATTGTAGCCACTCTGGGTGCTATAATTTTTATGTAGTTTCATCAACACATTTGTAGATGACGAACAATTTCTCAACAAATGTTTGTAATTATGTTTCACGGGATTAATTAGTAACAAAATTTGCTAATTAACCTTTTAATATTATTAAAATTGAAAAAAAAAATTAAAAGATGAACGGTTGTAGGTTGGATTACGGATTCTACACCTGACATTTAACAAAAATTGGTTTTAGCTTAAAAACATATTTTTAAGCTATGGAAAACAATGTTAAACGGAGCCAAAGTTGAAAAATATGATAGTCAATTGACTAAAACATGAAATTAATACCCTAAATGAAATTTAGACTGGTTGTAACCAATTCAAGATTCTAAACAATCACAAAACCAGATTGTGCCAAACTGAGATAAATGATCCAAATTCTGTTCAGCATTTGAGTCTCCTACGACCTGCGAATGCACTTCCAAATATTTGTAGACTTCTTCCATGGTGTGGATTTGAGTTTGGAACCCAACTTCTGTCAAAAGGCTCTCACTACAAAATTAACAATCCTTGTAAGATGCTTTAATTAGCTTTTCAATTTCGAGGTTTCTTTTGTAATGATAAAGATATTGAATAGTTATAAATTTGATAGCGTGTGAACTAATCAGGATGATCCAACGTAATTACCTATAAGATAAAGATAAAGTTAGGCATGGGGCCATTGATCGACGATTCCAACTATGATGCCTAATAATGAAGTCAGATAAGTGAGAGTGACGGAATGGTAGCGTTAACGTACCTCATGAGGTAAGGCTTCATAGCCTTTGGCTAGGGTATGAATGATGTTGTTATTTTTTTCACCCTAGAATTTACACTATTATCTTTTTTATTACCCATTCGGGGAGGGCTTCTGTGCCGAGATTCTGGAGTAGGTTCCTTAAAATTATTTGCCTGGAAGTTGAGACAACCATGACAGTCAATTTCTTCATGAAGTTGGCATGTTGTGCAAGCTCTAAGGTCTTTTTCCCTGATTTGTTTCAGGAATTCTAGTTCAGTTTGCATCTTCATCATATGATCTTGCATGGTTCCTTAGTTCTACACCAGGGTGACATTCATTATGCCCATGTAAGTTTGGTCATGTATCAATGTACTCCTTTATCCGTTTGCACACCTCCGGTGTCATTTGAAGCACTCATATTGGTGACACGTTTCCGATGCATGTATCAGTAATTAACTTAGAGGAGAATACAGATGATAGTCTGTGAGAGAGTGACTAATTAGAGTTGATTGTATATCGAATCTTAGTGTTAATGTACATTTGAGATGTATTAATACGTGTATTTAGGAAGAAGGTTCTCCTACCTAACTAGGACTCGACTAGTTAGGAATCCCTAACTAACTAGGACTTATCTAATTATAGGAATCCTTGAAGAGCAGAAAAAGTCATGTGGTGAACTGTGATATGTTTGATCAAACTAGGTAATTAATACAAAACTGTATTAAAATTTCAGTGCCTTAATAAATTTTTATTTTATTTTTTTAATAAGTGTGTTAATAAATTAATAGTAGGAAAAACTGACAAATGAGAATTCTTATATAGATATATATATTCCCCTTCCCATTCACAATGGAGATTAATTTAACATGCAAGAAGCTAATGGAAAGTTTGAAGTGTAGGGTAAATTGCAGGTGCAAATTGAGAAGTTGACTTGGAAAAAGGGCACACATTTTGGACATCTGAAAGTGTTAGGTGTAAGAGGAGGCAACATGGACCAAAAAGTGACCAGAGAAATGCACTTTTTAGTTGTATTTGTATTATTGGTAAAGAACATAAACTCAGATGAGATGCACTTTTTGTTACAAAATGAAGAAGAAAATTCATAAGCTTTCTTATAAAATGGGAATGGGTTCCATAGATAGGATAATTCTTTCCTGACAAATATTGTCTTTGTATGAGCATTTATTATGTGATTTTTACGTTTCAGTGCTCTCTCCACCTTTTCTCTTCTTTCATTATTTCCAATAATTATTGCCTCGGATACCTGTTTTTCTAAAACTACATATTTCTTCCATCCTATGAGTATGTGCAAAATAACTAATTTCTATGTCCCTTAATATGCACAAAACTACCAACAACCATTATTTGACTAGTTTACTCTTATTTATTATAGCTTAAACTACTAATTATAGAATATTTTAGATGTTTTTCATTAAAACAATTCATTAATTGAGGACATATAATAAGTAAAACATCAACAACAATCAATGTCTTCTATTCCGTGTGCAAGCTCATGTGTGCATATATTTATGGGACGGAGGAATATTATTTATAATTATAACAACTATAATTAGGAATGAATAAAACATATTTACCTTAAATCGTGTTTGCTACCGTGAGAAGTGAGAACTACTCAAGGTGGTCTAATGATCACGTGTAATCTACATATTTTGTAAAAACAAAGCAAAGTTGGACTCGGGGTCGTTGCCAGTAACCCTCTAATCCCTATGTTAGCAAAGATGAAAATGACCAATGTGGATATACAAAGGATGATGTAAACTAAATATATTTTGTAGTTCGTACCTTAAAAGTATAATGGTTCTTTTGCTCAATCGACTTTACTTTGGCAAGATCGAGTTATTTTTCAGCTTTTCGAGTTTATTTTCCAGTTGTAGGAGTCTTTGGATCTTGAACTTTAGCTTTCAATATTGCTCCGACTCTCTTCTTTGCAAAGGAATTCCTTCTTTAACAATAAGATTGCATTCCTAATTGTAAATGACATCATTACCACGTGAGGCATTGTACTTGAATTAATATTACGGATTTGCGGTATATGTTCGAGTTAGCTGACTCCACGCCTAAGGTCGTTTTGGATGCTACAATTTGGTGCAATAAGGACATAGAAATTGATCCCAAAATTAGACTAAGCACATGTTAATCTTTTTTTATCCCAAGTATTGAATATTGGACTTGAATTAATATTGACTTTTTCTCTTCTCGCCAAACGTAATTTAAATGATAAACCAAAATAAATAAATAAACTTTGAAGAGTGAAAGTTGCTTAAACTATTGTTATTTATTAGAATAAGTCATTTGTCAACAATGATTTTAATAGTATTCTACGAAATGTCCTTTTTTTCAAAAAGAAAATATGAAACCTTATTTCTTATTTATAGAAAAGGTAAACTACATACCATAGTTTGAAAATAAGTGAAACCATAATTGTTTAATTTGAAATCTACCGAAAAAAATATCACTGAGCATGGAAAACTGGAAAATTTACTTCTTGAAAAACAAAATCGAGGACTGGGCTTTGAATTTGTTTTAGCCAGTTAAGATTTGAGCTTTATGTATTGAAAAGAAGAAAATGATTGGGCTTTAGCCTTTGAGTTGGCTTTTCTTAGAAGAGTTGACGTTTCTACAAGAAAATTAAGTATACCATATATGAAAGGAACATTCACCTAAATAATCCAAACCATAATAATAATGAAATAAGTGTTATAAAATATAAGCAAAATGCATCCTACTCGCAACAACTTGTACAAAACCACTAACTTATTTCTTATATTTTTAAAATATTCTATTCAACGATGCTTTAAGCAATTTTAATTCGTATAAATCTAATTACTTTGCACACTTTAACTTACGGAACATCCTATTAGTCCATCAACTCTACAAAAGTGTAAGTTTTATAGTTAATATTTTTAGAACTAAATCGGACATCAATAGATTTATAATTAGGTTGTAGATCACTTGGTTCGTTTAAATGACTCAAATTGATTGAATCGAATGACGTAATATATAATATATATGTATACATTATATATAATTAATTTAAAGTATTTTATATAAATAAATGGAAGATTATATGTTAAAACTGAAAATTAATACGGTGAAGGGAAAAGGGGAAGATTATATGTTAAATATTCTAGAGGGAGGTGAATTGTAACACCCGGACTCAATATCATACAAATATTGTCCGCTCTAGCCCAAATTCGTCACTATTGGGCCGCACGGCTTTAAAACGCGTCATGCATGTATTGGATACATATATCACTTATCAGCCTCAGCTCTCTCATCTACATTTTCGATGCGGGATTCAGTTCATTAATGTCCCCATCGCCATCCTTTAAGAGCGCTCCCGGCGCCACCCTCTCCGGACCGGGTCGTTACAGGCCCACCAGCTTCCGCCTGGTTTGTCCACGAACCACACATCGTATGAGAGAGTCGGCTTTGATACCACTTGTAACACTCAGGCCCAATACCATGCAGATATTGTTCGCTCTAGCCCAAATTCGTCACCATTAGGCAGCAAGGCTTTAAAACGCGTCATGCATGTCTTGGGTCCACATATCACTAATATAAGTCTCAGCTCTCTCCTCTCTATTTCCGATGTGAGATTCAGTTCATTCTTGTCTCCATCATCATCCTTTAAGGCCGCTCTTTGTACATGTCTTCCTACCCCGGCGCCACACTCTCCGGATCGGATCGTTACAGGTGAATACAGAAATATAGTCAAATAAAAACTTCTTTTGAAATGTCTAACTAAAAGTACTCAATAATTAAACACTCAGCAACGTGCTTTTCATACTCAGTATCAGTGAATTAGCAGAAGTGTCTTTACTGGAGATTCAGATAACTCAATTGTTACTGACTTGATTTCTCAACGGTCGGATCAAGTCATGCATAAACTAACTCAAGACTAGACTTGACACAAAACACACAATATTGAATAAACTATTTCAACAAAGATATAACAGTACAATAAATAAAGTAATTCAGCACTCAATACTCAGCATGCACACATAGAATGATTCTTATAGACATTTTTCGAGAGTTGCGAAAAATGATTAAGCATTCTAGAATTTATGTAGAATGAGATGGATGCAATTTAGGAAAGTATGTGGCTAGAATCAAGTCAAAGATTTATTGTAAGTGAAAAATTTTGTGCAAATGTTGACTCTACATATAGGAAAAAACAATCTTGTGCATTTGGCTAAGAGTGTCGGGAACCGAACGACTTCCACGTATTCCACCTAGGAGATTGTGCGGTTCCTGTTTGAGAAACTGTACGAATCCATTTATAGCGTCAGTGGGCAAAAAAATGGAACCGTACAAGTCCCTTATGGAGATCGTACGGCTCACATCTCTTCAGAAGTTATTGTTCTAATGCGTCAAAAGATCAGATAGGATAAGATTTTCACAAGAACCACACGGTTTAATACAAAAACCATACAGTTCATTACGAGCCTTTTGTTTTTCTATAAATAGAGGCTCAAGATTCCAAATTAAGCCAAAACTATTTCTTCCCCCCCCCCCCATAAGGTTCCTAGCTCTAAATTCTCAGCTTTCAAAGTCCTAAAGTGTCCCGAAGTAAGCCCTGAAGGAAAATCGAGCTTTGAGTTCCCGAAACACCAAACCCAAATACATCTTATCCCCAAAAAAGTCCCCACGACACTAGTACTGACCCGAACATCCCGACCCTTGAAATGTCCCCGAAATTTCGGTCATCATCCGAGTCATTCTTCCGCACTTTAATCCACCCCGTGGATAAGTGCATATAATCCCCCAAAAAGGATATAAGTCACCTAGTCTAGGTTCCTCCGGAATCTCCCTACGTGAAAGTCTCGCCCGTCAAGTGGAGGTCCTAACGCTTCATTATGCCATGAAGTTCTGTCCGCCTGGTTTCGTACTCGACGAGTACTTGCTTGCGAGGATTCCACTGACACACTACTAGGGTAAGCTTATGAGGGTTTTTACCGTGCTCACCCTACGATTTATTGTAGAAGTATTTCATTATTTATAGTTTTTTTTGTGAATATAAGATAATAATGAGATAGGTTGCATTAGATCATTCAGAGTGTAGAATGTCAGAACTAATAAGTTGTATCAATAAACGTACATGGAATCTCTAGTTTTCAAAGACAGTTGTTTAATAAGTCGATTTGCACATTTTTCATGTCGGCCGGGTGGCGCCTCTAGTCACAGAGACTAAGCGGCTCTAAGCGCTCGTTTTCGCTCACACTTGCATTCACAAATCCTTGCAAATATCACAACATATGTTTTACAACATCTAAATGTGACTTTTTGGGTTAGATTGATATGTAGCACAATAACATACTGCAAATTGAATGTCAAGTCTAGTGGCACTAAGATAATTAGTAAAGAATCAATCATACCTCGATATAATTTGTTGTCTATTGATTTACTCCTTTTATCTTCGGAGAGAACAATTTGTTTACCCATTGGAGTGTCAATCAGAAATTGATTTCTATTTTAAATTCATTCTACATTTGTTTTCCTCTTGATAAATAGACTAGTGTCAGCTTTCCTTATGACAAAATTCTTAGTCAGTAAGAATTTAGTTAACCTTTCATACCAAGCACAAAGTTCTTGCTTAAGACCGTGTAATTGTTTATCGTTTTTAACTATAGGATTGTATTTGCAAAAGTCGGAAATTACAAACTTATTTTTATACTTTACCATGGTAAATATTTTAGTTTATTTGCTAAAGATCGAAATTGTGTCCTTTAATCTGTGCTTAGCACTACTTAAAAACTACCCCATGGAGTACTAAATTTCATGTTGTTTGAATTCATTTCTAAAAAGCAGTAAATTTGTGACAAATATTTTAATATTTAATCTGAGCTGTATAGTAAACAATCACGATTCGTACCTATAGAGCAGTAAATTTGTGAATCTTTTAATTAACTAAGAAAAATAATCATTAAATAAGAAATCTATGCATTTAATCTGGATTTACCATTAAATGAATCGCTTTTGTATTCGATTTATCAATATACTACTATGGAATTTAGTCAATTTACAAATCAAACTTAAAGTAAAATTCCAATATAGATTGGGGAAAAAAAAGATTAGGAAGAAAAAAAAAATAGAGAAGTAGAAGTTTATTTCCTTGGCCGTTAGCTAGCAACCAAAAATCTCGGCACAACTTTAAAATTGAAAGCGCATTCATGTAGGCATAATAAAGGAAAACAAACCACCCTCTACTTGGCTTAACCAATCAAATGCCCCCAATTCCTTAATTCATCATCACCATCATCATAATAATAAAATCAACGCTTAATATATATATTTAGCTCCTGAATTTCTACAAATTCTTCAACTGCCTCCTAAAACTTTTAAATATTACAAATAATTATAAACTTATTCTTATTCAACTATTACAAATAACCCTTATATTTGTCCAAAAATTACAATTAACCTCTTATTTTTGTCTAATTGCTTTCACTAAACTCCTAATTTTAAAATCGCTCGTATTAAAATGTGAAAGCGATAAAAGTATCTTTTACAAAAATTTGGAGTCCTCATATTATAAGTTTGCACCTATAGTATTGTCGCCTCTACCTGTATTCTTATTCAACCATTGCAAATAATTTCTTATATTTGTCTAAAAGTTACAATTAACCATTTATTATTGTCTAATTACTTTTAGTAATCTCCTAATTCTAAAATCGCTCGTGTCAAAATGTGAAAGCAATAGATAATATATTTTACAAAATTTTCAATTTCTCGTATTGTAAGTTTGCAACTGCAGTATACACACTTTGAAATTAGGGGCAATTTATTAATGGCAACCTTTAGAAGTTGATGGACTATGAGTGTATTAAGCCTAAAATCAACATCATCACCATTCACGTTATCATCACATCATCATCATCATCATCATCATCATCATCATCATCCTCATTCAACCGCCTTTAATTCTCTGTTTCTCTCACTCTCTGCTACTATAAATAAATACCTCTGATCTCCTCATTAACTTCCTATTGCATTTTGAAATACCAACTTCCTCCATGGGAAAGGCAAGCCATAACATTAACTTTACTCTTTCCATTTTTATCTTCAACCCATCTTCTCTTCTCCCATTCTGACTCTGTTTTTTATGTTTTTTCTGTAGAAGAAGAACAAAAACTCCCAGCCACAACCCCAGCACCGGGACGACTGCAATGGCGGCGGAGAAGAGGAGGCAGAGCAGAATGATTCCGGCCAAGGTGGTGGAGATATCAACGAAGGAAAGAACAACAACAACAACAACAACAACAACAATGGTGGTATTATTCTCAAAATAGAAATGCATTGTGATGGATGTGCCTCCAGAATCTTAAAAGTTGCTCGATCTTTCCAAGGTTTATTCAGATTTCGTATATTCATGCTTGGTTTAATAATGGGTTTTGCTTAGTTTTGAATAATCTTGTTTTAATTTTTGGTTTTAGGTGTTGAGAATGTTAAGGTTGATTCAGAATCCAACAAGTTAACGGTAACGGGGAAAGTAAACCCTACTCAGATTCGAGATTTTCTTCAGCAGAAAACCAAGAAGAAGGTCGACCTCATCTCTCCGCAGCCCAAAAAGGAAGACTCCAACAAGAAGTCCGATGAGAAAAAACCAGAGAAACCCAAAGAGGCGGGGGTCACGACGGCGGTGATCAAGTTGTCATTCCATTGTTTGGGATGTATTGAGAAGATTAACAAGATAGTTTCTAAGACTAAAGGTAATTTTATTTTACTACATCAATGTCATGTTATATTATTTCCCCTGTTTTGTTTTCCGTCGCCGTTTACTTGACGGAGTTGAAAAAATACAGGGCTGCATGAGATGTCAATGGACAAGCAGAAGGAAACGGTGACGGTCAAGGGCACAATGGACGTTAAGGCGTTGACTGCAGCTTTGAAGGATAGACTCAAGAGAGAAGTTGAGATTGTTCCACCAAAGAAAGAGGGCGGTGGCGGAGACGGCGACAAAGGGGGTTCTGGAGACGGTGGTAAGAAGAAGAATGGCGGCGGTGGAGGTCAAGATAATGCCGGCGGCGGCGGTGGTGGTGGAGGTAAAATGGAAGGAAATAGGATGGAGTATGTAATGCAACCGGGTTTCGGATATGGGTTTGGGCCAGGGCCCGGATACGGGCACATGGGTCAACCAATGCCTCCATATGGACACATGCGTCAGCCAATGCCAATGCCAATGCCAGTCTATGGAAACGGGTATCCGGGTATGGCTCCACCTCCACCGGGGTATGGTTCGGGCTACGGGTATGGATATGGATATGGATATGGTCAAGTTGAGGGTTACCCACTTGAACTGAAGTTCAATGATGAGAACTCGGATTCGTGCGCAGTGATGTGAGAGGGGTTGGAATAAAATTAATTAATTAGCTTAACTTCAGAAAGTGTAAATGATAAAATAGGGATTAGGGAGGGATGGAGGTAGGATGGAGGAAATTTTGGGTTCATTTTGACTTTTTATATATGGGGTTTGTTACTTGATGTGTTTTGATGATCCCTTATTATAATATAAATGTTTTGCTTACAGACTGAATTTTTTTAATTAAGTGATTTTGGGTCTCTCTCTATTTATTTTGGGTGGGACAAAAGGTAGCTATGAATTTTGGTAGTTTGTGTTAATTATGAAGGAGATAAATGTCATAGTTGTTTGGGGTGTTCGTTCCTCATTAGCATTAATCCAGTAGTATTATAATATATTAAAAGAATGATAATGATGTGGGCACGTTTTGATGAATCCTTCAATGTTTCAAGTAGGAGTTGAAGAAATGATGTGGGAGAATCGTGTCATGTGACATCTGCTTGCTTCACTCATCTTGCTCAAAAATGGATACAAATTAGAATTGCACTGAATTGGTATTTTATCTAAATCAAGTCATTATCTATGTTTGTATCAAGTTCATTCATCTATAAATCAATTTATCTTGAATAGATCAATCCAATCATATTAATGGCATCAAATCATGTACTATTGTGTTATTAGGAATTTCATTTTTTGAATATCAAGATTTTATGAAGCATCTTAATTTATAGTATAATCAAGTCTTGTTTGTTTTTACTTAAATTCAGTCCAATTCAGTTAATACAGTTCAATTCAGTGAAAAACTAAATGCCTTACTCGTTGTTCAGGTCTTTTATTAGATGTAATCCTTCTAGGATCTGGTTGGACCGGAACAGGACGGATTGACGAGGGTTTGACAATAATTTAAACTATTATCAGTCGAAAATTCCAAATAGATCTTTGCATGAGCATCAAAATATTAGAATGAAGACGGTTAGAAACACTCCGTACACATTGAGCTAGCTAGTAGTAAGGCTGGTTAGAGGAAAGGTTAACTAATGAATGAAAGATGTTTATTAAAATGAAATTATTCTCCATGTAAATTGAAGACATGGGAAAGAAGTTATGCAACAAGATGTATATGCACAAGCATCCAAAATTCACTTGCATTTTGTTTTTTTAAGAGCAGAGGGAGTTATTGTGTGTCCTACAAAGGATGGAGGAGACAATTGGGACCCTCTTATACATTTGTTATTAAACTTTATTTTGGTACATAACATTTGTTATTAATTGAGGAGAGGAAAAGGAACAAAATGGGCAAATGGGTAGTGAGTAAGGATAGACAAATACCAAATTATATTGACATGAACCTGCGAAACGCCTCTTCTCTACACTGTAGGTTAGGTGTCCTTGATGAGCCCTGCCAGAGGATGATTCTCTCAAATTACAGTGTAGTATTGTATTGTACTACATGACAGATGTATAGAGGAAGAGAGAGAGAGAGTGAGTGCTCTGCTCTCCCTTTTTGGAGGGATACTTGTCCTTTTGTTTTGAGCTTTAGACTCTGCCTCACCTAAACAAGAGCCATGCCAACTATTCCCATTTTATTATTATATATGAAATTTCCTAGGTTGGATTCTATCTTTTTGTACACAACCACTCTTTGGTTATTATGTGAGGTAGCCGCTCGTTTAAACGAAATCCGTTTTCTCGTCTACGTGTTTAAATTTGAAAATCCGATTTGGATGACTTAAACTTGACTAAACACTTCAAATTCGACTTGTTCTCGAAAATTCTCTGACTAGTCATCGACTAATCCTCAAAGGTCCTTAGCTAGACACCGTAGTAGCACCTAACACTTTTTATTATATTGTTGCTCATACATGGACAAGAAAACTGATACCGAACAATGTTAGTTTTTTTTTTTAAAAAAAAGAACATGAGAAAACATGTAAATATTAAAATGTAGTGACATTTTTATTAATATTATAAAACTACAATAATGAAAAATTTGTGTTTGGTACTTATAATGAGACTAATTAGAGTAGAAAGGAACGGTGAATATGAATTATTATATATTGAGAAGTTTATCCAAAGAGGAAGTTTAATTTGCGACAATAACAGTTAGAATTGGAATTGGATTGAGTTTGCAGACTGAATCAATATTATACATTAGTAAAGAGTTTACGGAAACACTTTCGAAATTGTGTCACACCGATTACAAAAGAATTTCTGATTTCGAAACGGATATGAAAAATATAAGTCTATTAGTAGATTGATTATTATAAGAAAGATTTAGGTTGAAGTGGCCAACAATTCTCAATTTATATTTTACTACATTTTCAAAAAAAAATCAACTTTCATCCTGGCACCAAGTATAAATTACAAGAAATATAATCGTTGAATTATTACAAAAATGCCCCTGCAAGAACACATGTACATGAATGGGGCAACTAGAGCAAAGAGGGATAGATAGGTGTCACGATTTTAAACTGTCTGCTGTCTCTGCCTCTGCTGCTGTTGCAGTCTCCATAAAGTATTTCTGGTGCACTTTTACATTGCTATAGGAACATTATTAAACTTCACTACAACAAAATAAATAATTAAATATAATGTTGTCCAAGAAAAATAAAAATAAATATAATAAACCATATCTCCAAGTAGTGAAACCATTCACAAGGATCTCTCTTTTAGTTAATTTGATATAACCTTGGTTTTAATATGTCATGTATCTCGAAATAGAGGAGAAATATATAACTGAAAAGGATAGTTTGTTTACACTTGTTTTCAATTCTTGAAACTTCTCTTTTCAATTCATAGCTAAATCTGTTGGATTTTTTTTTTCATTTTGTAAAAAGATTGTCATTCTTCATGATGATCGATTAGTGATAAAAGGTTAAATAATCAATCGATTGTAGTCCAAATTGATACATTCACTAGTATGTGAGTATGAAATTTTAAGTTTTAAATTCAATTCTTTTTACAATTTATCCAAAAAAAGATAAAAATAGAAGATTTATTAAATACTTGGTAAAAAAGTAGATTGTCCATCTAAACTTTGGTTCTTACATTTGCTTTTAGAGTGTTATTTTAATTATTAGAATTAGAGTGTTTGGTTCAATTTTGCAGGATTGTGATATTTACAGCTCTTAAAGCAGTTGATAAAGTTAAAACAGTAGATGTTTCAATGAAGGCAACCCGGACCTACAGAGGTTATTGGCGTTGTCATGGTGTCCGATGGTTGGGATGTGTTCATGGTCAAAACTTTAAATCTTCAATAAAATTGTGTTCTCGAGATTAAAGTTCCACGCTCACCACACCGATAATGGTTTAGCTCCAAAATCTCCTTCGTTCATCGTCTTTGAACCTGCAAAAGTCACCGACATTTGGATTTTCCCAGTGACACTTCAAACGCCCAAGTTAGTATATTTATGAGAAGAGAGACAAGTAATTATGAATGTACCTCAATTGTTGATTTATCGTTTCGTATATATTGGTGTAGAGGAATTTTGTCCTCTAACGAGACTTTTATTCCTCTGCACCATCTAGCGTGATCTAAAGAAATAGAATATGATGAGAATCTAATTTCTATAATTATGAAATCTCCAACTATTTGATACTCCTTTCATTCTCAAATGTATGTCTTTAGGTACTAATATGTGTTAATATGTTGATTTTGACCGAAACCTGCATTGACTAACGAAATTTTTATTTTAATATTATGGCAGGGGCTAAAGTATTTACTAAGATAAAACTCATAGACTAGATAGTGAGTTTTTAAAAATACGAAAACCAAATAATAAATTTATGTAAAACAGAAAAGTTATTAAATTATTTGTCCTTTATTTGTCAATCGAATCCTTTTAGTCTGTTTTTTTATTTCTATTACATGATCCTTTTAATTAGTCCTATGCTAGGACGTGCAATAAGTTATGGTGTGGGTATGTACATGTACATGTGCATACACATATTATATTGGTTAATTTTTTCTAAGTCTTTTATTTCACTTGTCCATAAAAAAGGGATTGTTATTTAATTTTTGTAACGATTCATATAATCATTTGAATGTTTTGATAAAGTTTAAGAGATAGTTAAATATTTATCTATATAAAAAAAAGAGATAGTTAAATATTTTAGAATTGCACTCGTTTAGCCCTTATGAACCAAATATAGTGAGTCCACAAAACCTTTTAAAATTTCAGACGTTGAATAATTAATTAACACATATAATTATTAGTTTGTTTGTTTGTGTGAGAGAGGAAGAAGAAATATGCAAGAAACTTCCATAAAGAATATGAAATGATGAGGAGAAAGAACAATGACGAGCAAAAGGAAAAGAAAAGGCAAAACTCCTTTTTGAATAAACTTACGATGCTTTTGTGGTTTTGAATAATTGCAAAATCTAAATTTATATAAAATACTAAATTTCTTTTGTTTTATGTAGACATAAAAAGAATTTTGAAGACTTAAATATTTGACAAAGTTTTATTCAAAACTTCTTTTTTGTCATTAGTGGTATAATGTAAACTGAGAACTAGAAATAAATCTGTTTTTTTAATTAAAAGCGGAGACAAAACGACTCTTTAAGAATGGACATTTTAACAATTTAAATTGGAAATAATGTGTAGAAATTTTAATTTATAAAAAAAATGAAAAATAAAAACTACGAACTTAACACACCAAAATAATAATAATAAAATCAGGGTCTAAGGATGATTTTTTTTTTCTCATAAAAATGGATGGTTGAAAACTGAAAGAGAAAATGAAACAAGAATATTCTTGTCTACCTACTAACAATAACCTAATTAATAATGAAAGTTATCAATTTCAATTGAATGAAAATGAGAATGAATTAATTATGTGTAAGGAAGTTGGTATGAGAATATTACGCGTATATTTTTCAAGAATAGAAAGAATTTGTGATTAGATTCTAAATACATTTGATTAAATAACACTTTTGAATCCTTTTTCCCCATTAGATGTGATGATTACATGAGCTCAATCCCATGTGAACATAGAATAATGTAAAAGAGTGGACTACAAACAAGAGAAAAGGAAGGTAAATTTTGATGGGAACTAGACCCCTTTCTAAAATACACACTTTATTAAAATGTAGAGCACATTCTAAAGTTACAAAATTCATCTTTTTCTTTTTGTTAAGAAATCAATTTTACTTTGAGCTACATTTACTTGCTTGAACAATGTGTTATAAAAAGTTTGTGCAATGTAAAACTTGTGTAGGAAAATAAGTTATAAAAAGTAATATTTTCATAAGTTTGACTCAAAAAATATATTTCAATTATTTAATTTAAAATATATAACATATGAAAATAAAATGCATTTTGATAATCGCTAATGAATGATTATAACTGAAATTGGACGACTGGAATCCGACCATCTATCACCGATAGTGACCAATGTTAGGTGACAACGATAGTGATAGTGTGTAGCGGTGATTAATTAAATATTTACCTTTGAAATTCTTTAATAAAATTACTGTAAAATTTTTCTTTAATTTACTTTTGAAATATGAATAAATGTGAAATAATGAGAATATTTTTCTGTAAATTTCTTTTTGAGAAACAAACGGGCCTTAATTCTCTCCACTAAAATCTACTGAAGTCTTTTTTTCTTTTTTAAGTACTCAAACTATCTTTGATTCAGTATATTATATTCCAAAAATAAATTTTGGTGAAATTTTTTATGCAGTGTATATAAAACCTTGTAGAAATATTGTTGTGTAGTATATCTCTAGGCAGAAACGTGATGTATGAATCCCGAGTAAAATGGGTACGTGCAAGATAAAAGATCTTAATTTTGAGACTATACGGCTATAGGACAAATTTTGTCAAAAAAAGAAAGGAAATTGCCTATAGGACAAACATATAGTAAATTATTTGTTAAATTAATGTTAACACTAAAATAATGCAAAATGGGCTTCAAACATGTTATAAAACAATGGGCTTCAAACATGTTCTATAGAAAATTAGAAAAATTGCTTTAAACATTTATAAAATGCCACCCAATACCCTCTTGCCAGATGCTCAATTCTTTTTATAAAATAATAAGTAGGATTATAAAGATTGAAATTCAGATAAAAAAGTTAAACAAGATTTTTGAGCAAGAGTAAATAAGTATGAAATAAATTAAATTAACTATCGAATTGCAGTTGATCGATAAAAACTCTTCCTTTCTCAACTAAAGATTCTCGCGTTTGACAATAAAAAGAATTTCTATTGCTAACACTCCCTTTAACAGACGGAGGTGCAAACAATCTACAATCGGAATGGATTGCAATTCCATATTCTTATGGACCAAAACAAATTCTAGTGAATTGTTAAAATCGATCTTAAGAGATTTTGAGATGTCACATCATCTCATTTTAGGTACACAACGATAATTTTGTAATAATAGATTATGAAATTATATATATTTCAGTTAATAGATCGATTCCGGTTAACTTCCGATCAAACCTCGATTCATTGAACCGAAACTTTTACATGTTTAATAACCCGTCCTGTTCTGAAAATCATGTTAAACAACCATGCTTGGAAGGAGAGAATGATTTGGAAGTGAGAGATTTTGAAGGTTATTTAGAGATTAAAAAGTTTAAAAAAACCTCTATTTTTAGTCACTCCGATTTGGTGGAATTTGAAAGTTAAATATTATACTCACATAGTTAAGTATAAGTTCAAAACACATACCCTACTATAGAGCTTCTCGCTAACAGAAATTTACACTAAATTTACGAGTTAAATAAGTATCACATATGTGCGAAAGTGTGACTTAAGCTATTAGCTATTTTGGATCCTTGTGAGCTTGTTAGACAGCTAAGTTGTATTGTTTATGTCCTCTATTTTCTATTTAAATGTTGCTTATTGTATTAAATAGCTTATCTCGTGTTTTCTTCTTCTTCTATCTTCCTTAATTCTCTGATTTATCTCTTCCTCCTCTTTTCTTCTCTTCCTAAGATCTATTCTTCCCTAATCTCTACTATCAGAATCTTAATCCTGTCAATAAGTTAAAACAATATTTAACTCATTGTTTAGATCTAACATAAAATAAAACAACATCAGAACTAAAGAAACCACATCACTCCTGAAATACACAAACCTCATTTTCATTGTCATTCTCACACATGTTTTATATTTATTGGAGAATATCACAAAGAAAACAATAAATACATTATTCATACTACTTTACCATTAAAAAAAAATTAATAGCAAACGAAGTAAATGAAATTTTAACAAATTCACCAAGATTTATATGACTTATTGACCTCCGAAACTTTACGTTAAATCGGAATGAGCTAATGAAATATCTTTGAAGTTTGAAGTGGTGATTTATCTTTTGAACTCTCTATAAAGAAAACTTCCTTAGCTTTTTAGTGAGTCATGAGACATGATAGGGTGCTTTCTGAGTCCACAATGTCCATTGTCTAATTCAAGTCGCAATCACAGCAAATATAATCAATCTAAAAATCATTACTCTTACAAAGTTGTAATAGATCCCTTCTCATTTACCATGCAAAAAATGGAGAACTATTAATCTAAATTCCCAATTCCTTACTCAGTAAACACTTAAATTGATTTGAAGGGGTGGCTATAATGTATCATGGAAAAAATATCCTAATAATAGATGTTGTATAATCATTATCATCTAAGATAACTTTAACACCATCGTTTTTAAGGCCATTAACATATCTTAGTACGGCTTTGGAAGCCTTTTTTCTCGATATCTTTGTTCACATCGACACGAATTCCCCTTCCATGTCCGTGTTCGAGACCCTCCACCTTTAGTCGCATAGCCAACACCTCCCCTACAACTGCTGCTGCCTTGGCATTGCAAGTCCGGCCGCATTCAAGTGTGTTCTTTATCGAATGTTCAACTGTTGATGCAGTTACCACTACTCTCCCATTGTTTTTGTCCACAACATTTACAGTTAAGTATTTCAATGATATAAACATCCTCAACACATACCTATTCAATACTGTCATTCTCACAACTCTCCTTCTGACATCTTGTTTCCAACCAAAAAGATTCATCAGTTCAGCCGTTCTGATAGTCACAAGCATCAAAACACGCAATTCATAGCATCAAAGGCGAATGAATTATCATCTCGTATTGAATAATGCCTCTAAACAAGCAGTTACTATTCCTTCTAAGTTCTAACAATTCATATTGGATTGGACGATACTCGAGCCATAAATTACTTGCCCTGTTTCAAACAGAGTCAATTCACATGCTAGTGTTTGATGATAAGGGTCAAATTTAGCCTTATTGTTTTAATCGAGTGCAGATTTAACACAAATGTTCCGAATCAATATCAATTTTATCCTCACGTTATACCGAAATGAATACTTAGCGTTAATAACACAGTTACGAAAAACTTGCTAAAATGCTAACAAGTCTAGCAAGTATAGGTTAACACACTAGAAGTTGTTAAAGTGTGGACAATGTTAACTATGTTACTAATGTAGTTTCAAATAACCAGCAAAGAAAATTTAAAACAATTGCATCAGGGCAAAATCTGTACTTCCCTTAACCCGGAGACCCGATACACAATGTTCAAGTCGTGACCAATCTAGATTGAAGATTTTTCTGTAGCTTCATGCCTCCTGATCAGGGTTACTCTGTAGAAAATACACAAGGATTGAACGCGTGATGACTTGTTTACGGTAGAATAGCCTATTCGGTACTATTGTTCGTTGCTCGTAACGATAGTCATTTGCTGTTTTGCAAAACAAATTTCTGAGCTGTAGTGTAGTGCAGAAGACCATTATATTTTCATTGCTTCAAAACACATACAAATCTTGATATACACCAACATAAAAAACAAAGAACAAATTGCATAGTGTTTCAATTAAAATTAGTACACCTAAAGAAGGCCAAGCAATAGTATCTCAATAATAATACTAAAGATAAAATTTCACTTATATCAAATTAATAACAATAGATTTCAATACGAGAATCTAAAAACTGATCAATTGAAATGAAGATAGTCAAGTCATCTTCAAAAAAGAAAAACGAGTTACTAGCCAGGAGTGGCCTGGGGGGCGCACCCCCAACCGTCAAAACCACTCCTACTCGGGGTAGTTTTGTCCACCCATGTGCTGTAACTACATTTATAGTGATTATTTTCGCCCCGGGTTTGAAAATTTCTTAATAAAAATTGATTTCCGATGATTAATTTATCGGAAATCTACAAGATATTGTCAAAAATATGTCAAATTGTGTAGGAAATTTGAAGAATTTTGTTGAAAATCATTAATTTTGTTAAAGTATGTTATATTCTTTAGGAAATCTAATTTTTTTTTTTTGGAAATGTGCCATTTTCGTTATAGAATTTGTTTTTTCCTCTCTTTTTGACTGAAGTGAAAATTTTCACACTACAAAAAAATAAAAATTCTTGCAGATTGTTATAGATGTAAAATTAGCCTCCTAATTATCCCGAATTCGCCACTATAAAAAAATTCTAGAAAATGAAAAAACCCATTAACCTATTGTCATAGAATATTGAATTATATATAGTGTCAAGTTCATTATGACATCATTCATTTATACAAACTCATTGTATTTTCTCAATAACGCGAGACTCTTCAATTCTCCCAACAGCGAAGCTTCAAACCTCAAACCGTTAGAGTTGAGTAAGGAGGAGGCATATGTTGTGTACAACCTGAAACACAAAATATCTAACACCTGTGCTTCAACAAGGAAGCCGCCTAACATAAGAAAGAGATTGCCAAATAGTATTTTTACACTATAAAATAATAAAACACAACCGTACACGTGTCATGATCTGAACCCATATACCCTATAAATACCCAAATCCCACACCCTTCATTCCCCATAACCCTAATTGTTGGGTTCTCCATCCTCTGTTTCACCTCCTACACTTCCATATCAAGCCCTAGCTGAGCTCATCTCATCAGATCCACACTTTCAGGTACCCTATTTTCAATTCCAATTTTCAATTTAGGGTTTATATTATTGATTCTTATCTTTCTTAACTGATTGATTTTCTTATTGTTAGCTCTCGAGGATGGTTTCCGACGCTAGCAAAAAGAAGGCTGCCCAGAAGAAGGCGGCCGCTGCTGCTAAAAGAGGCGGTAAGGCTGCTTCTGCGTCGTCGAAACCTGAGAATGGAAGTGTCGATAAGTTATCGAATGAGGTTGATGCTCTTCAGATATCCGATCGTACTTGTACTGGTGTGCTTTGTTCGCATCCTATGTCCAGGGATATTCGTGTAAGTTGATTTTTTTTCGTTGATCTGTGGATCGTTGGATTAGTTAATTGTTGGGTTTTTGTTGATTGGTGTTTGGAGATTTTAGCCAAGTTTAGATTTTTATGTAATTTTGGTGTGTACACGAGAAATTATTGACTATTCGGATGAAACAATTGTATGTTGATGTTAGGAGATTTTAGCCAAGTTTGGATTTTTATGCAATTTTGGCGTGTAGACCGCCCCTCGTACTGCTTCATGGATCTAATGCTCATCTTTTGGGCATGTGATTTCATTGTATTAACGGACTGATTACAAGGCCTATAGATCAGTGTGTTCTTATATTTATTAGGAACGTATAGAGAATTATATATTGAAAGAAGTCGCATATCATGTAAGGTTAATTTTGGCATAATGAGTCTCACTACTAGCTTATTGATGTTTGGAGATTTTAGTCAAGTTTAGATTTTTATGCAATTTTGGCGTATGCACCTTCTCATACTGCTTCATTGGACCTTATGCTCATCATGTGAATTCATCGTATAGACTGACTGATTACAATGCCTATAGATCGTATGTTTTATATGTTAGGAACGTATGGAGAATTATGTATTGAAAGAAGTCACATATCATGTGAGGTTAATTTTGGCATAATGAGTCTCACTGCTAGCTTATTGTTGTTGCTATCTTGATGTACGTGTATAGACGGGTGCCTTGGCGAGCAGATGGGTCTGTCACCAGGGTATTCTGATGACAACTCTTGATGCCACGATTAATTACTAGAATTTTTGAATATAAGCTTGTGGTGGGCACTCCTTGACGGAGGTAATATTGATTGGTTATGTTATATGTGTGTGGTGTCGTATATTTGCAGAGTAAATAATCTTGATGGTTGACTAATTTATTTCACTTTCTTTCAGATTGAGTCTTTATCAGTTACCTTCCATGGACATGACCTAATTGTTGATTCCATCCTCGAGCTTAATTATGGCAGGTTTGAATTTTGGAACCCTCTGGCTGAAGTATATTTTAGTTCTTATGGAACTGCAGCATGTTGAGTACTAATTTGTCTGTTAATTCTTATGTGCCATAGACGATACGGATTACTTGGGTTAAATGGCTGTGGAAAATCAACACTCTTAACTTCAATAGGGTGCCGTGAACTACCAATTCCTGATCACATGGATATTTATCACCTTTCAAGAGAAATTGAAGCTTCTGATATGACTGCACTTGAATCTGTTATTAGCTGTGATGAGGAGAGGTTGAAATTGGAGAAGGAAGTTGAGATGTTAGCAGCACAGGTTTGTAAAATTTGGTTAGTGTTTCAAGTCTTGGTTCTTGATATATATATTTTCATGAAAACTTAAAGTATTCTTGTTATGTTGGTTCTAGGATGATGGAGGTGGTGAGTCTCTTGATAGAATATATGAACGATTGGAGGCTTTGGATGCAGCAACTGCAGAAAAGCGTGCTGCTGAGATCTTGTTTGGTCTCGGTTTTAACAAGAAGATGCAGGCAATGAAAACCCGAGATTTTTCTGGTGGTTGGAGGATGAGGATTGCATTAGCCCGGGCTCTGTTCATGAATCCAACAATCCTCTTACTTGATGAACCAACAAATCATCTAGGTAACACTTTTTGTTGTGCTGATGATGCTCATGATGTTGAACATATTGCCACTATTGTATTCTGTTACATAATTTAGCTAGATTTTTATCTCCCTTTTCCAGTTTCAATGAGCATGCGCACTCTCCTCGTATTTCCTTTGTTCTTTAAATTTTTAAATGAATCAGAGTACTTCAGTTTGCATTATGCTGGCTTTTAAGTTATGGATTAAATTGAGATATGCTTTGGGCACTTAAAACAGTAATGCTATTATGGTTGAGTTTGGAATATTTAATTACAATTCCATACTTAATTTGTATTACTTGTGTTTCCGCATTTTTTCCATTTCTCAGCATGTGCATGATCTTTTTGATTATTTTTTTATATGCTAACGGATCATCTTTTTTGCTTGATCTGACGTATGATATGTCACTTCCAAGTTGTAGCGAGTATTGTTGGCATTAACCTGTGAAGATGTTATTTCTAGCCATATGAAGTTCAGGGGCCAGCTCTTTTTTTTCTCTCTTTCATTTTATCTCTCTTGCCTAAGGTCCCAAATGTTAGGAGTTGTTAAGTGCGGAATTTTTAAAATGTCATTCTTGGTTGAAGCATGTTTCATGATATTGTCATTTCCTGGTATTTATTTAAGAAGTCCTATACTATTCTGGGTGGCAATTATGCTTTGGTCAATCAATTATTTGTCCTACGTCTCTCTGTTTCCATGGGATAGTATTGGTAGATAGTGTACTTACCCTGGTGGAATAAGAATAATTTGGAAGGTTTTCAAGGTTTCATAGAGATCTTACATGAATCTTCTTTATTTGCAACAGATTTGGAAGCCTGTGTCTGGTTGGAGGAAACTCTGAAGAAATTTGATCGCATCCTAGTTGTGGTATCACATTCCCAAGATTTCTTGAATGGTGTCTGCACAAATATTATACACATGCAAAGCAAGACATTGAAGATCTACACTGGGAATTATGATCAATATTGTCAGACACGTAATGACCTGGAGGAGAATCAAATGAAGCAGTACAAGTGGGAGCAAGAGCAGATTTCTTCAATGAAGGAGTACATTGCTCGATTTGGGCACGGTTCAGCAAAATTAGCTCGACAAGCACAAAGCAAGGAGAAAACTCTTGCAAAAATGGAGCGCGGTGGGCTTACAGAGAAAGTAGCGAGAGACAAGGTTTTGACCTTTCGCTTTGTGGATGTGGGGAAGCTCCCACCACCTGTCCTTCAGTTCGTGGAAGTTTCCTTTGGTTATACACCTGACAATCTGATATACAAAAATCTCGACTTTGGAGTGGATTTGGATTCCAGGATTGCTTTGGTTGGGCCCAATGGTGCCGGTAAGAGTACACTGCTGAAGCTTATGACTGGGGAGTTGGGACCTTCTGAAGGCATGGTTCGACGTCACAATCACTTGAGGATTGCTCAGTATCATCAGCACTTGGCTGAGAAGCTAGACATGGAAATGTCTGCTTTACTATATATGATAAGAGAGTATCCAGGGAATGAGGAAGAAAAAATGAGAGCAGCAATCGGAAGGTTCGGATTGACTGGAAAAGCTCAAGTGATGCCCATGAAGAATTTGTCTGATGGGCAGAGAAGCAGGGTGATTTTTGCTTGGCTAGCCTTTAGGCAGCCTCAGTTGCTTCTTTTGGATGAACCTACTAACCACTTGGATATCGAGACAATAGACTCACTGGCTGAAGCATTGAATGAATGGGATGGAGGTTTGGTCTTAGTTAGTCACGATTTCAGGCTTATAAACCAGGTAGCACATAATATATGGGTTTGTGAAAATCAAGCTGTAACTCCATGGGAGGGTGACATTATGCAATTTAAGGCACACCTCAAGAAAAAGGCTGGCTTGTCCGAATGAGTCGGCCTTATGGTAGATGTGAGTATTCAAGTTAGTCGTATGGTGAGCATGGCTGCTTATGGTCGTGAATCGCAGTATTTGGCTTTTGCCTGGGGGCTGATCTTATGGTCTATTAAAGAAGCAGCAGAGAAGAGAGGCAAAAGGGTGCAGGCAGCTCGTTCTGGTTATGGTTTTTTGCTCGGTTCATATTCATATTAGGTGGTATGTTTTTTCTACATTATTTATGTTTTGCACTATCAAGTATATTATGAGTACTTGTTTCTGCTCTAAACAGACAATTTTACTATATTTATTTAGGGTTAAAGAGTTCCTACTATTACAGACCTCATATGTGCCTTTTTTGTTCTAAATTCAAGTATATGTTGTACTGGAGATCCTAGTTACATAAAATTTATGTAGTTTCTTGATGGGTTTTTTCTATTATTATTTCTTAATTAGTGTATAATAGTTTTCCTCGTCTTATGACACTGAAAACGAGAAGAAAATATGCAGTATTTAGTGCTATTGAGGAATTTATGCTGAAGATTCTTGAATTCTATTGCATATCGGGAATGGATTGTTGATTTGTGATTCAAAATATGAATTGTTTGTTCATTTTCTTAAGAATGAAGCCACCACTATTGTATCTTCATCAAGTCATTTGTGGAGGGATACGTCACTGTGTTTTCAAGAATATTTTGGTGTACGTTCTTTACAAAATGACTTGAATGTTACAAAACTCAAGCGGTGAACAATTTGAAAATGAAAAATAATCGAATAATAATTTTTAATATAATTACTGTGGACCTACATTTTTGGTATTTAACATTGATATTTTCTGTCTTCATTTAACATCAATTAAAATGATCTATTAAAGTTGGCTAGGATACTGGTATTTCTTGGTTCTAATTGTGTTAGTAAATTTTTTTTTATTTTATTAAAGTGCTTAATCCTCATTTTTACAAAAGTAAATTACAATTATATATCTGAAAATAAGTAGAGATTCAAGGAAAGTTTCTCTCTTCAAAATCTAATCCAATATGATCTTGTTTTGTGGATTGGATTCTAACCGTGCAGTTTATCTTAATACATAATGCATGTTAGTACAAGTATGTATACATTATTTTTTTGTTTATATGTATTATTTGCTATGATTTTTTTCAGTTGTTACATGAACTGTCTTAGTTTTTTGAAAAGCCTTACTCACACGAGTAACGGAGAACACACAAAAGCTTTCGAATATTATTTTTGGGCATTAGAACGAAACCCTTTCTTACCACAAGCTTTAAATAATATGGTTTTTTTTTTTGGTTACGTCAGTAAAAGAAAAGACAGTTTCTTTGAAAGGTATCACATAAAACATGTATTATATAGATTGAGCATATTTTTGTTTTGGCTTATGATTCCTAATCTTGTTTAACAAATTTGATTGGTCTCCTCAATACGTTGGGCTTCTAGTGTTGGGCTGGTCAATCTTTATAGTATAATCTTCATACAACTCATTAATGATAAGTATAGTAGAGTAGCTCTTTATAAGATTTCAATAATTTTCTAAAATTTTAATCACATGAACTACAGTTTTCCCTTCCAACCTACAACTCTATTTTCTTTTTACCCCAATAGAATATTATCTACTTTATTATATTTCACCTACCACTTCTATTAATATAATAACCAATTGTACGTCTAGTTTATTTTTATATACACATAAGCTAAATGTTGTAGCTAAAATAATATTTATTTGTTTTATATTTGTTTTATAGAGATGTAAACAGCAATGTTTTAAAAATCGGATTGGAGGTTTAACCGGCGTAACAAATGGTTCAAGGTTTAATAGGTTCAACCGGTTCAACTGGTGGTTCAACCGAGAGACATATATAATATATAAAAAATTTAAAATACATATACATATATATAATAAAATCCTATTTCAATTAAACATAAAATAAAAACTCATATATCAAACAACACATAGTTAAAATACATATATAAATTTTTTTAAAATTTTTTAATTTGATTTTTTATGAAAAACCGGAGTCAACCCGATTTGGTTTAATCCGATTTACGGGTCGAACTGGCCGATTTACTAGTTCAGTCCGGTTTTTTGTTAACAAACCGTTTAGTATAGAACCGGACCGAACATCTAACTGGCTCGCGGTTTGACTGGTCGAACCGGCCGGTCCGATCCGGTTTTCATAACACTGGTATATAGTAAACTCTAAATTTGGACAAATTTAAGTTTTTTCTATTTATTATTTACATCTTTCAATTTAGAAATTGTGTTTAGCAAACATTGAAAAACAAAAATGGATTAACATAGAGACTTTGAGCTAAATAAAGCACTCATTGGAGATGGTCGAATATGGATTCTTTCTATTATGAATACAAATATATCAATTTATTTTTCAATGGAGTGAGGATGATAAAAACATTTTCTCCAAATTTAGATATCCTTAATTTTGTTGTCTGTATAAGGATCCCGATGAGGAATAAGGTACCACTCAAATACAAATTGCTTATGGATTATAATTTGATGCATTTGTATAATGTTGTATAGATCCTCTTTGTGTAAACTTTTTTTGTACATTAAAATTTCAATTGGGGATAAGCAATCGATGTAATACGCTGTGTTGATGGTAAACAATGCAAATGAGACCTATATAATACATTTTTTTTGATTAAGACCTATATAATACATTTATGTTCAAACAATAAAGAAGAATAAGATTAGGGATTTTGACCTGAAATCCAAATTGGAGAAAATTAGAAGTCACTAAATTTCACAAACATGCAAGCTTCGAGATGAAGACTAACCTTCTTTTCTCTACTCGTCAATAAATTTAGTGTTGAAGTTGTTATAGAATGGGTTTAAAGATAGACCGGAAGTTTAAAATGTTTAGAATCTTGAACTTCGATTCCGTGTTCGGATTAGGGTTAGAGTTTGGTTCAGGGTTAGGTACCTGAACCATCATTGTACAGTTTAGTAATATGGATTGAAAAATGTGTATGAAATATTAATGAATGTCCTAAATTATTCAGTTCTACAATTTTTTTTGATTATCAATAACTCATCCCGCATTAATTTTGATTTGGATTGAAGTGAACTTTTCTCAAAAAGTTAACATGAAAAAGACTAATCCAGCGCTACTGTAGAAACAGATAATAAACAATTATTTGTTTTTTAAATTGAAAACTTAAATAAAGTCTAAAGATAACTTTTTAAATTAATCTCAAAATTTCAATTGTTCCTTCCTACTTTTGAAAGTTATATATAGCTCTTATATTTATATAAAAGTAACAAATGCACCTCTTATTTCAAAATTGATGTATCAAAACGTGAAAATTATATATGATGCATACTACAGGTGCAAGTTATGATATAAAAAGTCGTAAATTTCATAAATAATATCACCTATCATATTGACATTTTGATATTGTTCATTTTTGAATTAGGTGGTTAAAGAATTCGGATAAAATAAAAAGTCACTTATAATTTTTTAAACAATAAAAAAAGATTATATATAATAATTACGTTTAGATAAATATAAAAAATGAATTATAAAGCTTAAAGAGAGATTTGAAGTTGTGTGACAAATGTGAATGTGTTAAGGCGTGGTATAAATTGAGATGAAAATAGTGTAAGATGATGCAGAAAATAATAGTAGAAGATTGGCAGCTGTAAGAGAAGCAGATGTGAGAACATAATTGGGTGGAACATCAAATCCCACGTGCTTGGGATGTTAACATCACGTGGGCTTGTGTTTTAGTACATACGACTGAGTGATTATGGTGGACAGATAATAAAAACATTAGCCCAAGTCTTAAGGACACTTTTACATATTTGTGCTTTGCTTTGCTTGCTTCTCCAATCCTTATCCATTTTCATATTTCAATGACCCCACATTTCTCTCCTCTTTCTTTCTCCATTTTCAACTCTCTAAATAAATCCAAAATAAATTATAAATTGAGAATTAGTATAAGAACAAATTCTGTTTTAATTCACAATAATGCCGTGATACTTTTAAAGATGGTATAATATCAAATTATATATTACATAACAATTGATTGAATGACGGATTTCATAACATCTTATTTATTGAATTTTATAAAAAATTTATTTCGTATGTAGTCGTTCAGAACATCATATTTATTGATACGTGTGGTTTCAGCATTTCACGAAAAGTTTGTATATAGTTTTTTTTTTTTTTTTTTTTTTTTTTTGTCTTTTCTGCTTTTCAGGGTTTTCTAAACTAACAGAACTAGTTTAGGAGAAATTTTAAGCCACACGGTTAATATATAATAAACATTAAGTTGAAAATTAATAGTGGATATGAAATTTGTACACCTCTTTAATTCTAATGCAAATTATACCTGGTACCCTATTTTCCACTATAAATATTAGCACCTTAGCTTTAAAAAATTTGGCAAGAAAGAGAGATGCATATGAAGAAAAAGAAATATAGGAATATTATTTTAGGTGGTGCTGATAGCCTTTATCTGCATTTGCACCTGCACCTTATCCAATTTAATTTGTTGCTTAATTTCTTCCTTGTTTGAATTAAAACAAGAAACTGATTAAGAATAGGTGCAGGTGTGAGTGCAGATGAAAGCTTTTTTGGCAAATTTTCTTCAAGTTTCCTCTATCTATCTGTTGACATCTTTTCAATTTGGAGCAAATGCAGATCCACCATGTGTACGGGTCATCTCCTCCACAAAAATAAAGCTAGGTTTTCTCAAGGTAACATGATATATACACATCTGTTAATTTCTAACCTTGACTATCTTTCTCACATGCACGTTTGTCGTTCCCGATCCTCAGCTTTTCTTTTAAAAATTTGGTATTTAAACTAGAAAGCCAAGGAAAGATTCAAAGAGGGCAAGTTGAAATTTCACTGATAAGGAGAAAACTATAACTTAGGGGTGTTGTTGAGTGATACTCCTAAGCTTAACAAAAGATTTATTAGCTAGGGTTCTTATATATATTAATCTTTTTGAAGAACAATTCTTGTTAGATGCTATGAGATGAGATAACAATCTTAATTAAGCATATAAGTTCAAATCTCATATTCTTTTGTTGTTATAAAGTTGTTTCTGTTCAAATGTAGGAACCTACAAGAGCCGATCTAGTAATAGGAAGTCCAAGCTAAGTCCTTAATTTCCACCTTTGTACAACTCTAATCTAACCCACATAGACTCTAACTGTTCATTGGATATGGATGGACGAATTTGCAGCATTTTTATAACAATGTATATAGCATTTTAGGGCACTTTTCTAACATGTACTAATTCAGGTATCAATTATAATTAAAGAAGTTTGTTGAATGTCACATATTCTTCTTTTAGATCTATATGGATTATTGTATATGCGAGGCAATCCTCATGATTTAAGGTGCTTATTGAAATGAGTTACAACTTTACCTATCTCTATTTCTAATCCTAATTAACTTGTTTTCTTTTCTTAATTTCCTTTATGAGTTGACCATCTCATATCTGTTTCCCAAATTATTTTTATTTACATATGCATATTATTGTTTTTGTAGAGGAAGATAATCTTTATTATACATTTAAAATAATGGATGTATGTGAATCCATGAGAGATGAATGATGTTAAAAATAAAAATAAAAATGTGTAGATAAGATGAAGTCAATTCTCTCTTGTGATGGATGTGGATCTCAATAGAAATGAGTTTACTCACTCACAAGCTATATTTGTTCTTAAATTTGGAGCACACCCTCTCCCTCTTACCCATTCTCGGTTGTTTTAGGACTGTCCTGAACTTTTGCATATTCTTAGATAAGTTGTATCTATATAAATAACAAGTAGTACATAGTATCACTCTTCATAACCACTTCCAAGTTACAGCTAAGAAGATAGTTTTTGGAGTCTTCTCTTCATAGGGAAAGCTAGAAGTTTTTACTGTGAAATATTTTACTATCAAATATCAAGTTCTTATCTCTTGAATTTTTTCATACATTTTAGACGACTAACTTGTACTTATATAAATAACATGTAGTCTATGTTGCACGGATGCTCCTTTTGGTAGCCTACATATCCGTGTATGTGTTTTATTTTATTTTTTGCTCTTATTTCTTAGCTATTTTATGAAATTATAATTAGTTACTGTTATTTATTGTAGAAAAACCATTTGAACTAAAACATCAAGTGATAGTTGATAAAGCGCACTCCCTCTTTTATGAAAATGCCTATATACAATTAATACAAGTTGGTCTTACCATGTGTTTGATGTTTCATAACAATTGTGAGTTCAAACCTACTTGACCGAGTTTTCTTACTATATATGTCAGTCAGTCAATCGTTTGAACTATTAGCTTAAATTAATTTTTTAAGTCCAACAATAGTTATATTAGAATGTCTAACAAATTCATGCATGTGAATGCCTTGGGGCCTTACGCATTTTTCTTACTATATATGCATGTTGTAGTTACATCAATAAATGAGGTTGGCATGATTGATCCATTTGAAGTTAGACTATGTTCTTTATGATTGAAAATTATTGACTTGAACTGAAAATTACTGAACTGAAGTGCTTTATTAATGTGAAATTACTGAAATCAACTACTGATAAGTCATACAAAACATGGCCTTAGAGACTCTATCTAAATAATTTTTTGAACAAAAAAATTTAGTTGACAGTTATATGATTATTATGAGTTATGACATGATATATATATATATATATATATATATATATATATATATATATATATATATATATATATATATATATATATAACATTTCTAATTATGAAGGTATTTTAGTGCTGATATTTCTGATCAAAGGTCGACCATGCGTCATTTGTGAGACAATGCAAGTTTAGGTTTTAAGTAGAGATATCATGGGGAAGAAGGAGTGTATTAGCTGAAAAGATTGTATATGATCATTGAGAAGCAACAACTATATATATGTTTACAAGATGTCTTCTTTTGTTGAGCTCACTGCTGCCGTTTTTGCAATTGAAGCTAAATTGGTATCCAATCTGGATCGAATGCGACCTAATGCAGATGTACGTAGTGTGGATTTTATTAGAAAGCGCCCGACTGTTGTGTGTATTGGGAGATTATCTGCAACTGGTGAGCGTTTCTTTCGATTATATATGCAGTATGATCTTCTTAGGGGTTCCCATATCTTCCGTAAGGGTAATGATCAGGTTGCGGTTTGTCTCGTTTTAGAGTTATGACAATGGATCCTTTTGCTTATTTTAGTCCTACCACGCGGTAACCTTGGCACAGTGATCTTTTTGCTAATGGGAATCCCGTAATCTTTTTATGTTCTTCTTTTGTATCAAGATCTTCATAGCATTGACAAATTTCGGTTTATTTGTTCATTAGACGTATTAATTGACCTCCTATTTTTTTTTTCTTTTGTTGTATTCACTTCCTTTAAATAAATCTTGTTCTAGTTAGTTGTTTTGGGTGAGTTGTTAGTAAGATTAACAACTATGATTAATACAAGATATCTGTGAGCCTTAACTATCAACTGAAGCTTTGAGTTAATGAGTTCATTGACATTCCTCAACACAACAACCGGCTTTTATCAATATATATATATATATATGTTGGATTGAATGTTTTACCTAACTAATAATAAAGTGGTTGAAAGTCTAATTTAAAAATCAAATTCACTTGTTCTATTATTTTAAAAGAAATTCTCATGTTTGAATTAAAAATATTTTGAATGGATATAATTTCATTTATAATGCAATGAAATGTTTAATGAAGTTTCAAATCATGTTAAATTTGATGCAATTTTGTAAAAAAGTTTGGTTTATGCATTAGTACAACTACAACTACTTGCGATAAACCCAGAATCTTCCTCCACCATGTAGCTGACTTGGAACACCATTAAGAGACGCTGCTAGGTTCGGTTATGGAACCTCCGATAATTAAGTTAGTGCATACATTTTTCAAGAGAGAAAATTGGTATTAAAATGGAGTTTGATAACTTACTTGAAATGATACCTAACCCTGGGAGGGTATTTATAGCTTCTCATGACATGTTAATGCTTGTTCGATGATGATATTTTTCCACTTTTATCCTTTCCGTCATGAGCGGTTTCTTTCCACCATGTTTTATATTTCTACTATTGGGTCCATTATTGGGCCTATTTTTCGTGCTCCACATGGATGCTTTCAGCCCAAGGCTTGTTCAAAGTCTCTTGGATCTTTGAGCATCCATCTGCCTTGTCGACATTTATGAATATATAATGAATGATTTTCAAGGTTGCTTGTGCTACACAATTTGTAAGTATTTAGCTCCCTGAAGTGTTTGTATTTTAATTGACATTGGACCCCAAGCAAAAATGTCAATTGAAATACAAACACTTCAGGAGCTAAAAATACTTGCAGATTGTGTAGCCCAAGCTACCTGTTAAATCTCTCATTTTTAGTTACGGATTTTTTTTTTCAATTAATTTTCGATTACAAGATTCGGTCCTACAACTCCACACAATTTTGTAATATGGTAGCCACTAAACAATTGTTTGATGGTTGTTTTTCAAGTGATTGAGCCAATTACATGTCATTTCTTTCAAGTATGCTAATACTTTGAATATTGGCTCACATTATGTTTTTATTCCCCCTTGTGATCCTCGTGTGATTTTAGAGCAGGACAACCTGGCCTTGCCTTCCTTAGCCTTTGGACTTTGTTTGTATTAATAAAAAATAAAAATGTAAGATATTCTAACAAAGCTTGATATTTTGATTCAAAGTAATAAATACCCTTTTGGCCCTAAAAAAGTTTGAGTCAAAGTTTAATCACGAATTAAAATACAATTAACCAATCAAGAATTAGAAATTCTTAATTGGAAAAGTGTCTTAGAATATCCTTAAAAGTGTCTTAGAATATCCTTAAAAGTCTTCATGCATAGCATAGCAAGTCATGATTATAACTTACTATAAAATGTAATTAGACTTAATTAATTTGCTGCTTATAAAGCAAATTAAACAAGATTAGCTAACCAATTGTTTGTAGCTCAATTGGTACATTCACCAATGTGTGAGTGGTAAACAATTGGTACATCAACAATGTGTGACTGGAGAGACCAAGGATCGAATCCTGCTACTTGCAATTTATCAAAAAAAAAATAAAAAATAAGATCAGCTACGTACACCAACTAAAAGGACACTTAAATGGCAAATGAGAGTGTAAATGTTATTTGTAAAATAATTAAGAATATATTATGATTACTTATTTGTATTCTACAACAAGAATACAGGTAAAGAAAAGCATCTGGATATCCTACAACCATCTGCACATTACACTTACAGGTTTATTCACTGATGCCTTCTGATTCACAAATAAACATTCAATCATATGATTTCACATCTTAGATTTTGCTTTTGCAACCATTTCCCGTCTCAGGATTTTTCCTGATGCTGATTTTGGGACGGTGTTTATGAAACTCACCCTTCGCAATCTTTTGAAAGGCGCAACCTGCAACACACATGATTAAAAATCAGTCCTAACCGTTGCCCTATCTGCAAGAAAATGTAAAGAACTGTTCCCTCCATCGATATCAAGAAATTTGCATATTATTTTCAAAACGTAAGACAGAGAAAGAGATGTTCCAAAATCTGAGACTGAGAGCACTTCCTGTTATGCTAATTACCTGTTTAGCAATAAATTGCTTAACATCTTCTTCGGTCAGTGAACTGTTGGGCGAGCGCACCACATATGCGATTGGGACTTCGCCAGCTTCAGCATCTGGGAACCTACAACAAGGTGCAAGTTGCTCTATTATCAGTATACAGTGTGTAACCGCAAAAAGGATTAAATATCGAAATACATATGTTCAACTTACGGGATCACAACAGCATCTAAAATTTCAGGGTGAGAAACAAGCAGCCCTTCAAGCTCAGCTGGTGCAACCTAATGAGGTTTAACCGTATGAAAGAACAATTCAATTTGAAATATTAAAGATTTTATAAAGTCGGTATATGTTGAGCAATTTGGCGTATTATCAATTTGTATTGACAAGGTGTTACCTGGAATCCTTTGTACTTAATAAGCTCTTTAATACGGTCAACAACATATAGGTGCCCTTCATCATCAAAATATCCGAGATCTCCTGTATGTACCCAACCCTTTTTATCGATAGTATCCTTTGTAGCCTGTGGATTGTTGAAATATCCTGCCATCAAATTTCAAATGTTCAATATCAGATGCATACTAACCGCAATTGCACGATTTTTGATTGATCCTAAAAAAATTTCATCTATCGTATCATTCGTATCGATCACAACTTGATTGATATCGGTTCAGTTAGCAGAAGCTAACCATAAAGCAAGACGAGTTCTGTGTATTTTGACTTAACAATCTTAATTTGTAATAAGCTAAAAAAAAAAAAGTAAGAAACAGATAGCCATTAATTAAGTTTCTAAAAACAGTTCGTGAATTGGCATTCTACCTCGCATCATATTGGGTCCCCGAACCCATATTTCTCCCGACTGATTAGGAGGAAGAGGCTTCAGCGTATCCACACTCACTACTTGCGCTTCAACTCCTGCAGCAAGCATTCCAGCTGAACCTGTATTTCGGGCACCTACGCTCGCATTCTCCACTGAAACAATGCCAGTAGTCTCGGTCATACCATATCCCTGAAACCATACATACATCGTAAATCACAAGGAAAACCTTACTTCCAGCTATCCATCAAAATCCCGAAACACGAATCATTTCTTTTTTCTGTTTGATAGTATAAGCAAAAACATGACATTGCTGATACCAGACCCTATCATTACAAAACAATTTCATTCCAGATAGCAAACAGTGCATCAGCTATAAAAGATCTTTATGAGCGGTCCACCATCTTCATAGAGAATAAAAGTAATTCATGAGCTTTTGAATTTGGTAAAATTATGCCATGTCAATGGATATAATCATATGAATAATATTAAGCAACAAATAATCATTTCCTTTGCCTCCTAATTAGAGTACAAACTGACTAACAGTTGAGAGATCAAAAGATTTTGTAGTTAACGATTATCAGTTAGAATTTAATAGCAAAGAGCAACAACTACCAAAAACAACTAACAACAACAGTTGCGATCTACCAGCCGAACCTTAATCAAAAACAATTTAGTAATGAAATCTCACATACTTTCAGAAGATTTAAAGTACCTGAACAATGACGGCGTTAGGAATAGCCTTAGAACAGTCATCCATCAAATCCTTACCCAACGGAGCAGCACCAGAACCAACTTGCTTCAAGGAGGAAAGATCATACTTGTTAACCACACTTTGTTTAGCCAAAGCAAGTACGACAGGAGGCACAACCCACATATGAGTTACTCTATACTTGGCCACCGCCTTCAAAACCCCCTCGAATTCAAATTTCCCCATCGAAACAACAGCATTACCCCTCTGTAGCTGCGAGATAGTGATCACCGCCAATCCAAAAATATGAAACATTGGCAAGAAACAAAGGAAAACATTGTGCATTTCACCTGCAAGTTCTTGATCCATGGTTACCATTAAAGATGCAGCAATGAAATTCCTATGAGTCAAAATCACTCCTTTACTAACCCCAGTTGTCCCCGAAGAATATAACAACGTGGCTATATCATTTTGCACCACTTTACACACAGGGAACTCAGAATTAGACCCCCCAAGCTCAACCAAATCATGAAAAGTTTTGATCTTTAAATTGGGTTTTGAAGATAAAGACCCTTTGGATCCTAAAAACACAGCAGGCAAATTAAAATCTTTAACTTTGTCCCATAATTCCGGAACCGTGATGATTAACTTAGGATTAGAATCTTTGATCTGTTTAGCAATCTCTGGGGTTGTGTAGAGAGGATTTGCAGTGGTAACAATAGCACCAATGGAGGTTATGGCAAAGAAACAAATAGGGAATTGATATGAATTAGGAGCAAAGATCAAAACAACATCATTTTTAGAGATACCAAGATGATGTAAACCATGAGAAACCTTAGCAGAAATGGATTTCAGCTGAGAAAAAGACAGGGTTAGGGACAAATCTGCATCAATAAGAGCAGGTTTATGAGGGTAAGAATTAAGGTTTCTAAACAAAAAAGACACAAGTGACAAGTTTGTGTCTTTAGGAAGAGAAGGGGTTGGTCTTAAGGACCTGTATATCCCATCCCTGCCATAGCCAGATTTCTCCATTGCAAAAAAAAAAAATAAAATGTTTTTGCAGTATGTATTCTGGAAAATGAAAGAGGATAAGATCAAAAGAAAAATAAATAGAAGAAGCCTGAAGAAGAAAAAAGAAGTTTTGTTGCCATCAATGGGTTACATTGTATTGATGAGTGAGATATGGGCGTTGAAAATATAGTTCTAAAAATGGAATGTGTAAATGGTAATTAGCTATAAAAGTAAAAAACCATAGCAAAATGCTCCCTTTCTCATTTGGAAGATGAAATGCCCAACCATGGACGGCATCTGTTTGTCTTGTATACCAAACATTTCAACACAGTTTATAATTACTATTATATCTAGTGTATTCAAAATCTCCGGGACGCTACTAGGATGATTAGAGACTTCTGTGGCTTAGTCGGGAAACTAGTTGATGACAAAACAGATTTTGAACGATTTAGACTTAGGTGGATAGTAGTTAAATCAATTTAAGTTAAATTTTTAGACAGTAAGACGACATTCGTTTAAAACAATAATTATGTCATAATTCGATGCTATTTAATAATTCATAAATTTTAAAATTTATGATCTCAATTGTGTCCAGTGGATAGATTTTATAAAACGGTCTGTGTTAAAAATTTGATAATGTGTTAGGTATGAATAAGAAACAAGTATAACACAAAATACGTGGATCAATAAGCATGGAAAGTTTCTTTTTTTTAATTATCAAAAGTTGACACTTTTCGTACTAACTTAATTGTGGACACGTTTTGAACTAATTTAATTTTATGCTCACCAAATAATTTAGTGGTTATTACGACACTAAAGTGGCCCTTCAACAAAAACTTAGTTGGGCCTCATTATTTTGGCAAAAGGTTCACTCGGACACTAACATATGTTGATCCATATAAACAGAACTGAACACTCAAATGGCTTCTTGTTCATCTTTCTCCATCTTATCTCGCCTCTCTCCCTCTCAATTTGTCTGTCACAATCTAAAGCAACCATCTTTAATCTCATTGCTCAATCACAATCCCAATTTCAAAGTCACAGAAAAGGTTCTGTTTTTCTGTTTCCATTTATTTCCATTCTAATTTTTCTTTTCCTTCAACTTATTTATGTGTTCATTTTGCAGAATCAAAATCGATCAAGACTGTTTTCAATGGCCAAGGAATCATCCTCCAACAATCCTGGTCTTCATACCACCATTGATGATGCCACACAAGGATACTTCTTGCAGCAAACTGTAAGCACCTCTATAATTATATCCAATTGGGTGTGCTTTCATGGCTTTTGTTCTTGTGTTTCTGTAATTTTCTGCTTTCGTTTCGATGCAGATGTATCGGATTAAAGATCCCAAAGCTAGTCTTGATTTCTATTCTCGCGTGTTGGGCATGTCGTAAGTTTATTTACTATATGTTGTCTATGGTAGATATTGATGATGTTTGTTAGCTATACATATTTTAAGGAGGTTGAAGTTTTTGTTTAGCTGGTTACTAACCTTTTATTTCTGTGTTCTTGAGATTTTTGTGTTTGATATAACGTAATCGTACTTGATCAAATAAATTATCTGTAGACAATTCAAACTACATCTAAGAGCTTAGAGATTTTTTATAATTCAAACTCATTCAGTGTAACTTCAAACAATCTTGATATGATGTCTAATATTAAAAAAGAATGGCATCGTAAATATTCAAGAACCAATCTTTTTGATGAGTTGTATCACTTCAAGCATATAAGAAGTTAAGAACCCTGTACGTATATTGTTTTTCAAATTGAGGCAGGAAAAACAATATATATGTGTCTGTTTATGACATAGTTTTAAAAGGCGGTGCCTTTTCTTGCCTCAGGCAAGATGCGGCCCTGGCTAAGCCGCCACTGCCTCCCTATATGGGCAGGTCGCCTTTTGACTTCCACTTGAAGTCTAGGCGTTTTTAACCTCCCACACCGATCTCTCTGCTTTCAACCTCTCCTCCACACTAATTCTAAGGATAGAAAAGTGGAAGATTTGATGATATTGATCTAGATGAGGGTTGGAGGCTTTTGTTGTCTGCTATTTTCTGTGTTTTTTGAACTTTCTATTTGTCGCCGCATGTGCAAAAGGCAATCGCCTTTCTCTCGCCTAGCCTTTGAGGTGATTTTATACACTTATCGACTTGACTTGCCTTTCGCCTTTTCTAATCTTATAGATATTTCAAGAACCTAAAGTATTTCAAGTACTTAAATTATGACCTTGCCAAATCAGCAAGGCTTTTGCGGATCTCCAAACCTTGTAGTGTTTTGAATGTAATAACCACACTCACAACTTATTCCAAATTCCAGGGGTAATGAGCCTATTTTAAAATCACTTTTTCTCATAAAATTTAAAAAATCTCGAAAAAGAAGTTAGAGTTGTACTCAATTATGGTAAAATAAACTCAGATTATGTACACAATCTAAAATTTTTGGCTCAATAACTGTGGGGAAGCTCATGAGACGAAGAGAATGTTTTGGAATGGTGCTAAAAGCAATCTTAGCACTTTTGAGCTTCAAGAATATGCTTCACTAAAAACTTCCCTACAAGAAATCTAAATATCCACCTTGTAACTAAGAGTATGTAGATTTGATTTTTGGGCTTGAATACTTCGATTCTCCTCATTTGTAACATTCTTTGTTTCAGTAGTCGTTCCGTTTGCTTTACGAAAAATAAGAGCTGAAGTTGTGCAAAATACCTTGACTTATGACAAACATTGTTCTTTTCAGCTTTGGGACTAACATTATTAGATAGACGATTTAATTGAAAGTTAGGGTCTTCTTTTCATGATTTATGTGATTTGCGACGAATCCATTTAGTGGGTTTGTATGCTAAAGCCTAACAATGTAACTATAGCTATAAAACTTCCTTAAAGATGTCATATTTTTATGAATTCGTTAAGTTCTAAAATGTTCTATCCTTGAGCTAATTAATTTTCTTTCACTTTATATAGAAACAGCTTGTTGGTTTAGCCCTGCTTTTCTTATGAGTTAAAGCTAGAAGTCTAGGACAGAGCCTGAGAATTTAGAAGTTCTGTTATCTATTGTGCGAACTAGTCTTAGACCGTATGACATCTGAATTACTCAAAGAACAACCTTCTTCGTCCTCTCGGCTTTCTTATTCGTCCAGTTCACAATGGCAACAATTTGTCACAGTTATATTAGAGTAATTAAGGGTTATTATTTAGGTATCAAATTAGGTGGTCTCTTTCCTTAATTTTAACTCCATCGATGAAGCTAATTGGAGGAAGAGAGCATGGTAGAGAAAGAAGATAGATCTTCTTCATTATAATGCTGATAATCCTTACTATGCGAAGGGTGAGTCTAAATAGGCTTACTAATGCTGTGTGGCAGCAGTAACAAACCCCTAATAGGTAATAGAAACTATTAGAGCAATAACAAGCAATTAATAAAGCAGTATTAAAGAAAGTAACCACCTAATTTAATACCTAAATATCCCCTTAGTTACTATAATATAATTGTGACATAAATTTTCGATTGTTTTTCCTGGTTCCCAACTGTTTCTATGAGTGTGTTCCGATGTGTACATGGATTCATAGATTTCGATTCAAAATAGTGTATAATTCAAGAAATGATACCATATTTCACATAATTTTTTGCTTTTCAATACTTTTTTGTCTATCTTTTGCGAGGTCCTGTAAGCGTGCAGTGAACTACCATTTTCCTTTCATTCTACCCCTAACTAGTCATGCAATGCACTGTTACTTTGAAATTTGACTTGTTAATGGAATTTGTATGCTATATATAATCACATGTGTAAACTGGGATCATACTGGAAGGCTGCAACACTCTTTGAAAACTGAAAATTTCCTAGTCTTGAAGAAGGCAATAAAATTTTTCAGGTTGCTCAAGCGGTTGGATTTTCCAGAAAATAAGTTTACCTTGTACTTTATGGGCTACGAGGTATGTCATGTATCCTATTGCATTACATCCGAAACTTTTGCACTTCTCGTGCTTTAATAGGATCTGCTGATTTGTCATTAATTTAATGTAACCTCAGGTTCACATTCACTTGCATTTCGTATAAAAATGTATTAGTACTTGGCATTTATGATATACGGATGATCTATCTGGTGTAGGATCCAGCGTCAGCTCCCAGTGACGCAGTTGATAGAACTGTTTGGAACTTCAGCAAGAAGGCTACTATAGAATTGACTCAGTGAGAATAACAAATTTACCATCCCGCACTTTAATTTGTCCTACCAAAGATAGTTCCAGTTTTCTGATATGTCAAACATTCATATGCTTATTACAGTAATTGGGGTACCGAAAGTGATCCTGAGTTTAAAGGATATCATACTGGAAATTCTGATCCTCGTGGCTTCGGTATGTATGTTTTATAGCGAGATGGGATATGGAAGTAGTACACCGTATCATATAATATCATATTCGTCATGTATATAAATGCCATGCATGTTTCTTTTTTGTATTATATGTTGTGTGTCGAAGTTGTCTAATAGTTGGACTTAGACAATGCTTTTATGTTCTGTTTGAATTTCGAGCCACAAATACCCAATCTAGATGATGAAATTTGCTAAATTATAAAATTGAGGCGTAGATATTGTTCATCGAGTCTCATCTTACCATGGTAGTTGAAGATATTGCATATTTTTTTTATTATGAGTTCAGAACTTTATTTGTGTCCATTGCCTTTAACTCTTTCATGATGTTATTTCTTATTGTCATCATGTCCTACTCTAAAGATTATCAGCAAGGAGCGTAAAAAGTAATCAACATTATTCAGTTCTTGAATATTAAGAACTAAATTTATCATAATTTTTTATTGCCCTGAATGTGTAATTCTTAGAATTTTTTGTGGAACCAAGTTGATCAATGTATGGTAAACTTGTAGTCCTTCACATTAATGATTCTACGGATTGTTATCTATATCCCGAAGTCTTGTAGACAGTTTGAAGTTTCTCGGATTTTGTTTTTCAGGACATATTGGTATCACTGTAGATGATGTGCGCAAGGCATGTGAGAGATTCGAACGTCTGGGGGTGGAATTTGTAAAGAAACCTGATGATGGTAGGCACTGGTTTTGGTCATTATATTATATGATTGGTCTAAATGATTTTAACTAGGTGCTACTTATTCTCTTTCCTCCTATAACTATTGGCACAAGTTAGTTTAGTGTCTAAGTAAAGATGCAAGCTATAGAATTTGTGATTTCTTTTGCTCTATCCTTGAAAGATTGAACTGGATACAAGTCATGAAATTGATGGATTTGGGTGCAGGAAAAATGAAAGGGATAGCTTTCATAAAGGATCCAGACGGCTATTGGATTGAACTCTTTGACCTCAAGACTATTGGGAAAATAGCTAGTGATGCTGCGTGAGATTAGAAGACCAAACTTAAAAAGGTAGCTTTTTCTTATTTTCGTCCTGCCCGAGTCCTTGTATAAAACCTTTCACATTGACGTTGCCATTCCAGTTTTGGTTTATTTAGCATTTGAATTTGCTGATGTGGGGGGGGTGAAAATTATTATTGACATTCTCAAGTCATACAGCTACAATATGACTCTTCTGAACTTACAGTTGGCTTCTTTTAGCAACGTTCAATATGGTGCTGGTCTTTTTCCATTCGGAAATAATATGGGCATCATTTTCCCTTACAAATTCTCAGTCAGTTTTCCATGGATTATGATCAGGATGTATGAAGTGAGACCCGAATACTGGTAGCTATTTCTATTCTGCCAAACGAGTGCAAAAACTCGGAAAAATAGAGCCAACGTTCTAAAAGAATACCACTTATTTATATAATAAAACTACTAAGTATTGTACTGAGGCACTTAAAAAATAAATGATAATCAATTTTTCTTTCATATTATAGAATTTCTGTTTACTGGGAACTCTCAAAATCTGGTTTGTGGTGACTGCAAACAACAATTTTCCACAATTGATTTCCACAAACAGTAACCTTGTGACACTCGTCCTCACAGCTCGATTGCAGATATATATTTTTAGTAATACAGACCATCTTGACGAATTTTTATTTGAAACGAACAAGAATTAAACTCGTGTTTGTACCACTAAGATAATACGGGAATACTGCTTACGGAATTGACCCTTACATGATTTTATTTATAAGCATCATAAAGGCATTGTTGCCTGGAGTTGCAAGCATGCTACAGAATTATAATGCCCTTTCTTATAGATATGTGAATGGTCTATTCGAAAAAGTGGTTTACTTCGGGGTGTACCTCATATCTCTCTCTAAGATTCCGGGGTGAAAGTGTGCGGTCCACTCGTAGAAAACAAATTCCTCTAGTTTAGCTCTAGTACAAAAACAATCAAGAGAAGCTTACCGTCCTCAAAATCCAAGACTTCAAGGCGGATTCCGGCCAAATGCATTACAAATAAGTTATCGAAAGTTTGATGATTTTTTTTGTGTTAAGAATGAAAATGTTAATATAGAATGATAAGCGTGATTAGCATTTTAATTAAAATTGTGAGTTGACCATCTTCACAGGATCATTGGACGTTCTCATAGAACCTATCAATATCCATGTGATGTGGCGATGCTCTACTTATTCAAAGCCCTTTTGTTAAATTTTTTAATTAGATAATCAATTATTAACTAATGATGTAAAGAAATTTCTTCATGCATTATTAAATTAGTTTAAAACCCCTCCTCCCTACAAACAATAGTAAGAAAAAAGGTCCCAACTTGGACAGTTGTGTTGTGGTTCATAGAGATTAGCAAGTTTAATTTTAAATAATAACAGCAATAATAATAATGATAGAAAGGTCTATTTTAATATGTTGACATTATTGGCTGCTAAGAAAAGCATATATGCTTAATCCTAATATATTTTATGCAAAATTTCATCTTTTCCTGTTATTGACAACAAATCATATTATTAATAATATAAATTAATATGAGAACAATTAATTAAAAGGGATTTAAAATTTGTCTAGTGTCGGAGATGTCAGTAGGTGCCATACCGTTTGACCTTTACACTTCACTGGAAAAGACATTCCTAGATAGATAATGCTTTGCTTTCAAACTTTGAAAGGGAAAAAAAAAAAAGAACAACAGCAAAAGTGAGTTAATTAATTTTTCTAAATAATTAAGGAGCTAGATTAAATAATTTGCAATGAGATGCAGATTGCAAACAGTTGAATTTTACTATTTGTGTTGATGATTCTATAATATTATAACCAGAGGATTGAGGAAGTGAACAGTGTAATAGACTGACAGAGATCTTGTGATCATGCTATTTTGGACCTCTTTTGGGTGATTCCCAATGCAGATACTATACTGCCTATCTAATGTAATTGTATTATCTCTCATACTTCCTACAAAAATTCATTTTAAGCCCTCTTATAAATAAATTTTAATAATAAGTTGTACTCACTTGATCAATCACCCTTTGATCAGAATTTAAGGGTGGAGATAATCATTGATTAGGTGAGCACTACTCATAATAATATATACATATTATTTTGAAAAGCTTAAATATAAATTTATTATTAATATGTCAGTTAGAGATGTATAGTTGCATATATGTGTTTAGCTATTCAAAAAAATAACAATTATATTTTGCATTAAATTTGATTGATTTTCAATCTCCAAATTTCCTCTTTGAAATTTTCTGGAAATTTGAGCTATTTAATTGTGAGAAACTTATGTTCAGGCCGGATTTGGAAACTAATTAATTTTACAAATTTTCAGTTTTCAATTTGGTTCCGAAGATTTTCAAATCTTCAGCACTATTCGTATTCACCATCACACGCACCACTAACTAATTTTTATTATTATTGTAAGAGATAAAAGACTAAAATGATTCCAACTTTTTTAGAGCTCAATTTAACTTCAATATAGAGATGGTACCCATTTGATTCCACATTATCCACCCGATATTTTTTAGTTACATCATGTTTTTGACACATATTTTTAATTACATTAGCACCAAAATAATAAAAGATACAAAATGAAATCAATATGAAACTTATTGATACCATTTGGTTCTTCAATGACCTCGGCTATCAGGTAATAACACCCGAATGAGTTTGGTTTAACATAATGTGTTTTGCAGGGAATATAAATTCTTATAGGAAAGATCATTTCGTATATGGCACCAGATGGAATACATCTCTCAGTTGTAGGCTTCACATAACCCAATTTTCATTACTATATTCTTATTTCTCTTGGCATATTTTCCTTATTATTGGAGAAAAGATCCAAAAATCAGTTGAATATATCAACTATATATTACTTTTGTCGAGAGTACTGTTTGCTAGTCACAATTAATTCGACGCAAATAACGATCAATTGTTAAATGATTTGGTTCTATATGTTGGTCTTAAATAGAAGAGGGCAACAAAGACAATGATGAGTAATTGGATAACGTCTTGGTGCTCTTCCAAAAACGTTAGTGTCATTTAGATTTCTAATCCTTTAATTTCTAACGTGGAAGTCGGTTGAAAGTAGAGTTGCACTGAATTTGCAATGGTAAACTACTGCATTTATATTCTACCGAACAAATAATGTAAGGTCAAACGGATGCTCTTTTAAAAATAATGGGGTCATTTTAATCTCTTCTTCCTATTAAAAAGTAGTACATTGTCAAAACCATACACATAATTCATTGAATATTTATATAAATTTATATTTTGGTAAATAAATATGATAATATATTATTGTTATTGCTAGTACGTATACCTGCCCCTAGAAACGCATTATTCAAGTAAAGTTTATTTTCCTCTGTTATTTTTCTGAGTTGGAAATTGAGACTTTCACTAGATGAAGCATTTGGACACAGACATTGTTGCTTAGAGAATATATGCTCAAAAATAGTGAATTTTCTAACTTTTTCTCCTTAAATGGTCTGATCCGAAATCCTACTTTATTTATCATGGAAATAAATCAGCAAACTTTTTTTCCTTCTGTATATAAAGATTTTTTTCTCTCAAAAAATAAAAATAGGACAAACCTAGTTTGGTCGTTCCTTAGTTTCTTGGTGTTCTAAAAAGCGGTCTTCAGTTGCTCGATTTTCCACGGAGGCCGAGTATCGTGCCATTTTCACAGGTGCTTGTGGAGAGATTTTAGTATACTCCTGGAGCACGATGACGTGGTATTCCAAATCAATAAATGGTTGACATTTGTTACATCAACCAATAAGATTTTGACAACATGTAATTAATTAAAAATTTATTTTTAAGTTGATAATTTATATAAAATTCTAGATCCTAAAATAAAAACTCTAGACCCTAAAAACTAAACCCAGAACCCTAAATCATCAACCCTAGATACTATATGTAACGTGTCATAGTCCAGAGTACCACGTCATCCGTACTCCAGGAGTATTTTAAAATTTCTCGTGCTTATGAACTAGGTTGGTTACATATTCTGTTATAAGAACTTGGTTTTCCTATGTCTCGGCCTCCCAACTCTTGTGTGACAACCTTTTGGCTACTTATCTCAATGTCAATCCCATTTTTCATTAGCAAAATAAACGTTTTGAGGTTGATCGTTTCTTTGTTTGGAATCTAGTGTCCAAGCAACTTTTACATGTTCGTTACATACCTCTCAGGTTGCCAAACCCCTTGGGAATCACTTCAATTATCTTTGTTCCAAATTGCACCTTTGTTCCTCATCGGTTGAATTTGTGGGAGGCCGAAAAAGTTATAGTATAGTGATATAAATGTAAATATGTTATATATGTACATATGTTGTACTATATTAATATATACACTCTTGATATCAATGATAAGCTTAAGGTTAGCACGCATAGTGTCAAACTTCCATACCATTAGCTTCATAGTTTGCCTTGGTGTCTTCACAAGAACCACCCTCCTTAATGTTACTTAACAGTCAGTCAAATCAAAAGCTCGAGCTGATAGTTAAGCCTGACAATATTTCTATATTACTCTCTAACATTTAAATTCCAAGACATTTACTTCCTTTTTCTGGTTCAAAAGCTTGACACTACGCGTATCATGAGCCCAACGTATTGTAAAATTTTCTAGAGAGATTTAAAATAAAATAAAATAATACTAGTGTACCTATAAATTTAAAAGTCAATTGCATTATGAAAAGAACATAAATATATAGAATAAAACAAATGTATGAGCGTAGTGATATCTGTTAAGATTTAGAATCTTTGATAGTTTAATATGTGAAAATTTTGATCTTTGTTGACGATTATGATGTTCATACTAATTAACACTGAAATGAAGGGTTGAATCTGAGCATATAAAAACAAAACTTGTTAAAATATATATATGCATACTTAGAGAGTGCAGCATTAAACTAATCCTTTTAGGAAAAAGATGAGCTAATAAAAAAAAGAAAAGAGAGGAGTGAGAAGATGATTAAAAAAGAAAGTAAAGTTTAAAAGGGTGTGCCTCAAGAAAAATCCAAAATTAATAGGATCACCATCTCATGTTGTTGTAATTAAAAAGAAAGAAAAAGGAGACAAATAAAGTTGAGATGTGGGAGTCAGAGCTAGGGCTAGAGAGAGTTCATGTAAAAAGATTCTAGGTAGGCTGCTCAGAAACCATTGCCAACAACACTGTGCCTTGCAAATATGTCAAACTCCTTCATCTTTATCATCATCATTATCTCTGTGTTCTCTCAACAGTAATTCATTCAAACCTTTCATATTTTTTGCCCTATTTATAATCCACGTTAATGTCCTGGTGGTGGAGGGCTTAGGATCTACTCTATTCATGGATCATGATCAGTAAAGTTGTAGGTCGGAATCACATTAAGATGAAAATATCTTTTGTTATTTTTTTTTTATAACATCTTTTGTTATTTAATATAAGTTTAATTTTGCAATTAGAAAAAGAAAACATGTTGATGTCTACACCCTCATCTTTAATTATCCATTCACTTGTCAAAATAACAACTAAATTGGTTAAACCATCTTAAATAAATGATAACTGTAAAATTTGGTTTTCCATTCTAGATAAACTGAAATAAATAATTACAAAACAAGTGGCAAAATAAATTTATTTACTGTATATTATTTGTCATCTCTTTTCAGTTCCACACAATGTGTTGAATAATTAGGTCCATTTTTATCTCTGATAAGTTTTATCCAAATTGGTTCACATTTTATAGATTTTGATAAAGATCAATTTAATCACTGTTAGTTCTTAATTTAATCTATCCAAAATGTTTATATTCACTCTTTGGTCTATTATTTGGTACGTAATATTGGCTTTTTTTTTTTAGCATTAACTTTCAGATTTGTACAATTGGTTCTTTTTCTTTTTTTTGACAACACGTACTATTGGTTCTTAATGTGTCAAAACAAGTGAAATCTCAACCTATATAAATGATAAATTAAGAAAAGTTTTAAAACTTAGAACTTATCAAATAGAAATCCAATTGATAAATATTTGACCAATATATTTTCAAAATTCAAGGGGGTGGATATTACCAAATAAGAAGTCAAGAGGTAAAGACCAACATTTTAGTTAAAATATAATTTTTTTTTTAAATCGAACGAGTTGAATATGCTTTAAACTTTTAGTTCAATTAATTCATTAATATGATATCAAAGCTTTGTACCAAGTTGTCATGGATTCGAACCTTAAAAACACTTTATTGGTGAATTAAAAACACATGGTGAAATATGCATATGTTGTCCACACTTCAAACTAAAAGACATTCACGTTAAGGGATTCACTAAAGAAATATATATATAAGAAAAAAATGTTCTTGTGCTTGAACCATCAACTTAAACTTTTAATATATTTCATTGTAATGTGAATGTGTTGCATTTCATCTACGGAAAACATTCCAAATTTTCATTCTTAATAGCTTGCAATTACTTCTTTTATATCTCTAAGGGAAGCATAATTTCGTAAAAGAAATTGAACTATCAAATATATGTATAACTTTGATGGAAATTGAATGTGTAATATTCTTAAAACTGAAGTAGATATTCATATTTGAATAATTGAAAAACTAACCCTCATATGGTAGAAAAAAAATGATCAGTGATAATTAATATAGTGTTAAAATAAAAATTTAGGGATTGAATCATCGAGAAAAACTGAAATGATGAGCCTGATCTGAAAATGGTCTTCTTCTCCTTTATATTTGTGCAAAGTATTAAATACATGTAAAATAGGAAACTGGAGTAGTACTAATATTCTAATCCTAGTTTGTTTCTAAAAATTGAGGATCAATTGTCAATCAGATTGGTTTTGTTCTTGTATCATGTGAAAAAATAGGGTCTGTCAGTGACGAAATAAATCCGAAAATAAGCAAATAATTGATAATATTATAGAAAGAAAAATAGAAAAGGGCAACACCTGTAATGATGATGATGAGATATAGTGTGTTGTGATTGGTAGATATTAGAAGTAATAGGGTTTGAGTTGGTACAAAAACACATAACTATCATTATCTATCATCTGTTTCCCAAAAACATATGCACAGAAATAAATATATATTATATTTTTGGTCTTTTGAAACTTTTACAAACCAATGTACTGTCAAAAGAAGAAATGTTTTTCATTATATTTTGCATCACAAAAAAACACAACACAAACCCCCATGAAACTCAAAGTCATAGTAATAATTATATCTGAAAAAATCTCACTCTCTTTTTTTTTTCTCTTTCTTCTCTTCTCCAACCTTACCTTACCTTACCCCATCAAATCTTTCTTGATTTTACTTACTTACAGTCACTCACCATTAAAAAAAAGTTGCAACTTTCATGATTGATCAGTAGTAATAATTATAGTTGATGAGTTGCTGCTTCTCTTGTGTCTTATTGGTGTCATCAATCATCAAATTGTGATTAGTACTACTAATCAGTTGCTTAACATCTTCAAGATCATAATCCAATTGAGTTTGTGTACTTTCTCCCAAATATGATACTGTCTTATTCTCATCTGCTCCTCCTCCTCCTAGCCATTGACTCAAGTTGTCTTGATTTCCATAGCTAAGCATGAATTTTTGAGTATTGTTATTATGATCTTGAATATGATGCCCACCATAGTTATTATTATGGAACCCCAAGTGATTTTCTTGCTTGATATCTCTGATCTGACTGCAACTTCCATCTGAGTTAGAACTGCAACTTGCTTCACTCCCAAAAACTAGAACATTATTATTATTACTGTGGTTGATCAAACCTTGATGAGTTTGAAAAAGTGAAGATGATGATGAGGATATGCCATTATTATTGACCAAAAGACTTGATGGGAATGATGTAACATTAATAAGGGGGTCAAAAGCAGTGAAGTTAGGTTTGGTAGAATTAGCATGATTGTAATAAGGGTATGAAGAAGAAGAAGAAGAGTGATCTTTGTAAAGAGATAGTAGAGACATTTGAGAAGGTAGTGGAGGATGAGGAGATGGAAATTGAATGGAGGGTTTTCTTTGAGATTGAGATTGAGGAGCTAAAGCCATGAGCTTTTTCTTCAGTTTAGTGTTCCAATAATTCTTTATATCATTGTCAGTCCTTCCTGGTAACTGAGCTGCTATAATTGACCATCTGCAAAAATTTCCATGTTCAATGCAAAAAAAAATTAAGGTTTCTTACCAATAAAAATTTAATCATTCAATAAATTAATCCTCATTAACAGCTGTTTACAAGTAGGTTTTCATGTTATGCATAAAATTTCTGGGACAGATCTAGGGGGATCAGGAGGCTATTGAGCACCCTGAAAAACTCCATTTTAATATGTATTATCATGTTTCAGATTTTTAGGGTATCACAACTTAAAAAATTCAGTTCTGAACACATAGAAAATAGAGTATGTCTGTAAGTTATGTTGGACCGTAACGAAAATAGAGGCAAAAATGGATACCGGAAACGTTATTTCTAAGAAACATAGCTAGGTAAACTGGAAATGAACCGAGACGGGTTAATGGAAATGCTAATCAAGAAACTTTTTGGTACAATAATATCCTGAATAGTTTAGGGTATATGCACAAAAAGAAGAAGAAGCATAGAATAGAATCTAGGGGAAATGGATCAAGAAGAAGAGATGAATTGAAATTTGAAGTAGGTACCTGCTTCCAATGCTAGCAAATAAAGTACAAATGATCCTATCTTCCTCATCTGAAAATTCACCATGCTTTATATTTGGCCTCAGATAATTCAACCATCTCAATCTACAACTCTTTCCACATCTCTTTAAGCCTGTATATTGCAAATAATCAAAAACCCATTTCAGAAAATACATAACAACAACAACAAAAACAAAGCCTTAATCCCAAAATGGTTCGGGATTGGCTAACATGAACCATCGTAAAGAAATTTTGGTTCATGTCACAAGATGTGACTATGTTCTAAGATGTAGTACCTGCTTTTTGAGGCAAAGCTATCCAGTTTCCACCAGTTCCATGTTTTTCAATGTAATCTTTAAGCTTAGAGTCTTCTTCAGGAGACCATGGCCCTTTCTTCACATTTGCCTTATCACAACATGGAGCTCTTCCCATCTTTTTTTCTTCTCTCTTTCTCTATCTCTATCTCCAAAATTATACAAAAAGAAAGCAAATAAGGATATGCTAATATCCAAATAGCTTTCACTTCTTTCTACTTGAGAGAGATAATGGAAACCAAGGTCTCCTGTTTTGCTTTCCTTTAATATAAAATATATTTATAGCAAAGACTTTGGTTTCCTTTACTATTCAAGGACAAAAATTTAAAAAATAAATGTAGCTATATTTTTACACAAGTCCAAATGATAGACATCTTCAATCCATTTTCCAACTTTTTATAGTTTAATTAAGTAAAGCAAAATAGAACTTTCCATCTTTCAATCTTGGTTTATATATGTTAATTACAAGTTTGATAATTAATTAATACATTTGATTGATTAGTCTTTTTCCTTAAATAAACGGATCCAAAGTCCTTTCTTTGAATAAATTCAAATTGATGGGTACAGCCTTGTTAATAATTATGACATTTTCCAAACCTTAGAAGACTTGGGTAATATCATATAATAGGTAGATAAATTTATAACTAACTGTCTTCGACTTTGTTATTTCCTTTGTTCAACAAATTATATATACTATATTGCACATCTCATTCTTTATTATATATCAACGTTTTTCTTAGTTTTTCACATACTATTCCTTATTCCTCTTATACACAACACAAGTCATTTAACAAATAATGGGACTCACAATTATTGACCATATTAAGTATTTAATTTTCTCATAATGCTTCAATTTTAGCCTTCTTAATTTATTACATTAGCCTTCTCAATTCAGAAATTAATTTTTTTCAAAAAAAATTCAGAAATTAATATTGTGACCCATTATATTTGGGGATAATGGAGTAATTTTTTGTATTTACCTCACCTGGAAAAGAAAAGGGAAAGAAGGGAAAGCGATATATATGGACGTTTTTGTATTTATTGAAGCAATTAATACTCATATCAATGAAATGTTCTTGGCCATGGCTTCATTTTCTATTCAGCAATAATTGTCCGAAATGTTACCTTAAATTGAAATCACACTGTTCAAATTACTAGGATTGCTAAAAAATTCAAATTCATCTAAAAAAAATGGTTAATTTCAAATAAATGTTCTATAGTTCTGCGTTTTTGCAAATAAAAAACGGTAATTTGCATTGTTTGCAGAATTAACCCAAAAGAAAATCTAGGTTAATGTATAAAAACTATTACATGGTTTGAATCATATTTGCAAATAAGATCTCCTTATTTAAAATGATGTAATTAAGAGATTGTGGTACCAATCGTTTATTAACAATGTCTCAAAAAGTTAATAGTATTAAAAAATACGATTAAAATGAGTATTTTTTCACATTCCGTTTGATGAAATGAGTCGCTGATTTTTATTCGAACTTAAACAGTCACGTCACAAATACAAAAGTTGATTTTAACCACTTAAAAATGTGAATTTCGGATACAAATGAAATTGATTGAAGAGCTCTCAAATAATCAGGTTTTACGTTTAGAAATAACAGATAAAAAATGTTCTGGCCCTTTCGTATTCACATCCCTATGGTAGTCTATTTTTACAAAATAAACTGAGTAGCCCTAAGTTTAATCCTCCTTTTTTTCTCGATAGGCTTGACCCGTTCAATTCTGGTCAAACTATTTTATTTCGGTCCTACCTAATTAGTTCTAACATTTCGCAGTCGAATGCAATGGAACTAATTCTGGAGGTCTCACCTCGGTCTCTAACATACTTTAGTAAATGGTTCATACGGTATACTATCGAGAACCTTATAGATGCATATACTTGTTGAAACATATAGTTGTTTGATGTTCACATAACAAACTTGAAACTATACATTCGTCAGATACATAGTCCTTTAGATTTACACATGAATCATCCATTGTGTATGTTTTATCCTAGAATTGATATCACATCCACTATAATAACTTCGATCTTTATATTACATATGTTTTCATAAATATGACTATATACTTCGATTTGTAGATAAAGGATAAGAGATTTAGGTATAGTTATTTATGTTTATCAGTAATTTCAGTTTAATAAATTTAATTCAATTTTATTTTGTTTTGTAGTTTCAATAATTTTCTTTCCGTAATTACTTTTTAGTTCAGTTCAATTCATAAATTTTGGTCATGAAAAACAAGGTTTTATTTATAGTTTTTCCAAATAGTATATTGCGTTACAAATTTACAAAGTTAGGCTACGACAGATATTAACTAGTAGTAACCAGCAATTAGACGAAACAAGTTATGTACTCTTTTCTTACTAATAAAAAAAAGAAAAGTTACTTGCTTGTATTTTTTCTCTTAATCTTTTAAAACAAATCACGAAGTAGCTGTAGTAGTATTAAGTGAGTGTGGGTTAAAAAAGTTCTAAATTATAAACGTTGGAATTAATTCGCTAATTTGGTATCGTCGGTTTTTTTTTTAAAGAAACAAGAAAAACAAACTAACAAGAATCGCCAGAGAAAATATCGATAATTAATCTTTTACATTACATAAATAGTCCTTTAATTAGGTGTTATCTAAGATATCCTGCAGTGGTTGATCTCTATAAAAGATTAATTAACTTCAAAATTAAAGGGAAAAAAGGAAAAAGAAAAGAAGTTTGATCTCTATAAAAGATAATAAATAAGAAAAGAATAAAATCTTAGTTGAGTATCCATTGATGCTGAATCAATTAATAAAAATTGTTTGCATAGTAATTTACCAACAATAATGCATGCATATTGATAATTGGTCCTGTTAGGTACAGTATCGATCCTTCTCGGTCCATTTAATTTTTAATGTTATCTCTTTTTTTTAACTGCTTCACATTATCACCATTTAAGTCATACTTCAAGTTTTTCCCTTCTTAATGGTTATCAATTATGTACTTCAAACTTTTAAATGCAGAGCAAAATTTCTTTTTGAGTGTTAACTGTAATGTTAAACTTATGAGTAACTGATTTCTTCATATGCATGATATATATCGGATTTTAATCAAAAGTGTCAAGAATTAATGCATATTTTGTCAATTTCATTTTCAGCACATGATTTTTCAGTGTACTACCTTAAAACCCATGGGAAATTCAAATAGGACCCTTATATCACGAAAATTCAAATCCGATGAATCTTCAATTAGTTTCCAACTAATTGAAGATTAATTTTTAGGGAATGTAGTGGTTAGTGTCTTTTGCAACCCTGAATATATAACCATGATAGTAATTACACCATCATGTGTATAATTTTTAAAAAATTATGCATTTGTGCTTACAATTAATAATAAAAAATAATTATGTCTCGAGGTATGGTTGGAATCCGTGACCTCTCCAATGATAGAAAGATTTTTTTTTTTTTTTGATGGTGAGGAATTCTACTAAACCCTTTCGGGGTTAGTAGGCTTATACTCCGGGGAAGCTAGCCTCCGTAATTGCAATCCTTGAGAATCGAACTTGAGACCTATTGGGTGTCTTTTCCACATTCTCTGCTCCTTTGAACATCTGAGCTACCCATGATGGATGATAGAATACAAGAGAGAAAAATTTTATTAATTGATAATCTTTTCGTTAGTTACAAAAGGTGGAGAACAACTCAATATATAGACGTAAACAACTCCAACAGTTTTAAAACCGGATAACAAAAACACACCTCGACTTTCTGTTATTGGACATACTCGCGGTTATCCTCCTCAAATAGGCAAATGTAAATTCAGTAGACCAAGCTTGGTTATCCCCCTCAAACATATACATAAATAGACCGGGAAGTATCTAGGCAATCAGCCCAATTGCTAAAGCCTTGAAATTTGTACACAATAATAACAGTCATATACAATATAATTCGTATTTATTATTATTTGATTTGTACTTCGATAAATTACTTCAAAAAAATTTAGGGATTTAGTCTGTTTTTTCAACTAAAATGTAAAGCAGCTCTCCTATATACTAATGTATTATTATTGGTGAAGCCAAAATAAGTACAATATATTGAGCTTGTCTTATCTGTATCTACCGATTTTTCTATTGAAAAAACTAATATTGAGAAAGTATTCTGCTGTTTATAATTAATAAACTGAAATTTCTCTTGGCCACCGAGGTGCTAGAGGTATAATTTAAGCTTAGGTAAATTGAATAAATATAAACCGTCATTTTCATCAAAGATATAAAGTATCATGATGGCTAACCTATGACCATGACCCAGTAATGCATGCAAGAACTAATAATATCATATTATGCTCTGCAATTTGCTTTCTAATTTCCATCAACCTATTGTTTATTACTATTTGCAATAACATATTAAATTAGGTTTAAGTGAGACAAGTTTTTATTGTGAAATAAAGTCTAACTAATTGTATAATTAATTCGGTATGTAATGACAATTTTTCCAGTTTTATTCGTGTTCTTTTAAAAAGTCATCTTCTTCTTCTTTTCAAATTGTTGTTGCCTGCGTCGCCCTACATGCAACGTCGCCGGTATTTCACCGCCGTTCGCTCATCAAAACCATCTTCGACTGTTCTAGAAGATTCTCTCAAGGAGCTACTCTCCTGAATGGAAAAGAGCCTGATTAGTATCACATTGTAATTCGAGACAAAATCTCACCCCTGCTTTGGAGAAAATTGATTCCCCTTCCTTTTGCTCACTTCTGCAGGTGAAGGTATTAGTATAATTTCAAGCCTATACTGGATAGAGGAAGAAAAACACGAGTTTGAAACCCAAACTTACATTTCATTTTCTGCTCTTAAGAATCACATGTGTAAAGGACAATAAGAAGGCAATGCAAACCTTAGTTAATGTCTGTAGATGGGCATGTTTAAGTCCTTGGTACCAAATAGGTCTATAGCAGCAAATATATGGGGTAAACAACAAAAAGGCAACCCTGCAAGCAATCTTGAATATTTGTAACAAGTTAAGAAAATAAGATAACATAAAGTATATTCAAAATGCAGAATATCATATACAAAAGAAAAAAAGAACAAACTCTACAATTTTTTTTAATTAATTTCAACCCACATACTTGATCATATGATTTGTTTGAGAGTTTTAGTGGAATTTTTTGAAACTTGTCTATTTTGTTGAATGAAGAAACTCTTACGTTTGATGATTTGAGTGGAAAATATGAAATTTTGAATGAAATTAACAGATGACGCCATCGGAGATCCAATAGTTCCTCAAAATTGTGATCTCAATACCTTATCGATCAGCAGCACCTACTCGTCATCTTCCAAACTCGGTTCATATAAGAATTTTCATTTGAACTAGATGACGCCATAGGAATTAGGGGTGTTCAAACATGGATTGGTTGGATTATCTTTAGAATCCAGTCCAATCCATGTCAAGAAAATATAAGATGGATTGAGTTGGTTGGTTTAAATGGATTAGATGGATTAGAATGGTTTTGTTAATGTGTTGTGTATGAAATAAAATTTCACAAGTCTTAGCAATTATTGTTAGTTTTTCCAAGAGATTATCAACATTTTTCAATTAACTATGGATTAGATGGATCAAATGGATTGTTAGATGGATTATTACAATCCATCCAATATACCTTTCATGGATTGGATAAGTTGAAATTGGATGGATTATAATAATCCAACCAATTTTGAACGCTACTAATAGGAATTGCAAAAGACAAACTTGCCAAAGGGACAAGACAACACAACTTACCAAAGGGACATAGTACCATTTAAGCCAAAAAAAAAAAAAAAAACTCGAAACATTATAACTCTATTAAGGTATTCTGTTAATGGATTTTAAAATTGTTTCTCAATCTTATACTTTTAGATTATAATTTTCGTACATGGAAGCTCAATTACCATTTTCTCAAGAATTATAGGTTCTCGCTTTTACTAAGTCATGTTATTAATTACTTACCCACGACATATATAGGAGATTAATTGAGAAAATGTATAGCGCTCCTGAAATACGGAGCTTTCTGAAAAAATAAAAGTAAAAGGGTTGATGAGTGAATTTTCTACTTAGCAATCATTCTCAGATTAGAAAAGCTTCGCGCTAAACATCAATTTAATCTACCTCAAAAAGAATTCTTAAATAAGTCTTAAACTTAGTAGGACTACAATTTCTATCTTCACCTATAAATAACAAGGTATGTTCATCTTAAAGTACATTCCTCATATATTCGAGCTCATAAAATATTCCATCTAAAGCGAATACTTTCGAGATTATTCTTTAATATAGGACTCATTAAAGACATTTTTAGAGATCATCAATCTTTGTTGGTTTAAACAATAGAGTAGGGTCGTCGGTCAATGATCACTCCTTAGCTTATACTTATTTTTAAAAAAATTCAAGTATCCTGCATAATTCAGTTTACAGTAATATAGAATATTTATAAAAAAAATATAAACTTTATTTATAACTGATAAATTATGTAATCTAAATGTGCTCTAGAATGTCTCTAAGTTTTCACAGGTAATTTTATGTAAACTTACAGTTTAATGCAAATAAATTATAATGAATTCCAAATATATAATTAATGCATAACATATGTACGGAATGAATCCATATGAACATGAAAGAAATTTATTTATTAACATCAACTAAAATTTGTTTTGGAAGAAAAGAGAATTAAAAATAATAATGCATGGAGTTAATTTGAAATTAGCTATACAAGTTTAACAATTATCATGTGTCGTTTCCCTCAACTTCCCATGGAATCTTACAGTGTATTGTATTTTTTTTATTAAAATATTTTATTTTTTCTTTTTATTACAAGCATTTTTTTATATGAAGAACAAAAACAGAAAAGTGCCATCATCTCCGTTGACTATTAGACAAGAAAGATTCACACACTTACTTTCTAAATCAATTTCTCAAAGGTAGGCAAACTAAGCAAGAAAACTTGTGCAGCCTGCATCCATTTTACTATGGTATTATGTTTCAGTATGTAAAGTATATGTTTGTCTATTAATTTATTCAGTTTTTTATTTTTTTCCTGAACTCCATGTTGAAATGTTCTTGTACAGCTTTGTACTTAATGGCTGAACAAAATTAAATTGGTTGATGAATTTGATTGAAAAGAATCAAATATTGCTAAAAATAAGTAAAAAAGAATATAACCTTGTAGGAGTCAAAACACAATATATACAATTGTTCCAGGGATTTCACAATTTGCATAATAACAAAATTACTTTTGACTGCGTAAACATAATGGAAAAAAGGGAGAATAAAACTCCACAAAAGCTTATTTTTATAATTTAATTTAGAAGAAAGCAAACATGATATTCATAGTTCACACATTGGAGTGTCTGTATTTTCTACCTAAACCTTGTCAACTGTTTGATTTTCTTTATTTCATTCAACCTCAAATCAGACATAGTTTTCACATTTTCATATATGCTTAATTATAGTTACTACCAGACCCCCACCTTGCTCCATATATCAATCGCATGTCAACCCTTTCTTCTTTATATAATAAAGGAACACTTTATTATTAATTATTATTATTATTATTTTATTTGTTATTCCAACAACATTCAACCCATTTACTGTTACTTGTTGCCTACATTTAATTCATAACATTACACATAGACAATCAATCCATACAAAAGTCCAACGTCAAATGCTGTTAAGAATACTATAATCACAAAACACCAAAACCATGTGCACTTAAACTTATTTTATCATATAATCCAAAAATTTAAAACTGAAATGCATAGATTAATTTCATTATGTTTTAGAACAAGTGATATGGAAAGAGGAGGGAGCAAAAGAAAGAGTTAATGGGGTATTATATTATAGGCTAAATATTTGGCTTTTTTTTTTTCTTTTTTCTGTTATTTAACTAGTTTATGAATATCACGTTATTGGATGCCGACTAATCTAGTTTCATGAGAACAGTTTAGTAGATTATAGTATCAAACTTTCTCTCAATAACAGTAGTAGAACTCGAACCATAGTCTTTTTCTTAACTCAACCCACCATCTATCGAAGAGCTACCAGTCATTGGAGCTAAATATTTACTCTCTAAGTTGTTAAGGTAACTAATTATTTGATCTATGACTTAACTATAAAATCCCTAGTTTTCTCACATCTAGTTAATCTTTCCGTCAAAAATTTATGTAACTTAAATAAAAAGACTAAATTAATAACCATCTTTTTATTTGTTATTTCTCTCATCTTCCTCTCCCCAATTCCACTTCTTTTGCCCAAACTCTATTTTCCACCTGCGAGTACCATTTTAATGCCACCTTTCCCATCCTTCTTCAAACCATGTTCAATTAAAAATCAAACTCCTTCATTATATTCCCATATGCTTATGATAAGACCCAAATCTATTGCTCTAGCTCTACTTAACTATAGTACATTGGAGAGGAAACTCAAATTAATTTCATATTTACAGATAACATAAAATGAAAATTCAAATGCTTGCAATTGTTTAATGTATATATGCCCAAAGTAAACTCATTTCAATCACTGGGAAGAACTTAATCTAGAATATTTGGTTAGCAACAAGAAAATGGCAACTCAAAGTTTCAAAATAAAGAAAGACTACGAAATGAAGCTAATATGATTATTCATATGGCAACTCTATTTTAACAAATAAAGACTAAAATATCCTTAATATTAGAAAGGATGTAATTGGACTTAGAATAACTTTGCATGTAATTATTCATATGAAGTTAATATTGTAGCGCGTGTCTAACACCGAGTCAAATTATGTTTGTAACACTGAAAATTGGAGTCAAATAAATATACTTTTAAACAGTTGACGGAGTAAATACATCGTTTCTCAAATTTGAAAGAAATGACCAAAATGAACGAGTTTAGGTGGTAGTTAGGTCCTCTCCTTTTGACTTATATTTCGCACATTTTAACAAAAAATCAATTCAGTTCATTAATTTCAGTTTCATTCAGCAATTTCAGTTCAGTTTGACAATCTTAATTCTATTTAACATTCAGAAATTTTATTTTAATTCGGCAGTTTCAATTTAGTTGACTAATTTTAATTATATTTCGAAAGTTAGAATTCAGTTTTTTTAGTTGGGGTAAAAAGAACACTGGCTATAGTTTAAGCCATTATATTATGTAAGTAAAAGAAGAAAGGAAAAGTCAAACAAGAAGTGTAAGTGAGTGGGATTTGAATTGAAATGATTGACAAAGGCAAGGCAAGGTGTGTTTGAATGGAATGACATCATACATGACGTGCACTGACTCTCACACTCACAACAAAAGCTCCCACGTGTAAGACATTCATATGATATCTCTTTTCTAAGATTCTCTTTTCTTCTCATTGTCTTATTTATCTTCAAACTGACACGTGCTCCCTCTGCCTGCAACTTTGAGCCCCAAACACTCTCGCACGTGTGCTACCTTTTTATCTTTGCCAAATGAATTAATTACTGCATCATTAACTCCTCAAATTGCATCACCTTAAATGGCTCAACCGAGTCAAGCAACACTAACATTACTACTATCCAAATGGCAAAAAACATCTTGAGGCCCCTGATCTTTCATTTTTCGATGCATTAAGTCCTTAATCTTTCATTTGAACACATTAAGCCCTTGATCTTTTATTTTTGGTTCTATCAAGCCCCCATCTAATAAAATTGGATGATTTGTTCACTTTGACAATTGGCATAATTACAAATCTAGCCCGTTTAGGAGGGTTGATTAATATATGTGATTCACGTTGCTTTCTACTTACATTTCTAGACAATATTATCTTTTTAAATTTGAAATTTATTTTTCCCGCCTATTGGAATGTAGTAACGTCGCACATTCTTTCTCAAACGTTTCTCTTTGTCTCTATCCAAATGTACTCTTTTATCTCTCAAGTTCATTTTTGTAATCGTTTCTTCTTCGTCATCATCTTTGCTCTTCTTTTATTTTCCGTCTTAGTTTTTCTTTTCAATTTCCGCCCCACAAATTAAGGCCAAATTCTTGATGATTGAAAATTACTGAAGCACATTTACTGAAAAGAAATTATTGAATTGAAATGAACGACTGATAAGTACTAATAAGGCATAAAGAACATGGTCAAACATCACTCATTAGATTTCATCTATGTTTTCATTCTCTTCGAGTTCACTATCGAAATGACTAGAAAGGGAGCAAAACAACAACAATAACTACTGACTTTTTGTTCATTTTAAAAAAAAATGTTGAATAATTTAATGAATATTCAATCAATTGTAATTAATTAGGTGTCGCAATATTTCAATTGGTCTTATTAATTTGTGAAAGTCCACAAATCATCCAATTTTGTTAGATGAGGACTTGATAGAACCAAATATAAAAGATCAAGGGCTTAATGTATCCAAATAAAAGATCAAGGGCTTAATGCACCGAAAATGGAAAGATCAGGGGCCTCAGAATGGTTTTTGCCTATCCAAATTAATCTTAACTTTCACATGCACATTACAAAAAAAAACTTGACATGCATTTCACATTTAAGCTAATACTAATGACTACTGTATATAACATTAAACAAATCTTTTTTAAAAAAAACATACAACTGCCTTCACGCGAAGAGAAGGAAAAAAGAACACAAATAACTACTAATTCGGATTTGGCTCAAATGAAAATGTACTCCTAGGCCCCTTGCTATCCTTAAAGCCCAGATTTGTGAGTTTATCTTTTTTAGTGGCTATTAACTAGGAAGGAGTAACTACATCATTTTTAGGAGAGATTTTAGAGCATTTCGGAGTACATACTCCCTTATTTATAAATATAGTTTTATATTCGTAAAAAAATAAATATAGTTTTAAATTTTTTATTATATTCTAAATATAGTCTCTGTATCGTTAACAGAACATCGTAGAACTACATAAGCGTTCTAAAGTTTCTCCATTTATAGAAGTAGGTCATGACAAGTATTATTTTTTTTCTTTTTCTTTTTATTTTACATCTAATAAACTCATATTGAATATGTTAGTCGGTGCAAAGCTTGGTAAAAATTCGACAAAGATTAACGCGAGATATTGAAGAGCCAGTCAAGCATATCCAAGTTCGAACAACTCGTAAGCACACCTATAATATATATACATAACATACTTTCAAACTATGCGGTACTTGTAATGAAAGACTTAACTCGCTGCAAAAGGTTGTATCAAGTGGTTAAGATTGTTTCATATTACTAAGGAGTCCAAAAGTTTCACAATTTAGCAATGTGAGATATATAGGAGACGGAGTCTCCTTACGTCTAATCCATTTAGCATGTGACGCTCATAAGGTTAATATTAGACCAAGATTCTAATTCAATATAAACAATGATTTAATTAACTCCAAAAATTATTTTAAAGAATTAGATGGAACGGAAAGGCTTGAGTATATAAAAAGTGGGGTTGAAATGAGAGGATGGAATGGAGCAAATTAAGTAGTTGACAAAGAAAAGAATATAGGAAGGAGATGGATAGATAGGGATTTGTAAAGATGAGAAATATGAGAAGAAACAAATATACAAATCATCAATCAATCAAGTCATGAATCTTTGATCTTTGTTTTTGTTGTACTTTGAATGTTGATGATATATAATGATGATAAAGAAAAAGAAGAAGAAGAAGAAGAAGAAGATTGAATTTTGGGCATATGATTTGGTTGGTCAGGTTGGTTTGTCAGTCTTTTTCTTCCAAAATATTATATATAAAAACATCTATGAACCAGACCTCAACCTGATAGGGACATCCTACGTACATTTATATATAGTAGTATTACTATTAGCATAGGATATGGATTGCACTCTTCTTATTTTGGGTTCGGTTCAGGAGGAATTCTAGCTTGGGTCTGGATTGGTATGGTATAATTAGGGACTGCCACGTCACCAAGATACTGAAATTTGTCTATTGAAGAAGAGTCTGTCTATCAGAAACATGTAACGAAGAGTGTTCAAAAGGAAATTATGCTTTGTGCTAAATCAACTTCACTTGTCTCTTGAAGCCCATACATAACAAATTCCCCTTTCCATTGTTGAAGCCCATCAAACTTGAGCAACCAATTGGCCCGTTTATTGGTTTGTTAATTGGTTTTGTTAATTTTGTTGTTAGTGTTTGTTTTGCTTATTATTTAAACTTTGGCTAATTTGTGATAACATGCCTCCAAAAATGTACTCACAAGGCTTGGATTAAAGTTCCTATGAAAGAGAGTTTGCGTTGGGATCTTCGATGTCAAAATTAGTAAGCTTTTGAAGAGAGTATAAAATGGTTACGTGAAGGAGACAAAGTCAAAATATTCAAAAAAGACATTATTGCATGATATCGTAGTGGTATTTATAGAATGTAAATGTATGCTTTAATGCGTCAATGTTCCTTTTATGCTCTCATCTTAGTGAGAAAGAAAATACAATTAGCTTGGTCTCCACTCTAGTTTTGAAGGTTCAATGACGAATTGTTTTTTTTTACTGTCATCATTATCCTTTAAGGTGACATCACATTTAAGTTGCATCCATTTAAGTCACTGTTTTTTATGAGTAAACTGGACTGAATACTATCTAACTAACTGAAATGCATATACTCAAAAAAAATTACTGAACTGAAATTATTAATAAAACATAAAAAAACAATGAGAGTTGAGATACGCACATATGAGGATACAAATACTCTTCGATCATTTCATGACGTATCTCATGCATACCATGGACCGGAGGCTCTCATGCAGCAGAAAGCCCATTTAAGGCTTTATTAAATGGGCCCTTTGAGTTCAGTTTCTCACAGTAGGCGAATTAAAATGTTAACAAATTAGTGAAATTAGGTATCATTCAATGAAATTAAAGACTTCACCACCAAAATAATGAGCCTGAGAATTCAAACCATAGATGATTGTTTGGATGGAATTAGACTGAATTTCTCATTTCTTTAGCCTCCAAATTGGGATACCAGCATGACTTTAAATTTTATGTTTTCATCAAATATCATTGGAGCTCAATGAAATGTTTTCTTTTTGTCCTCCCCGACGTGGCATTGTTAAAACCAATTCCCGTCTCGTAAAAAAGACGTGGTTATCCTTATTTTTCGAAACGGTGGTCGTGGTGTACTAATTAAGGTCGGTTGGAGTGGTTAAGAGTTTGAAGTTACTTATGTCAAATTTCGAGTTTCATTCTTGAATCTTTTTATGTTTGAGACTTCTAAACAGTCTTTTCAATACTATCTAAATAAAACATCAACCATATCCGTTTTTTTTCTTTTCAACACAAATTGCAATCATTTCATTTTTTTTACTAACGTCATAGTTATTTAATTTATTTTTTTGAAGAAACAGTTTTTTATTTTGAAAAAAAGAATACCCATATTCTTTTCCCTTAAAGTATTATTTTCTTTTTTTGGTAGACCCTTAAAGTATTATTTTCACAACATAAACATTGGTGGGAAAAATTAAAAGTAAAGTAAAGATTAGGAGACTAAAAAAAAGCGTTGCTAAAAGTCGTCTCATCCATGTCCTCCTCCTCAACTCAACAATGGAGGAGAAGATCAAAGAAAAGACCTTTAACCCAAATTCCAAAATACCCATCTCCTTCACCCACTTCCCAGTCTTCTTCATCTTCTCCTTAATACCCATTTCCTCTTTTGCCCTCCAGAAGCCACCCCCTCTTCCAATCCTACCCCTTCCTTCATCTCCTCAGCTTGAATGGCAACAGACATCCATGGCTCTTTTCCTCCACTTTGGACCCAACACCTTTACAGATTCAGAATGGGGCAGCGGGCAGGCTGACCCATCAATATTCAACCCCTCAAGATTCAATGCAAGTCAATGGGTACACGTGGCAAAAGAGTCTGGATTCAAAAGGGTGATACTTACTGCAAAACATCATGATGGGTTTTGTTTGTGGCCTAGTGGGTATACTGATTACTCTGTAAAGTCAAGTTCTTGGAGGGATGGGAATGGTGATGTTGTAAAAGAGCTTGCTTTGGCTGCTAAAGAAGGTGGTTTGCATTTGGGGCTTTATCTTTCTCCTTGGGATAGGCATGAGGACTGTTATGGGAAGACTTTGGAGTATAATGAGTTTTATATGGCTCAAATGACTGAGTTGTTGACCAGGTGAGGTCATTTTTTCTTTTTTTGCGACTTGAGTTTCACGGTATCAAATCATATCGAGACTAACGCTTTGTTGTTGTTGTTGCTTCATTTTTGTGACTCATTGGGGCTAATGTATGTGTCTTTAGTACTGCTAATTCCCATTTAGCATTTAGATAAGTTTGCTTCATCAGTTGAGGTTATTTTTGGATATTTGATATATGTTATTTGTTAATGTTTGTTACAGTTCTTGAATGCAGTTAGTTTTAGGCAGACACTCCTCTTTAGTAGCGGTTTTGCTTTTCGTGTTTCGATGCCCATTTTTTGTTAAAGGACTATTTTTATGAAGTTTATGTTTTTAGAGTATCCTTTTCCTGTGCATATGTGTCCATGCAAGAGATGTCTTAGGTGAATCCATGTTCAGCATTGAGTTTCTGTTTCTTTCTTTCTTTATCTTCATCAGTACACTACAGTTATCTTTTTTTTGTGTCAAATTCTTCTGTTATCGGGTAGATTATATGTTCTATGTAGTTAGAGGATGAATGATTTCCTGCTCGGCAGAGCTTCTCAAAGAACTGGACTGAGTCATGCGAATTCTTGTTCTTGTTCTATTCCTCTTTTATCTTTATCAGTAGATTGTGTTTTACGATTATTCTAGTTTTCTGTATATCTTAAATTCGACAAGTTCTCGTCTTCTATTATTTGGTGGATTATGTGTTCTATGTAGTTAGAGGATGAATGATATGATGCCACTTTTGGTTTGTTAAACCTTGAAATGCCTATCAGAGAGGCAGAACTTCTCAAAGAATTGGAATGACTCGTGAGAATTGTGGCAGGTACGGCGAGATAAAGGAGGTATGGTTGGATGGTGCTAAAGGGGAGGGAGAGAAGGATATGGAGTATTTTTTTGAGAGTTGGATGAGTCTCATTCATCAATTACAACCTAAGGCCGTAATATTTTCTGATGCTGGTCCTGACGTAAGGTGGATTGGGGATGAGGCTGGTGTTGCTGGCTCTACATGCTGGTCTCTTTATAACCGAAGTGCTTCCCAGATTGGTGCCACTGATCCAATGTGTGTTTACTTTCTCTCCTTCTGCACACAGTAGCAAATTAAATTTCTGATTTCATTCATTTGATATCTTGAACAGATACCAACAGAGGGGAGACTCATCAGGTCACGATTGGGTGCCTGCAGAATGTGATGTCTCCATAAGACCCGGTTGGTTCTGGCACGCTTCAGAGACTCCAAAGTCTGCAATCGAGCTTCTCGATATATACTACAAATCTGTTGGCAGAAACTGTCTCATGTTGTTAAATGTGCCACCAAACTCATCCGGTCTTATATCCGTTGAAGACATTCAAGTGCTTCAAGAATTCGCTAAACTTCGCACATCCATTTTCTCTTATAATCTAGCTAAGAATGCCCTTGTCAAGGCCAGCAGTACTCGAGGAGCTGCAAATGACGACTTGCAGTACAGCCCTTACAATGTGCTTACAGAAGGAATTTACTCCTATTGGGCTCCCGAGGAGAACCAATCGAAATGGGAGTTACATGTTGATCTTCAGGAACCAGTATATTTCAACATTTTGCAAGTTCAAGAGCCAATTCAAATGGGACAACGGATTATCGAGTACCACCTTGAAATTCTGAAGGATGGGAGGTGGAAGAAACTGATCAATGGAACCACAGTTGGATATGGGAGGATATTGCAATTTCAGACAGTAAAAATTCAGGAGTTGAAGTTGGTTATAGACAAAAGTAGGGCAGATCCGCTTATTTCTTACTTGGGAATTTATATGGATCGATTTTCAATTGTTAATAACAGATTTGATAATAGTTCACAAACACGATTACGCAGTCAGGGAAGCGCAAGCAACCATTACATGAATGGCAGTGCAGCACTTCTCCAGCCTACAAAAAATCATTCTCGAACAGCTGCCATGTAATGTATCTTGTGTATATTTACTTCAGTGTTAATGATGAATCTTTCTGTTCATTTTGTTGAAGAACATTCATTATGTGCAAATACATTCATAAGTTGAATTTCATACTCTTTAGTTTCTAGAATAACTCGATCTAGATTTGTCGATGTAATCATAAAAAGGATGCTCTCATTAATTTGTCTCTTACGAAAACAAAAAAAGAAGCCATCAGTAACAAATTAAGATTCACAAGGGAGTATACATTTCTATGTTATCTTAACATCTCTAAGAAGGCGAGCTGCCATGGAGCCAAGGCGTCTTGTTTCCCAGTCGGTAAGTTTTTCTTCTGGGAGCTTTACTACCGTTTCACTCCCCTCTTCAACTCTTTCACTTTCACACTCATCCTCCTCCTGTGCTATTCCTGCTGTTTCTACTTCATCACTTCTTACTATCATATTCTCTAATGTGCCAGCACTAGGCTTTAGTCCCATGATGTAAAGCTGAATGCTTGGATGCTGGTACTTATTATCCATCTGCATTCAATCAACTCTCTATAATGATTCTAGGGACACTAACAATTGTATTATAACGAGATAATACCTTGGTTGGAATTATACAATGTTTGCAGAAAGTATAAACATTGTCAAGTTCTAAGAATTAGCATCAAGCAAAATACCTTGGTTCTTGGAACAACTTTGACTTCAAAGATTCTTTTCCACAAATTAAGAATCCGCTCATGAACACTGGTAGACCGGATCTCATGTCCGACCTACATGGACATTTGAACAGCACATAAATGCGTACGAAAACAAGATTTTGGCCCTAAAATAGAACAAATATCTTACAATGACTCACCAAAATTGTTGTTTTTGGTCCTGACAAGGCAAGCATTGACTGCAATAGTGGTTCCATGAGATGCTCCGCATAAACCTTGGATCAAAGAAGTTAAAATTCACTGATTGAAGTGGGAATAAAATGGTGTTTTAGATTCGTACAAACAAAATCATGCAAGTGACTCTATGATTCATGAAACTGTTTCTTTGTTTCGACATATGGCTCCACATTTGACAGCTGAATATTCTATGTTTATGGATTACAAACTAATGGTTTAAAGATATTTATTCATATGAAAAAGGGAAGAAAGATATTTGTTTGGAGTGCTGACAATGCTTCTCTCAGGCAGTTGATATGATATATTAAACAAATTTATATCTCGGCTTCTCCTTTTGTTTATTTGGAGTCTTTTTCACCTCGGCAACATAACTTATAGCAACATCTACCATGAAACTAGAAAAATGCAGCAAAATATAAGTTAGATTTGTACCTAGTCAATCAAAATCATAACTTTATGCAATTTCAATAAGCGCAAAACACATCAGGCAGAAATTGTGATATCAAGTTATCAAGTATAGCATCCAATATTAACGTCTGATCATTGAACAAACTTACAACATCTGTGCCAATGATGTAGTCAAATGGCGGATCAACAGCCCTAATATGATCCTCATTTCCCCAATCCAACTCTGCAGCTTTGATTGAACCAAAGGAATCTACAAGGAAGACAAGTTCCATGAGATTTACTGGTCATGCTACAACCATCCATCTGATAACTAAAGCCATCCCAACACTGGTTCAAAGAACTTTGAAAGAGAGTGCATATGTTCTAAACAAATGTCAAAGTCTCTCCAAAAGTACCTGAATTAGTATCCATCTGCTTGATTCTTGAGGTATTACGATCTATATTGCGTGTTAGCAATGGCAAAACCTCCTTTTGGTCGGTTGCAACAATGTCACATCCGAGCAGCGCCATTCCTAGGAGAATGTTTACATCAGATTAAGGAGCATGAGACCTCCTATATGGTAAAATTAGACTTGATCAAGAAGAAATTGCCAATTAGATGTCATGCTTCAGTTCGTAGAACAAAATAAAACGCACCAAATCCTGCAACTCCACAACCAGCTCCAAGTTCAACAACACGTTTTCCTTTGAGTTTTGAACGGCAAAACCGTCCCTTTCTGCAATTCTTTTCCTGAAACAAGGAAAGTAGAACTTGACAAATGTCCAACGGAGTATGTCCATACATCTGTAACAAGTAGGAATGTTGTGTCTATAATATGTGTTCCACTCTCCTCTTATGGAGCATAAAATCAGCACAAGTGACGATGATTTGGGCCTTAACTTAATCAACCAATACGAATAAAAAGGGATTAAACATGCCACAAAATATATTCTCATCGTATTTTACTTCTTTGTAAATTATGAAACCCAACTCAACAAAATCTCCAATGGAGTCAATCAAGCCCGAATTCCTTCTAATTAGAACCATAAAATATGAAAAGATAATCAACAAAAAAATAAAGCACTACAGAATCATAGAGAAAGAGAGAAATGGAACTCACTAGAAATTTGACAAGTACCATCGACGCATCCCAAACTGTAGTCCCTAAATGATTAGAATTTGGATCCTACAAGCATGCAAGAAAGTAGAAAGTAAAGTTAGATAAGTCATAGTAGTCATGGAAGAGTGCAATCAAGTAAAACATAGAGACAAAGGGTGTGGCAAGAAATTAGTGTGTGCTGAGAAAAACAGAAAAGCAAATAAAAACTAAGACATGTGGTTCTATCTATGTTACATGAACACTTCTCCTAACTAGCATACCCGTAACCGTATCCGTGTCTGACACGTTGTCGGACACCATTTTTAGGCTATTTTATGAAGGTTATGTTTTAGAAATAACATTTCTCGTGTCCGTGTCCGGGCAACATAGATGTGGGTTAAAAGAGCATGAAATTCTTGTTTCAACTGCAATTTCTAACTTGCTCCGCCAATCACTAATAAAGAAGTAGCTCAGCATGAAATCAAATTTCATAATGTTTCCCACGAGATTTCTTCCTCAACCGTGAAGTTGGAGATAAGCCAGATAATAGGGTAGTACAGCATTAGTGATATCAGAAATCTTTTTGCTTTGTTTTAAAACAAAAAAATTCAGTTTAAGCAGTAATCAGAACATAAGAAGAAAAAAACACCTGACAGAAATGCAATTGATAGCCCAAAACATCAAGAGTCACTGTAGAGGTGCTTGGTGAATTTAACCTGAACCAAAAATCAAAAGATTGGTGTTTATGGAAAGATGTTAAACATAAGCATGAGTGTGAAAAATGCTTTGAACTGCAACGCTATTGAAATCCCATTTTTTTTAATTCTGAAATCCTACTTACATATTAGATTAAGATTAGATTGTTAAAGATTATCCCTTGTGCTTAGATGGGATTAAGCTTATAAACTAGAAAGCATAAAACTTAATAATGTGATCTAACTTAATAACCATATATTTTAATTCAAAAGCAGAAAAAGAAAAGAAAGAAAGATGAGAACCTGTCATGCTCCATGTTTTGTCAACGAACACCTGCATTAGATGAGCAATCTAATTAAGTTGAACACATTAATCATCTAATGCAAAATCAGTAACCATGATACAATTAATTAATTAATTAATCCTTGATATGTATGTGATGAGATGAAGAAAATCAGTGTAAATTAAAAGTGAATATAGGATACGAAGCCAACCTGAGATCAAGTGTGAAATCCGATGTATGATTGTACTTGTTCGCAATCAATGAGGTCGGAAGGAAGACAACAAGAGAGAGGGAAACCACTAACTTATTAATTAAGCCTATTTTTAACACAAAACCTAAAAACTTTCAAGGGGTTTATGAAGAATTTACACGTCACTCCTAAAAATGGCAGCGGCTACTTTAGCATTCTTAGGTCTTAGGTAGATTGATTATGTAAAGAAAGATTTCAATAGTGTATTTAAGCTCAAAGGGCCAGGGATTTTGGAAATTGGACGTAAGCACAATATTAATGGTGTTGTTCATAAACTTATTCGTGATGTTCGTTCGAATGATAACCATCTTAGTTCGTTTATTATTCTGGTTAGTATTTGCATATTATTGGTTTTGAATATAGTAAATCTTCTTTTGTGACTAGGTGATCCGTGAACTTTTTTCCTTTGTATTCCCTTCATTTTAAATGTCGGTCGTTTGTGAGAAGTGAATTTTTCCACAAATGTTGGTCATTCTTGTCGTTTATGGTAATAATTGTTAGTATTTTGTCAATTATACCTCTATGTTTATAGAGTTTTAAGGACAACAAAAATAAAAAGAAGATAGATTAATATTTTGTATGATGTAATTAATGATATCTTAATTTTTCATATTTTTACAAAAGCGACAAACATTAATAAACGGAGGAAGTAACAATAAAGTTTAGCTAAAGCTAGATATCTTTACAGACAAAGCCACTGCAAATCACACATTTCGATCAAAGTTTATAGTAAATTTACAAATTATCTATTAGTAATGACTAAATTTTGTCGAACTGGAGATTCGAAATTCAAATCTTTCAAGTGGAATTATGATCTTACAAATTTATGAAAAAACAAATATTTATAAAAATATTAAGGTAAATAATTTATTAGTCCCTAAGTTATGACAAATTACACTTCTAGTTCTTGTATTTTTCAAAATACACTAGTAAGTTTCAAGTTTTGCCACAATCAACACTTTAGTCCATCCCGTTGGAATTTTTTGGAGAATATGTTAGTCAAACTTCAAATTCAGTCAACTATATTTATAATAAATTAGAATTCTGTAATTGCCCTTACCATATTTAAAAAGTTCGACTAACAAATTTTCTAAAAATATTTAACGAGAGAGATTGAAGTGATGATTGTGTCAAATCTCGAGAATGTATAAGTGCATTTCAAAAAATACAGAAACTAAACCATATGTTTCGTTAAAGAATAATAAATTATTTATCCAAAATATTACTAGTATTTCATTTTTACAAATTTCAATAAAATTGTTATCAACCGAGTGGCTAAGAAGCTACTACAAGTCTATATTAGAATCTTTCAAAGTAAAAAAACCAAAACCCATCACGATTCATCTTCTTTTTCTTGTCATCCTCATTCATTCCAAACCCTAATTTCTCCTCCATTTCTTGCTCAGATCCGACCATCAAACTCCATCTCCAGAATTCTCCGGACAAGAATGGACGACGGTGAGGTAGATTTCTCAAATCAAGAACTATTCAACATGGGTGAAATCCCCAACACATGTTCCATGGATAGTTTCTTTGATGAATTACTCAAAGATAACACTCAAACATGTACTCATACCCACACGTGCAATCCCCCTGGACCGGATTACTCTCATACCCACACGTGTTTCCATGTCCACACCAAGATTGTCTCAGCCCCTTCTGAGGATCAGGCTGGTACTGATGACACAGCTGAATCGACCGAGAAGTCGAAAAAGAAACGACCTTTAGGGAACAGGGAAGCTGTTAGGAAGTATAGGGAGAAAAAGAAAGCAAGGGCTGCTTCTTTGGAAGATGAAGTTTTGAAATTGAGGACGTTGAATCAGCAGTTGTTGAAACGCTTGCAGGGACAGGCCGGTTTGGAAGCTGAGGTTGCGCGGTTGAAGTGTTTGCTTGTGGATATTAGGGGGAGGATTGAAGGGGAGATTGGGTCGTTTCCGTATCAGAAAGGTGGTCAGAATAATGTTAATTTGGGTCATCAGAATTATGCGGTGAACCCGTGTAATATGCAGTGTAGTGATCAGGTTTATTGTCTGCAACCGGGGATGGATGGGAAGTTTGGGGAAGGTGTGGGGTTAAGTGGACATGTTGGGTTGGGTGGTTGTGAGTTTGATAATGTTCAGTGTTTAGCAAATCAAAACTCGGGTTTGAAGGAGCTTTCAGGGTGTGCACCGGACAATGATGGCAATGGTAATGGTATTGCCAATTCTTCATGTACTAGTAAGAGGAGAGGTAAAAACTTACAAGACTTGCATCGTTACATATCATTGTATGAGCATGAGAATATTATTTGTTCGAGTAAAACGAATTCTGCCCACCTTGCAGTTTAGCTATAACAAACTTTCAACTTTAACTAGTAAAGAAGAAAATTTAGGCCTTGTTACTTATGAATTGAGTTCAGTAGCATTCAGTTAAATTCAATTCAGTTTAGTAAATTTCAGTCATAAAGAACGGAGCCATATAGTTCTTAATTATTCATTGCAGTTTGCTTAGCTTTACTTTTCTTTTCATGGTTTGTAATGAGGAATGACTCATTTCAGATATGTACACCTGTTCCATTTGAACAAGTGCTTTTGTTTTCTGTTTGGATGACTTTTCTCATGTTCTGCTTTTTTAAGTTCTCTATCTGCCTTTGTTATTAGACATCAAGTGGTCAAGTCTAAGATTGTTGTCAATTTTACAAACTTTTCCTGTCCAAATGTCCATCACACTTGTGTATTCAGTCATTACTTGTCATGAATGTCAAGGATTAATAGGCTTGTACCAATCAGTGGTCTGGTTCTTTTCTTCTTCGAATTTTTCTATCTAAGAAAGGAGATGGCACGCTTCCAGTAGATGATAGTAATTGTAAATTGGACAGTTAAGCGACAATATTAAGAGGGGAAAGAGACAATGTCAGTTATCTTTGATATACATCCTTAAACTAGATTGATTTGCTTAGTTTTCTATTTAGATAAGTAAATAAAAAATGCTTATCCATTTTAAAATTTGTATTTTGCCATTCATATCTTTGTAGTTGCTCTTGCTCTGCTTATGATCTGTTCAATAAAGTATTGTACTGCAATATTTTTGTGCAAGTTACTGATATAGAAAATATTGTCTAATGGATGATTAACCTTATTTGAGCCTAGAGTCTTGTGAGGATGACAACGACCATTGATTTTCATATTCCCAGGTTGACCTAGCCTCCTTCACGCCTTTTTTCCTATCTAAACATAGATTTCCTCTGTTTAGGATATAAATTTTGCATGTTATGATATGTTTTCTCTGTTTATAATGTTGTAGACTTTGAATGTTATGATAGAACCTAAAGAAAGAAGTAATTCCATGTCGTGGAAGCTATTATATATGAGCATGTGCAGCAAATGGAGACCTGCAAGTGTTGAGAACTTGATATTCGTATTATCTTAAGGGATCTTTAATTGATATTTTTCTTGTAGGAGGGACTCGTTCAGCCAGACGAAGTTGAAGAGCTGTTTGGATAACGTTCCTTTTCAGGAGGGTAAATATGTTGCCTACCACCAATAAGTACTTCCGTCTAGCTGCTGAATCTACATTTGAGAATTCAATGTTGGATTTGGTTAGTTTAAATATTCTCCCCCCCCCTTTAATTTTCCTTTTTTCCCCCTTCTTAGGTCCAGTAGATTGAACGTTCGAGGGTTTTATATATGCTAAATAAGCTTTAGCTGATTGTTTGGTTAGTTTGTGGTTCTCAGTCTGGAAAATGCTTTGTAAAGGAGAAGTTTCATAAATCTGTAGCTGTCGAATTACTGAGCAGGGAACTGACTTCATGAATTCATTATTTAGTAGCTCTAAATTACAATTTGTTAATTCCCTCAATTATTTTCCATATCTATGCAAAACCTTAACCATTAAACGTGTCGTTTTATTTCAATGCTTGCGGACTTTGCTTAGAACTGGGTCAAATTTCTTGATTACTTTTTCTTTTCTTCCCAGTTTGGGTGGGTTCTTTATGAAGATTCTCTTCTTCTAAGCAATATGAATTCTTCATTTGCTGGATTACAGAATTTAGGGGAGGGCCACATATTGATGTTTCATTAGTGAACCAGAATCAGGCAGATGTTTTGGAAGAACTGCACCATGAAATCCGTGTGGTGCATGGGACCTCGCTTACACCAGGCTTGAGGCAGAAACAGCGAGGGATGAAGGGTTTGTTGTCGTGCAATATACCCCTTCTGCTCTGTGGGCTTCGTTGCCAAAATAAGTTTATGTGATATTCTCTGAATATCAAACAGACTTGGGAAAATGGCTCCAATTCTGTCCGTAGTTTGTTATTTTGGCCATGAGAAAACAGGATACTTAAACTTCTATGTTTCATGATGCCTAAATAGCGGTCCTATTATATAAAACATGAAGTAGACCACCTGTAATGGGAGTCGTCCTTAGTAGAACTTGCCGAAAATTAGGGAAGTAGATATGGCAAAGGGATGATTTCCTGATTGGAACCTTTTCAAAAGCTGCAGATAAAGAAAGGTGTTGCTGCATGCCGGCTGAGCGATGTTGCTTACCTTTTGAAGGTGAGTTTCTAATTCCTATCCCCTTGCTTTCCTATTCGAGGTAAAAACACATTTTGAAGCCTTTGAAATGTATATGGTTGATGGTTAATAGACCTTCAATTTTAACACAAACACATGTAAATTTTTACTATATAAAAGGTGCTTCAAACAGAAAAAACACTTTGTAGTGCATAGAATGCATGCTCTGGAAAAGGCTTACGACAAAACTTAGCAACAAAAAGAAAGTTTATTAGGTTGCAATTGTGAAGTTCAATCTTTAAAATTTAAGAGTTCACTTAACAGAACAAACATAAAATTGTGCTTTTTGCCCCATCAAAATGAAGTATGCCTTGTTTTGATTTTGATAGTGTTTCGGTCCAACACGGATACATAGTATTGCGACTAGGCAGACTTAAGGTGTTTAATCGGTTCAAATCGAATTTTCAATTTTAAGCGACTAAACAGGGTTAAATTTCATTTGGGGGGGGGGGGGGGGGGGGGGGGGGGGGGGGGCAGGGACCACATAGAACTGGGAGATTCTTTCTTTGTTTAAGTCCTCATTGCAAAAGTGTCTCTTTATGATTCCAATAGGCGGGAAATAGATACCGTTGATTTCATTATTGATATGGCCCCATTCATTGTCCTTTCAATATTTCAACTCTCACGTCTAAACTAAAGTCCATCACAGATAGCTCCAAATCTTTAATTTAGACTATTAGGGTGCATGTGATTTTTCAGATTTAGATCTCTCAACTGCATGAATCTAGGGATGTAAATTTGGATGTAATTCCAACCATCCCTGTCTCTGAGGAATTTTAAAACTCTTTTTAATAGAACACGAAACTCAGAGTCAAAGGCACAGACTCACAGGAAGCATTGTCTCATGAATGAATCAAGTTGATGAAATGCTTCTGACTAGTATCAACTTAAAGGTAAATATATTTTCAGAGGAAAATATTATTCAAAGGCTTTAAATGCAAACAAAACAATATATAAAAATAATTATCAAGTCATTTGAAAGAGTACCGAAAATGTTCAGATAAGAAGATACTTGAAATAAAAGCATTTAGAAGCAAATATTCGATATTTTCTTTTTTAGATAACAAGCATTTTATAAGATTTGCTGAGTTTAATGTAAATGTACTTTCTTTAGCTACGATCTCTGAAACTACTTGGGTATCTCTGGAACTATTTATAACCCAAGTAGCTAACTTCCTATCTTAATAAAAAATTATTCACAAAGGTTCTAATGAATACATTTTATGGACTACCCTCTCATCGATTACACACATATGTTATTGAGACGTGTATCACTTGGTGTTTTTCGTGTTCTTGTTTCTCACTCTTATATCTCCATGTGTTTGAATCTTCATATTGAGCTTATTTATATGGACGTTCTTCAAGTAGTCGTTAGATATAGCATCTTCAATGTAGTCGTTAGACTTAAAAGATGACCGTAACAATCTTCACATTGGTTTCTAATTTTGACTTAGAACTTGCCATTTTGGTGATAGACAAAGATTCAAATGAATACAGTCTATGAACTAGTCTTTATAATATCGATTACACAAGTATGGAATCGAGATGTGTAACCCTTGATGTTTTTTGTGCTCTTATTTTTCATTCTTATATTATCTCCGTGTGTTTGAATCTTCTAATGGAACTTCTTTATATGGGTGTCCTTCAACTAGTTGATATACTTACAGAATTTTCAAATGGAACTTTCTCGTTCAAAATAAACTGGGCCTGTTGACTCGGTCTTAACGTTTCTTCTGAAGGTCGTTTGCATGAGCTTCTATCTTTACAGGGCTTTTGTGCTTCAGAAAACTAGATAGTGATTTTATACTTAACTTTTAAAGAGATTAATATGAATGAAGTTCATAAATATTTCTGAATTTAAGGGGTTATATTGTTCATAAATCATTTTAAATTTTACTCTTCCATTTGCTTGGGAAACTTGAGAAGTAGAGAAGATCGAACTATTTAGTAATCTGTCACCTTGATATTGCATTTTGCGATGGCTGTTATAAGTCAATTCATGTTCTCACCTAAGATATTACATTGGGATGTTGTTGTTCATATCCCGAAGTAACTGAAGAGAGCTACTGGACGGGATCTGTTGTATCGAAATCATGGCGATTACATTATAGAAGAATTCACAGATATAAAACTATATTCATAGATGTAAACTATGTTAGGGTCCATTTAGTGGAATCCGAATATTGAGTTATGGCACGGACTACGTGTGCGCTTGTGTGGTTACGATGCTTTATTTGGTGAACTTGGATTTGTAGAGACAAAACCAATATATTTATGATGTGACAATGAAGCAACAATTTGTAATGTCTACAATCACAATTTCATATGTCAAAACGTGAAGTCTACTAACAGATAATTTTTACCAACGTTGTACTAGAAACTCGACTTTATTGCATTTGTACTAAGCTGCAATTGATAGTTTCGGAATTGTGTATAAATAAAATGTAATAATTCATTAGTAAACGTGAAATACAAAGTTCATATTTCCTCTCAAACTTGTATTTTGCATATAGAGTCAAGTTCAAGTGAGACACCCCCTTATGGTGTGACAAGCTCTTATGGTGAGACAGGTACCAATAGTGTAATTAATCATGTATGTAAAAGGTAATTTTTCTAATTTTGAAGGCAAATTTATCCCTTTCACCTCTGCTTTCTCCAATCTTTTTGTTGCCGCCACTTCCTCTTCCTCCTCCATGGAAACCGCCGTCCGCCGCCACTTCCTCTTCCTTCTCCATGGAAACCGCCGTCAGTGTATTCGCACCTCTTCTTCTAAATCTCACCTTCTCAATCGCCGTCGCTCGGCGACTCTCGAAATCAATCCACCTCTTATCTCCGCTTATCACTTCTCCGGACGATCACCTTCCGATTTCGAAATCGCAAGGTTAGAAACTGCAGAATTTCAGACTTGTGGTTGAAAGAGATGGAATAATGCGTAAACGAGAACAACAAGAAGAAGAACAAGGCTACTTCTGGAAATTAGATGGAGTGGATTAAATTTGTAGCTTAAAGAGAAGAAGGGCAATACATTAAAGAGAAGAAGATGAGAGTTTAGTTTGGGAATTAAAAAATAAGTCTCAAGACACAAGTGCTAAATTAAGAGGAGATCAATGTGTAAAGTATGATGCAGCCATTGCAATTTCCATGATCTCTTTTGGCAATTGCAGGTTAGTAGATTAAAGGATGCCAAGTCAAAAGTTTATTCACAGCTACATGTAATTTTATTGGAAGTGTGATTTACATTTACCTATCTTGCCTTCCAATATTTAGATTGTTTAATGTTGTTTTTACTCTTACTTTAGCTACTACTGGAATTAATTGAAAATGTGAACTGATGAATTAATTGACGATGCTTGTTTGATTGTTTAGTCATGAATTAATTGCTAATTGTACATAGCTCCATTCAATCCAAAGTGTTAATATTTCATTGGAACAACCGACTATTATTTCGAAACAACCGAGTATTAATTTGAAACAACATAGTATTTTGCTGAAACAATATAGCATATGGGTGTTCATTGACTTCATTCATATAGTGGAGCTGCTTTTATATGTTATGATGGTGTTGAAGTTTGATGATCAGTAGCATGATGATTAACATATGATACCAATAGTTAAATTGAATTTGTTTCTTTGAATTGCTCTTGTTTACTCCAATACAATTTTAGACCAGCATTTTCCTACATGTATAACTTGTGCATATCACATGGAGAAGACTACAAGCAGGAGACTTAATTAAACAACTTTTAAAACTTAAATTCTACCCATATGCAACATAGGATTATGTTGGAACAACACAACATTTTTTGGAAACAACACGGTAATGTTTTGAAACAACACAGTATATTTTTGAAACAATTATAGGAAAAATTAAAAAAATAAAAGTCTAGCAACAATGGATCTCAAAACAACACGGTAATGTTTTGAAACAACCACTAATATTTTGATAAATATATCCAGGTTTGTCACAACCACTAATATCTATTTTTTGAGAAAATTCTTTTATGTAGGTTAATCACAACCATAAGTGGGCAATAGATTCTTGCCATATATCCAGCTCTCTTTCTCTTTGTGGGTATGTATATCTCCTAATTACATGCCCACTTCCTTATTATATTTACTTTTAACTTCTGCTACAAAAACTTTTCCAAAAGTGTACACTGGAAAATCAACATTTGCTCTACAGATTATTTTGCTTGAGTTTTGTTTCTTACTTTATATATTAACTATTGTAAACCACAATTTCAAAATGAACAATATCAACATTATCAACTTATTACAGAGCTCCATTCAATCCAAAGTGTTAATTATATTTCATTCGAAACAACAGAATATTATTTTGAAACAACACAGTATTAATTTGAAACAACCGAATATTAATTTGAAACAACCATAGAAAAATTAAAAAAATTAAAAATCGTTTATAAATAACAAAAATGGATCTCAAAATAACGGCCTAATTAATACGAGTTCAGTGGTATAATTTTTTTTTTAAAAACGAGTTCGGGAAGAGCGGGAAAATGCATTTTAAAGAAAATAATTAAAACTTTTTCTCTCTCCAGGGGTGGCATCAGCGCTGACATCACCCCCTCTTCATTCCCTCCATTTTCCACGCATAAGGCTTTTTCTCTTAATTACAAATTTGTCACCTTTCCATGTTCAATTACAAAATTACCCCCACCTCTTTCTCTTGTCACACCATAAGTGGGTTGTCACACCTGATCCTTCCTCTTTGCATATATTTAAGAAATAACTAATTTGCATTAGATTATGGTTGCTAGACCAAAATATTTTCTTATCTCTCCTTATTTAAATCCTAATTGTTCTATCTTTCGTAAACGAACTTTAAAATGACAAAAGATTGAATGAATGTTGAACTCAGAAGGATAAAATAGAAAAAGAAAATACATTGAGAAGTAAAACTAACAAATAATATGAAATAAAAATACGGTTTTTCTAAAATCAGTCCAAAGGATACACCTTAAGCTTTATTATTGTACACAATATTTAATGATGTTCTTATCTTTCTTTAATTAGTGAGATTCTCATTCATCCCTATAATTTTTTACCTTAATTAGAAATATAATAAATATTAAGATAATAATAGTAAATGTCATTGCATGCAATAATAAAGCTTAAGGTGTGCCCATGGGGCATATTTTAGAAAAACCCATAAAAGAAATTACCCAAATGTCAAAAATATAAATAGTTTGTGCCACTAAAAATCTTTTAAATGAAATATCAGTATAAGTTAATACATTAATTCTTGTGAAAGAATAGATTAATGAGACATTAACATATTGAATGCATCCTTTAATTAGACAATTTATGTTTATTAAAGTTGGTTGTTTGACTAGTAGGAAGTTTTTAGCTGTTTAATAATCAAAAGCTTTTCTTTTTAAAACGTTTTAGGCAGATAATTCATTGAACTTTCTCAATCCAACGTTGAAATGTCATCTTTGATGGCTTACAACTACCTGAAACTGACCCTATTAAAATCCTCCATCTTCACCTCATTTTCATTTTTATATAATTTCTTGATAGAAAAATTTAATCTTTTGCATACATCAATTTAAATTACCTGGTCCAAACAAATAAACATTATGACTCCTTCTCAACCCCAGTTGACCTTTTCCCTAAACATAACCAAAATCTTGTCCAAACATCTATGTTTAAATTCAGAATTATTCAATTTTAATCTCATTAATCCACCCAAACATGCTTGCTTTCTGGATTTTTATGCTGTTTACAGCAGCAAATTCTCAAGATTTATTACCATCCAGTGATGATTGTCCTAGAATGTGTGGAAATGTTCATGTTCCATACCCTTTTGGAATCAATCACACATCTACTAATGTTCTAAATCCTGCTTGTGCAATGAACACTTCCTTCTTCTTCTTTTTATGCAACTCATCTTTCACTCCCCCTCGCCTTTTTTTCCTTAGAAATATGCCTATTCATAACATATCTGTTGAAGAAGGAACGATATCTGTCCGTGTTGATTCCTCATACAGGTGCTACAACAACACGGGTTTGACAGGTTCTTTTGGACAGTCAATCGGTTTAGGAGCAGGTCCATTCACATTCTCTGATTCGCGAAACAAGCTTACTGCAATCGGCTGTGACACCTTAACTCTGATGCAGGACAGACAGAAAACATTTGGCAGCGGCTGCATAAGCTTGTGCAATCAGAATGTAACTCTAGAGGGTTCTTGCTCGGGCTTCGGGTGCTGTCAGACTTCTGTGCCTCAAAATGTTAAGACTTTAACTATTAGTCTTGCAAGTCCAACTAATCACAGCATGGTTTGGCAGTTCAATCCTTGTGAATATGCTTTCATAGCTGATCAAAGGACGTTTGATGTCTCGGCTTTGCAGCTTTCAACTCGGCCTTTTTCAAGAACAACTCAGGAGTTTGTCAAGTCTGATGTTGTCATTGAATGGGTTGCTAGAGAAGAAACATGTGAGGAAGCTCTGTCTGGTTCGAATTACGTTTGTGGCAGTAATACTAATTGCTCCTACTCTGAAAATGGCAACGGATATCGATGTGTTTGCAAGGATGGATTCACAGGAAACCCTTATCTCCCACAAGGATGCCAAGGTAAGACACTACAATCAGACAGAAAATTTCGTTATAGATCCCATGAAGTTTGTCAAAAGATCGATCTTGTGACGGAACTTTGCTAAAATTACAAGATGATCTTCCTTTTCTCTTATATAATTTGCTTGTTTCTTTAATCTGAACAGACATAGATGAGTGCAAGGAGCCGAATAAGTACCCATGTCAGGGTAGTTGTAAGAACAATATTGGGAGTTACACTTGCAAATGCCCGACTGGGATGCGCGGAGATGGGAAAACCGGTTGTCAAGGATTTCGTGTGACAGCTATTGCTGCAGGTTCTGTTTAATCACCTTCATGTTATCTTGATCATGTTTTTTTAAGTGATCAGATTGCAAATTTAGCCTTGATTGGTATACTTAATAGTGGAACAGACTTGCTGACTGTGCTTTGATTTCTTGCAGTTGTTGGAGCAGTATTGCTTACTATGATCATTGCTGTACTCATATTCATATTGTACAAAAGGCGTCGAAAAGAGAGGAACTTTTTTCGAAACGGAGGCATGCTGTTAAAGCATCAAAGAGTCAGAATCTTCTCTGAAGCAGAATTGGTAAAAGCCACCAAGAACTATGATGAAACTCAGCTTCTCGGGGAAGGCGGTTTCGGTTACGTTTACAAAGGAGTATTATCAGATGGCACTCAGATTGCTGTAAAGAAGGCTAAAGACATTGGCAAGACTCAAATTAATCAAGAATATCAACAAGAAATTGGGATTGTTTCACAGGTCAACCACAAAAATGTAGTGAAAATATTAGGACTATGTTTGGAGACAAAAGTGCCATTATTAGTTTATGAATTCATCTCAAATGGAACACTCTTTGAACATATCCATCACAAAAAGTCTCAAGCTTTAGCAAATTGGAAAAACCGTTTACGCGTTGCAGAAGAGACTGCACTTGCTCTTGATTATCTGCATTCTTTAGCAGACCCTCCGATTATTCACGGAGATGTCAAGACATCAAACATACTATTAGATGATACTTACACTGCAAAAGTATCCGATTTTGGTGCTTCAGTACTAATATCTCAAGGTGAATCAGATATGGCAACGAAAATTAAAGGAACATTCGGTTATTTGGATCCTGAGTACCTTATGACTGGTCTTTTAACAGAAAAGAGCGATGTTTATAGTTTCGGAGTTGTCCTTGTTGAGCTTTTAACCGGAGAAAAACCAAACTTTATGGCAAGAAGTGGAGAGAAGAGCAACATCATCCACTACTTTATTTCATCACTAGAGAGTCATGATCTTGATAATCTAGTTTGTTTCGGAGTAGGTAATGAAGGGGAAATGGAAGAGATTGAAGCTTTCGCGGAAATTGCGAAGCAATGCTTACGTAGTCATGGCGCAAAAAGGCCAACGATGAAAGAAGTTGCAGATGAATTTGGAAGGTTGAGAAAATTGAATGAGACAAGTAGATGGACTCATGATAAAGATTGCAAAGAAGAAACAGAACATTTATTAGGTGAATCTTCCTATCATTCTATTGAAGTTGAAAAGCTTGATCAACATGATACTTATAGTCTTAAAACTTTTGAGATGGACTTATATCCAACTTATAGTATTTAAACTTTTTTTAATCATCCAAATTTGTATTATGGGTTTTCATTATCTATAAATTGTTTGTCTATGGCGATTGTTTGTATAAAATAAATTATTTTAGTACAATAACAACTTAAATTCTTTCACAGTTTCATCTAAATATAATTAGGAGGGTAGAGGGGGGATCGGGTGTTACAAATCAATTTTGGTGAGATAATTTTATATAGTCCGGCAATGGTGGCAGTTTTGTAAATAAATGGGAAAATGGGGTATAATTGTAAAGAAATTAAAGAGCATATGCGTGGGAGAGAGTGGAAGAGAGGGTAATGTGACAGATGATGTCAGCGCTCATGTCATCCCATAGAAGAGAAAAGTCTTTTTAATTTTTTTTTACAATACATTTTCCCGATGTTCCCGAACTAACGTTTCAAAAATTGTTATACCGTTGGACTCGTATTAATTATGCGGTCATTTTGAGATCCATTGTTATCAGAAAAAAAACAATTTTTTTTTCAAATTTCTTTAATTTTTATCCATTTAACCACTTTCATAATTTATTGAGACTAAACTGTGCAGAATTTGGCTTTAGCCCAAAAATTAAAGTTTCTTAGAATTACGATATACATCTCTTGAAATTTTTCAGAATTTTCTGGGCTATTTTTAATTTTTTAAAAATATTTATCCATTTATCCACTTTCATAATTTATTGGGACTAAACTGTGCAGAATTTGGCATTAAAGCAAGAATTAAAGTTTTTTAGAATTACTATCTATATCTTCTGGAATTTTTCCAGAATTTTTTGAGCAATTTTTGGAGTAGAGTATTCTTTTTAGAATATTAGAGTATTATTTTGGAATATTAGAGTATTATTGTTGGAAGAATAGAGTATTCTTTTGGAATATTATGATTATAATATTATTTTAGATATGAAAGTATTCTGTTGGAATATTAGAGTATTCTTTTTGATACATTATAATATTATTTTGGAATTTTAGAGTATTCCTTAGTATTCTGATCTTCCTAAAAGAATACTCTAATCAACTGATGTCATAACTTCCAAGCCTCGAGCACGGAGGACTTCCCACACCATTACAATGGTGTCATAACTTCCGATTGCAAGGATACTATCATCATCTGTCAGTGCATATTATTAATTGATTCAACAGATGCCATGCACCCCTTAGCTCCAGGGTAAATAAGGAACTACCAATAATACAACTTTCTAAATTAGAACATTATTTGGAGATAAAGCAAGTATATGAACAAAAGATATATGTCTAACACAAGAGAATAACACTAGACTTATTGTTAGACAAGCTCCTTAAAATGTGACAAGAGAAGGAGGTGAAGACATTTTTGTAATTAAATAGGAAAATGTAGCAAACTTGTAAATAAATGAAAAATGAAGGAAGAGAAAGTGATGTCAGCGCTGATGTCATTATTGGAGAGAGAAAATATTTTAATTATTTTCTTTCAAAGAGAAAGGCTCAGGTGTGACAATGGGTTTATGGTGTGACAAGGGAAAGAGATGGGGGTAATTTTGTAATTAAACATGGGAATGTGGCAAACTTGTAATTAAAAGAAAAAACCTTATGCGTGGAAAATGGAGGGAAAGAAGAGGGGGTGATGTCAGCGCTGATGTCACACCTGGAGAGAGAAAAAGTTTTAATTATTTTCTTTAAAATGCATTTTCCCGCTCTTCCCGAACTCGTTTTTCAAAAAAAATTATACCACTGAACTCGTATTAATTAGGCCGTCATTTTGAGATCCATTTTTGTTATTTTATAAACGATTTTTAATTTTTCTATGGTTGTTTCAAATTAATATTCGGTTGTTTCAAATTAATACTATGTTGTTTCAAAATAATATTCTGTTGTTTCGAATGAAATATAATTAACACTTTGGATTGAATGGAACTCTGTAATAAGTTGATAATGTTTGGTAAAAATTTGATGGCAAGAAAGTCTACAGGTTGTAGAAAATCAAACATTACAATGGGGAAAAGTGAGCAACTAAGGGAAAGGTTAAATGGAAATCAAGCAAAGTGCAACTAAACCTACATGAATAGAAATTGTTGCCTCACAGCACATAAAAGCAACTCCACTATATGAATGAAGTCAATGAACACCCACATGCTATATTGTTTCAACAAAATACTCTGTTGTTTCAAATTAATACTCGGTTGTTTCAAATTAATACTGTGTTGTTTCAAATCTTGATATTAGTGAGGTGAAAACATTAATTCTTGAGAAACACCGTAGGCACAACAAAGTTTTGAAACAATCGAGTATTATTTTGGAACAACCGAGTATTATTTCGAAACAACAGAGTATTTTGTTGAAACAATACAGCATATGGAGCAACCGAGTATTTTGAAACAACACAATATTGTTTTGAAACAACACGGTAATGTTTTGAAACAACAGAGTATGTTTTTGAAACAACCATAGAAAAAAGCCTAAAAAAAACTATCAGGAAACATAACATGGTTTGTTCTTTCAACAGTGTTTATAATGAAGAAATCAGCAGTAGTGATAATCATAAAAAAAGAGTACGAAATACTTTCAAATGCTAATAATAAGAAGAATGATAAGTAATTAAAAAGAAGGTTGGTGCTGACTAAACACTGCAATCAAATTCAATATTTTTCATCATGATGTATCAGCACCATATTATGTGGATAGTCAACAATCCAAATTCCATGAAATAGGTGGTTAGTCAGCAATCCAAATTCCATATTTTTCATCATGAAGTAGTCAGGACTATATAAATTTAGGAAAGCAATCAATTATTATCATTCACAACTTCATATGCATCATCTTCTTCATCCCATATCCCATCGCCGCATCTGCATCATCTTCTTCATCCCATTGCTGCATCTGCATATGCATCATCTTCTTCATCCCATCGCTGCCGCCAATCTCCCTCTAAACACAACATTCATATTCGCGGCGGTGGAATTTGCGGTGGCAGCCAAAGGCGGCGCATGTGAAGGTGATCGGAAGGAGGCATGAACTCGCCGCAGCCGTCGTGGGCGTGGCCGCCAAGGGAGGCTGCGTGGTTTTTGAGACTTCCGACGGATTGATTTGGAAAAGAAAAAAAATAGATTGGAAAATTATTTATATAGACCTAATTAATTACACAATTGGTACCTGTCTCACCATAAGAGGGTTGTCACACCATAAGGGGGGTGTCTCACCTGAACTTGACTCTTCTTTCAAATACATTTTCCCGTTCTTCCCGAATTCATTTTTCGAAAAAAAATTATACCACTAAACTCGTATTAATTAGTCGGTCATTATAAGATCCATTGTTGTTATTTATAAACGATTTTTTATTTTTCTATGGTTGTTCCAAATGAAATATTGTGTTGTTTCATATGGTATATTGTTTCAACAGAATACTCAGTTGTTCCAAATGAAATAATATGTTGTTCCATATGCTATATTGTTTCAACATAATACTCTGTTGTTCCAAATTAATATTTTGTTGTTCCAAATAAAATATTTTCTTGTTCCATATGCTATATTGTCTAAACAGAATATTGTGTTGTTCCAAATGAAATATTATGTAGTTCCAAATGAAATATTTTGTTGTTCCATATGAACTTTCTGTTGTTCCATATGCTATATTGTTTCAATCGAATAATATTGTGTTGTTCCAACTGAATTAGTTGGTTGTTCCAAATGAATTATAAAATTGTTCAATATGAATGTTCTGTTGTTCCATATGAACTTTTCTATTATTCCATATGCTAATAATTAATACTTTAGATTGAATGGAGCTTTGTAATATTTGTAATGCACCAATTAATTATACAATAAATAATTTTTAAATTTTTTATCATGTAACAAATTGATGTTTGTTCATTTTTTTGGCAAATTAATGAAGGGTTGTGTGTTTATGCAAGCTATTTAATTATATGCTGCTCATATTAATTAATCCTTTTTCTAGTTCATTATTTTGCCTTACTTTTTAATTTCATGCATGTATTCTTCTTAAGTATTATTCAAGATTTGAATGACTAAATCTGGAATTAGTTATAAGTGATTATATTATCTAATTAATTTTAGAATGAATTATGTTACCATAAAATGCAAATGGTTACCTTTAATATTCACAATTAATTTTGAAATGAATTATGTAACCATAAAATGCAAATGGCTGCATTTAATATTCGTAACTAATGTTGGAAGGTTTAAGTATAAGCATGTCAGTTTACATTACATGAAATGAGGTTTGATCAAGTGGTAAGCATTTTGTTGTGTAAGCTGCTTAGCACGAGTTTGATTTCCACAAGCTGCAGATTTGTGCGGTTTTTCTTATTATTTTCTCTTAAAAAGGGTTGTGAAATTACCAAATTGCCACCCTCTTTTATCTCACCTTAACCATCTTGTCTCATGAGAACTTGACTTTCGTTGTCATGTTCAACACTTTCAGGATTGCATGTCCGACTTGTATTCTATGCTGAGTGTAAAGGTCCATGCCAAACTCATGTCCAAGGACACCTAGAAGTCTAGTTTGATTTTTTGACCAACACACAAACCTAGCATTAATATTCAACATTTAAATGTTTCTATATGATGGGTCCTACATTGAACAGTCTCAAATACAAGTCAAGAACAAAGTAATATTCGACAATTTGCAAAGTCTTTATTATTGGAGTTATGCGGAGATAATCATTTGAGTTTTGCATGCATCACATATTTAAGTGCATTATGGGAACAGTTGGGAGCCAAGGGGTACTTTTTTAAGCTAAACTTTAGAAGGCTTTCTTGAGATTATATCAAAGGTTCAGGAATCTTCTATAGTTGAAAAGCAGCAGTTTCATTGATTTTGATACACTAAAATCAGAAAAATGTATTCAATTTCAATGAGGGACACTAATAGATGTGTCCTATATGTTAGGAAATTGCGGATCGGATTCGGTGTAGACTATTAAAGATTGATAAGCGGAATAAAATAACTGACTAACTCAAGACACAATATTTACGTGGTTCGGCTAATTTTGCCTAATCCACGGAAGAGGAGACAATTTTATTATTGGAACTGAAATAAATACAAAAGAATTTATGGAACCTCAACCCAAGAATATTCCTAAAAATTTCTAAACTCGAGTGTTTTCCAAAACACTTTTCATTATTTTTTTATAGTTTTCAATAAGCTCCATAGAAATTTTCTCCTAATCTCTACATTTTTTTCTTTTCCTCCTCCTCCTCTTCTTTCTCTGCAACCTCCAATGGCATAGCCTTCGATTAAGCTTAATCCATCACCAATTTTGGTGTGAAACCAATTAAATCTTCCACCAAAATAAAACGAATTCCTTTATTTGGCCAACACATTTTGTCAAAATAATTGAACCAAATAATGCAATGGAGGCCATTATTGCTCTTTCTTTTTAATTTTCTTTTCCTTTAATTATTTTTATTTTCTTTAATTTTATTAGTTAAAATTAATGATTAATTTCTCGACACTATCTACGTTAACATCATTTAATTTTAACATATGCACTCGTTATTTAGAAAAACTATGACTCCCTATTGTATTTTCATCATGTTAAAGTGATCTCACTTATTTTCCTATCTGAATAGAGTATTCTTTTTAAAAGATTAGAGTATTATTTTAAAATATTAGAGTATTCTTTAATATTATAATCTTCCAAAAAGAATACTCTATTCCAAAAAGTGTTTAGGAAAAATTACAAGAGATGTATGTCGTAATTCTAATTCTAAAATTTTTTAACTCCTAGTTTAAAGCCAAATTCCGGACAGTTTAGTCCCAATAAATTATGAAAGTGGATAAATGGATAAAAATTCAAAAGTTGTCCAGAAGATTCTGAAAAAATTTCAGGAGATGTATGTCGTAATTCTAATTTTTTTAATTCTTGAGCTAAAGTCAAATTCCGCACAATTTAGGGCCCGTTTGGTTAAGCTGTTGCTGTTAGCTGTTGCAGTTAGCTGTTGATGTTTGCTGATAGTTGTTGGATAATCAGTGTTTGGAAGAATTATAAAGAACAATTGCTGTTGACATGTGAAAAGACTAATACGGGTATACTATTTACCAATATAAATTAATAATAATATAAATTAAGTTAGGGTAATTTTGTCAAAGTCTACTTGTGGTTTAAAATACAAACTAGCGTTTCACGAAAAGCTTCAAATTGGAGCTTTTCACGAAACACTCCGTTTTGGTTCCAGAACTCTAAATGCTGTAGTTCAAAAAATATAACCAAACACCTATTTGTGAGCATATTGGAACAAAAATGCAATATGCTCCTACGAAACGCTATATGCTCCCACGAAACGCTTTACCAAACGGAGAGTTCTAATAAATTATGAAAGTGGTTAAATGGATAAAAATTAAAGAATTTTGAAAAAAAAATCGTTTTTTTTAGACAACAATGGATCTCAAAATGAGCGCATAATTAATACGAGTCCAACGATATAAACCTTTTCGAAAAATGAGCTCGGGAGCATTGGGAAAATGTATTTTTTATAAATTTTTTTTTTCTCTTCAGCGATGACATCACCCTCTTCTTACTACCCTCCTTTTCATGTGTATCATGCTCTTCCTTTTATTTACAAGTTTGATAACTTTCCTTATTAATTACTAAATTGTCTTATATTGTCAAACCATAAAAATTGTCAAACTCAAATACCTTGTTACATTTTTTTTTTGACAAACGAAACAATATTATTACGAAAAACAATTAAACTCATTACAAGAAACGTTGGGGAGTACACATAACAACTTACCCCAATAATTAGGATTAGAAATATAAAAACGACTATCACATAAAGAAGCGACAATATTGATCGAGCGTTGAACAAACACAATAGAGCAACTGGAGAGCTCGTTAAGCAACAACCTACAATCTTTGACTATGCCGTTAAAAGGTGAAAAAACCTCTAACGGACGGTCCATCAATTGCACAACTATCAAAAAGATCGATTCAACTGCAACATGATACCTTGTTACATTTGATCCCCCATAAGAGAGTAAACATAAATAATATTTGAGCAACCTTAAACTCAGTCATTGGATACACATATATTTACTTTTTTTTTTTTTTTCAGTACGTGTGGGTCAAGGAGCCTCAAAAGTAAAAGAAGAACTTAAAAGAATATAAATGTTCTCATTTTAACTACCTGAAACTGACCCTAAAGAATGTTCTCATTTTAATTTTTTCTCTGCATTTCAGAGAACAATCAATTGATTACTGGGTTCCAACATTATTGGTCATCATTGATTGTTGTCTCATTATTGAATATTTTAATAATGAGATAATAATCAATTAATTACTGGGGTCCAACATTTCATTTCTCGGAAATAATAGCAAGGACTAGTCAATGCATATTGTTACTTTAAATTCAGAACCATTCTATTTTCATTTCATAAATCTAGCCAAACATGTTTGCTTTGTGGATTTTGATGCTGATTACAGCAGCAACTTCACAAGATTTATTACCATCCAATGATGATTGTCCTAGAATGTGTGGAAATTTGCATGTTCCATACCCTTTTGGAATCAACCACACATCTACTAATGTTCTAAATACTGCCTGTGCAATGAACACTTCCTTCTTCTTCTTCTTATGCAACTCTTCTTTCACTCCCCCTCGCCTTTTTTTTGGGCGAAACATGCCTATTCATAACATTTCAGTTGAAGAAGGAACCATCTCTGTCCATATTGATTCGCCATTCAGGTGCTACAATGACACGGGTTTGATAGATTCTTTTAACCAGACAATAGAGTTAGGAGAGGGTCCGTTCACATTCTCTGATTCACGGAACAAGCTCACTGTAATTGGCTGTGACACTGTAGCTCTGATGACGGGAAATTTGTTTGCCGGTGGCTGCATAAGCGTATGCTATTCGAATGGGACTCTAGAGGATTCTTGTTCGGGTTTTGGGTGCTGCCAGACTTCTCTGCCTAAAGAACAAAAGACTTTGAGTATTGATCTGGCAAGTCCAGATGATCATAGAAGTATTTGGGAGTTCAATCCTTGTGATTATGCTTTCATTGCTGATCAAAGAACGTTTAATGTCTCGGCCTTGCAGCTTTCAACTCGGCCTTTTTCAAGCATAACTCACGAGTTTGTCAAGTCTGATGTTGTCATTGAATGGGTTGCTAGAGAAGAAACATGTGTAGAAGCTGTGTCTGGTTCGAATTACGCCTGTGGGAGTAATACTCATTGCTCCTACTCCAAGAATGGCAAAGGATATCGATGTGTTTGCAAGGATGGATTCACAGGAAATCCTTACCTTGCACAAGGATGCCAAGGTACGACACTACTTGGAAAAAAATTATTTCAACCTGACAATTTTGTCATAGAATCATGAAATTACGTCTCAAATCTATTTTTCTGATGGAACTTTGACGGAGTCACATGATGATCTTTCTTTTCCATGTTGGTGTTGGATATATTAAATATTAGATTAGCAATCCCGACTTGTCTAGAAGTATCTAGATTTAAGATAGAAAATAAATAAATTAAATAGGCTAGACAAATCTCTGGAATATACTAGAGATTAAAAGAATTTCTATGGCTATTCTAGATGATGCTAACCGACATAAATGAGTGGACAATAGGCTTGGTTCCACCGACTTAGTTGTAGTATAAATAGGATTAGTTAGTATGTGAAATGTATGCAGCATATAGAAAGTGAGCAAGAGTGTGTGCGTGTGGTGAGTAAAGGAGTGGTAATATGTTTTGTAAGGTTTCTATTTCATATTAATAAAATAATTTAAGTTAAAGTTAGCACTCCGAAACTTAACAATTGGTATTAGAGCATGATTCGTAGATAAGTGCGACCACGTGTCAGGGACCAGTATATAGTCGAGTTTGAGCAGGCGGTCAGGGATCGAAAGTTGAGTGCTTCAGAAGTTCGCGATTCGGGATCGTGTTAGTTCGAGGTATTGTTAGCACACAGTCAAGGACTGTGGGAGCTATTGGTCGGGGACCAAAAATTCTTGGTTAATTAAGGGAGATAACCAAGTCGTCATGACTGATATGGCTACCTCGGTAAGCACTATTGAGAAACTCAATAGTAATAATTATAATACTTGGAGTACTCGTATGCAATTTTATCTGCTCGGTCAAGATCTCTGGGAGATCGTTGGAGGGAATGAGACGACGCCACCGACAGCAAAAAATGATCTTAAGAAATGGAAGGTCAAATGTGGTAAAGCGATGTATGCTTTATCAATATCGATGGAGGACGATTTGTTGCAGCTCGTCAAGGAGGCTAAGACCCTTAAGGAAGCATGGGATACTCTTGCAGGATTATTCGCGAGAACGAACGACGCCAAACTCCAACAGCTCGAGAATGAGTTATTGTCAATCTCGCAGGGAGACATGACTGTAAGTGATTACTTTACTAAAGTTAAAGCTTCATGTAAAGAAATTTCGAAGTTGAATCCAGAAAATAAAATCACAGAAACAAGAGTTAGAAGGATTATAGTCCATGGGTTGCGTCCCGAATTTAATGCGCTTGTCACAACAACTCGTGGATGGGCTAAAGAGCCAAGCTTAAACGAGTTAGAAAACATCTTAGCTAACCAAGAGTCTTTAGACAAGCAAATGTCTAAAGTCTCAATCAAGGATGAAGAAAAAAGCTCTTTTTAGTAACAAAAGGAGCAAGGATCCAAATGTCGCGGGATCGAGAAATGGTGGAAGGTTTAAGTAACAACGTTGGAAGAAGAGGCCACAAGGAGGGAGTTGGCAGCAATGGGGAGCTCACGACAAGCATAATAAAGCAGACGAGAAGGAACATCGGCGTCACAATAATCAATGTTACATTTATGGAAAAAGAGGACATTATGCTCGAGATTGTCGACACAAGAGAGCAGAAGGAAACACTGCTATGTCCACACACTCGCAATATGAGAGCGAAGAAGAATGGGACTTCCAAGCTTTGTGCACCATTGAAGAATTAGTGAAGGATGATCCAGCCACGTTTTCCAAGGAAGATGCAGGGCAAGAGCAAGCACTTGTTGCTGTAAGTAATCAGTTTATCAACTACAATGATGATTGGATAGTAGACTCTGGATGTTCTAATCATATGACTGGAGATAAGGAGAAACTATTAGGCATAACCGACTATAAAGGAGAGCGAGTTGTTGTCACAGCAAACAACTCAAAACTACCAATCACACACGTTGGCAAAACGGTGGTCGTGCCTCGATACAGTACTAAAGAAGTAGAATTGGAGAATGTATTCCATGTACCTGGAATGAAGAAGAACTTGATATCAGTATCACAGTTGACAAGCTCGGGAAAATATGTAGTATTTGGCCCGAATGATGTGAAGGTGTATCGAAGTTTGAAGCTGACAAGCAAACCTCTTATGGAGGGACGAAGGCTTGAGTCTGTTTACGTCATGTCAGCGCAAACAGCCTACGTAGACAAGACTAAGAAGAATGAGACAGTCGATCTGTGGCATGCACGTCTGGGACACGTAAGTTATCACAAGTTAAAGGTGATGATGAAGAAGTCAATGCTTAAGGGACTTCCACAACTTGAAGTTCGAGAGGATATAATATGAGCCGAATGCCAGTTTAGGAAAGCACACCAGCTACCGTATGAAGACTCTCAGTATCGAGCAAAGGAGCCACTCGAGTTGGTACACTCGGATGTATTTGGTCGTGTGAAACATCCATCACCTAGTGGTTATCAATATATGATAACCTTTATTGACGACTTCTCAAGGTATGTGTGGGTTTACTTTATGAAAAATAAGTCGGAAGCTTTTAGTAAGTTCCAAGAGTTCAAAGAGATGGTGGAGAAGGAACTTGATCGGAAGATCCAATGCCTTCGTACTGACAATGGAGGAGAATATACTTCACACGAGTTCTCAAAATACTTGTAAGAGAACGAAATTAGACGTCAACTGACTTGCGCTAATACTCCACAACAAAATGGAGTAGCAGAAAGGAAGAATAGACATCTGGCTGAAATATGCAGAAGCATGTTACATGCCAAGAATGTTCCACCTCGATTTTGGGCAGAATGTATGAAGGCAGTTGCATATGTTATCAACAAACTACCACAAGCACCACTTGGATTTGTTTCCCCCTTCGAGAAGCTTTGGAAGATCAAACCCACTGTAAGTCACTTCCGAGTTTTTGGTTGTGTATGCTACATTTTCATTCCTGATCATTTACGTAGCAAATTTGATAAGAAAGCTATAAGATGCATATTCGTGGGTTATGACAATCAAAGAAAAGGATGGAAGTGTTGTGATCCAACAATAGGAAAATGTTACACTTCAAGAAATGTGATATTTGATGAAGCTTCATCATGGTGGTCTTCCCAAGAAGGAGTTTTGCCCGATTCAAAGGAAATGGAGGAAAAATCACAAGAAAGATTCGATGAGGATCAAGTGACTGAAAAAATCACTCAAGAGGAGGAGGAGGAGCTAGTTGAAGAAAATATTGGGAATGAATCGCCCAAGAAGAGTCAGTCTCCATGGCGCACAGGAGTACATCAACAAACACCCGAAGAACAACGACCAAGTCAGCTCGAAGAGAGTATTGATAATGATCAATCAACAAAGTTAAGGTCACCAATACGACAGTCCACAAGGATAAGGAAACCGAATCCTAAGTACGCTAATGCAGCATTGATCGAAGAAGGCGTAAAAGAACCCACAACGTATGAAGAAGCATCATTAAGTGAGGAATGGAGAAAGGCTATGCAAGAAGAAATAGATGCCTTAAAGCAAAATCAAACTTGGGAATTAGTTCCTAAACCCGAGGATGTAAAGCCAATTTCCTGCAAATGGGTTTATAAGGTAAAGCAAAGGCCTGATGGGTCAATTGAAAGATACAAGGCAAGATTGGTGGCTCGAGGATTCTCACAGAAGTATGGTCTGGACTATGATGAGACATTTAGTCCAGTTGCTAAGATCACCACAGTTCGTGTTCTATTAGCACTTGCAACTAGTAAAGACTGGAAGCTTTGGCATATGGATGTGAAGAATGCCTTCTTACATGGTGAATTGGATCGAGAAATATATATGGATCAACCTCAAGGGTTCGAGATCAAGGCTCACCCAACCTATGTTTGTAAGCTAAAGAAAGCGCTCTATGGACTGAAGCAAGCACCTAAAGCATGGTACGGGAAGATAACAGAGTTCCTGATCCACAGTGGCTACACGATGACACCAGCCGATTCCAGCTTGTTTGTAAAAGTCCAAGGTGAGAAGTTTGTTATAGTATTAATTTATGTTGATGATCTAATCATCACATGTGATCATGTTCTGGAGATTAATTAAATTAGAGCCAACCTATCAGTACGATTCCAAATGAAGTCATTGGGAGAGCTAAATCATTTTCTTGGTCTTGAAGTTGAACGCACAAAGAAAGGACTCTTTCTTTGTCAACGTAAGTATACAAAAGATCTTCTGGAGAAGTTTGGGATGCTGGAGTGCAAGCCTATGACAACTCTAGTAGAGGTACATACCAAAGGAAAGGACTTAGAGGATGCTACCATGTATAACAACTTGTTGGTAGCCTAATCTATCTCACTCTGACGAGGCCAGATATATCATATGCAGTAAGTCTAGTGAGAAGATTTATGCAAAACCCAAAGAAGCCTCATTTAGAAGCTGTTCGTAGAATTCTTCGATATGTTCGAGGTACCATGGACCACGGGATCTTATACCAGAAAGAAGGAAAGAATGAGGTATGTGGATATTGTGATGCTGATTACGCTGGAGATCATGACACAAGACGTTCAACAACAAGTTATGTATTTAGTCTTGGATCGGGGCCCGTATCGTGGTGCAGCAAGAGACAACCTACAGTTTCTCTATGTAGTACTGAAGCAGAGTATAGGGCAGCAGCAATAGCAGCTCAAGAATGTACTTGGCTAATACAACTTATGAAGGATCTTCATCAGCCAATCGACTATTCAGTACAACTACATTGTGATAATCAGTCAGCTATACATTTGACTGAGAATCCAATGTTCCACGCAAGAACTAAACACGTGGAGGTATATTATCACTTCATACGAGAGAAGGTCTTACGTGGAGACATCAAGATGGAGTATGTGAAGATTGAAGACCAAGTTGCTGATATATTTACGAAAGGGATTAGTCGTTCAAAGTTCGAAGATTTTAGGAAGCAACTTGGGGTGATAAGTAAGCACGAAGTATTATAAGTCGGTATTGAGGGGGAGTATTAGATTAGCAATCCCGACTTGTCTAGAAGTATCTAGATTTAAGATCGAAAATAAATAAATTAAATAGGCTAGACAAATCTCTGGAATATACTAGAGATTAAAAGAATTTCTATGGCTATTCTAGATGATGCTAACCGACATAAATGAGTGGACAATAGGCTTGGTTCCACCGACTTAGTTGTAGTATAAATAGGATTAGTTAGTATGTGAAATGTATGCAGCATATAGAAAGTGAGCAAGAGTGTGTGCGTGTGGTGAGTAAAGGAGTGGTAATATGTTTTGTAAGGTTTCTATTTCATATTAATAAAATAATTTAAGTTCAAGTTAGCCCTCCAAAACTTAACATTAAATTATTGAGCTAATATTTCAAAAAGTCATGTCCGAGTTCAAAGAGTTATGTCCATGCATATAGTCAAGTAGAGTCGTGTCATTTTATTGATATGTTTTCACTCACTATAATGGATCAATTAATTTGTGAGTCTGCTTTTCAAATCTCATATTCTGTTATTAATTTTGTCATAATACCAACACTATATATGCTTTCACATTCTAATTAAGCTATAATTTGTTTGTTTTTCATCTGAATAGACATAGATGAGTGTAAAGATCCGGAGAAGTACCCATGTCAGGGTAGTTGCAAGAACAATATTGGGAGTTACACTTGCAAATGTCCAATCGGGATGCATGGAGATGGGAAATCTGGTTGTCAAGGATTTCGTGTCTCTACTATTGCTGCAGGTTCTAATTGATCACCTTCGTCTTGATTATGTTAAGTTCGTCTTTATTCTGATGGAGAGTTTAACTTTGATTCAAATCCTTATTTTTTCAGTTTTTGGAGCATTATTGTTTACTATGGTCATTGCTATGCTCATATTCATAATGTGCAAAAGGCGCAGAAAGGAGAGGAACTTTTTTCAAAATGGAGGCATGTTGTTGAAGCATCAAAGAGTCAGAATCTTCTCTGAAGCAGAATTGGTAAAGGCCACCAAGAATTATGATGAAACACAGCTTCTCGGGGAAGGCGGTTTCGGTTACGTATACAAAGGAGTATTATCAGATGGCACTCAGATCGCTGTAAAGAAGGCTAAAGACATTGGCAAGGCTCAAATAAATCAAGAATGTCAACAAGAAATCGGGATTGTTTCACAGGTCAACCACAAAAATGTAGTGAAAATATTAGGCCTATGCTTGGAGACAAAAGTCCCATTATTAGTTTATGAATTCATCTCAAATGGAACACTCTTTGAACACATCCATCACAAAAAGTCTCAAGCTTTAGCAAATTGGAAAAACCGGTTACGTGTTGCAGAAGAGACTGCACTTGCCCTTGATTATCTGCATTCTTTAGCGGACCCTCCGATAATTCACGGAGATGTGAAGACATCAAACATACTATTAGATGATACTTACACTGCAAAAGTATCCGATTTTGGTGCTTCAGTACTAATCTCTCCAGGCGAATCAGATATGGCCACGAAAATAAAAGGAACATTCGGTTATTTGGATCCGGAGTACCTTATGTCCGGCCTTTTAACAGAAAAGAGCGATGTTTATAGCTTTGGAGTTGTTCTTGTCGAGCTTTTAACCGGAGAAAAACCAAACTCTATGGCAAGAAGTGGAGAGAAAAGCAACATTATTCACTACTTTATTTCATCACTAGAGAGTCATGATCTTGATAATCTAGTTTGTTTTGGAGTTGCTAATGAAGGCGAAATGGAAGAGATTGAAGCATTTGCGGAGATTGCGAAGCAATGCTTACGTGGTCATGGCGCAAAAAGGCCGACGATGAAAGAAGTTGCAGATGAATTTGGAAGGTTGAGAAAATTGAATGAGACAAGTAGATGGACTCATGATAAAGATTGTGAAGAAGAAACAGAACATTTATTAGGTGAATGTTCCTATCATTCTATTGAAGTTGAAAAGCTTGATCAACATGATACTTATAGTCTTAAAACTTTTGAGATGGACTTATATCCTACTTATAGTATTTAAACTTTAGTTAATCATCCCAACTTTGTATTATGGGTTTCATTATTCATAAATTGTTTGTCTATGGCGATTGTTTGTGTATATTAAATTATTTTAATACAATAACACAATTTCTTTAATAGTTTCATCTAAATTTAACTAGGCGAGACATTTAACTAGGCGAGACATTTGTGGTTTAACTCAAGGAGGTATGACTCTAATTGAAATTTTTAGTCGAATGAAGCGATTATGAGATGAGTATACTGTTATGAAGCATAATACTACATGTAGTTGTGGAGAATCAAGGAAAATTGCACACTCTCATCAGTGAAGAACAATTGATATCAACAAAGCTAACATGATGCAGTAGCATACTGAATGCAATCTTCACTTGATGAGTTTGATGGAGAGACTAAGAACATGAGTAGAGCTGAAACGATGCAGGAGATCATTCAAAAGGCTTTGAAATTTTTTGTTGTCATTCTGTCTCTATATATAGATGCATCCCAATAACAAGAAATAACATTAATTTGTAAACCAAATGAAAGCTTGGTTGAGCTCAAGTTTTGAGATGAAAAAATATAGGTGAGGCCGCATACTTTCTTAGAGTTAAGATTATAAGAAACTATTCAAAAAAATTGTTGGCATTGTTCCAAGAGACGTATATCAGCAAAGTAGTTGAACGTTTTGGTATGAAAAGTTGTAAACCCATAGATAGCTCGATGACTTAGAATGTTACCCTGAGTATTGAAACGGGGGTCTCCAAACACCAAAAGAAATGGAACGAATGAAATCAGTTCCCTATGCTAGCGCCATAAGTAGTCTAATGTATGCAATGTCGTGCACTAGATCTAACATATATATGTCACGCTGTTGTGATGGTGAGCAGATATCAGTTCAGTCCTAGACAAGCATATTGGACGGCAGTCAAAAGGATATTGAGATATCTTAAAAGTACCGCAGATTATTCTCTTGCTATCAAGGAAAATATCTCAATCTCAGATCATACGCATATGATGATTGGGGAAGCGACTCGGATGAAAAAAAATCAACATTCGACTACGTCTTCTTTCTTGGCAAAGGGCCATCTCATGGAGCAATAAGAAACAAACATGCATAACACTATCCGCTATGAAGGCTGAGTACATTTCGCACTCATCAGCAATTAAAGCAGAAATGTAGTTGAATAGGTTTCTAAACCACTTGGTATTACCAACTCCGACTCCCCGACATAGTCAATAGTTATAGTGAATCCACTATTGGTTTTGTTAAGGAATGTAGGTTCCATAGCAAAGCCAAGCATAAAAAGATAAGGTATTACTTCGTTAGGGATCTTATTGCACGCAAAAAAATTAATGTGATATACATTTCAACTCATAGCATGGTTGTCGATTCTCTTACCAAACCTATGAAGAGAGATGTTTATGTTAAACATATTAGATTCTATGAATTCTGTAGGATCTAAATTGTATGTCACTGATACAAGATCGCGGTGCTAAGATTAGTTATGTTATTCAGTCCGATATGCTTGAACTTGTTTATCTCATATGAATTAATTATCGTTAATCCCTTTCATATTAAAATAAACTAATATTTATTTTAAGAATATTAATTGATAATATTCAACTTACAGTTTTTTTTTCTTTTTTCTTTTTAATAAAATTCAACTTAGAATTTTAAATTAAAAATTACGATTAATGATTTCCAAATTTTCGTACCGCATACCATAAGATTATTTGAATTTCTATATGGTGTTAGTTAAACTATCTAAAAATCAATAAACACTTAATAAATTAATTTGAACTGTTCCAACTTTTTATTTCTGGGTATATCAAATATATTTCAATTAGAAGAAAAAGAATACATTGAATATATTTCAGTTCGGCTACAATCAATTGGCATGTAATTATTAGTTTAAGTGGTTCATAATCTCAAATTAACTTTAATTGATTAATTAAAATAGAATTTTTAATTGAATTGAATTACAACAAATTAATACATCAATTTTTTGTGAATAAAATGAATTAATGAGGAGATGTTATTTTTTGATTTTCCATCGGTTTCCGAATTCACACTGGATCGACTAATTCAAATTCGTGACGGATTCAAAGATTATGGTATTTAAACCCATAAAAAGATGTTATTTAATACATTGAATGCACCATTAAATTTTAGATTAGCATTTTTTTTTAACAAACGATGATGGTTGTTTGACTAGTGAGAGATTTTAGTTCTTTAATTCAACTTAAATAATAAAAAAATGGGCTAGTGTTAACAAAAGAATTAAAAAAATAAATCATTTTAACACGTTTTAAATGGGTAACATCAATTTCACTGTAAAATTAGTATTTCTTTTTAGATAAATTTTAGAGTATGATTGGAAACACCACATCTTTTGCTATGCGAAACCTATAATTTGATAACATATTATATGTTAACATTTTAGGTTCATAATTTAAGGTTTAGAGTTTATTTTTTTGGGTTTAAAATTTTATATAGATAATTAACTAAAAATTTAATTATTAATTAATTATATAGTGTTAGAGTTATTGGTTGGAGTGCTACAAGTCAATAAATTACATACCATGTCATCCGTATGTCACCTCTCTATAGGAATACTCTTAGGATCAAACCATTTGTATAACAATTGAAAAGTTATTTCCTTATAGATTCAACACTTGATGCTAAACTTTTATATAACAATTCGAGGTTATTCTTATATAGAGATTGTTAGAAATAGTAGGATTGTAAAATAAATATTAGAAACATGATTATTACGGTCCTTAAAAAAATATTAACCCCCATTATATCTTGCTATTGGATTATCGAATAAATTCTTTCCATCTTGCTATTGCCCCGTCTAAATTCCTTCTAGAAATTTTCCTAAGAAAAAATACAATAATTTAATATTCAGACAACAATCAATTAATTACTGGGTCCAATCTTACCGAACTTGACATATCATTTCTCGGAAAAAATTAGCAAGGACTTGTCAATAAATATTGTTACTTTAAATTCGGAAATATTGTATTTTGATTTCATAAATCTAGCCAAACATGCTTGCTCTGTGGATTTTGATGCTGATTACAGCAGCAACTTCACAAGATTTATTACCATCCAATGACGATTGTACTAGAATGTGTGGGAATGTTCATGTTCCATACCCTTTTGGAATCAACCACACATCTACTCATGTTCTAAACCCTGCCTGTGCAATGAACACTTCCTTCTTATTCTTATGCAACTCTTATTTCACTCCGCCTCGCCTTTTTTTTGGGCGAAACATGCCTATTCATAACATTTCAGTTGAAGAAGGAACCATTTCTGTCCGTATTGATACGCCATTCAGGTGCTACAATGACACGGGTTTGATAAGGTCTTTTAACCTGACAATCCAGTTAGGAAAAGGTCCGTTCACATTCTCTGATTCACGGAACAAGCTTACTGCAATCGGTTGTGACACCTTAACTCTGATGCAGGACAGACAGAAAACATTTGGCAGCGGCTGCATAAGCTTGTGTAATCGGAATGTAACTCTAGAGGGTTCTTGTTCGGGTTTCGGGTGCTGCCAGACTTCTGTGCCTCCAAATCTTAAGACTTTGACTATTAGTCTTGGAACTGTAAATAATCACAGCAGTGTTTGGGAGTTCAATCCTTGTGATTATGCTTTCATAGCTGATCAAAGGACATTTGATGTCTCGGCATTGCAGCTTTCAACTCGGCCTTTTCCAAGCATAACTCAGGAGTTTTACAAGTCGGATGTTGTCATTGAATGGGTTGCTAGAGAAGAAACATGTGAGGAAGCTCTGTCCGGTTCGAATTACATTTGTGGGAGTAATACTAATTGCTCCTACTCCGAAAATGGCAACGGATATCGATGTGTTTGCAAGGATGGATTCACAGGAAATCCTTACCTTCCACAAGGATGCCAAGGTACGACACTACTTGAAAAAAATATTATTTCGACGCGCCAATTTTGTTATAGACACGTGAAATTCCGTCTCGAACCGATTGATGGAACTTTAACGGAGTTACGTGATGATCTTTCTTTTCCATGCTGGCGTTGGATATTTTAAATTATTGAGCTAATATTTCAAAACATGTCTGAGCTCAACAAGGTCCATGCATATAGTCATGTAGAGTCATGTATTTTTATTTGATTTGTTTTCAGTCGCTGTAAATATGGATCAATTATAAAATTTGTGAGTTTGCTTTTCAAATCTCATTCCGTTATTAAGTTTGTCATAATACCAACGCTATATATGATTTCACATTCTAAGTGATAATTTGTTATTTTTTCATCTGAATAGACATAGATGAGTGTAAAGATCCGGAGAAGTACCCATGTCAGGGTAGTTGCAAGAACAATATTGGGAGTTACACTTGCGAATGTCCAATCGGGATGCGTGGAGATGGGAAATCCAGTTGTCAAGGATTTCGTGTCACTGCTATTGCTGCAGGTTCTGTTTGATCACCTTTATCTTGAATATGTTTAATTCGTCTTTATTCGGATGGCAAGTAACTTAGATTCGTATCTTCTTTTTCAGTTTTTGGAGCAGCATTGTTTACTATGGTCATTGCTATGCTCATATTCATAATGTACAAAAGGCGTCAAAAGGAGAGGAACTTTTTTCGAAATGGAGGCATGTTGTTGAAGCATCAAAGAGTCAGAATCTTCTCTGAAGCAGAATTGGTAAAGGCCACCAAGAATTATGATGAAACACAGCTTCTCGGGGAAGGCGGTTTCGGTTACGTATACAAAGGAGTATTATCAGATGGCACTCAGATTGCTGTAAAGAAGGCTAAAGACATTGGCAAGGCTCAAATAAATCAAGAATATCAACAAGAAATTGGGATTGTTTCACAGGTCAACCACAAAAATGTAGTGAAAATATTAGGCCTATGCTTGGAGACAAAAGTCCCATTATTAGTTTATGAATTCATCTCAAATGGAACACTCTTTGAACACATCCATCACAAAAATTCTCAAGCTTTAGCGAATTGGAAAAACCGTTTACGCTTTGCAGAAGAGACTGCACTTGCTCTTGATTATCTGCATTCCTTAGCAGACCCTCCAATTATTCACGGAGATGTCAAGACATCAAACATACTATTAGATGATACGTACACTGCAAAAGTATCTGACTTTGGTGCTTCAGTACTAATCTCTCCAGGCGAATCAGATATGGCCACGAAAATTAAAGGAACATTCGGTTATTTGGATCCTGAGTACCTTATGACCGGCCTTTTAACAGAAAAGAGCGATGTTTATAGCTTTGGAGTTGTTCTTGTCGAGCTTTTAACCGGAGAAAAACCAAACTCTATGGCAAGAAGTGGAGAGAAGAGAAACATTGTTCACTACTTTATTTCATCACTAGAGAGTCATGATCTTGATAAGCTAGTTTGTTTTGGAGTAGCTAATGAAGGCGAAATGGAAGAGATTGAAGCTTTTGCGGAGATTGCGAAGCAATGCTTACGTAGTCATGGCGCAAAAAGGCCAACGATGAAAGAAGTTGCAGATGAATTTGGAAGGTTGAGAAAATTGAATGAGACTAGTAGATGGAATCATGAAAAAAATAGTGAAGAAGAAACAGAACATCTATTAGGTGATTTATCTTATGATTCCATTGATGTTGAAAAGCTTGATCAACATGATATTTATAGTCTTAAAACCTTTGAGGTGGGCTTATATCCTACTTATAGCATTTAAATTTTTGTTCATCATCCCAACTTTGTATTGTGGGTTTCATTATACATAAATTGTTTGTCTATGGAGATTGTTTGTGTAAATTAAATTATTTTAACTCAATAACACCTCAAATTCTTTCACAGGTTCATCTAAATTTGATTTGGAGGGTAATCTTAAATAATATCTGAGAAACCTTAAACTCAACCATATGATGCACACATATCTATATACTATATTATAAAGTTGAATAAGTTGTACAGTAGAAATTGAGAAAATTTTGCAATTCTGCCGATTTTATCCTTCAAGTCTATATTATCAATTTATACCTATCCTTTATCCTATAGGTCATCTTTTGTCATTTCATTGCCTTCTTAAAGTCAACATGCTATCACACAAAAACTATGCTTCCACCTCTCTTTTCTTATCTTCTCATCTATCTACAGATCCTGCCTATACCCCAGTCCCCACTTATCTCCACCTCCTAATGTTTACAAATTCATAGTTGCTGAATTATTCAACATTTCTAATTATTGGTCTTTTCATCTATAAGCTACGGCAATAGCAGTACAAGTTTGCACTTTCCGGTCGGTCTAGAAAAGTTGAGTTGCAGTGCGATTTTCTTATCTAAATTTTCAAATCATCTCTTCACGATTTATGTTTCCTTATGCTTGATTACAACTATAATATAATCTTTCTCTTCTATTTTCTGATGACGTTATCTCTTTGTAATGGTTTTTTTTTTTGTAAGTTATCACCATTGCACCTATTCGAGATCGGAAAAACATTATTTTTACTTTCGATGATTTATTCGTAAAAACATTATTTTTTTCACCTCATCTTATTATTCACTTTCTAATGTCATATACTCCTATTTCGTTTAGGTAGTTCGGAAATAGTGGACAATGACCATTGTTCTTCAAGTGAGTCTCATATATGATTTTCTTTCTTTTGCAATGTTTTGGTCTCTCTTCTTCTGTGCATGTTAAAAATCTGTGGTTATTTTCTGGACCTTTCATCTCTTCCACATGGTGTTCACCCCCTCTCATCTGTTCTTTCTTACCTCCAGCTCCAAACTTATATCTTACTAACTGATTGCTCTATTATTTTTAAGTGTGATTTTCTTAGAAGAATGATATCATACCATAAGAGAAGATCCAGCTTGCATTTAAGTTCTTTGTTGCTACAAATAATATTGTTCCAAGAGAAACATTGGAGGCAACTCATGTTAATAGTAATCGATTTTTATTTTTCTTTTCCTTGAGTCTTGCACTTGTTCCTGACTTCTTTTATTCTAACACATTATTCAGCTTTACTAGATTATTGCATATCATTGGATTAGTCTATTATATTTTTCTTTGTTACCAAAAAGTCTATTACAATTTTTCTAATTTTGTAGGGTTCTATTCTTTTATTTCTATTACATTAAACTTTTTTCTTCATGTATATCTTATTCTTTCTCACATGCACGATATTTTCAATTTCTGAGAACAATGTAATTAATGATTACCTTATTTTGAATGTGTACAACCAATTGTATTTAGCAGTTTTATTTCATTTTAACTTAATCATTACTGATGGTAAACGTATAATTCTTTAATTTCGTATCTTTTTGTTTTCTAAGCAAAACATTATATGTATCTGTTGTTAATTTTCATTTGAATACCCTTACTAAACCCTCAGCTCCAGTTTTAGGATCTAGGTTTTCCCTTTTAATTTCTTCTCAATTTTTAAATGCTCATAAGATCTCATGTGTGTTGTTTTTAGATTGAGCTTTTATTTGCATATATGACATTTTCACAATTTTTTTTTATAAAGAGCAATATAAGTGTTGCAAGCAAAATGAATCAAATTAATAATATGTAATTTTTATGATTTCCGAAGCAACGCAAGGATGCCCTTCTAGTGTAAAAGAAAATAGTTAAGGAAACCGGCGCACCTAGACTTGTATATATATAAAGACGAACTTGAAGAATATACACATTTGATGACTACTACTCAAACAAGTTGTAAGGATCTAGATCTCAGTTCAAATTATGAAGGAAATACGACTATTACTCAAATAATCGATGTTGCAGAAGCATATATGATGACTACTCAGAATTCTAATAAGGATAATCCTGGATTAGTTCCCGTTAGCTCTATTTTTAATGGAAGGAATTATTTTGCCTAGCATCTCTCAACGTTACTCGCCTTGAATGCAAAGCGAAAATCCAGTTATATTCTTTGTGATGAAGAACCACAAGATGTTACGTCTAATGTGTGCTTGAAGAAAAGTGTTTTGTTTAATTAATGAGGGCTCTAGGATCAATTGTGTGGCTGAGATCTTAGGAACTCCACACAATGGAGTTCCTTTGGAACTCTAGAGGGTCCTTAGCCGTGCTTGAAGTGGAAGGAGATCAAAGAAACACTAATGTATACTACAATAACAAAGGTACTATGGAAGAATATCGAGCTCAGCTACAATTAGCGTCATGGACCACTAATTTATCAACTCCGACGATAGATTTGTGGTTTAACTCAAGGTGAAGCGATTTGATGTGTATACATTATAAAGCCTAGTTCAATTTATTCTACTATTCAATTAGGTACGTTTTAACGTGTTTAACTCATATGAATTAATTATTAATCTCTTCGTATTGAAATGGTATCTATTTTAAAAACCCTTTCGAAAAAAATATTTATTTTAAAACATATTAATTGATAATATTCAACTTACAATTTTTGCTAAGTATATTATGTTTTAGTTTTTCTTTTTATTTTAAACCCAAAAGAAATTATAAAAAAAAAAACCCAAAAAATTAATTTGAAGTGTTCCAACTTTTTATTTCTAAGTATATAAAATATTTCAATTAGAAGAAAGAATACAAGAAAAATAAGAGATTTTCTCTCAAGAAAAGTAAAAGAAAACTAAGAGATGCAATCTTTCCTATATAGTTCACTAGATTACTTAGTTTGACGTTTAACAAATATTGTTGGTTAATGTTTTCATAATTAAAAATATTAAACTTAACTGGGGAATCACCAGTTTAAGTGACATTGTTAACTACTCAAATCAACTTTTATTAACTAAAATGAAATTTTTATATTGAATTATGCATAAATTTACATCAATTTTTGTGAAAAAAATGAACTATTGAAGAGATGTTATTTAATACGTTCAATGCATCCGTAAATTAGATTAACATTTTCTTCACCGATGAGGGTTCTTTAACTTTTTTGGTAAGATAAAGTTAAGTTAAGAGTAAGCCTATTCACTTGCAATGTCAGATCTCGATAAGAGTTCACAGTAGAATTTACAGATTATCTGTCAAAAAGAGCAAAAAGCTAAATTTTGACGAAACGAAAACTTGAACATCAAACCTTTTAAGTAGAAGATAGGATGATCTTACTACTTGTACCAACTCTTATTGGTCACTAATGATGGTTGTTTGGATTAGTGAGATATTTTTATTTACTTAATTCAGCTTTAATAACAAAAAAAACGGAAGTGTTAACAAAATTCTTAAAAAAATTCATTTTTAAAGGTTTTAAATCAGTAACATCAACTTCAGTGTGCAATCAGTAGTTCTCATTCTTAATTTCATGGAACTTAGCCAATCCATTGTTGAAATTTCAGCTTCGACGGCCTCTTAACTCCCTGAAACTGACCCTAAAGAATATTCTCATTTTAATTTTTTCTCTACATTTCAGAGTACAATAATTTAATAATGAGACAACAATCAATTAATTACTGGGGTCCAACATTTCATTTCTCGGAAATAATAGCAAGGACTAGTCAATGCATATTGTTAGTTTAAATTCAGAACCATTCTATTTTGATTTCATAAATCTAGCCAAACATGCTTGCTTTGTGGATTTTGATGCTGATTACAGCAGCAACTTCACAAGATTTATTACCACCCAATGATGATTGTCCTAGAATGTGTGGAAATTTTCATGTTCCATACCCTTTTGGAATCAACCACACAACTACTAATGTTCTACATCCTGCCTGTGCAATGAACACTTCCTTCTTCTTTTTATGCAACTCTTCTTTCACTCCGCCTCGCCTTTTTTTTGGGGAAAACATGCCTATTCATAACATATCTGTTGAAGAAGGAACCATTTCTGTCCATATTGATATGCCATACATGTGCTACAATGACAAAGGTTTGATAGATTCTTTTAACCAGACAATCGGGTTAGGAAAAGGTCTCTTCACATTCTCTGATTCACGGAACAAGTTTACTGCAATTGGCTGTGAGACCTTAGCTCTGATGCAGGACGGACAGCAAACGTTTGGTGGCGGCTGCATAAGCGTATGCTTTTCGAATGTGACTCTAGAGGATTCTTGTTCGGGTCTTGGGTGCTGCCAGACTTCTCTGCCTAAAAATCTTAAGACTTTGAGTATTGATCTGGCAAGTCGAGATAACCAGAGCAGTGTTTGGGAGTTCAATCCTTGTGATTATGCTTTCATTTCTGATCACAGGACTTTTGATGTCTCGGTCTTGCAGCTTTCGACCCTGCCTTTTTCAAGCGTAACTCAGGAGTATATTAAGTCTGATGTTGTCATAGAATGGGTTGCTAGGGAAGAAACATGTGAGGAAGCTCTGTCCGGTTCCAATGACGTCTGTAGGAGTAATAGTAATTGCTCTTACTCCGAGAATGGTAGAGGATATCGATGTGTTTGCAAGGATGGATTCAAAGGAAATCCTTACCTTCCACAAGGATGCCAAGGTAAGACACTACTTGGAAAAATATTATTTCAACTGGAATTGCATGGTGAACTTTCTGTTCAATGTTGGTTATGAATTAGCTTCATCTCCTATGAGAAAAACTATTAATACTCTGTTCTACTATATAGAGCACAACTTTTGCCTGCCTTTAGGACAGTGGCGTTTAATACACGACTTGAATCAAATTATTTCTTAGTTCGTTTTCACTAACAACTGGAAGATTAATTCACTTTCATGTACTTTCAGCTGATTTCATGTAATTTCATTCAATTTCTGTAATTCCATTTTTGTAGTAATTACGTTATGCTTATTGCTTTTGGATAATCGTATCTAACATTCCAGGCTATAACTTGTTTGTTTTTATCTGAATAGACATCGATGAGTGTAAGGATCCAAAGAACTACCCATGTCATGGTAATTGCAAGAACAATGATGGGAGTTACACTTGCAAATGTCCACTTGGGATGCGTGGCGATGGGAAATCTGGTTGTCAAGGATATCGTGTCACTGCTATTGCTGCAGGTTCTTTTTTATCATCCTCATCTTGATTATATTTAATTCGTATTTATTTGTCTTGCGAGTGTAACTTTGATTGATATCTTTTTCTTTTTTTCTAGTTTTTGGAGCATTATTGCTTACTATGATCATTGCTATGCTCATATTCATAATCTACAAAAGGCGTGGAAAGGAGAGGAACTTTTTTCGAAACGGAGGCATGTTGTTGAAGCATCAAAGAGTCAGAATCTTCTCTGAAGCAGAATTGGTAAAGGCCACCAAGAACTATGATGAAGCGCAGCTTCTCGGGGAAGGCGGTTTCGGTTACGTTTACAAAGGAGCATTAGCAGATGGCACTCAGATTGCTGTAAAGAAGACTAAAGACCTAAGCAAGGCTCAAATAAATCAAGAATGCCAACAAGAAATCGGGATTGTTTCACAGGTCAACCACAAAAATGTAGTGAAAATATTAGGCCTATGCTTGGAGACAGAAGTCCCATTATTAGTTTACGAATTCATCTCAAATGGAACACTCTTTGAACACATCCATCACAAAAAGTCTCAAGCTTTAGCAAATTGGAAAAACCGTTTACGGGTCGCAGAAGAGACTGCCCTTGCTCTTGATTATCTGCATTCTTTAGCAGACCCTCCGATTATTCACGGAGATGTCAAGACATCAAACATACTATTAGATGATACTTTCACTGCTAAAGTATCCGACTTTGGTGCTTCAGTACTAATATCTCCAGGCGAATCAGATATGGCCACGAAAATCAAAGGAACATTCGGTTATTTGGATCCGGAGTACCTTATGTCCGGCCTTTTAACAGAAAAGAGCGACGTTTATAGCTTCGGAGTTGTTCTTGTCGAGCTTTTAACCGGAGAAACACCAAACTCGATGGCAAGAAGTGGAGAGAAGAGGAACATTATTCACTACTTTATTTCATCACTAGAGAGTCATGATCTTGATAATGTAGTTTGTTTCGGAGTAGCTAATGAAGGCGAAATGGAAGAGATTGAAGCTTTTGCGGAGATTGCGAAGCAATGCTTACGTAGTCATGGCGCAAAAAGGCCGACGATGAAAGAAGTTGCAGATGAATTTGGAAGGTTGAGAAAATTGAATGAGACAAGTAGATGGACTCATGATAAAGATTGTGAAGAAGAAACAGAACATTTATTAGGTGAATCTTCCTATCATTCCATTAATGTTGAAAAGCTTGATCAACAGGATACTTATAGTCTTAAAACCTTTGAGATGGATTCATATCCTACGTATAGCATTTAAATTTTTGTGTTAATTTTTTTCTTTTTTTTTTTGTTAATCATCCCATCTGGTATTTTCGATTTCATTACTGATTAATTGTCTGTCTGTGTAATAAAATTGTGTTAATGAAATAACTCCAGAAACTCTTTAACATGTTCACTTCAGTTTTGAAATATCAAGTCAAATTCTAATGTCGCAAAGAACTTAAAGGTTTGAGTATAACAAATAAGGTTTATTGTGTTACCAAAATAAAAATAAAAATAAGGTTTATTGTATTTTTTTATTTTTTTTTGATAGGATGGTTTATTTTATTGTATTAGATTAACTATTATTGTGTGGATATAATTATTGTATTGTAGGCACATTGAGTGGTGGTTAGTGGTTAATAATTGAGCAAATACAATTTAATCAATCATTAATTTATTAGGTCATTACAACTGCCTTGTTTATAAGGTTTGACTATGTTGTAATTTTGTATATAAACCCCTTTATGGGTAATGAATCAATCAAGGAAAATCAAATTCTATCATATCATTAAACAAGTTAAGACAATAGTAAAACTTAATGTGTTAATTCGCAGTGTTTACTTCGGAAAGAAAGTAAAAAATTCGAAGTGTTAGGCCCCGTTCTTTTGGACTGAAAAGTTCTGAACTAAACTGAACTGAACTGAACGATGTTGAACTGAACTGAACTGAACTGAACTGATCTAAACTGAACTGAAGTGAATTGAATTCTGCTAAAATGAAAAATAAATATTGAAACTTAATTGAATAAATAATAATAATAATATTAGTTTTTAATAATGAGATCGGAGAGGAGGATGACGATAATGATGATGAAGGTGAACAAAATAATGAGATTACGGATGATATGGTAGAAGATGATTAGAAAAATAGAATGAGATGATGCTATTTGTGAATTTTTGAATTTGCTCTATTTGCTAATTTTAATTTCTTTTACAAGATTTTTGAATTTTTTTCAGTTGATACTAATTTGCTCCTAATATTATATAACTGACTATTATAAGATTTTTGAATTTCTTTAATTGATGTTAATTTGCTCCTAATACTACACAACACTGTTACAAGATTTTTGAATTTCTTATTATAATATATAACCAAAATTTGAAACTTTTGTACATTAAATTCAAATTTATATAGTATATTATTAAGGTGGTAGAACATTGTAACATATATTGGTAATAATATTTACTTACGTTCAACAACTTTTGCAAACAAATTGGATCAACTAGTTAAAATTATAATAAATATTAACATATTATATATAAATAATAAATATTTATTTGTAATTTATTAAACTGAACCGGATTAAATGTTGGTGAATTGAATTGAACTGAACTGAATATTACTAAAATGAACTAAATTAAATGTTACTGAAAATTAAATTAAATGTTGCTGAACTGAGCTGAACTGAACTGAACTGAATGTTGCTGAACTGAACGGAACTGAACTGAACCTAAAATAAGTTCTAATAAGTTCAAAAAAACAGGTCTTACAGTGGCTATGAAAGATGTCCTACATATAATCGTTATAAAATATTTCAATTATAAGAAGATGAGTTTCGGTACAAGAAAAGTAAAAAATTCCTTGATTACTAGTTTTAACGATAACCACTCAAACTAACTTTAGTTAATATATTATAATGATATCTTTGATTCAATTATCACAACAAATTAACACATCAATTTTTATGAAACGATGAAATAATGAGGAGATTTTACTTAATACACTGAAGAGATATGTTCATGTGAGACAAAGCCACTATGGAGAGACTTTTTTTAGTGTGAGACAATTAAAAAGTGGTGGCAATTTTGAAATTTTAAAAACATGGAGGGGCATTATTGAGGTGATGCCATCGCTGATGTCAGCGCTGATGTCACATCTGGAGAGAGAAAAAGTTTTTATTATTTTATTTAAAATGCATTTTCCCGCTCTTTCCGAACTCATTTTTCAAAAAAATTTATACCACTGAACTCGTATTAATTAGGCGGTCATTTTGAGATCCATTGTTGTTATTTATAGACGATTTTTATTTTTTTTTATTTTTGTTCCAAGTCGGATACTTGGTTGTTCCAACAGAATACTACATTTGTTCCACCAGACAACTCCAATTGTTCCAGCAAAATATTTTCATTATTTTTTTTAAATGCACTCTGGGAGTGTAAAAAAATGTAGTATTATGTTGGAACAATTAGAATAGTCCGGTGGAACAATTAGAGTAGTCTGGTGGAACAATTATAAAAAAATAAAAAAATAATAAAAATCGTCTATAAATAACAAAAATGGATCTCAAAATGACCACCTAATTAATACGAGTTCAATGCTATAATTTTTTTTTGAAAATTGAGTCCGGAAAGAGCGGGAAAATGCATTTTAAATAAAATAATTAAAACTATTTCTCTCTCCAGAGGTGACATCAGCGGTGGCATCAACGCTGACATCACCTCATCTTCCTTCCCTTCAATTCACGCATGATGGGTGTTCATTTAATTACAAGTTTGCCACCTTCCCCTATTGAATTACAAAAATACCCCTTGTCTCATCATAAAAACTAGTCTCATCCTAAACCCTTGTCTCAGTTGAACTTGACTCATACGCTGAATGCATCCTTCAAATTAGATTAACATTCTTCTTCTTTTTTTTAATCAATGATGGTTGTTTGACTAGTGTGAGACTTTAGTTGTTTAAGTTGCTACTTGATTCAACTTGAATTATAAAATGGGCTAGTGTTAACAAAGTTCTAAAACTTTTTCATTATAAAACGTATTAGATATCAGTAACATCAACTTCATTGTATAATCAGAGATAGTCCTGCAACTTTTATTTCTCATTCTTAATTCATCAACCTTTGTCAATCCATAGTTGACATTTCGGTTTCGACGGCATCTACCTATCAGAATATTTTTCATCACTCCCATTTGAATTTTTCTATCGATTCATAGTACAATAATCTAATCTTCTTCTTTGCAGGCATCACGGTTAATTACTTGGTCCAAGAATTATGACTCCATCTTAGCCAAGTTGACATTTTTCTAAAAAAATATGCAAGAACTTGTCAATACATATAGTTAGTATAAATTCAGAGCTATTCGATTTTGATTTCATAAACCTAGCCAAACATGCTTGCTTTGTGGATTTTGATGCTGATTACAGCAGCAACTTCCGAAGATTTAGCAACATCCAATGATGATTGTCCTCGAATGTGTGGAAATGTTCCTGTTCCATACCCTTTTGGAATCAAAGACACATCTACTCATGTTCCAAATCCTGCCTGTGCAATGAACACTTCCTTCTTCTTCTTTTTATGCAACTCTTCTTTCACTCCACCTCGCCTTTTTTTTGGCGAAAACATGCCTATTCATAACATATCAGTTGAAGAAGGAACCATTTCTGTCCGTATTGATACGCCATACATGTGCTACAATGACACGGGTTTGATAGATTCTTTTAACCAGTCAATCGGGTTAGGAGAAGGTCCCTTCACATTCTCTGATTCACGGAATAAATTTACCGCAATTGGCTGTGACACCTTAACTCTGATGCAGGACGGACAGCAAACGTTTGGCAGCGGCTGCATAAGCATGTGTAATCGGAATATAACTCTAGAGGGGTCTTGCACAGGTTTCGGGTGCTGCCAGACTTCTGTGCCTCAAAATCTTAAGACTTTGACTATTGATCTTGGAACTATAGATAATCACAGCAGGGTTTGGGAGTTCAATCCTTGTGATTATGCTTTCATTTCTGATCAAAGGACGTTTGATGTCTCGGCTTTGCAGCTTTCGACCCTGCCTTTTTCGAACATAACTCAGGAGTTTGTTAAGTCTGATGTTGTCATTGAATGGGTTGCTAGAGAAGAAACATGTGAGGAAGCTCTGTCCGGTTCCAATTATGTCTGTAGGAGTAATAGTAATTGCTCCTACTCCGAGAATGGCAAAGGATATCGATGTGCTTGCAAGGATGGATTCACAGGAAATCCTTACTTTCCACAAGGATGCCAAGGTAAGCACTACTTGGAAAAATATTATTTCAACCCGACAATTTCATTATAGATTTGTCAAATTCCGTCTCAAATTGATTTTTGCGATGGAACTATGACGGAGTTACATGATGATCTTTCTTTTCCATGTTGGTGTTGGATATTTTAAATTATTGAGCTAATATTTCAGAAAGACATGTCCTAGTTCAAAGAGTTATGTCTATGCATATAGTCATGTAGAGTAGTGTCTTTATATTGATGTGGTTTCACTCGCTATAAAAATGGATCAACTACAAAAATTTGAATCTGATTTTCAAATCTCATATTTCGTCATCAACTTTGTCATAATACCTTTGTTTTTCATCAGAACAGACATAGATGAGTGTAAAGATCCGAAGAAGTACCCATGTCAGGGAAGTTGCGAGAACGATATTGGGAGTTACACTTGCAAATGTCCAATCGGGATGCGTGGAGATGGGAAATCCAGTTGTCAAGGATTTCGAGTCACTGCTATTGCTGCAGGTTCTGTTTGATCACCTTCATCTTGATTATGTTTAATTCGTCCTTTTTCGGATGGTGAGTTTGACTTTGATTCATATCCTTATTTTTCAGTTTTTGGAGCAGTATTGTTTACTATGGTCATTGCTATGCTCATATTCATGATGTACAAAAGGCGCCGAAAGGAGAGGAACTTTTTTCGAAATGGAGGCATGTTGTTGAAGCATCAAAGAGTCAGAATCTTCTCTGAAGCAGAATTGGTAAAAGCCACCAAGAATTATGATGAAACTCAGCTTCTTGGGGAAGGCGGTTTCGGTTACGTTTACAAAGGAGTATTATCAGATGGTACTCAGATTGCTGTAAAGAAAGCTAAAGACATTGGCAAGGCTCAAATAAATCAAGAATATCAACAAGAAATTGGGATTGTTTCACAGGTCAACCACAAAAATGTAGTGAAAATATTAGGCCTATGCTTGGAAACAAAAGTCCCATTATTAGTTTATGAATTCATTTCAAATGGAACCCTCTTTGAACACATCCATCAAAAGAATTCTCAAGCTTTAGCAAATTGGAAAAACTGTTTACGCGTTGCAGAAGAGACTGCACTTGCTCTTGATTATCTGCATTCTTTAGCAGACCCTCCGATAATTCACGGAGATGTCAAGACATCAAACATACTATTGGATGATACTTACACTGCTAAAGTATCCGATTTTGGTGCTTCAGTACTAATATCTCCAGGCGAATCAGATATGGCCACAAAAATCAAAGGAACATTCGGTTATTTGGATCCCGAGTACCTTATGACCGGTCTTTTAACAGAAAAGAGTGACATTTATAGCTTTGGAGTTGTTTTGGTCGAGCTTTTAACCGGAGAAAAACCAAACTCTATGGCAAGAAGTGGAGAGAAGAAAAACATTGTTCACTACTTTATTTCATCACTAGAGAGTCATGATCTTGATAAGCTAGTTTGTTTTGGAGTAGCTAATGAAGGCGAAATGGAAGAGATTGAAGCTTTTGCGGAGATTGCGAAGCAATGCTTACGAAGTCATGGCGCAAAAAGGCCAACGATGAAAGAAGTTGCAGAGGAATTTGGAAGGTTGAGAAAATTGAATGAGACAAGTAGATGGACTCATGATAAAGATTGTGAAGAAGAAACAGAACATTTATTAGGTGAATCCTCCTATCATTCCATTAATGTTGAAAAGCTTGATCAACAGGATACTTATAGTCTTAAAACCTTTGAGATGGATTTATATCCTACCTATAGCATTTAAATTTTTATGTTAATTTTTATTTTTTTGGTAATCATCCCAATTTGTATTTTGGGTTTCTTTTCTGATTAGTTGTCTTTCTATGTGATTGTGTGTAATAAAAATGTGTTAATAAAATAACACCTACCTCAGTTTTGAAATATCAAGTCAAATTCTAATGTCACAAAGAACTTCAGTGTTTGAGTATCCTAAAGCCAGTAATTTGATATGGCTATATGTACAACCATAACAACAAAGCCTTAAAAGTTCCTAAAATTAAGGGGTGGGATAAGAGTTTAATATAACAAATAAAAGAGTAATATCTTTTTTAAGTATATTTCTATTTGTTTATCAAAAAAAAAAGTATATTTCTATTTGATTATAAAATACTTTTGACTTATATATATTTTAGGGTAAATATTTATTCTTTTTAAATGCATGGTTACACTTATTTCAGGAAAAAAAAGAAACACATGTAATAAATTATAAATTTTTTTAGTATCATTCTTTTTTTTACAGAGTACCATCAAATTCGAACTTTAACCGAGCTCCTACCTTAAGAAAACATGATTCTGAAAATTTGACTAATAATTGGTTGACCAACAGCTAAGCTTAATAATGAATGAATTTTTATTATTTTTCTTAAGAAACATAAAAGAAGAGAGTCCCGCAAGCATTTAACTATAAATAGAAACATGCAGAAGCTAAGTACATAAGAGGCTTGAAAGCACCTATAAAATAGAGTTGAAGATGAGCAAGTTCCCAAGAGGAATGTTTGTCATATGGTAATATAGAATATATATTATCTTGATCAAAAATATGATTTTGGATTATGATCAAGAAAATAATGTTGCATCAATGAGAGGGACCAAATAGGCAAAAAAGATGAAAGAGCTCCACTCATTGCTGCTGTAAAGTCTGGAACAGTTAATCAGTTATTGCAGTCGCTGTACGCATCTAGTAACTCCATTTGCTTGTTTCGGGACATCCACCATTTCTTCTTCTTCCTCGTCTCGTATATTGGCCAATCTACACCAACAAAGCAGAAACGACACATCAAAAGGTTTTCACTCATCACCTTCAGAAGATAAGTGGAAGCATCAATAAGTTACATTCCACACATGTTGTAGCATGCATAACGTTCCCTAAAGAAATTTGATGGCTGGCCTAGTATTCAATTAAGGATACGAACAATGTTTAACAGTAGCCAACTGAAGGCATGTGGAACTGATGCAATTCTAAATTTACCTCCTCGCGAAAATATGGAGTTGTAATGCACCTCTGCCCAGAAGCTTAATAGAATTACTGCACAAAAAACATTAATCATCAAATTCATCTCATATATCTGAAAAATCACTGAAAGAAGATTCGAATATGAAATATAGCGAGAAAGTTCGGAAACAAATTAAAAGAAGTATGTTAGACCTACAATTACTAGTCATTTGCCCAGCTTATTCACATGATACGCAATAACACATGAAGAAAACCATCAAATATTACAAGAGTCCAACACCATGACAAGGAAACAAAACGCATTCTGATTATTGGTATGTGTTTTAAAACTAAAATTATAATTGCTTTCAGAATGTTCGATGTAGCGAAATGCAAACAGTTGCTCCTGAAATTCTCTCCAAGTGAAACAAATAAAGTTTACTCTACCTCTTTTTGATCGTTGAACATCTGGAAGGATCTCAATGTAGCAAGTATCCTTGAAAGATGTAATAACAATTATCTTGACACCATACTGCACCAAATTAATGGCAACGATTAGATAGGAATGTCCACAACAATGCATCCTTGAGGCATCTTTAGCAATTAGAGAATTGTTTCCATGTTTACGTCATTTGATATTAAAAATAATAATACACTCATCAAACTTCATAAACTCGTGCGGTTTAGCAGTAATATCTGTCATCTATCACTGTTGCATCCTGGACCACTGATCTTTTAGCTGTAATATCATCATTACTGCAACACTGACCACTGATTTCAACATAAATCTTCACTTAAACCAGGGAAAATACAGACCAATATGTTTATAATATATAAACTAACCATCAACATCTTTTAAAATGATTCGACTATAGCACAGCATTTCTTTGTGGAACAGTGAATCATAGAGTGAAAGTGAGTTGATCAATGACCTATACACAGCCTCACAGAAGTAATTATCTCTTAAAGCAGGAAACTAATGCATCAATTATCACATCTCAACTAGCAACGGTAGAGAATCCATAAGACTAGCGCTTCCCCTTCCCATGCTCGTTTGACAAATGTAGTGCCCATCCCCTCCCAAACCCGTTTAAACATGCATCTTCTCATCCCCTCCCATCCACTCATGTCTACGAGGATGGTTATATAAAAGGGAATAAGGAAAAATGTGACGTTATTCAAATGCTGAAAATTCTTAAATTGGGAACGATAAATTGCAAGTCACAGTACTACACTAAAAAACAAAATAGCATAATAAAACAATCAGAAATAATGAGGAGAAAAGGTCTAGATTTCTAAAGCGTACCGAGTCTGCAGCAGCCTGCAAAGTGACATGATCACCCCATTCCCCACTCCTATTTTCAATAACATAATGGCAAAACAAAGATCAATTTTCATTCCTATCAAAATTAACAAATTAATAGAAAGGAGCAGAGAGATACATGGACATCTTCTCCAAATAGTCACCATAAGCCATGGGAACATAACCCTCGTATGTCTCAGGATACGACTTAAGCTGATAATTTATTATTAGAACACAGCCAGAGCAATATCATTGGTGAAATTGTACTGAACCAAGCAACTGAATTATCAGCAAAAAGAATGGCTAACCTGATGTACAACTTGTTGTCTCACAAATTCATGGTGCTCAGGAGTTAGATAAAATTGGTCTGAGAGAGCACGAAACTGGAGACATCATTAAAAATATTAGATAATGAAAGCCAAAACGACCACCTACAAAAGTAAGAGAGCATATGCACATACCAAAATGATGGAACTAAAGAATCCAAATTCTTTTTATCTTACAACTAATGCAACTCATTGCCATTTAAAGCTCAACAGAGGCCATAATATAAAGCAAAAGAAAGAAGACAAAAAAATAAAAATAAATTTAAAAGGAAACTAGTTCGAGCATTTAATGGAATTGAACTTTTCATTCGCAAGCGATTAGATGAAACATGGCATTAGGCTTCAATTTATAGAAATGTTATATTTTGTTTGGATGAAAGATTACAAATGAAGGGATTTGGTGGCATTATTTATATTTTATTTTTTATGATAGCTCGGCATTATTTTTATTTTGCAATTGAATTCTATATGATTAATCAGATTGAGGAATAGGAATTGATTTCATCAATGTGAATGGCCAGTTATTTTCATTGACTAGAAATGCTAGCTTCTTACACGTATTCAAATCTAGCCTTGCATTTATTTCCGTTCGTATAATCACGGGCTTGCAAAAAGAATTAAAGATTATTGATTCTCAAACACTAACATTTCATTTAACATCCTTCTTCTCAGGTCAGAAACATAGGTTCCCACTAAGTAATATGAGACAATCTAAGTGGATTGACATCATATCATGGCAAAAGAACATGACAAATGATGCATATAATATAACCATCAAGCAACAGAAACGAGAAATCAAATAAATACTTCCCGATAAATTAAAAATATCTTTCAAAACCCATGCAAACATACACAAAGCACAACAGAATTTATTGCCTCATTTCATATAATTATAGTCTTTATCAATGATCTTAAAATCGTACGACTACAAGATTCGCGCATGATCCGATTCAGCCCTATCTAGATTCTAATCTATGAGGCGAATCTGAACCAGAGGTGAATCAACCGAATTGGTCCATTCCACTGATTAGTAAATGCAAAAGTAAAGAATCTGTTCTTGGTGCAATTGCAATTTAGGAAGACTGGAAATTAGTGAAAAAGTCAAAGAACTGATAGAAATTAGGAATAGAATAAGTAGAACTAATCAATTCATCCCTAACCAATCAGGATTCAGATTCAAAATCAAAACTTAATATACATCAAAATGTCTCTTCTTCTACGCAAGTTCCTTTAAACGTCTATGCCTCTTTGTCTGATTATTTCATTAACATTCATACACTATGCACCTTAACATACACTTTGCTTCATCATCGTTCATCAACATATGATCAGAAGCAAAATATCGGAATCAGCAATCATCAAAAACTCACTCTCCTCAAGTCCTATTGTTATTAATCAAGTTCAAGCTATCAACTAGTTTCATTCCATCATTCATAATTGTAAACGGACACGTTTAACAGCAGATATTGTAAACTCTGGAATTCATATTTTCTAATGAGCTATTACATCCTACTTATATACAATTAGGAAGCTATAAATAGTAACCTATCAATCAACATTAATATGATATCTACGGTTATGGCAATACAACTAACATATACCAATGTGCCTAGAATATTCTCTAGCAATTATCAAGTTAAACATGATAAATAGTTTGTTTTTGTGATTTTATGAATTTCAGCCAAATCTGAACGATGCACGATTCAGCAAATGAGGATTTTAATCCACGATTCAAATCTCGATTTGAGAACTATGGTCTTTTGCATACAGCTATCCTGAATGGGATATTCTGAGTGGAATGGTGAAATTCATGAAATAAGCGGTTCAGATAAACATCCTTTACACTGACCACTTCAAGAAAACATCAGAGAAGAGGCCACATCCCTAAATAAAATCCAAACTATTCTCACAACAAGGTTAATATTCATATAATTTTTTCAGACACTATATTAACTATAAGTAAGAAACTTACTTGGGAAACTAGTATCACTACTAGTCCTGTAACTTAGAAGGGGCTGTATGTTTTGGTATCATGAAACTAGAAGAACTCTTTTCTGTAAAGACTTTATGAGATTAGAAGAGTGGTTACAACTCAGACAACTGGGTTTTCTATTTCTGGTAATTTTCATTTTTTTTCTAGCAGAACAAAAGATCATTATGTCTGAAACCTCTTCGTCCAATTCCACAAAAAACTCTGCACAACTTTTAATAAGCCCTAATTAGTACAAACGACCTCTATTCGACTAGTAGAAATAGCATCCTGTGTTTCTACAAGCAATATAAATCACCCGTGGCTGTGGAAAGACTGCATTTGATAAAAACGATAACTAATATGCTACTAGGGAATGCCAAAAATTTCCATGGCGATGAACAGGTTCAATTCCATGGAGGATGAAATGAGAGCAACTCCACAGCCAAGTTACATGCGACAACAGATGCATACAAATATCGGTAGGTAACTAGTCTAAAATGTATGAATAATCAGAAAATTGAGAAAGTAAATGATACAGATACAAGGATTTCAATAACAGGCATGCATGCAAGCAAGTAATAAAAATCATATCTTCAGTCTCCAATAAGCATGCAAGCAAGTATGCGGCATGAAGGGAATGAGAAGGTGCAGAACCAGCATAAATTTCTATTGTTGCAGTGTATGATGGCCATGGATGACCATATTAAAAAATCACAGCATATCAAAAGATAGATTCAAATAAATAGAATTCTAACATCCTTTTTTGAGGCAATGTTTCTCATTCAAAGACCAGTTCTATTATAAAAGCAATCAGATATTACAAGAATAAGGAATGCTCCGAGGTAACAAAGCTAACCTGGCAATTACCATCTCCTTGAACTTTACGCTCAACTAAATCATACACCAGCAATCTGAAGAAAAATCCATTTCAAGAGTCATGAAACTATGGCGTGTATCACCAATGAATCTAAAAAAACCAACAAACAATTATATAAACAAAACATGAGAAATCACATAAAACATTTGTCAAAGAATAAGACAAAATCTTGAAGCCAATATGAGAGAACAAGCACTATCCAAATTTAAAGAAAGATCACCTGTCTAATAGCCTTTGATGATCTAATGTTGCTTCATCAATTGAGGGAATTTCTCCATTTATTCTAGGAACATGCTGCAAAAAACCAGCATTAAATATCAAGCATAAAAACAGGCTAATGGTAAGATATCATAATTAAGAAGCCAATACATATATATTACATCTCACAGAGAAGCATACATCATTTTAGTCGAAGCAACTTATTTGTCAATATTCAGGGGAATATTGCATTTGTTGATATCAAGCCAACTCTTTAAATTTTTTCGAAAGGAATGGAGAAAAACAAAATGTCGTTGCTCAGGAAGGTTAAGGTGCACCATGCAGCAAAATTCAAGCAGAAACCCTCAACACAGTGAGGACAAAACATAGACCAAGGACCAAGAAAAATGCCATATAACCAAGTGCTACACACATACACATGCTACTCTGGAGGAAAAACGAGAGTGACTCATGCCAACTAAAAGAGATCATAGAGTTGAGCTAAACTTAAAAAAACTTAAAAGGGTTCATACTAAGAGCAGATTGTATGAAATAAGATAGCAGAAACAGAATCTCACAATATCAAACAAGTATGGTGACGATGCAATTGTAAATGCTGTAAAGCAGTGAAGGTTCAAAGGCATTACAAGTATAGAGGACCATTTTGAAAGAGGCACTCACAGGAATAGGGACCATTTCATTCAACCATTTTCCTACATCACCATCAACAGCATACTCCTCTGCTAGCTCTATGTTATATGACCAGTCTTCGGACGGGTAAGGAACTTCCTCGGGGCTAGAGCATGAAGTAGAAGGTCCCATATCATCCATTTCATCCTTGAAACCGTCTTGCCCTGCACATTATTCACAGAATAAGCACAACACAACATCTTAGATTGGGCCTAACTCATCCCGAAAAGGCAACTTAAAGGAAGAGCATTTCCACCACTTATAAATGTTTCATCATCCATATAGCTAGCTAACCAATGTGGGATACTTAACACGACATCCAACCAAACAAATATTCAGATTAGCATTCTAATTTAAAATGTACCATCACCATAATCCTCCATAGAACGGGCATTCCAATCTACTGGCAATCGATCATCATCATCCCCATCGGGTAGTGGTTGTGCTGCAACTGAGAGTTGGGATAACTTCTGTTGAAGTTCATCCTCTAAATCTACACATTGTGTAGCATAATAGGCAACGTCCTTGAAATGCTGGCCAGCATAATAATTAAGGTCATCTCGGGTATCAGTGCAAGAATAGTCATAAGAAGAATAAGGGTTGCTCTCAAATAACTGGAGACCCCATTGAAGAACATCAGGATCTTGTTCTTGGGTAATCATTTCTTTTCAAGAAGTCAAATAAAGACTCGATCTTTTGGCAATGCTGACATTGAATCTCAACACATTGCTTGCTTCCACCTGAAATTTGACATAACAAAGTTTAATTTTGGTTGAAAATAATACAAAATGAGAAAAGTGTTGAGCTTTACTGAAACATGAATGGGTACATGTCTGAAATCCAGCATTACTCACCTTAATAACCCAACTAGTTTAAAAGTATCCACTAATCAACAACACTTCAAAGAGTGTATACCAGAGAGCGAGAGGGAGAGGGATTAGAAGACTTGGGTACACTTATTTCTGAATTTTTTTTTTACCATAAAACTCTACGGTTATTTTATTTTATTTTATTTTTATAAATGTTATCTCGATTTCTTCAGTTTGAGACTTCTCTGATACTTTTCGATAGATTTTCTTTCAATTAAAATTTGTTGCGTACAATTAATACTTAGTTCAAGTGGTAAGTCACTATATCTTTTAGTTTAATATTTAAAGTTTGAGTTTCCACTTCATCAAATTTAGCTTTTATTAATAAAAAATTTGTAAATTTTACTGTAAATTTTCGTCAAAATCTGAAGCTTTTTTTTGATATCAAGACCCCGAATCTGAAATCTAACTTGAGCACTTTGGACCTTCATCCACTCAAGTGAATGTTAATTAGTAAAAATGTAGTATTATTGAAATAGATCTTTTATATTTTGTGTGTAATAATATATTTATGTTCTTGGATCTATATCTTAGATCCATTATTAGACATATGTGTGTGATGGTTTGGGTTTGATTACTTTTTTTTTCTTTCTCAACTGGATCCAATATGAGGCCTATTGTCCTTGGGCCGGATTTTAATTAACTTTATTTCTTTCGATGTCATTCTTTAAATTTCAAATATGGTGTATATTCTTCAAGTAATTTCACATTTGGGTGGATAACTAAATTTTTGTTATAATACATACTATATAGGGATGGCAACGGTTCTCTATCCACGGGTACCCGGCATTATGCTCTATCAGTTTTTATAGGTTATCCATACTTGATTTAAAAAGGTAGTGATAAGTATGAGAATAGAAATACTACTCGCGACGGATACGTGATGACTATAAAATACTCCTTAAAGTACTCGATACCCATTAATCATCCCGTCTCATTAAAGACTATATATATATATATATATATATATATATATATATAAAAATATATATATACGCAATGTACACAGTGAGATGCAAATCAAGGATGATACCCACTTCTGTAAAGGACATTATAATTTATGCACTATAGTATTGTTTATGTTGTTTTTAGTTTGAACCAATTTAGATTGTTTGGAACATTTGTTAAATTTGTGTATGGATGATTTCTTAAAATAAGCTAGTCTAATTTGTAATTTATTATAATTTATTTGTAAACGGATAAGTTTACCTGCATTCTAAATGGAGAAGAGCGTGAAATTTCAAAGGTATCGTCAAAATATGAAATGAGTACATGTAGTTCTAAAATAAACGAATAAAGGTATATGGACGATGCTACCAGTGGGTACCCTGCCCACCGCCATCCTATTAGTATACACCAATTTAGGTGTAACATCTTACTAAATGTACAACATGAATAAAAATGACTCGTCTATATATAATCAATGTGCACGTCACATCATCATATTTTATATCCACATTTAAAATATTTTGGACCTACTACATGTTAATAAACAAAATAGCCTTTTATTTTTCCTCCATCACTTTTCTGTGTCTCTCGATCTTTATTCCTCCTCCTCTTTCTCCTCCTATCACATAAACACACCGGTCTTTGATAAGTTTTAATAATTTTGTCAAGTAATAGCATTCATGAGTGTGTGTAAAAACACCAAAATAATTAAATTATGTTGAATTTTATATTGTTGCAACGCTTGTTGTTGTTAGAGGAGAAAAAACAGCAAAAAAGAGTTTGAGAATGAGAAAACAGACACCCTCTTAATTTTCAATCTTATTTTACTAACATTTTAAAATCACATAAACAACAACAATGTATCCAATTTCCCTAATAGAACAAGATATCCCTAAATTCTTGCATGCCTACCAACAAAAAATTATCTTGAAGAAAAAGCTATTAAATCCATTTATTTAGATCATCACTTTATTAACTAATTACTAAATATATGTAGGATACATTGTTATATAGTGTAGTTTAATCAATGGCAAATTGAACCGTTGGAATAGAAGCTAGAAAATGGTCAAAGTTACGTTATAGTAACTTATAATAGGGGGGTTATAAAGGATGAATTAAGGAGTAGAAACTTAAATAAACATATTTTTTTTCAAAAAATAAAAACATTTTCCTACTTGTGCGCCAAAACTTTCTCTCTGCCATTTCTTCCTCCGAAAAATCTCCATTAACCATTTCTTTGTGGAGCTTGTACAACATTCTCCTTCATAATCTTAAAAAAAAAAAAGAAAAAATCAACTTATTTTCCTTGCATTTTCTTATGTTTATCATTATATCACGTAAATTTATTTGAATAGTAATAATTATAGAAAAAGAAATGGGCAGAGAGAAGCATAATCGACGACGAAATTGTTATCTCTCTGTGCCCATCTTTCACGTTTTATTTGTTCTGTGTTTCGTGTTGCAACCAGTTTCATGTCAAAATGCAACGGATGCAGCTACCAATCAGATGTTATCGCAGCTTGTTTTTAAAAGTTTCGACAATTTCACCTCGGTCTTCAAGAAAGATCTTGCTAAACAATTTGCTTTTTGCATAAACGACGTGTGTGTATCGTTCTATTATATGTTATATTTTTAGGCCTTTATATTCTGAAAATAGGAAGACGTGTTTTTTTTTTCTTAATTAACGTTTTTGTTACTCTTTGATTTTTCAGGGATTCGGATTGGGATATGGCATTCAATTTCAGCAAAAATCCAACATTCATAACTAATTGTGCCAAGAAAACCAAAGGTTTCATTTCTTCTATATTTCTACTAGTACGCAATTGAGATTCACGTATGCATGGTGATGGAAAAATTGATACTGAGTACATGTGTTTTTATAGCAAATGAAAGCGACGTTGCATGCATGTGTTTTTATAATCCTAACCGAACATTTTTATTCGTGAAAAAAATAAATGTAGCTACGAAAAGGAGAACCAAATAGATTATTTTCTCTAATTTCTCATGTCTCAAACTTTGCATTATTCTTGAATGTATTGTGTTGAATAATGGATTGTATAATTGATGGGATTAGGAGATATGTCACAAAGGATATGCACAGCAGCAGAAATGAAGTTCTACTTCAATAGTTTCTTTTCGAGAGCAGGATCAAAGAGCACAAACTATTTGAGACCAAATAAGAACTGTAATTTGAGCTCGTGGAATTCCGGGTGTGAGCCAGGATGGGCTTGTAGTGGTGGTGGAGGTCAAAAAATTAACGTCAAAGAGTCTAAAGTTATACCTGACAGAACTACCAGTTGTGCTCCTTGTTGTGAGGGTTTCTTCTGTCCTCATGGTCTTACCTGCATGATACGTGAGTTTCTTCTATTACGATAAAACTTCATATTCTGTTTATAATATTTCCTATGAGTATAACTCTTTTTTTTTGTGGATGTTGGCACTTCAGCATGTCCACTTGGTGCATATTGTCCGCTTGCACAACTGAATACAACAACTGGTATATGTGACCCGTAAGTTCTTTCTCGTGTTCTTTCTCTTTTTGATATATGTTTCAGCCTACAACACATCAATGCTTAAAATAGCAGATATGTTCTGTTGCAGATACAATTACCAACTTCCTCCTGGAAAGCTCAATCATACTTGCGGAGGAGCTGATACTTGGGCTGATATTTTGAGCAGTCGAGAGTTATTCTGTCCCCAGGGATCTTATTGTCCTTCCACCATCCAGAAAAATCCATGCAGTAGTGGGTATTGATGCCTATCCTTAAACTCATAAATTTGCTTATGCTTAATAATGGTAACAGTATTTTCACTTAACCTCACTTCTTGACTGTTATTTCAGATTTTACTGCAGGACAGGTTCTACCGAACAAGCAAGTAGGTGTTTTGAAATTACGGTTAGAATTTTAGTGTATTAACAAGTATTCTTGATGTGAAACCATCTCTTTTTTCCATTGTTAGAGTGTTTCAAGATGGCATCTTGTGAAGCAAAATCAGGAAATCAAAACATCTCTGCATACGGCATCTTGACTTTTGTGAGTGATCAGTTTCCACTCCTATATCTTAGGCCAGGTTGCATCTACATTTGAAGATGTTGATTTTGGGAAGTTTTATTATATATGTGCAGGTTGGTTTGAGTTTTCTGCTAATCGTTATCTATAACTGTTCGGATCAAGTTCTTGCGACTCGAGAGAAAAGACAAGCAGAAACTAGGGAGAAGGCAGTACAAAGTGTGAGAGAAACAGCACAAGCTCGTGAGAAATGGAAATCTGCAAAAGACATTGCAAAGAAGCATGCAGTTGAACTCCAAAGTCAATTATCAAAAACATTTTCGCGAAATGTATCTAAGAGGGATCCTAAAACAAGTGGTCAACTTAAGGGAGGAGGAGGCCCCTCCATACCCATAGGGACTTCAGCTAAAGGAAAAGGAAAGAAGGAATCAAGTAACCTTACACAAATGATGCAGGAAATCGAGGCCGATCCAGATAGCCATGAAGGTTTCAATCTTGAAATCGGAGATAAAAACATCAAAAAGCATGCCCCTAGGGGTAAGGACTTGCACACTCAGAGCCAAATGTTCCGGTATGCCTACGGAGAGATCGAGAAGGAAAAAGCTTTGCAAGAGCAGAATAAGAACTTGACTTTCTCAGGAGTAATTAGAATGGCTAATGATATTGAAGAAGTCTTGAAGAGACCTACGATGGAGATCACCTTTAAGGACCTAACTCTTACTTTGAAACATAAAAACAAACATCTTCTAAGATGTGTGACCGGGAAATTATCGCCTGGACGAGTTTCTGCTGTTATGGGTCCATCTGGGGCTGGGAAAACAACCTTTCTTTCCGCTTTGACAGGAAAGTCAGCAGGTTGCCACGTGACGGGTATGGTTCTTGTTAACGGTAAGCCAGATCCAATCCAAGCATATAAAAAGATCATTGGTTTTGTGCCTCAAGACGATATTGTGCATGGAAACTTGTCCGTGGAGGAAAATCTTTGGTTCAGTGCAAGATGCAGGTATGAACTACTAAATTCTATGATGCGGTAAGAGATAGTTATAAGCAATTTCTACTAACCAGATTTTTGTTATTGTAGACTCCCTGCTGATCTGCCAAAAGCCGAACAGGTTCTAGTTGTTGAAAGAGTGATTGTAGCCTTAGGATTGCAAGCGATAAGGGACTCTTTAGTAGGGACAGTGGAAAAGAGAGGAATTTCCGGAGGTCAAAGGAAACGAGTAAATGTAGGGCTTGAAATGGTTATGGAGCCTTCACTTCTAATATTAGATGAACCGACCTCTGGTTTGGACAGCTCGTCGTCCCTTTTACTACTCAGAGCACTTCGACGTGAGGCTCTAGAAGGAGTAAACATTTGTATGGTTGTACACCAGCCTAGGTAAATGCTGTTCATAATGTCTTGTATTGAATGTATATAATGATCTACACGAAAAGGGATAAAACAAGTACTAATTCATAAAATCTGTTTCAGCTATACATTGTTCAGGATGTTTGATGATTTGATACTTCTAGCCAAGGGGGGCATAACAGTATATCATGGATCAGTAAAGAAAGTGGAAGAGTACTTTGCGGGGCTCGGTATTACTGTACCAGAACGTGCGAATCCACCTGATTACTTCATAGACATTTTAGAAGGCATAATAAAACCAAGTGGAGGGGTGAACTATAAACAGCTTCCGATTAGATGGATGCTTCATAATAACTACCCTGTTCCTATGGATATGCTTCAAAGTGCCGAGGGATTAGGAGCGTCAACAAGTGATTCGAATCATGGTGCTGCCCCGAGTGAACCTGGATCAGAACCTCAATCTTTTGCTGGAGAGTTTTGGCAGGACATGAAGACTCATGTTGAATTCAAGAAAGATAAACTTAGTAGTCATTTTTCTAGATCAGCTGATTTATCTAAACGTACAACTCCCGGAATCATTTACCAGTACAAATACTTTCTTGGGAGGTAAGTCTGATCTTTAGTCTTTTCGATGCATATGATATGACCTTTGGAATAGCTGAATGTTTCCTTTTGTATTCGTGCAGGCTTGGAAAACAGCGTCTACGAGAATCAAGGACACAGGCTGTAGATTTCTTGATTTTATTACTGGCTGGAATATGCTTAGGAACTGTGGCTAAAGTCAGTGACGAAACATTTGGTGTGCTCGGTTACACGTATACTGTAATTGCAGTTTGTAAGTTATAATCAATCCATTGTGTTATACATATAACAGTACATAGCTTATGCAGTAGGACCTTTACTAAATTGAATTCCTGATGGATTTCAGCTCTCCTGTGCAAGATCGCGGCATTGAGATCATTTGCTTTGGATAAGTTGCACTATTGGAGAGAGCGTTCGTCTGGTATGAGCAGCTTGGCTTATTTTCTAGCAAAGGATACAGTGGATCATTTCAACACAATCGTGAAGCCACTGGTTTACTTGTCAATGTTCTACTTCTTCAACAATCCAAGATCAACCGTGGGAGATAACTACGTAGTTTTAATCTGTCTGGTTTATTGCGTGACTGGGATAGCTTATTGTTTAGCCATTTTCCTAGATCCCGGTCCAGCTCAATTGGTGAGTAATCCAATCCTAACGACAATTTATTTCATTTCAATGGTTTTGCATCGATCTCATAACTTGTTTTGACTCGTGTCGTGCAGTGGTCTGTGCTTCTTCCTGTAGTTCTGACTCTAATAGCAACTCGAGGCCAAGACAGCAAGTTTGTTTCCAAGCTATCAGACTTATGTTACACTAAGTGGGCACTTGAAGCATTTGTAATATCTAATGCTAAAAGGTTAGTTAGTAAGACAATGCATTAATCTTCTCTACGCCCAACACATTATGTTTTCCGTGCTAATAACTAACTTGAATGATATAACTTTCAGATATAACGGTGTGTGGCTGATAACACGGTGTGGTTCAATGATGGAAAATGGATATAATCTAGACCATTGGTACAGATGTTTAGTGTGTCTAGTTGCTTTCGGGTTTGGTAGCCGGATATTGGCCTTCATTCTTTTGATTAGCAATAGGCGTTTATGAGATGTGAATTGAGGCTTCATATGTACAAAGTAGAAAAGATGAAAGGCGCATATACGTACACTTGATCTTCTGATAGACAGGAATTTGTATAATGACTTACGTGAAAAAGGAAGGCAACCTTGTTCTCTTGTATACTGTTTTATATTTATTAGTCAAAATATTATACTTTTAGGAGTAGGAATTTAATGAAAAGCTCAATTTCTGTACATGTAAGTATGATATCTGTTTTTCAATCATCAAATATTACTGATTGGTAATCTAAATCTACCCAATAAAACCTACTGATTGTAGCATAGTTGGCATGAGTGTTTTTTTTCCTAAAAAAAAGGGTATCCGGGTTGCGAATTGCTACAAATGTCGTTCCTAATTCAAACTAGGTTGGTACCGGGGGGCAAACACCGAGAGTACAAGTTTAATTCTTACTAAATACATCAGCAGAGGGGTAGGAAGCTTTAAGTGTAAAAAACAAAAATCCTCGGTTGGTAATTTAAGTAAAAAAAAAATGAGGCTGAATTGCAAGAAGAAAATATGTCTTCAAGTAAAGCAAGAAATTGTCATTTTAGTAGTTTAGTGTTGATGGAAACAACAAATGATTCCTCCTAAAACAATCTATTTCTAGCCAAACATTACAGAGGTGTAAAAATGAGATACAATTGTATCTAATAATATTTGATGAGAAAAAGAATTGAAAATAGTGGATCATATAATAACTATGGAATCACGAGGTTATGATGGAGCGACTAAAATTCTTTTCTCATAGTCAAAAGTTCAAAGTTCGATTTAGAAAGAATTTTATGGCCAATATTGCTGGTATCAATTTATTATAGTCTCAATTGGTACGTTATCAATATGTGGATGGAGAGATAAAGATCACATCTCATTCTTTATAAATTATTAAAAGATAAAAAAAAGTGAAAATACTTAGTAAAAGAAGTGCAAGATACGTCAGGCAAAAAAAAACTAGTGTATATTTTAATTAAGGGGTGATGCAATTAACATAAAAATTAACCTATAACCAACATGGAAAGCTCCTTGTCATCTCCCTCCCTCCTTGTTCATCAAATCAAATCAAATATTCAACAACCTTTACCATATATATTCCTTTCCTTCTAAGCCACTTCCATTTATCTTCTTCATCTTCTTTTTTTTCATTAAAAGGCCAGGAAAAGGCGCAAGGAGAAGCTGGATATTCCGACTAGATTGACATCTTCTTCATCTTTGAAATTGAAACTATTAAATACAAACAAACAAACATACTCAATTTTTCATGGCTACTGATTCTCCCGCCAACGTCAATGTTCCACTGGATATTGTATGTTCCCTATTTCTCTCTTCATTTTTAATCTTCTTCTTCTTTTTTAGTTTTTTTTAACTAGTGTTCTATCAATTGTGAATTGGATTAAATGTCATCATTATTGCAGAGAAAAAAGAAGATATTGGGGCAGCAAAAGAGAGAGGAACTTGAACGAGAGGTATTAAAATTTGATTAAACTAAGAGATATTAAATTTTGATCAATATAGCTAGTTGGGATGTTCGACTCTCCTTCCTCTCGTTTCCTATCTTTAATGAAAAAAATAATTTTGATCAATATAGATATATCTAAGCATACATTAAAATTTGATGTTAATGAATTTGACAGGTTAGTGCACTTCAGAAAATGTTGAAACAGGAAGAGAAAGTGCATGAAATTTTGGATCTCTTACAAAACAATAGAAGGGATGGAAATGGTATTTCCATCCCAAATTTCCTCCCTCCTAAGGTACTACCTGCCTGCCAAACTTCTTTTTTTTTCTTCATGGTGCAAAATGTGTGAAACCAGTTTTTATTTTGTCCATAACTATTCAAAAATAATAATTTTGTTAAGAATGGCCAAAATTTGAAATAATTTTGAGTGTAGATCATTGTATTAAAACATTTCAACAAATTAGAATATGTGAAAATCAATACAACATGTAATTGCTTGTTTCTGAAAAATAAACACTTTTTTTCCTACCCCATGAAATAGTTGTTGCCAACAATTATTTTCTTGGCTTCTAAGCAAGAATTACAGTTTATAAGGTTTAAAGAATTGAATTAGATAAAGATATGCAATCAAATTAATTATTACCAATTACTTATCTCATTATAAATATCAGTCATTCAATATTGTGAAAGGCTTAATATTTTATCTCGCGGAAACAAAATTTAAAGATAGTAATATTTGTGTACCATAATGTACAATTATGACATTTGAATCAATTATAATACCATGAAGATATTATCCTGTTTGATCCAAATCTTATTTATTGGGCTTACGACGTTAAAGCGCATATATATATATATTGGATACAAAACTTATTAATACTAATTCAATTAGTTCGCTTTTCATATTTCAATGTGAGATTTAGTTAATTTTCACATCATTTCTCTACTTTAAGGTCATCTCATGGTCGGAGTTTTGGTTGTATTTTGTATTATTAGTGATGAAAGGGTTGTATATACGACAGGCAAAGGAGGTGTTAGCAGAATTGGCGATGGTTGAAAGTGAGATAATTCGGCTGGAATCTCAAATTAGCCAACTTCAAGTGGGATTAAAACATGAACAGCAAATTAATAAGGAAAAACAATCAAGAAAATGGAGACAAGAAAGTGAAATGGAGCATAATTATATATGGAGTATGCCAAGTCCTTTACACAATGTGCAGCAAGAGAGAACCTCTTTTGATACTAAGGCTTTGCATTTCATTAGTAAAGCTATTAAAGGTGATTATAATAGTGCTAAAGATTTCACTTTTAGTGATAAAATAATTGGAAGCTCCAGATCTTTTGTTGATCAGAAAGAGAATCAAATATTCCATGACCAATCTAAAACATCATTTCAAGAAAGGATTCCAAGGAAAATTGGAATGTTTAAGTCCCCTTCTCCTTTGCGAGACCCTAGACATCCTTCTCCTAAGGTATTATATTATTTATTGTTTTTAAATATATACATTCTTCGACTCATCAGAAAAGCCGATTGACATCATGAACTTGAAAGATTGTCTCGATGACTCCATAAACTTATTTTTAAAACGTATATTGGTTGCTTTAACTCGAACTAATATATTGGCACATTAAAGTGGTTAATTAAAATAATCAATCACTCTCATAATCTTGTTTAAATCAATACATATTTTAGCTTGGTCCACATGAACTTAATTGGAAAATGAGCTATGAGCTCTTTTAACTTGCTTAAAGTAATATGTATTTTGCCTTGATAGAATTTCTCATTACTTAAAGTGGTCTATTAACACTTTGATTACTTGCTTAAAGTGGTATATATTTCAATCGTTCCAAATATAAAAGAAATTAATGATTACAAATATTCAAAACAATTTAAGTTTCTAATTTTTTTAGAACATTTTTAAAGATTTAGGGGTTAATCATTCCACATTAAACAAGTTAATAGAGATACTAGGGTCAAAACACTATTTTGACAATTTCAGGAGCTAATGCTAGATTAAGCATGAAAAAAACTACTTATAAACTATTCTATGCATACACTACAACAAAACAATACTATCTTAAAGATGTAAATAATGGAACATGTAAATGAATTTTTCACCATAAAGTAAATTAGTATCTGCTTATGTATATTTCTTGTTCATTACTCACTTGTATAACATGGTGCACTAGGCATACATAGAAAAATTTCTCGATAATAATATATGATTCTTGGCTTGTAATTTTGTAGATAAGGGAGGAAAACGCGGACATTTCAGGGGACATGTTACCGAAATCAGTACCGAATGCAATAATAGGAGAAGAGAGCAATATGCAACAATTGCATCCAAACAAGTTATCAGAAAACATCATGAAGTGTTTGAACTTCATATACATTAGGCTTCTAAGAACATCAAGAGCTATGGAATTAGAGAAGTCAGGCCCGATTTCGAGGTCCTTACAAGCTTCTATGACATCAAGAAGTTATAGGAGTGACACAAATCCAACAGTAGTAGTACAAAAGGAATCAAGACAACAAGATCCCTATGGAATATTCTATTTGGAAGAATCTATTCCAAGAGATATTGGTCCTTACAAAAACTTGGTGATTTTCACCTCAACCTCTTTGGATCCAAAGTGCATTTCAAGTTCTAGTTCTATTCCTTTACTCAGAAGGTTAAGGTACGCACATATATATGTTCTTTCTCCAAAAAGCATTTATGTATATTTGTATAAAGTTAATATTACAAATGGAAAATGATGCATTGATATATGAACTTCTAAGTGCAGGGTTCTAATGAAGAATCTGGAGAGAGTAGAATTGAGATTTTTGAGTTACCAACACAAACTAGCCTTCTGGATCAACATCTACAATGCTTGTATCATGCATGTATATATACCATATCATTAATTACTTCTGCTTTTTTCTTCTTCCTATTATGTTTATTGACGGGGTTGGCTAACCTGATGTATAGGGGCGTAACAAGAGGTGGCTTGGGGTGCCCCTGCCGCCGAAACTACCCCTATCAGGGATGGTTCCGGCCTTTTGTGTCTCTTAACAATTGGGGGTTCGCCATCCCATTTCTTAAAGACAGTGGGAAATATATATTTTTATAGATACGTGCGCAAAATTGGTCCGTTGATATCAAACTTTTGTATTCGCTGCTGAAGATGTGTCTATAATTGAACATACCGCTGCTGAAGATGTGTCTATAATTGAACATACCTAGATCTAGCACATCAGATGTAGCATGCATTTTTCCAATTCATGTTTGAATGATTTTGGTGTTAATGATTGCAGGGATTTATCCAATATGGGGTACATTCTTCTCCCGAAAAATTGTTCACCTTAATCAACAAGGTATGTTATATACTACTTTATTTTATCTTTTGGAAAAAGTTCTCATATATATTTATTAGCTTATTCTTAATAGAATATGAATTGTATGAAATTCAGGCAAACCTTAACATTGGTGGCAACCTGATTAGCGCCGAGGCAATTGAGCACTATATTTTAAGGAAGTCATCATCTCCTAACAAGGTAGGTACTCTGCATTTTTTCCATAAATAAATCGTCACGGGTATATATATGTGACATTTCAAAAATTATACCATATAAAATATAATTTTACAAATCAATTAACTATTTATATAAAATGAGTTGAACATCACGAATTGGGAACTCACAAGACAAATGTTTACTAAATCATATCACAATGAACAAATGACAAAATCTTGGATACCACACGAACTAAAACAATTGGGTATTGTTTACAAAGCTAAAATCTCTAAATATTGTTATTGTTGTTGAAGGTTGATAAAAATAGCGAAAAGGATGAAAAAGAGGGGATGATTCGGAAACTGTATGGGCTGGAAACAATGGATCCGAATGTGACATTTGCTCTTTGTTGTGGAGCACGTTCTTCTCCTGCTGTAAGTTCCAAAGCCCAGTAACATATTTCGCCGCTATGACCTATCCAAATACAAAGGTCACGAGTCAAAATATTTTAGATAAGTCAATGGCTAACCGTGTTTCCAATATACGTAAACACATAAGAAAGTGGAAAGACGCAAGAAATGAGACTAAATGATGATATGTACTAATAAAAATAAAAAACGCAGGTGAAAATATATACGGGGGAAGGAGTGATAGGTGAACTGGAGAAGGCAAAGCTAGAATACTTGCAAGCATCAATAATAGTGACGAACACAAAAAGAATAGCATTTCCAGAGCTGATGCTGAGGAATATGAATGACTTTGCTTTGGACACAAACTCATTAGTTGAATGGGTTTGTCAGCAGTTGCCTACTTCTGGTTCTTTAAGGAAATCCATTGTGGATTGCTTCAGAACTCATAATAGTGGCAAGATTACCACCATCTCCCTTGATCAAATACCCTTTGACTTTGACTTCCAGTATCTTTTGTCTATCTAATTCATTCATTATTTCCCCATTCTGATATGTATATAATGTATACATTTTTCATATCGTCAATTTGTATGTAAACTAAAATTAAAACATCAAATATAATCTACCATCTTCGAGAATAGGTAACTTATGCTTATTAGTTAGACTTTGTTATCATTATACAACAAATATAAATGGTCCAACCCCACCATGATGATTGTTACTAACACATCAACCAAGGCACAAACTTTGTCATATCCCTTATATGCATACCTCCGACATCAATATTAATTTAGTATATGCACAATAATTTAATAAATAAAAACAACACATTAAAAGAATTGTGAGTTGTATTAACATGGTGAGGTGAGGAGATAGTTGAAAAGAATTGATTGTTTCAAGTATGACTGCCCATACTTTGAATTTGACCCGAACTCTTTTTAAACTTTACCCACCTACATCCCATAAATAAAATATGCAGGTCCACCCACTAATGTCACCATCAAAACGGCCTAATTAATTACAATTTACAATAATCATCAATTAACAATCACTAAAATAAAGCCGCCAAATCTACTTTTTCCAACTCATCTTGGAGCCAACGAGACCGAAATCTGGTCAGAGATTCTACTCTTTTCCGACCAAGCTTTAGAAGCCAAATACAACTTAGAAATCTTCCCCGCCACGCGGCTCATATCTGGCCGTTGATTTTCCTCCACGTGTACGCACTCCAACGCTAGTCGTACTAACTTCTCCGCCACCTCCACCGGAAACGAATCTTTCATTCTGCTATCCATCCACCTCCTCAGCCGTCCATCACGTCCGTCTCTTCCATCACCGCCGTCAATAACCGCTCTCGCCGTCTCCGTTAACGCCGTCCGTGTAAAATCACCTCTCGTTTTATCGTATTTATACTTAAACGGCTCTTCGCCGGACATCAATTCTAATATCACCACACCAAACGCATACACGTCGGATTTCTGCGTCGGAGTTCCGCTGGATTGAAACTCCGGCGACATATAGCCTCTAACGCCGTGAAATTGAGTAGTTCCGCTGCTTGATCTCTTCAATTCCTTAGATCTATCTCTATCTCCGTCGTCTTCCTTGATTTCGTTTAACGATCTCTTGATTTCGTTCTCCTCCGGGTCTTCACCGCACAGTTGAGCTGTACCGAAATGGCAGATCTTCGCGTTGAGATCTGGCTCCGTAATGATTATACTACTGCTCTTAATATGATTATGAACTAAGTTTAAATTTAAACCTGTTTTATTATGAATATAATCAAGTCCGTGAGCTAGATCGGCGGCGACTTGCATTCTCGAGTCCCACAAGGATAGAACAGTAAATTCAGGATTCCGTTTGTTCCTCAAACAATCGGCGAGGTTAGCGCCGGCGATGAATTCGTAAACGAGATAGATATGATCACCGGAGATCGATACGCCTAGTAATCTGATTACGCTGGTGTGGTTACTCCGGCAGAGAACGGCGAGGCGTTCTTTGAGCTGAGAGGTTTCTAATTTGCGACGGAACTTGCGCTGGAAGACGATGGTTTCGATGTTGCGGAGAGTGCAGCGCCAGCAGGCGGTGGAGGAGGAGGAGGAGTAGCGTTTAGCGAGGAAGTTATTGGTGGCGGCGCGGATCTCGGAAATGTCGTAGATGTTAGGGTTTTGGGAAATGGATTGCCGGAGACTGGAGAGGGAGGTGCGGCTGGAGGTGGAGGAGGAGGCAGTTGTTGTGTAGAATCCGGTGGAAGAGGAAGGGGCGAACGCGGCGGAGGAGGAGGAAGAGGCGGCGGTTGCGGTTGCGGTGGTGGTGGTGGTGAAATTGGGCGGCGTAGAGCGGCGGGAGTCGGAAGAACGAGTAGGATTGTGGCGGGGGGAATTGGGTTGGGACACGTGTAGTGCCATTTTGGTTTTGCACATGTGCGAGTTGTGCTAAAATGATTAGCAGTTTAGTTTTGTGGGAAATATAGGACAACACAAGGGAGGAAGAGAGGAATGAAAATGGAATCAAGGCTATAACATTTGCGGCAGTGTAACAAAAAATGGATAAAGATTAAAAATACACACATGACCATATATATGTTCAACACACAATTTAAATGTTACTATCTCTTTCAACTAAACTATTTCTTCACATCCCTACCCCAATTCAACAATCCAACGCCATTAAAATTGCTTCTTTCTTTTTTAAGTTTAATACATATTTCATCTTTCAACTTGTTCAAACAATTCAACTGTTTTCAATAACTTCTTAATTCAAAATTGATCGTATCATTTACAAATTTCTGACTCCCTGTATCATAAATTTGCACCTATAATGTGCACCAACTAAAATTTGTACGTTTTAATCCATCAATTTTGGAATTAGAGGGTTATTTGTTATATTATGACAAGTATAATGAGTCATTTGTAACTCTTAAGAGTGTAGGGGCACAATTGAAAGTGTGGGACAAGTTTTGTGAGCCTATGTATCCAGCCTTTTTTATGAAAGAAGTTTGAACCAATTTTTTTTATAGATATTCAAATGAATGTAATGTTTACTGTTTGATTGAGTTAATTAAAAAATTAGTCCATTGGAAATACCTATTAATGTTGTTGTCTATTTTCGAATAATAAACAAAAGATGCCATGTTCGTTCATCCTCCCCATTATACCATTATTTGTAAAAAGAAAAGAGAAAATTGGCTTAAAGACATTTACAGTTTTTAAAGCATAAAGATGTGAAGAAGATGAATATATATACAATAAGGGTAATTTTGGAAATCCATTGGACAATGGTTTCTTTCATAATATGTTTGAAAATATATCCTAATTTGTTAATGAGCCTCTACAACATACCAATTTTGTAATTAACCTTATTTTATTCCGAATCAAAGAAAATCATGATTCATCGAGATTTCAAGATGTGTGATATCAATGTATTTAATCAGTCGAGGTCACGAGCCGCACACATAACTAAGACAGTCTGGCCACAAAACACGTGGAGCATTCAAGACGGTTACATCATTAACCGAATCTACAAAGGGCACGCATCACCATCACCATCACGTCGGGAAGTGTGCGCCCAACACGTAACCTTCTAGATAACTGTCTCTAACGATTTGTCCTTTAAACCAACCAACAACAACAGAGATGTGTCTAGAATCTCTAATAGCTTATTTGGGACCAACCGTTTTGTCATAAAGCAACAAATTTTGTTTCTCAAATCCTTCAAAATCTCAATAACATCAAGAAATTCTATTTAAAAAATATTGTGGTTGTACTTTTTGTTTTGAAAATGTACGTGATTCTTTCTTTAAAATAAAATTGCACCATGGTTATATGAATTCTCAAATTAAAAAAAAATTTGTTAATACAAATGGGCAATCACACTTGACAAGTTGAGGGGTCAAATAGAAACAAATGACAAGTTCAAGTAGCTAATAAATTGTTCCTTAAAATAATGAACTAACTAAAAAAATAGACAAAATCTACTATAAATTAAATGCAATAAATTTAATCAATAAAAAATAAAATACATCACATTTCATTAAAAAATAATTGGTAAAAAAAACATAATTTCATTATATAACTTCATTTACCCTGTTATATAGTAAAATTTTAAATTTCTCCAATAAAATCACATGACTAAAGCTTATGAGTTGTGCCTTTCGGTTGCTAGAGTTATTATGGTCGGTGAGTAACTTGTCTTTTACATTTAATTCTCGCAACTTATGAGTTTTATATATATGCGAAAGCTCTTCTAATTGATTCTGATTTGTCGGAGGATAGATAGATAGAGATGGGAGTAATACTATACTTTAATTAAACTAATCGTTTTTGAAAATTTTAGTTATAGGATGAGAGTTTAGCCAATTGATGATTTATTATTGTTTTTAAGCCACGAGTCAAGTCAGCTAAATTGCCAAATTAGAATTGAAGGAATATTATTGTTTTTAATAATGTTGTGGCTATCCTTGTCTCATTGTTATCTTCACATTGCAAACTCATGAACAACTTTTTTGTATTTTCAGGGGTTTAATATATATGTAATTCCTCTTAATTTGTCCATTTTTTAACTTAGTTCTTCAATTTAAGAAATAATTTAAATTTATAATTATTTTTCACTTAGCCTCTTAAATTTATAATATTTTTTCATTTAGTCCCATCAACTTGTAAATGTGATCTGGCATGAATTTTTTATTACCACTTATATTATGTCATATCACCACAAATGGGCAAAATGAATCATATTTGATAAGTTGAGAGGACCAAATAAAAAAAAGTACAAATTCAATGAAAAAAATAAACAAATTCAAGAGATTGTTTATATGTTGACATCAAACTTTCGTTAATATGCATTTATCATTTGGAGAAAATGATAACCTATAGTCCCCATTCTTCAATATATAGAGAGAGGAAGGGCCTTAAAGTCAACAGATTTAATAGTGGCTATACTTTTGCCTCTTAAGTATTCCAATCTATCTAGCACTAAATGAAAATGAAGAGTAATTTATAGCTTTTGTGACTGAAATTATCAAAAGATTATACTATGTTTCACGTTTCTAAACGTAGGATTAAAGTGAAGTAAGGTAAGATAGAGGTTACCTTCAGAATTATAAAATCACGGTTAGAAAACCTTTATTAACTACCTAAAGTAAGGTGAATGTTCTAATTGCTAAGGTTAACCTAGCACTTGTTAGAGATTAAGGCGATTCTCGATAATGGAACGTGGACTTTGATCCCATGTTGGTCGTAAACCAGTCACTTGCAAATGGCTTTTCTAAGCAAAAAGAAATGTCGATGGGACGGTGGAGCGATACAAAGCACGACTTATTGCTCGGGATTCACACAAAAATATATATGGAGACGTTTAGTCTCACGGTAAAGGCAACCAACATTCAGAAAATCTTTGTTGCTTCTCACAATTGTCATGTCAATCAACTTGACGTGTCAAACGCCTTTCTTCATTACACATTGTCCGAAATAATTTATATGGAGCATTGACCAAGACAAGGCGAATCATGTATACCTTCTTAAAAAGAGCTTGTATAATCTAAAACAAGCTTTGTGGGAGTGGTTTGCTCGCCTCAAATCTTTCCTTGTCCACCTTGGTTTTCGAATGTCTCTTGCGGAAAATTTACTTTTTATCGAACATGATGGCTAAATGGGCACATATGTGTTGTGCTACGTTGATGATATCTTGATTACTAGCAATATGCTTAATCTCTTTCATCAAACTATACTCAGTATTAAAAAAGAATTCCCAATTAGAAACTTGGATTAGGCAGCATGTTTTCTTAACGTTGAAAATCGCTATCTCAAATCTAACTTTCATCTTTGTTAAGCAAATTATGCTAATGACATCCTTAATAAAGTTAAAAAAATTGATTCCAAAACCTTGTGCAACCCCAATGGCCACTACCCCCACACTCTCTAAAGAACTTGGCACGCCTCTCGCCTCTGGAGATGAGTACCGAAGTATTATCGGTGTTTTGCAATAACTTACTCTCACTCGTCATGACATTGCCTTTGTAGTCAACAAATTATGTTAGTTTCTTCATGCCCCTTCAGATGAACATTGGTGGTGTGTAGAAAGGGTTCTTCATTACGTCCATTGAACTACGGACCATGGTCTTGTGTGTTTCCAATACTGCAACCTCTACCATGCATTGTTATTCCGATAGTGACTGGGGAGGTTGTCTAGATGATCGCCAATCGACTGGAGCGTTTTGTGTGTTTCTAGGAAAGAGCTTCATCTTGTGGAATAATACTAAAAAGAAACCCATGATCGCTCACTCTTCAACAAAAAATGAATATAACGCCGTAGCAAACACCATTGATGAACTCCTATGGTTAGAGTCTCTTCTTGATGACCGTGGCATACATGTCCCACGTCCAGTTCAGTTATGGTGTGACACAGTTGTGCTCACCTAGTCAATAACTGACCAAATACAATTTGGTGAATCATCATTAAATTATAATTTAATTTAATGATGGAGATTAAAACCTAATGAAATCACCTAAAGACGACGAGTTGATATGTGACTATCTAGGGTATAGTTAAAAAAATAAAAAACACTATTTATAATTAAAGTAAAATAGGTGATTTCATTAGATTTCAATCCCCACTTTTAGATTCTAATCTAAAGAAGATTGACCAAATTGTATTTGGTCAGTTATCGACTAGTTGAGCACCACTCTGGTGTGATAATGTCGGTTTTACTAACTCATACTTGACTTGGTATAACTTGTTGTAATTTAGATATAATTTCAGTATTTGTTACCTTCTTCGTATCTTGGGTTTATCAGGTCTTACTCTACTTGTATAAATATAGCTCTCACTCCCCAATGTATACAACATATTTGTTAAATTTCTGCGATAAATTCGGCCTCTCAATTCTCATTCACAATGCACATATATATAGTTTACAAAGAGTCCTACACAAACTAAAAAAACCTTTCCTACCAAAATTAGAATACAACCCTAAATAGGCCAAATATAAAACAACACAACTATTCCTATAGAGACTAAATATAATATTCCTATACAAACTAATTAGGCTTCAACACCCTCCCTCAAGTTGGAGCATGCAAATCACAAATGTCCAACTTGCGCTTCAAAAATTCAAATTGTATTTTCTCGAAAAATAATACTTATCTTCAATAAACTTCCTTTGCTCCTTTCTTCTCGGTAACTTGTCTCGACTCTTTTATTTTCGATAATCGTATCTCACAATGCTAGACTCCTAGCACCACATGATATCATTCTCATAATATCATCAATATCTCAATACCCTCCCTCAAGTCGGAGGTGAGGATCCCGAACGTCCGACTTGGACGATACAGAATAAAATTTCAAATTTCAACAAATCATGTTGTCGATCATATAAAAAAAAAATTTCTTCTTCATTATGATCTTGACACAATATGTTCATCCTTCACAAAACTATTGCAAAGGTTTCCGGTTCAATTGCCCATCCACAAACTCTTGTAAAAGGGTCTTTTCCAACTAATCGCACCTCACAATTCTTGTAAAGGTGTTTAGTTCAATTCCACCCTCATGAACACTCACGAAGGTTTCCAATCCAATAGCCATTCACAAACACTTGTAAAAAGGCTTTTCTTCCAACTAAACTCACCTTACAAAGTTGTTTAGTTCAACTCTGCCCCTCATGAACTCTCACGAAGGTTTTCGATCCAATAGTCTCTCATAAAATTTTATGGAGGTTTCAAAAAAATACAAAGGGAAGAGAATTAGGGTTTGGGGTTCGGATCAAACAACTAAGAAAAGATTTTTCTTGTTGTTCTTCTTCTTCTGCTTCTTCTTCTTCTTCCTTTGGGAGGCCACATCGAATTAGCGGAAGCTAGGTATTTAGGATCTTAAACCTGCTCGGATGCCATGTTAAATTTGATGGTAAATTCGGCCTCTCAATTCTCATTCACAATGCACATATATATAGTTTACAAAGAGTCCTACACAAACTAGGAAAACCTTTCCTACCAAAATTAGAATAGAAGCCTAAATAGGCCAAATATAAAACAACACAACTATTCCTATAGAGACTAAATATAATATTCCTATACAAACTAATTAGGCTTCAACAACATATCAATATACAAGTTCTCATTCTTGCAAACTATCTTGAGCATCACTTACCCACATATATAAGGATTATATCAGTTACTTTGTGTATTTTAGTATTTTTGGAAAACTTGGTTCGTTATTTTCGTATTGGGCTCAATTTTTTTTCATGTTTGGAATTTGGGCAAATTTTGAAGTGTTGTGGGCTCATTTGGGTAGCAAATTCTTCTCTAGTTTTGGGTATACGAGATGTATATAGGTAAGGCCCAGATGAACTAATTAAGATAAACAAAAACAATGACTTCTAATGCTTATGGACTTAGTTGGCCCATGGCTCAATAATGCCATATGCATTGCCAATTCCAAATGATAAAACTAACAAGTCTGTAGTGCAAGCCAATATGGGCACCCTTCGGGTGGGAGATAATTTCTCATCCCTTTTCCTGTTTATTTGTTTTCTCACCCCTACTCGTGGTAACATTCATCCCCGTTAGGACGAATCCCTATCGAGGATGATGAATCTTGCCCAAGTCACAACCCTAAGAATCAGAGGATTTTTAGTGATTTGATTAAAAAGTAAGAGGTATTTGAAATTGTATTTTGAATTTAACTTAAAACCTAAAAAAAGCCCTCCACTTTTAAGCAAACATGAAAGAGATTTTAAGTAGCTCAGGCTGTTTTTTTTTTCTCTACAGAAAACTATTTTGGCTCTTTGAAAGGCAATGAAAAATGAGGAACATTATCCATAAAAAAGTATGAGGATTATCAGCCAAAACGCATACGGTGATGATATTGTTTTCTTATATACGGAAAATCAATAAAAGAGTCTTTCGAGTTTCCGCTCTGTTCTTTTGGCTTGAAACAGATGAACTAAAAAAAAAAACAGAATTAAATTAAACTGAAAAAAAAGTGAATAAACTAAATGTTCGATGAATTTTGATAAACTGGACTAAACTTGAAACTATTGAACTGAACTTAAATAAAATGCGTTGAATGTAAGTAAAATAGAATAGGTCTTACACAATTTTCATTCATCTATCATGTGGTGTATTTTTAGTTCAAGTTTGTATTATGAATATAATTATTTTACAAACAGTCACTTTACAATAAAATGATAACAACAATTCCAAATTCGACAAAGTTAAACTTCAAAATAAATAAAAGAATCTTGTAAATCCAAAATACTAGAGAACAATTGCAATTCAAATTCCATCAATAATTTTCAAATTTAATTATATCAAAAGGAAGTAAAACTTAACGAAAATGAGAAAACAAGTGTAGGTACATAAAGGATGGTGTAGCTAAATAGAGAAAGTATAAATGAAAATACATGAAATTTGCTGAGCAAAAGCATAAGCCAAAACAATTTCCAAAGGTGGACATGTTTCGATATTCACTTGCAATCACAGACAGGATGGATTTTGATTCTTTCTTTTTTGGTTTAATACATAGCCCTTAAGTCAAAACTTCAATTGCCCATGAACTTTCAAACTCGGTTACAAATAATTTTTTATATATTTGTCCAACAGTAACAAATAACCTCCTAATTTCAAAATTCATGTATCAAAATGTGTAAATTGTTGATGTTGCATATTATAGGTGCAAAATTATGATATATAGAGTCAAAAAAATTTGTAAATGATATCATCTATTGTTTCCACATTTTGATACGATCAATTTTTATAATTAGGGGGTTAATTACCGAACTCAATCAGATAAGAATCAGACGTCATTTGTAACTTTGGACAAAAATAAGAGATTATTTGTAATAGTTTAAACAAGAATATAAAGTTATTTCGTTATCTTTAAACAAATATAAGAGCTACTATAATCTTTAGAAATAAATATTTAAATTTTTTTAAGAAAGCTACATGTATATTAAGCATTTTTTTTCCTTTTTTTCTTTGCAATGTGTAGATAATATATTATCCTTTGATTTGAGAAAGTAAATGACAAGTTCTATTTTCAATCAATTAATGCTGTGTTTGGCTGTCCATCACCAACAAGAATAAATACACATGACTAAGAACAAACAAGGATATATAGACATTTCTCTTTTTATTTCAATTAGTAATATATAATGGGGGGCCTCCCTTTTTTTCTTTCTTTTCACATAGCACATGAATGGTCAATGTGACCCAGAAAATCACCTTGTCATATTTTATTTCTTTCTTCTCTTACAAATTCAAGTAGCCCTAACCCTACGAAAACCTAGAATATGCAAGAGTTAAATTTTTTGCTTAATTTTTCACTATTTTTACTTGTACTCTTTGTTTTATCTATACCTACAGCCTTATTTATGATAGGAAATGGAAATATTTCAGAACACTCTATTAGTGGGTCTTTCCATTTATGCTTATTCCATTTTAATTTTAAGTATTTGCATGTAATGATGAGTTCAGCAGAAAAATATAATGACAAGAAACACCATAAAGTACTAATCATTCCCATTTTGCATATTTCATTATGATTATATTAAACTCCTTCATCTTTTATCTATATGATCACGTTGAGGAATGGAGAAGTGGTTTTTGAAAAAACAAAAATCCTCTCAAATCGCCAGTTGGTGCATCTCAAGCAACTTCTTTATTTAAAAGTTTTAAGAGATTATTGTAATCTAACAATACTTTTTATATTAATCTCATACGCACTCTTTTATGTGAATGCTTCTTGAATTCGAAGCGTGCTTAATACAGTCTAACACTCTTATTTCATATGTGTTTATAATTTACATGTAAATGGAGTTGTTAGGACTCAAAATTCAAGATCTTTCAATCGTAAAGACTAATACCATGTTGTTTAACCGGTTGAACTAAAAGATCAAACTGATTTTATTTTTTTTGAATAAAAATGGGTAATGGTAAGTAAGTTTAGGACGTGGACATCTCAACTAGGTTGACACCCCCACAAAACCAAAACTAACTACCGACCCGAATATTATTAAGGATAAAAAAGAAAAGAATACAAAGAATGAAAACAAAATGAAAACCACACAAACTAAGCAAATTTAAATTGCTCTTCTTGATTGAAATCATCAGAAACGAAACTATCACAAAAAGTTGGATATGTATCCTACTAAATTAAAGCATCACCATAAGCACCATGTTTAGCCAGAGTGTCTGCCACCCGATTTCCTTCTCTAAAAATATGTGTAACCACCACCTCTATAACTGATAAACGGGACAAACAAAGTAACCAACGTGGCTGAACCTCCCAAGGAACATTCTTCGATCTAAACTTGATTAAGTGAACCACATAAGATGAATCACATTCAATCCAAAGCTTGTGCCACCCTTTTTCCCAAGCTTTCATAATAGCAAACATGGTTGCCCTAACCTCTGTAATAAAAGCAAAGGAAGAGTTTATCGAAAAACAAAAAGAACCCCGAGAAAAACCTCTTGGAGTTTTGCAAACACCACCAACGCCAGCAATAGAAGGGTGCCCCGAAACAGAACCATCAGTGTTAACTTATAGAGACTCAAATACCATGTTGTTTAACCGGTTGAACTAAAAGCTCAAACTGTTATTTAACTAATTGAAGAGATCGAGCTAATAGTTAAAATCCAACATCATTTTACATATTAATATTTGAAAGTCCATTGGTATATATGTAGAGATCCATATTGTTGAAACTCCATAGTTTTGATTGTGTTTTTTTTTTAATTACGAAAATCCCAACTAGTTTTGGCACTTCCGAAATAAAAAGAGAAAATGCTAGAACCTAAATATTATCAAATGAAAGAAGATAAAGAAGAAAGTTAACGAAATCTAAATTTCTCTTTCCCGGATAAATCATCCGAGACAAAAGAGCTACAAAAACTGAGACAAGAATATCGTCAAGCAAAAATAGAACTAATTTAACCATGTTTAGAAAGAGCATCTACTGCACTATTTCTCTCGGGAAATCACAAAATTTCTAGACAATATCACATTAAGCCAATAAAAAGAAATATAACCCTTCAAATCAGAATTCCTATTGAACCTACTAAATGCTAATGTATTAAATGTTAAATATAAATATTTCAATACGAATAAATCAGAATTCGGAAGACCTTTTGTGAAAGTTGAAGTTGTTTGAACTCCATCATCGTTTTGATTAGGTGAAAAATTAAGAAAAAAACAAAATGGGCCTCTACAAAAGTGCCAGAGTGTGCTTACAAGAACTTGGGATTCAATTTTGGTCCAATCTGAAGATTAAAAGAAATATCTAAGCTTTGATAAAAAAAATTGATGAAAAGCAAATTTTGCTTTCTTCGTTATCAATTTGGCTTATTAAAGGATTCTCTCAAATATTTCCACAGGTTTGAAGCTTATGAAAATTGAGAAATAAGATACTGTACTAAAAACTATTGCGTATGTTTTTTCTTTTATATATGTCATCTTTAGGGTGGTCTTGGTATCAATTAATCCTTCAAGAGGGAGTTGGGCAGATCTTTTACCATTACAACTAGATTAAAGGGATTATGCCATATTCAGAGTTTCGTTTTACGTTTATTTTTCTCATTATGGTGTTTTTATACAGGGACACTTAAATCCTGAAAACATAAAGAGAATATACCAACTAAAGAGAAACGAAAGCTTCATTTTAACCATTTGTATCAAGAAAAGGAAGATCATCAACGCCTGCAAATAATAAATCATATTCATGAAGATTCAAAAATTAAGTTTCTGCAAAATTCGTAATTTAATCAGTAGTTTTGTTAACTTTTTCTTATTCTTTTTCAAAACAATTTTAATTTTTTCAATTTTTTAAGATCGTTACCAATCATTCTTACAGTATTTAAATAAACAATCATTTTTTTTGCCAAAAATAAAAGCTTCAGTCAATTTATGCTCATAAAACAAACTGCAATCACTTATTTGTAAATTTTTTTATCTACATCATCATCATCATTATTATTATTATTATTATTTTTGCAGTTATTATTTTTATTTTATTTTTGAAATTTACCTTATTTATTTTGTTCTTCACATTACTGTCACATTCAATTTCAATGTTAATTTGTATATTTCAGTTCCATTTTTTAAATATTTTTAATTTTTTCCCTTTCTCATTAGTAGTATTGTTATCTCATTTTTTTTTTTATGATTTTTAAGCTATCAATTCACCTCAGAATGATCGATCTAGTAAGACATTGGATATTTTCCATTCAATTTTTAAGACATAATATAAAATAGCAATTACATATTACAACTTTTCTTTGATTTACGATATTTGTGGAAAAAAAATTTACATACAAATTTACTCCCCTTCCAACAATTGCTAAATTCGCCACTGAACTTGCAACTATCCAAAATAATGGTAAAAAATCGCGTGAAATCTGTCAAGACCCGAAGCTTTCAAATACGAAATTGCACAAAATGGCCTATTAATGTAGAATATTGTCGGAAAGGAATGACGGGAAATCAATTGAGACATCATAATGGACAGGTTTTAACCTTCCTTTCAATTTTTTTCAAATTATACCAAACAAGTGTTTAACCCTAACGGGGTGTTTGTTTAGAATTGAGGATGAGATGAGATTAAATTTGGAGTTGAGATGAGTGAGTTGAGATGAAATTGGGAAAATTGAATTGACAAGCTTTTGTTTGTTTAGGGAGTGGGATGAGGGTTAATGAGATGGAAATGACTAAGTAGCCCCCATAAAAAATTATAAGAGAAGAAGGAAGGGGGGTAACTTAGTCATTTCCCCATCATTTAACTTCCCATCTCATCCCCCATTTTTTGTAACACCTCCCCAAGGTACAAGATTTGGGGGATGAGATGGAAAAAATTCCTCATCTCCTCTATCCATCCTCCAAAATAAACATGAGCTTGCCCATTTTTTTAATCTCATCTCTAAAAAACCCCATCTCATTCCCTCAAACAAACACCCCGTAAAAGATTAATGGAAAAGTGTGGGTGGGTATGGTAGGAAGAAATGAAAGAAAGTATATTAAGGTGGAGGGTAGTTTAGGGAAAAGAAAAAAGGAACGCCCTAAAAAGAAGGGGTAGTGGCAGACATGTAATAAATGGAAGAGAAAAGACATCTATCAAACAACTGTGAGAAAAACAGTAGAAATCAGAGAGTTTCTGTGAAACCTAGACAGACTAGAGAAGGAGAGTCCTATGACATCACTTTCTAAATTCTTACGTCATCATGAAATTGTTCCTTTTGTAGTTATTAGTCCATTTTCCCTACAATTAAAAGTTAAACTATAGTATTAGCTTAGGTATGGCCCATCCCAACTACCATGCCTCTTCCTTTCATAATTACTATTCATTAACCTTACCTTATGTATTTTGCCCATTTTTACCATTTTCTTTTACATATATATGTTCACAAATGGTGGTTTTTAGTTTATTTAGAAATGGATGATAATAAGTTTAAGATGTTTGAAAAAACATATCAATTTAAGAGGTAAGATTGGACATTTATCTATCTCAATTTGGAATGCCCGTATACTATGTAACATTACTGCTAACATTTAGTAAATATAACAATGTCATACACCATTAATGACAAATAATATAGTAAAAGTAAATTTTTCATTAAATTAGTTTTGAGTATCTCATCTAAACTCATCAAGTAATGTTTTAGTGGTTACTACGTTTGTACAAACAGATTATGATTTGCATTTAGTCAAGGTAACCGGCCTAATAGATGTTTCTTGTACAAGGCACATACTCAGATGAGTTTGTTCATCAAGACCGATCCACCACATTGGTGAATGTGGACCCAATGTGGATACCAATGGGTATATGTTTGGGCCTCTAAAGGGCTTTCAGGTCATGGGCCAAAGCGGGCATGTATTATATTTTTCGTTGTTATCGGAGTTTTAATTCACGGAAATAGAAGAAATTTATCTATTATTACATAGATTTGATCCATAAAAATATTATGACTTTCATCTTGTAGATAAAGACTATAAAGTCGGTTCAGGATGGAGCGTGTTTCCGCAAATTAAACAGTTATGAGACTCTACTTCTTCTTTATCACAATTTATGCATTTAAATACAGATTAAATCTCCTACGTCGTGCATCTGAATTATAATTTTTAATTGCTTTTAACAAGATGTATTATTCTCTCAATGAATGAAATTTCTTATTTTCTTTTGTAAAAAATGATTGTGTATCGTTTATTTTTTAGAAAAAGAAAAATAAATATTTATAATCATAAAATAGAGTAAAAGATAGACCCTATTTTTTATTGTTAAAAAAAATCTAAACTGACATGAAATAAGTTGAACTGAACTAAATTGAATTATTAATTTAATATCTAATTAATTTTATTAAATTTGTTAAACTCATACGAACAAAAATGTGTTGAATATAAAATTATAAAGAAGAGCATCCTTAATTATGTGATCATTGAATTTAATTTGAAAATGACTAATAAGGATTAAAGAGTGGATAAAAGTACAAAAAAGAAATTTAAAATAGGATAATTGTTAATAAATTAAAAACGCGTAGGACTGTATCGGGTTGAACAGAAGTTATGTTGTGCCCTAAAATGAATGGCTGATGATGCATTGGTATTGTAAAATGGAAGGGAGGAAAATGAAAATCAATCCAATCCATTGGATTGCTGATATATATATTCCCTTAACTGAGGGTCCACGTGGGTCATACAGCATAGCAACCTGCAAAAGAGTGAGAGACAGGCCAGGCCCTTCAGAAGTAGGGCAGTGCCCTTTATTTTCGATTCGACGGTTTTCAGCAATGACCCTTTATTTTCAGTTTTGCCACTAGTCGTAGCCGTAGGATCCTAATCTAGTGGCTAATATGAAACTTTTTAATAACACCAAATGAAAGAATAATATCTTATGTCTTGTTACATTCTACAGCACAAAATGACACGAGTTGGATCCGACGGTGGAGATGATCTCCTGACAACTTTTCTTAATTATTATTATTATTATTGGGTACAACTTAGGGCTAGGAGTAGAAGCCGAAACTACCCTTAATAAATATGATTAAGTAAATATAAGAAGGGCAGGAAAAGGAGAGAGTCCGTACAGTAGAGGAGAGATTTATGGGTAATCGGAAGAGATAGATAGGGGTGTTTAGAAGCAAAAGATGTGGCGGTGGAGATTGAAAGTAGGGAGAGATAGAGATGTCAGGTGACGTAATCTCCAGTTGATGAGGTCTTGTCTTCTCAGTCAGTTTCTTTCTTTCTTTCTTCAGTATTTCCCCGCCTCCTCTCCTCCCTCCCGCCATGCAACAAGACAACTACTTTCATTCTTTATCTTTTCATTTACTTATTACCCACTCTCCTTTTTTTTATTTCTTTCTTTTTTATAGAAAGAGGTTTTAGTTATGTTTAGTTTAAAGAATTTGCAACTCAAAACACTTTTGCTCTATTACAACTAATATACATTTTAACACCCTCCCAAAAATTGAGTCCACAATGAGTAAACACTTAAGGATCAAAATTTAACTTTACCTTGTGGTTTGATGATTTTGCAAATGTTTTCATGGACACTTTGTCACGATAAAAAAAAAATTTGACTTTAATGTGTTTGCATCCTTAATGAAAAATCAGGTTAATCGTAACAAAAGTTAATGCGAGGAGGTTTAGACATATGAAACCTGAGTTCCTTGAGCACAATTTGTAACCATGCCAGTTTAGAAACACCAGAGGCCAAAGCACAATATTCATCCCCTGTGGAGCAACGAGCCATCAAGTTTTGCTTTTTCGAACTCCAAAAAATGTTAAGGACCATCCCACATAGATAGCAAAGCTAGAAGTAGTGCTGCAGTCATCAAAACTGCTAGCCCAATCAACATTGTCAAAGCCATGTAACCATAAGGGAGACCGATTAATGAAAAAAATTCTAATATCTTTGGACTACTGAAGATATTCGAGTACACGTTTGATTCCTTGATAATGAGTTAGAGTCGGAGTATGCATGACTGAGCTAATTTGTTCACAATATAGAAGATATCAAGTAAAGGTACTATAATCCCCCAAACAATATTGTGCTACAATTTGGGACCGAAGAAGATGTCACCAATCTGATATTGATACTTCTCTTTTGTACGCATAGAAGTGGAAATGTCTTTACAGGGCAGTTTGGATTTCTCCAAGAACTGAAGAATATATTTCGATTGATTACGAAGAAGACTAGTAGAACACCTGCAGTGTGCTTCGACACGAAAAAAGTAGCTCAATCTACTCAAATCACACAAGGTGCAAAATTTCTTCAAGCGTCGAACTAGAGATTCCAAAGTGTTGTATAATAGCTCATAATATCATCCGCATTATATAGGTCAAACGAAAGATTAACACTTTATCTTTCTAAAAAAAGATAAGTACTAGATTTGAATCTCGAAAGTTCAATTATCGGAGCGCATCAATTAGACACTTGTACGACATTCTAAGGGACTATTTTAAGTTTATAATTCGAAAATTTTAATGATTTAAAGGTCAAATTGGCATAGAGTATCATCCCCAGCCCAAATATGTTATTTTGAATTGATTTCATCCAAAAGATTAGATTAATGAAGATGCATAAATTTTCATCATGATAAATTAAGTCTAAAAAAGTTGAAAGAGCAAATTCACCCTTTATCTTTTCTAAATTAAAGTAAAATTTGAAAAACTATGTATATATCATAACATGTTTTATCAAATCTCAAGGTTATTATAATATCAAAATTATTATTTCAGCATGTCATTTTCGGTATTAAGAAAAACACTAGGGGTGTTTCTCAAATAAGAACTCGTTACCTTTTATATAAATTTCAAAAAGGGAAGAATTTTAGAGTCGGGTCCCAATCGGGAGACAAGATTCTACTGCCGAGCGTGACCATTTTTCTCGCCGTTAAATCTAACGGATTAAACCTCAAAAATTCCCACATGTAAAAGTTAGTACTATCATAAGCCGTGAAAACCAACGGAATTATCTCATCTTTTTCAATAATTGCCTTCCAGCTCCTTCATGTCCACACCAAGAAGTTGAGATATTACTATTTTTCATCGCCGGAATCTCGCCGGAGAAATCCCACACGTTCTAATGGCTTTGTTTCAAGATTTGGGTCCAACTTACCTGAGGTGAAGATGAAAATAGTAAGCTTCAAACTTGTCTTTTTACTAGTTTTCATGTCTTTCTTGTTTGATGAATGTTGTAACATAAATTATCATATGTTCATGTATTTTTATTTCTTTTGCGTATCTTCCCATATTTGAGGTCCATAAGCTTATAATTCAGTGGTCTATGGGATCTGTTACTTGGAGTTTTAGTATTTTTTTTTTGGTTTATATAACTGGTTTTCGCCGACTAATCCATTTTTTGGGAGACAGTTTGGCTTGATCATGATATCAAGCTCTCTCCAATGGTGATAGTGGGACTTGTACTGTAGTACTTTCCCTAGCTCAATCCACCGTCTACCGTTGAGCTGCCAGTCGGTGGAGTTTTATTTTCTGAATTAACATATTAATGGTGATAGTTTTCAACAAACTAGGGTTAACAGTATATGAGATTATTATTTTGGTTTTACATGTACGTACGTGTAAATATTTTTGCTATTTGAGTGTTGTTTTTTTATTTCATGGATACGATGAAAGGAGCAATCTTTGATAGTTTTTATACCAACTTTTGTAGGAACTGATGATCATAAATGAAAAATAACAACATGAGCTTAATGGGTTTTTGCAGAAATAGTTCGTAGGGCTTTAACTTGGATGCTAATCGATCAGTTCGCTACAAGAAATCATGGTGTTTCGGTCAAAAATTTGAAAGGTGAAGTTGGTTTTTGTTAGATGGACAGTAGCATTTTGAGGTCTGAATCGCATATAGCACAGCAAAGCAGGCGAGATAAGCTCCGAATTCAATCTTGTTTCGAGGTTTTTGAAAACTTTAACCCAGATCTTGCGCGTAACGGTGATGATGCCTTTTATGATCCACATCATTTATCCTCTCAAATGCTGAATTTTTCATCTCAAAGAAGTTCAATGGTTGGGCAAGAATTAGTTCCATTATCATCTGCATATCCCATTTCTTCTAATTTTCCTAAGATGAGTACAAATGACAACTGGAGAAGTGTTGTTGATTCACATCAAAATTATGAGTGGACAGGAACATCTAGGGAAACAACCAATCAGAAACCTATGTTTGTTGGGGATCATCATGTCTTGTCAAATAATGCTAGAGTAAGCACTAGTAGTTTGAAGCAGCCTCATTATAATAATGGAGGATTATTTCATCATGATCTTGATCATCAATCTTTGATGGATGATGAGATTGAAGATCATAATCATAAACAACAGCTAAGAGACCAGATGCAATTTGCTAACTACAATCACATCAATTCACTTCAAGATGTTGTTACTCCAACTTCACTATATCTTGACAATAATGCATCCCATCAATGGAGTAGTGAACTGGGTCTAATTACAAGGAGAAATGACCAAGATCAAGAACTAAGAAATACTCAAGGTTTATCTCTATCTCTTTCATCAAATCCGCCCCCGAATAATATAATTGCTCAGCTCGGGGAGAGATACGAATCCGAGTATTTGCAATCAAAATTAGTCACTTCTGAGTACTTGTGTACAAAAGTTACCCCAAAGCCACCGGTTGTCAACAGTGGAAAATCACCTCATGAAATGACTGGGACCGGGACCAGTAATTGTAATTACGGGGTCCGAAATGTCGGGCCTCTAGGGCCGTTTACAGGCTATGCAACAATCCTAAAGAGTTCAAAATTCTTGAAACCAGCTCAGGACCTTTTAGATGAATTCTGTAATTCAACTGGTTCTAAACTTATCCCTGCAAGAATATTATGTGGTGAAGATAATGCAGCTGACAGCAAGGACTTTGGGATCTCATCAGCTTCATTTTGTGGAGATGTTGGAATGGCTACCACTTCTGGTGAATCTTACAGGCCCGAGTATCATCAAAAGAAGGCTAAGCTACTCTATTTGCAAGAGGAGGTTGGTTTCTTAATTACTTTTCTCCTTTTTCTTGTCTTGCCTTCAATTTTTTGTTGCATATATATCAGTATATTTAAAATCGCTAGGAGCTATTAGGGCGGTCAAAGACCTTTGAGGCTACTTGGAAAACTAGGAGGGGAGAAATCGGATTTAAATCGGTCCAAATCAAATTTTCTATTTTGAGCGACTAGGCGGAGCCTATCCGACAATGCGTCCTTCATTTAAAACAGTGACATATAGATAGTTGCTTAGATTTTTTAGACAGATTATTAAGTGATAATTCCTTTTGTTTGACCCGTCAACTTTTAGGTACAGATGGTAATTATTAGATTCAACAGAAGATTAGTGCTTATTAGTACATAACTGGCTGGCATAATTAACTATTGCTAACAACTACTTCCAAGCTTCATTGTTGTCTATAATTTTGATAGTGCGTATGTGAAAATGTGTCAAATGAAGTATTTCAACTTTTGTGGGGTTTTTTTCCATATGAAGTATATATATAAAACCTAAGAGTAAATTTAATTTAATATTTTTGGCAATTTCCAGCTCAACCCCTCAGTGTCCAACATAAACTCATTTTAACATACTTCTGAAAAAAGTGAAAATTTTAGGGAGGAACTAATAAATGGAAGTGTGGGTACTGGGTTCGAATCACATAACTGACAAAATTGAAAATCTAAAAAAATAAAAAATTCACACTTATTTCAAATCTTATGTACTGTACTATGGTAAGGAATCAATTAACTTTATCTAATCGCCTAAAAGGATTAACCTAAAACCTTTTGTTTTTGAAAAGGATTAACCTAAAAACTTATGTTTCCACAATAACCATTTTATATATTTTCTTGTATATGGCAGATTCAAATTAATCCTAATGTTAGAGTTCCATAATATTATGTTAGTAATACTGTTTACACTAGTAAATATTTCGTTTTCAAAAAGTTGCCATGTAAGGAAATTTTCTCGGTCGATAATTAGTTAATCATTTAAAAAAAATTAGTTTGGAATAAAATAATTTAAGAGGGTTTAGTATAGATCAACAACAGAATTCATTTATTTTAATCATTTTGTTAATATGTAGAAATCTTAGACAAAACCTTTGAAAACCAGATGGAATATTGCAAATTTTCTTGGGAGGAGAGAGAGAAACCAGAGGTTGATTTAAGGTTGGAAACTCTAGACTTAAATTTGTTTGTGAACTAACCAATTAAGATTTGCTTGAATAGTAAGGGTTTAAATTTCCTTATAAGCTACACATATTGAGTTTGAGTTTTCTAGTCTTCATAGTAGATGTTATTTGGGAGAGGTGAATGGTTTTTGTACAACCTTAAAACGATTAATTGGATCTAAACGTAAGAAAAATTGTTGTGCCAACGAAAGATAAAATTTATAGGAGGGGCCATGATAAATATTTGTTACGCCTACTTAAATGTGTTTTTCATTTTCGACGACTTTCATCTTGTGAACTTGATGGAATTCTTTTGGTGAATATATCTAGCCCTTTTGTCGGCTTAAACTCTCAACTTCATTTTATAACAAAAAAGTAACCTATCATCTAAAATGTAATCGAAAAGTTTCTTTGATGGAAACTAATTGACAATTAATTGTAGTGGACAATTTTGAACATATATGATTGGTTTATGGTTCTTCTTAGCATGCATTGAATTGCTTCATTACATGCTGACATGGGTAAAAAAGTTGTCAAGGTCAGTTGCGGGTAAGAGTTTCTGGTAAATTTTTCATTTTGTTGTTTATATGCATTGTTTCCTTAGGATTGGACTTTGATGTTATATTTCAGGAATACGAAGGAATCGAAATACGGATTACATATGGTTATTTAGTAATATTTTATGACATTGTATGTTTTTGAGAGGCTCTAATACTTCTCCTTGGTAGTTTTCATTGGATTGATGGCTGAAATTTAGAGGTATAAAGGAAGAGAGTTATTTGCTGGAAATCTCTTGTTTATTTCTTCAATTGATTACAATATATAAAAATTACGAAAAAGACTATTCGGATACAATGTTAAATCTACATAAATGCAAATGACTCTTAAACTTAAAAAGCCAACAACTTCTTCCCGTCTTAGGATTAGTCAATTACACACATTATATATACATAGAGGGTAGGAAACCATCACCACTCGCCCTTCAAAGAAGCTCGTGTACCTTACAATACTACAATACTATCTTGTCATTTAAGTCTGATAATTTAGAAGCGGAATTCGTTACAAGAATGTTTCTGAGGAATTTAATTGCACATACAGTACTATATTTCGCTAGTAAATGAGAGATTGATTCTGCATTTACTGGAGTTCATTGTTCCATAACCTAAAGTTTGAACATTGTAGGTTCCGCTTTAGCATGCGTGTTAGTTTTCATGGAATTGTGTCACTTCGAAACTATAGTGTTAAATCTTGTGAACAAGAATAACAGATCATGTCTATGAAGATTCTACTTTTTTTTATGCTATATGTGATTAGTAGTTCAATTTACGCAGACATTTCATATGAAAAAGAAGCATTATATATATGGCTTTTCTGTTTCTTCTTCTTCTTTGTTAGTTGTTTCCGTGCACTTATATTTTATGACTCAGTAATTTATTTTAATTTTTGACACATTAAGCTCTTGCTGCACGCTCCGGTCTGTTACATGTCTCTGGCGGAGCCATTTATACTAATGGCATGCAAGTAATGGTGTAGGGGCCAAATTAATCGATTCCGTATTTCATATACATCATGCACTTGTTCTGGTATTATTTTTTTCAGAAGTTGAGAATATTCCACCACTTAAAGGTCCCAATATGATTGTAGGTTCAAAGATGAAATGCAACAAACATAAACTATTATAACTCAGAAAAGGTCTGAATACTTGAGAATATATAATTGAAATTTGAAGGCACCAAGAACAGGATTTTGATGGCCCACATCGTTTATTTAGTATTAGCTAAAAATGGAAAGAAATATTAAAAAAATAGATATAGAAAGAGGCTCATCTTTTTGCTGCATAGAAAGTCATGCAAAAGACACAGTGCTCACCACTTGTTTATAAAGATTACTTTATGCCCATAAAAGTTGCTGTCATATACTTATAACATCATTATTTCTGTCAAAAGAAGGCCTAACTTCATAGATCAGTAGTGCCTCTACAGGAATAGGGCATGTGAGACGAGGGCCGTAAAAATTGTCCCGAAAGTATTGATTTTTCATATTTTTGACACAATTTTGTGCATCCTCAGTATGAATTTTCTTTTGAAGTGGTGACATTTTGTTGAATGCTTATGTTTGTTTTGCCCCATTATAAATAAAGATGTCAAAATGGATTATTGTGTCATAATCGTGTGAGATAAATTTATATATTCGACGTGATAATATTTGATATAAACGACACGAATGAAAAATTGTGTTAAACTGGCCATGTCAGGTGGAATGTATTTGTGAACTTTGCCGTTGTGGCTGGAGTAGACCGATGGCCACATCTAAATCGTGCTGAGTTTAAGCCAATGATTGGTTAAGCCTAGCATCATCTAATAAGATTTATGAACTAGATGCTTAGAAGGGTTACTCTTTGATCGATTTGTGAACATTATGTATCCGTAAATCATATATAGTGACTCTGGTTGTATTATGTTGTTGAAAGGTATGTAGAAAACACAAGCAGTATCACCAGCAAATGCAAATGGTGGCCTCATCTTTTGAGGCGGTTTCAGGTCTTAGTGCTGCGACACCATATGTTTCTCTGGCTCTGAAGATGGTGTCAAGAAATTTTAGAGACGTAAAGCATGCCATATCAGATCAGCTCAAGCGAGTAACAAGGGATTTAGGAGAGGATTTACTATCGTCCCCAAATGCAGGTGGTATCGGCAGTAGAGGTGATACAAGCACATCAAAGATGAGATATATGGATCAAACCTTACAGAGGCTCAAATCTGGTATACCCCATCCGGGATTCTATGAACCTCAACAACATGCCTGGAGGCCCCAAAGAGGTCTACCGGAGCGTTCAGTAGCAATCCTTAAAGCTTGGCTATACGAGCATTTTCTCCATCCGTGCGTCTTGTCTTTCGCCTATCATCTCCTTTATTTCTATAGCTCAGTGTTTATAACTCAATGCGTCAACATTTTCTCTTGTAGATACCCCAAGGACACCGATAAGGACATGTTAGCTTCCCAAACTGGACTGTCCCGAAACCAAGTAAGCTGAACTCCTTTTGTTATTTCTTTGTTGGTAATTTCTAGTGTCTTGTATGGCCACACTTTGTCTTACACAAGGTAATATTTTGTGAAAGTTATGATCAGTTGGGCGGTTATTGTAGGTCTCGAATTGGTTTATAAATGCTCGAGTTCGGGTTTGGAAGCCTATGGTTGAAGAAATACATTTGCTTGAAACCAAAGGTATGGCAGAAACCAGCAGAAGTTGTGGGAATAATGGAGGGAAATCTACAGAGAGCACAAGCCAACCAAATTTCGAACAACCGATGAGCAATGTAGGTTCTCGTTGTATGATGAATAAGCAATTAGAGTGCTCGGGATCATCAGGGGGGAGCGGAGAGCAGATGCATAATGAGGAATGGAATCAAGACAAAAGATCAAGAATAGAGTATGAAGTTCCAAGTAACATGGATGGATCAGTAATGAATATTCTACCATACCAAAGAAGCGGGATTGATATAGGATCAATTGGAGCTGTTTCGCTTACGTTAGGCCTCAGACACAGTGTGGACATTAATGTGCAGCAACAGCAGCATACACAGCTACAAGGGCACGAAGATCATCAGCTTAGAAGGCGATTCGGGGGTCAAATGATTCATGATTTTGTGGGCTGATTTATGATGTCTGGACTCTTATCTTTGAATGGGAAATAACAAGGGAAGGGACACAAATGATTCCCTTCTACCAATGTGTTTCTCTGCATTGGTTGCAAAGATGCATCCATCTTAAATACTATATCTGTTGTGTCTTTCTTGGGGTGTTTGATAATTTCATGTGACATGCAAAGTCATTTTTATTTTGAAGTGAGAAGGCAATCGATCTTCGGTCCCGATAAAATGTTTTGATCTCTGTGCATTTTGCTTTAAGTTCATTTTCTCTCAGCCAGTTTTGTCCAAATTCTAACGAATGTCTGGTTCAAACTTTACAGACTCTTCATCCATCGTTTATTAGACATGATCAATTTTCTCACTTTTTTTTACGCAAGAAAGACTAAACGCTATAAACAGAAGAAAGCAACACATAAAAAGAACAAGAATATATAAACGAATAGTCCATAGGTGGATCGTTTTAACACGTTTATTAAATGGATCGGGTTTGAACAAGAGAAATATTTCCTAACTCTCATTTTATTTTCATGGGTAAGTTTTTTTTAATATGTGTATTATAGAAGTTAAGTATTGCATGCAAGCCCTTCTATCTCAAATTGTTGAGATGTACCAATTGAGCTATGCACTCAATCGTTAGACAGGTAACATTAAATATGTAATACTGGAAATCATACATGTTTTGATCAAAACTGAAAAAAGATAGAATCAAAACAAATAAGATCTTAATTACTTATATTACAAAATACAGGAATAACAACAGAAATTAAATCCTGATGGAAACCTGAGAATATATATGTTACTGAAAGTGAGGAGAAGTATCCATGCACTTAATTTATCTTTTTTCATATCATGCCCCAAAGATTATGACCATATTCATTATAGATTAATAATTACCCTAATTGATAAATTTTATTTACCACCAGCAGGATATTTGTCCCTCGGGATTTCATGGTGATTATTAAGCTGATCATTGTGCTTATAATCATACGTCTCCAACAGGCGTCGCCCCGTCGGTACCTCTTCATCCGTTGCTACGGGTTTCGTTTCTCCGGTGAAGCAGGATGCCAGCAACATCACTGCCACAACAAATGCTATAGTTTTCATTAATTCTTCAACTTCTTTTGCTAATTCTGCCACCAAAACATTAACAAAATTCATAATTAAGTATCTATAGATGGATAAATTAAGATATGCAAAATTAAATGTACAACCACATTTGTTATTAGACTTACATTCTGAAGGAATTTGTGTTCAATGATGTAGAGAAAAAGGGCTAATTTTAGCTGTTTATATAGATCTTTTTCTTAAGCTCATTTGATTATATATTATAAATTTGGTTATGCTGTCTCCACCAAATTAATGAGTCAACTATCTTTCATGATAATAGTACTATAGGCTATAGTTTCTTTGATTATTGGAGTGGTATACAAATGGTGTCCTAGCAATCTCAAATTCATTGATCACTTATAGTTTTGGAAAATAATAACAGTAATTAAAATAAATAAATAATCATATTGTAGTGTTTGTTCTTGAGTGAAAATGATGAGATGGTTGTGTTGGAGCAATTTGGGTATGACAAAGAAAATTTAATGATGGTTTTGGAGAAAAATATTTTGCTCGTATTGATTCACTCTATAAATAGGGAAATTCCACCTTGTATAATTAGGATAAACCTTCAAATAATCACCTTGATTGAAGAACTACTAGATGCCACATATTGTTGAAATTTGATGGAAAAATTGTGACCACACTAATGAAAAAATGGCCTTTAGCGTTGGTTTTGAACAGTCCCCAATGGAGGGGGTCGTCAAAGACCTCGTGTCGGTTCAAAAATCAAACTCACAGATTCTTAGTAGCTACTGAGCATTCTGTCTTAATGAGATTTGGAAGCTCTTGCTAACTCAGTAGTATTGAATGCTTAAGCATTGCTGAGTTATGTTGTCTCTAGTTTAAATAGAAAAAATATTATATTTGGTCAATTATTCTATTCACCCCTCTAGATTAAATCCTATGTTATGTTGTACCCCCAAACTCATTCGAAACACTGCTAGATAATTATGAAGGCGAATACTATGATAGGTCGAGTAGAAGAATCGATATATCGGTCTAATTAAGTTTCTTGTTCCTAAATTGGAAGATTGGTTTAAGATTGTTTATTTCTTTTGAGAATCGAATAATTGTATGTGCCTTAATGCTTGCCTTGTTTTCGAAGTACAAATCATATCTTGGATGTTGCATGTATCGTGATTAGAATACATCTTTTATCTATGTCAACGTTTTTCACGATAATCTCTATAACTCTACTTATCATTTTAATTATCGTATTCTATAAACTCGAGAGAAAACGAATCATATCAAACTAAGTTACCATTTTAGCAATGTTTACATACCCATTCCTTGTGGGTTTGATATATTTTAATATTACATTGAGCAAACCGTGCACTTGCGGAAATTGTTCAACAAATCTGTGCTTGCGGAGGAGATTTAGCAGGTCTCTTTGCCATGTTATTCCTGGATACGGTTGGTACTGGCGCGGGAGTTTTTGAACCATGGGTTCTGGGTGGGCTGTAGGCCTAAAAAGTCCAAGTGCTACATAAAAAAATAAATCAATTCATCAAATATAAACATAATTCTAAGTTATTCAAATACAAAAACGAATATGATAAAACCAATTTATATATTTTCATCTTATAATAATTTTAAAAAATAAAACTTTTCTTTCATATTTACTAATTATTATTTATTCAGATCAATCTTTTTCGACTCAAAAGAGTAGAGCCTAAGCACTATGAGATTAAAGAAACAATGAAATAAACAGTTTAGAAGAAATTCCAGAATGTTTTGAAACCAGAAGTGGATACTTTCAAGTCCATCAAAATAAAAGCTTAAAAGGATAGTTAAGACTCAACGTCATCTTTTATATTAATTTCTAACGCACCTCATTACGCAAATTGTGCACAAAACAAAACTCTTCCACCATTTTTTTTTAATTAAAAGCGGGGGATGTAGAGAAATCTAAACCCAATAAATCTTCCACTATGTTTTTTAATTCATCAATAAATGAGGTTTTGAGAGCTCGAATTTAGGACCGCTTGATCGCAAAGACTTTAATACTAGTTCAATGAATTGATTGAACTAAAAGTTAAATCTACCCTTTCTTTTGTTGATACTTAAAACTCAACAACATCTTTTCTATTACTTTCACACTTATTTGAACTTTTTCTACATAGCCAAAGAAACAAAACACATTCTTTTCTTCTTCTCTTATACATACTCAAGATTACAATCTAAGATATATTTGATTATATACCATACATAAACTCGGAATTAAAATACACAGTACAAAGATATATATTAAACATTAACAAAAATTATGATGAACATATATTTGAGTTGGATTTAGCCACTACCACCATCTCCGCCGTCACTATTACCGGCGTTGTTGAATTCTTGTCTAGGGATATAATGATGATTGTTCAAACTGCTTCCCCCATAACCAGAATTATTAGCATCATTATTTTCCATTTCTGCACCTGTAGCTTTTATCTCTCTACATAAACATGAGCTCACCACCAAGCTAAATATCAACACATACCCTAAAATCTTCATTTTTTTTACATAAGAAAATCTGTTCCTACTAGGTTCAATAACTAGCTAGCGTTTATATAGCTGAAGGAGGAGATTTAAGTGATAGGTTTTATAAGAAGAAATTAAATTGATGGTGTATCCACCATATTAGACAAAATTAAGTGGGATGGGCCATTTTCTTTCTCATTTGTCTTCTATCAATATTTAAAATCATGGATTTGGTCTTGCACTATTAATAGGAAAAATCCACCTTAATGGTGGATTTAAATGCAACAAAAATAATAAGTCAATGAAGCATTATGGAAATTAATAATAGGAGATATAGCTACATTGTCAACAAAAATAATAAGTCAATGAAGCATTATAGAAATTAATAATAACTACTCACTCTAAACCGGATTACTACAGTCTCAGAGCCAATTTAGTATTGATGTAGGAATAATCAGTTGTTGTTCGGGAAAGTGTTGTGGGGAAAAGTTGATGTCGAAAAAAGCAGGCAAAAGCTGTGAAGTTTTGGTAAACACATTTCAAAAGTTATAAAGTCAAGAAAATAAATAGAAAAACATGTATTTATTAAAATATATTAATAGTTAAGTCTATTTTAGTAAATTTTTTATCAATATCAGCTTTCAGTACAAATACTAACAACTGCTTTTTCAAAAGCTACAAATTTCAGCTTTTGCTGAAAGCAGCTTTCCATGCTTTCCCTACTTTCTTAGAAAGCAGTTTTGCATTTACCAAACACTGCTTTTAGCTGGAAAAAGCTGAGAAAGCAAAGAAAGCAGCTGGAAAAGCAATGCCAAACTGAACCTCAATGTGTGAGTGTTTCATTTACACTTTGAGATTAATATGGCAAATCTAATTATATATTCTTCACACCTTAATCATATATTTCATGTATGAAGTATGAAGTGGTCACTTCATCAGTTGATACCTTAATTATGTGCTTGATATTTTGGTAGTTGCTCTTTTATAAGAGGTCAAATCATTAGCAGGCTGACACTTACCCTTGTAGTTATTCTCGTTTTATCTTTAACTCTCCATCATTATTAATATCCTTATCCCCAAAAATTAAAGACAAACTTGGTCTTCTTTCATATTTTATGGTTTTCAATTTCTTTTCCGGATATAAGAGTCCTTAATTTTTTCTTCTATCCCCAGATTTTTCATATTCTAATTTTTACACCTCCCTATTTTCCTCCTAGACATAGCAATGGATATAGATTTTTTAGATATCTTATATGCTCCACCTTCAATCTGTATAAAAAAGTTTGAGATTAGAACGAAATTTACAAGAGAACCCGCTTAAAATTACCCAACATGTACATATATATGTTATTTAATCGGTTGAACTAAGATTCATTTGATAGTTAAAGCTAACAACATCTTTTACATTAATATATAAGATTAGAACGAAATTTACAAGAGAACCCACTTAAAATTACCCAACATGTATATATACTACTTAACCGATTGAACCAAGTTTCAGTCGATAGTTAAAGCTATTAACATTTTTTATATTAATATCTGACACCTTGTTAGAATATTTTGAGAGTTGAAGAGCGAAGATAAACTATATACAAATTTTGGCGTTTGCTATTTAATTAGGTTTTATTGTTTTAGATTCCATAATAAAAATGAAAAAGCCTCTTTCCTGGTCTCTTTTATTTCTGTTGGCCCAAAAGACTTCCAGTTTTGTGCCCAAGTATAACAATGAATTGGATTGAGGTTTAGCCCAGTATGTAGTTTGCAATTACATGGTTGTAACTAGTAAATATTAGTGCAAATTTCAGAAAAAACTTCTATTGTTTCACTCATTTTCAAATAAAAGTTAAGATTTATCCAAAATATTAGAAATAAACAAATTAAGGATATTAATATTTGAACGAACGGAAACTCTATAATTACTTTGTTTTTATAAAGTAACCATTACTTTGTTTTGTATACTATTAATTGTACAAAAATTTGAATAGTTAGCAGGACCGACTCATAGGAGAGTTGCCCTAGGCACCACCTAGGGCCTCCAATTTGAGATAGGTCCATATTTAAAAGTTTTGTAGAATTGTAACGTAAAAAAGCCCATATTAAAATTTAATTATACACTAAATTTGTGTTTTTCTACGGCCAATGTATTTTGTCTGTGTATTATTATAAGTTTTCAGTTCGTATATTTTAATAGGGGTGGGCACGGTTAGGTTATCCTATCCACGAGCTTATTTTCGTATCCTAACCGTTACTAACGGATTTTCAACTTTTAAATCCTTATCCTTATCCTACCAAATTGTTAACCTTGTAATCGGTTATCCGCCATATACGGATAGGTTTCACGATTAACGGTTTTTATCCATTTTTACAAATTTCATAACAAAATGCATAATCATAAAAGAAAATTTTTAATATCCAAAACAATAATACATAAACAAACTCAAATGTCCAAAACCATAATCAATTCTAAAACAAATTAGTCAACTAATGCATCGCGACTTCAAGCATTATTCATCAATCGTGCAAAAAGGATGATCTTCAGTGATGCAAGATTCCTCTACAAAATAAAAAATTAATTATAGTTAAATACCCGAACTAACATAGCTTCATAATTCATATAATAAACCAATACAAAAAATATCATATTACTGAAGCTGAGTGCCTCTATTTGTTCCATAATATTGTTGTCCAAATGTATTGGTTGTGTTGGACATCTCAACCAATTTTGTGCACAAACAAGAGATTCAACAATTCTAGGAGTTAAGACACTTCGAAATGAATCGAGCACACGACCGCCGGTGCTAAAAGCAGATTCCGAAGCAACTGTAGATACTGGAATAGCTAAAACATCTCGAGCTATCAAAGCAAGTGTGGGGTATCTAAGTGCATTTAGCTTCCACCAAGTCAATATATCAAAACAAGGAGAAGAAATCTCACGATTTTTAGACAAATACTTGTCGAGTTCAGATTTAGAAAGTCCATCCATATGATCCATAATTTGCATATCAAAGAAAGAATTTGCATATTCAGACACATCAACATCACTTGAAATATTTGAATTCAGATTTGGCTCACCGCTAAAATTCTGACCAGATGACGGTTCGGGCGTTCCATATGCCAAAAACAAAGCATCTAGAGCGCTTCTCACCTTGTCTTTTAGTTTACTCGCTCTTGCAATGTCATAAGTTTTATCAATCATACAACTCACATATTGCAGCTTCCACCTACGATTAAGAATCAATGCAATGAACAACAAAACATTAATGTTGTCAACATTCTCCCAATAAACACAATTTTAATAACTAAAGCTCAAACCGGTTGGCCCATTAAAATAATTAACAATCATCTTGATTTGCACGATGTTCTTTTCTTTTTCTGTTTTTCTTTCTTTCCTCGTGCAATAAACACAATTTGTTTATTACTATTAGCACCAAATTTTATTTTCTCCAAACCTACCATTAAGAAGGAGATCATCAAATCTGATAGTAGGAAATTAAAATTAAAGTAATAATTTATGTTTTTACAACTCAATTAATTTATGTTTGATATCGCCTACACAATTTTATAGAATTATGTAGATTTATTATTTTAAAAGTTGTCTAGGCCTCCAAAACGCTAGAACCGTTCCTAACGGTGAGTAAAAATAAAGTAAACTAAAAACAAAACGACCATAACTTACATTTTGAACGAATCATAAATTATTACACCTCTAAAGAAAAGATTTGAATATTCTATGTGTAAAAGATGATCATGGTCAATAAACTTCCGTATTTAAGTAAATAAATGAAATATTTTGGGTCCTTTCGAGAAAAAAAAATGAAATATTTTGGGTCGTTATTGTGAATAGGTGATCCTTATATATATATATACAGTCCGGCTATGGTGAGGGACTCCCTCACTTACTATTCTAAGGGAGTTTTAGTTTTAATCTAGTTACCAAACAAAATAACCATCTAATTTAAAAAAATAAAAATATATTATTAATTCTCTAATTTATTTACTCAATTTCCTAGACCTTAACTTTATAAACCCTAGACTCTAACAATCATAAACTCGTAGTCCTTAATTTTTTAAACCCTAACAACCCTAAATTCAAATAATTCTAAATTCCTAAACCCTAACTTTATAAACCCTAGACCCTAACAATCATAAACCCGTAGTCCTTAATTTTATAAACCATAACAACCCTAAATTAAATAATTCTAAACTCCTAGACCCAAACTTTATAAACCCTAAACCCTAACAATCATAAACCCGTAGCCCCAACTTTATAAACCCTAGACCCTAACAACTTTAAACCCATAAACCCTAAATCCTAACTTTATAAACCCTAAACTCTAATATTAAAATAATTTATGTTAAAACTTACACATAAAAGATTGAAACCCAGATAATCTATTAGAATTATAAATTAATGTTGAAATAAATTCAATTTGTTGCAGTTCGTATATGATAATATGATTAATTAATTAATTCCAGAATTGATTAGTATTTAGGAAAATAGAGTTTGATTTAATTAGGATACTAATTAGAAGTGTTGTAAATAAAATAAAATAGGATTTTATTACTTTAAATTCATTAAATTAATAAGGTGGGTGTATTTTGTTTGGTAACTAGATTAAAGCTAAAACTCCCTTAGAATAGTAAGTGAGGGACTCCCTCACCATAGCCTAGCTGTATATATATATATATATATATATATTTTCAATTCCAATTTATCTTTCCTATAAATAAGATTTAAGCAATATTAACCACTTAACAAAATTTCCAAATGATGATGGATTAGTTGAATATTTTCACAACAATTTGCTAAGTTTCAATTACATTTCCTTAGTTTTCTTTTGGTGGAACAATCCAAAAAGTAGTGACATATGCTTTTGGACCGCACAAAAAATACACACAAAGGTCAAATGTAAAAGAATAAACAGAAAAAAAAAAGAGAACTGAACTCTTTCTTCCAATCTTCCTTTTATTTTCCATTTCTTCAAACACAAAAAACTTAAAATTTTAAATAGAAGGAAATCAAAGTATATATGGACCTGTCTTTTCGATAAAATTCAATATAATTCAGTTTCATTCATTTTGTTCACTTCAGTTTAACAAAATTCAATTCGGTTAAATTCAACAAAATTCTTTTTTTATTTAGTCAAATTCAGTCAATTCAACCAATTCAGTTCACTTCAGTTCAATCATAAAGAACAAGACATATGTCTTTAATTTAAGGCATGAGCTACTTCGTTTTCTCTCTATGGACAAAATGAAAGGCACGTGAATAGAAGATGTGAACTAAGCTTTTAAGTGCTCATCAAAATCATATTTGTTTAAGTAGCTTTTTAATAACTTTGATTCAAATACTGAAAATATGTATAAAATATGATCTGTTTGGAAGACCAAACTATCCGTGATCATCACTTCAATTTATTTTATTTTATGTTCTAACGAGAGCTTAGAGGCCTCTTATCACATTAAGAAATATTTAATTCCTCATTTCTTCTCTTAGTTACATTTATCATACAATATGATGATTTAGACTTGAATACTACTGTCTTCCTCCAAAAATACTCTAATTGTCAACATCTTTCACCTTTTGAAGATTATTAATTGCTTGTGAAGTCACACAACTATATATTAGATCAAAATAGAATGTGGAACTCTCTAGACTTAATAACTTTTCACATTGCTCCGTCTCATGTTTTACACATTTACACGTACATGACAATTGTTGGATGACTAAACTGCTAATTCAATGATGATTTATATTAAAATTTATATTCTCTATTAAGAAGGTGGCTACATATGTTTTCAAATAGATGGATGAGGATTCAATTTCAAAACTAACCAATAGGTACCAAGCGGCCAGTCTTCATTTGAAGCATGAAAATTATAAAAACAAATGTTCATTATTTTCAATTGGGCAGCTAAGATGATTAATTAAGGTATTAAATTAATTTAATCATTTACTAAGGCTCTATTTTATTTTATTCTTTTGGCAAAACTTTATTTTACTTATCACACCTAACTAACTTCTCAAATCTATAACTAAAATAAAAAATTTCTCGAAACAAAGAATGACATTTTTTGTGGATAGAATGTGATTCTTCTTATGTTATTTCTCTTTTGTCTTCTCGTTCTACTATGGTTTCATGGAAGTTCGGCAGAAATGGTTAACGTGCTTGGGTTATTTATCGTAGATGCATTTCGAGCTACACATATTTATCGGAAAGGTAACAGGGTAGCGGACCCTCTTGCAAAGTTTGGTCTTTCGGCGTCGACTATTCATTGGTGGGATTTGGCTACAGACTTTTGTTCTACTTTTATTTCTGATGATTGTAATATTATTGAGCGATTTCGTTTTGCTTGATTCACTTTCTTTTTTCGCGAACGTTTTGTATCTTCTTTTTATTACTAATAAATTTTGGGTCAGGAGCTTTTTATGGGGTCTTCTTCAGAGTGTCAACCTAGTTGGAATGTTGTTCGACCTACTTTAAGTTTCGACGCACCTTGTTTTTTCATAAAAAAATAATATATTTCTCGAATCTAGATTAATATTAATTGTCGATTTAGTATATCGGTATTATTAAAAGAAAGCTAAGTAAATTCGAAATAAAAAAAGATTACGGATTCCTTAACAATTATCAATTGCTGAGACAAATCTTTATTTATTTCCTTTTAATATTGCACCTGTTGTCCATTAATTGAAACCAATATGAACAAAAAAAATTCAGGATTAAAACCTACCGGAGGAAACAAAGGAAAAGAATATGTTAAATCAATATTTGTATATTAACATAACCAAGAAATAAAGGTCAAATAGATGATGTAATGGACTGGTAAAGTCCAAAAATGTATAAACTATATATTGTGGAGAATTTTATTTTCTCTCCTTTGGTACATGTAGTATGTTTAAAAAATATTTCTTAATTTGTAGCCAATTCGAAAGAAAATCAACCTTCGAAATTGATGAAGATCTGGAGTTTCAATTTTGTATTTGACTTTAGAGGATGTGTGCCTCATTATATTTTCTAGATAAATTCAAAGAGTTCAGTCATATGTTACAAATAAAATAAACAAAATAGAGTTGAGCCGGGCGTCATCATCAAACATTTGTGTAGATGATTCTAAGTTATCATTCAAATAAACCATCATCACAAGACCAAGTTTTAATTTCTTGAGTTGCTAAATCTTGAATTTGAATGCATTTGAAGTTCATATAAAATTAGCTGTGTTAATTTTTTAAGTAAATTTCATTAACTAGTTTAGTGTCGATTTAGAATTTACTTAAGTAGTCATTAGATGATTCATTGTCTATTAGTTTAAGATTTTTTTTGTCTGTGTACAGTAACAATTGGTTCAAAATGCAATTTAAGGGATTGGAAGTCATGGACAATCGGCACATTTTTAAAATAATATATATATATATATATATATATATATTTATATTAGTCACTGTTGTAAATGACAGCCATTTGGTGACTTAAGTTTCGTGTAAGCGTTCAAAATCAAGAATCCGACAGGAACCGATTGAAATTGGTTATACGCTAAAAAATCTAACTTTTTTTCAAATAATTTCCCAACGTACTCAAGTAACACCTAACATCTTCTACAATGAAATTAACTATGAGTCATGTGTATTCACAATTAACTTACTTTTTGAATAAAGTGAATCATATGTCAGTTTAGGTTAGCCTTCATTGATTAATTAGGTTTTTTTATTAAAAATTTATTATTTAGCTTTTTGGTTAGTTATGTAGACTAATGTAAAATATGAATGTCTAAAGGTTTAATTAGTTATCTAAAAGCAATAAAAAAGAAGAAGAAGCAAAGATTAGTGTTGTTTGAAAACTAGCAACTTGGAAACAGCTTTGACTTATTAACCCATGAGAATTTAACTACTCTTTAAGAATATGAGTTAAGTTTATGATAATTAATTAGGGCATGTCCCTGAAATCTTATTACATGAAAAAAAAGGCTATTGACAAGATCAAAATACTCTTTATTTATTTAAATTTTTTCTCAAAGTTTATTGGAAGACGACCTGCAGTATAGTCTGTTGCTGATGTTCTTAAATATGACCTTAGTTTCACGCTTTATTAAAAATAATAAACAATCCTTATTTATTTGTTTAATGTTGCTTTCTTCCTCCATCCCTACAAAATCTACCAACTCCGACCGAATTAATTCTAGAAGTACAATATTATTATCTCCACTAATTTATTAAAGAATATACAGTTTAATTTTGCCAGTAAAATATATTCGATGATTTTATGAAAAAGTAATTATGTCTAATATAATCACAGTATTATGAAGATAAGTACAAATAATAATAATAATTAGTGTTAAACATCTTTGTTGAAACACCTAAAATTCAATATGTTACTAATTTATTTCAAATAAACATGTGCAAACTTGAGTTCAAATTTTTCTTAGATTATTTTATATATTAATGATAAATTTATGATTTTTCCAAAACGATATTGGGAATTTATAACTTATCTATTAAACAATAAGTAATCAAAACGAATCCAATTTTCTTGTAATGGAAACATTCTTCATCTATTGAAAAAGTATGATTAAAAGAAACACAAATTGAAATGAATTCAAGAAAAAGAAAAGGAGAAACAAGAGACCCTTTTTCCAATATTTGTCATCATCAATGACTAAAACTTTAACCTGAGTATGAAATTTCTCTTCCCCTTCCTATTTTCAAACATTGTCAGCTAAAATTGGACACCTAATTATAGTTGCAAAAATAATGAATTCAACGAGGTCAACAAATATAGTATTCTTTATTCCGTATTCATATTTCAGATTCTTGTTTATATATTTAGATTTCTTTCCATATTTATTCTGAACATCAATTCAGATATATTCTCTGAACATCTGAACTTGGAATTTCTATCAACATTATGGCTAAATTATCACTCTATTTCTTATCTTTCACTTTCTTCATTTCTCTCATCATCTCCCACATAATTCCTATTACATCCCAGGAAGTTGGTAATTTGTCTTTTTTCCTTAATTCATTTCTACAATTCTGAAAAGATTTTTCGAAATTTATTTGTTCATTTCGTTATTGTTTTATCTTATAGTATACGCGATATCACATTAAAACTGATTTATTTTGCAGAAAATGAGAAAGAGTTTGATTACTATAATTCAACCCGATGGGGAGAAATTCATCCAGAATGGAGTTCTTGTCGGAATGGAAGTATGCAATCTCCGATAGATTTATTCGATGAAAGAGTTAATATAGTTTCACATTTAGGCAGACTTAACAGAAACTACAAGCCTGCAAATGCTACTTTAAAGAATAGAGGCCATGATATGATGGTAAGAAATTAATCCCTTAAGAAATTTAAAAATTATAAAAAACTAGAGCATTTTTCCATTAAAATACATGTAAATGTGTTAGTGTTGAGGAATTTTTAAATTCAGAAGTGGTGTTTGGTGGGAATATTTATAAGATGAAAAATGATTAATATAAGAATTTTCCAGAATTAATGTAGTGTTATTATTTGATTGGATACAGTTACAGTGGCATGATGGAGGAGCAGGAACTATTGAAATTAATGGAACTGAATATGTTCTTAAACAATGCCATTGGCATTCTCCAACTGAGCATACTGTCAACGGTGAGAGGTAGGGTTAATTAATTAATTAATTAATCTAAACTCATAATTATGAATAAAAATTATTAACTGATTTACCTAAAAATGAGTTAGGTATCTCCTGGAATTACACATGGTGCATGAGAGTAAAGATGGGAAATATGCAGTGGTTGGTATTATGTACAAAACTGGAAGGCCAGACACTTTCTTAACATCTGTAAGCATTCTTTCATTTGTTTTTAATCTTGTTCTATATCATATTAAATTGTTCTAATTACTTCCGTTAATCGTGGTTATCATCAGCTCACCGATAAATTGGTAGCGGTGGCCGGAATAAAAGAAGAAGAGACAGCGGTAGGAATAGTTGACCCAAAGCAGATCCAAATTGGGAGCAGAAAGTATTATAGATATATTGGTTCTCTTACGGTTCCTCCTTGCTCGGAGAATGTGCTTTGGACTATTGTTAAAAAGGTTTGCCCTGATTAAATTAAAGCTAACCCATAAACAATTAAATTCTTTAGTTGTTGATTGTTATTATTGTTTTATTATTATATTAATGAATTATTTAACCAATTTTAGGTGAGAACTACGACTACAGAACAAGTGAGATTGCTTCGAGTTGCTGTACATGATGTAAGTATATGCATCATTAGTTTAAGTTTCTATTTTAAATTTTTACATATATGGGAACTCTTTAAGTGGCCTGGTAACTAAAAGGTTACCGAAAAACTTAATATCTATAAAAATTAAAAATCATGAGCTTGATCAAGAAAATCATAAGGTTGTAAATTTAATAAAAAAAATTTATATAAAGATTAGAGGTTGATATATGATTTTGGTCCGTAAGAAAAAGAGAAATAAATTGAAGATGCTAAAGTTATTATAAATTAGATAATATAAAATGTTGGATGAAATTGTTTCATTTATAGATTAAATGATATATTTAATTAAAAATGTTATAATCAAAAAATACATTAAAGAAGCTTGAATCTATATTCAATATCTGATACAGAGGGATAGTAGAAAGTTTTTGAAATTGTTTTTGGCACAACGATGAGAAACATACTCCAATCAGTATCCATTACACAGTCTTTTTTTTTCTTGATTGAATTCATAAATTTTCAACGAGTCAAAATATATATGATAATAAACGAAGCCCTTTTGTAATTATTATTTTACGAGGAAGGATTTGAAATCAAAATCCATCACTTCTCACATGTGTATAATAGAGCTATACTAATTTTGTTAATGTGTTGCAGAAATATAGTTATACTGATATTTAAACATAATTTTGTTCAGCAATCAGATACAAATGCAAGGCCGATACAAAAGATGAATGGACGAGTGGTGCAACTTTTTCGACCCGACGGAACAAATCAGGACTGAATAAATCAACTATTAAACCTTATAAATTTATTATTTAAATTTATTTTATATTGATTCGCCTTCTATTATGTATGTATTCACTACATGAGTGTACAATAATGTTTAGGATTATATTTTCTTGGCATTATATTTTTTGTTCTCCACATTTTTTATTCCTTTTGAGCTATTAATAAATTTTTAATAATTGAAAGGTAATGTCCTAATGCGTTTCTTTTCATTATATTGTTCTGAATGCCTTTATGCTTGGTAACATCCCAGTTATTTTGGTTAGATAAATTATCCAAAACCGATCGGTTCAAACATAGAATAGATCGGGTTTATTTTGGTAAAAAGCTACCTTAATTTCTAGGGCGTACACATTTTATGCATTTTTCATACCATTAACTTTCTACCTTAAGAATTCACGTTTAATATTAATTGGAGTACACTAAATGTAGCTACTCTAAAAATAGAAATTCAAAACACCACATGGTTTTTCTTAATTGCTTTTCATATATGACTATTTGTTTTTTTACTTTCTCCTGCCTTTTCTATCTTCCAATTCTCTAAAATTTCTCCATAATAATATTACAAAAACTCAATACTTGTATTTTTTTTCATTCTATATTCAATTGCAAAATTTTCCGTATACCTGAGATCACAGATCCTATATATGAAAAATATGGGAAAGCTACCAATGCAGTTACTGTTTTTCACTTTCTTTAATTCTCTTCTACTCCCATATAGCATCGCAAATTTGGCAACCCAAGAAGTTGGTCAGTTTCTATATCTAATTATATAAATATGTTTTTTTTATTCGATTTGATCACCCGGTGTGACTAAATAAGTGAATTTTGTATGTCTATGTTAGATCGGAGTTGGTTAAAATTCTATAATGAGATTAAAATCATTCTAAAGATTAGATTAACCAACCTCGATGTAAAGGTGACTGGTCAATTTATTTTATTTTATTTTTGTCATTGACCCGGTAAAAACTAGTGCTTTTCAATTATGATTATGAAGAGCATAATTACTATTTCTAGTTTATAAAATGAATTATAAAACTTATTTTATTTTTGGTTCTTGATATAAATTTTATATTTTTCAGAACATGAGAAAGAGTTTGATTACCAACATCCAACTGGATGGGGAAAAATTCATCCAGAATGGATAGCATGCGACACAGGAACCATGCAATCACCTATTGATTTGTCAGATGACAAAGTTAAAGTAATTTCTCAATTAGAGCCAGGGGCCCTTAAGAGGAACTACAAGCCTGCAAATGCTATTTTAAAGAATAGGGGTCATGATATGATGGTAGGAGTCATTATTTATGTATCAAAATACTGTAATTTTTTTCTTTTAGCAGTAATAAAATCAAACAACACCAAGTAAAACAACATATCATTGATTTATATCTTATTTTCTGATATAGTTTATGGTACTCAATCCACTGTAAGATCTCTCATCTTTTGTTGGGTGTTTCTTACATCAACCATAAGCATTAGAAAAACTAGCTACCACAAGAAATAATTGATCGTACTATATATGTGTTTAAAGTTTACATGGGGTTATCAGAATTCGAACTCAAAATCTTCCATCGCAAAGGCTCGCATATTATGTCTTGACGCCGGTTTAACTAAAAGTTTAAAATAATTGTAAAGGCTCAACGATAATTTTCTTATAAATCTTTGACAATTGTCAAAATTTGAACCATCAACTTTTCGATCCAAAGTTAAGTTTTAATAGAATGTCAAGAAATCAAATGAATTTAAAATATTAAGGTTTAATAATAGCTTTTAGCTACACAGGAAAACATAACATTTAATAATATTATAAAATCATTGTTGATATTTATGTTTTCTCTTGAAAAATCTTTTTATGTTTCATATATGTACAGTTGCAATGGGACATTAGTGGAGCGGGAACTATTGAAATTAATGGAACTGAGTATGTTTTAAAACAATGTCATTGGCATGCACCAACCGAGCACTCTATCCAAGGAAAGAGGTACAGTTTTTTTTTTCATGCATGGTATTTAATTAAATTTATTAATCCAGGGATAGGTAAATTTATGAAAATATTTATTTGCAGCAATTTTTTTTTAATAAGATTATATTACTATAGGTATGCCCTAGAGCTACACATGGTTCACGAGAGCCAAGATGGAAAATATGCTGTGATTGGGATTATGTATCAATTAGGACGACCAGACCCCTTTTTATCATGTGTAAGTAACTTTCATCTTTTACTATTACTCTTTTCCCCTAATCACACATATATGAGTTACAAAAGGTGACTTATAATATGTTAAAGAGAGTTCATCAATGACAAATTTTTCATTGATCAATTGAATATTTCATCGCCTATAAACTTAAAAATAATGTTGCTATTTTTTGTAATTTCTAGATTTTCTTACAAATTCGAAATCACGACGGGTTGGGTGTGGTTACTGATTCTTAATGCAGTCATTGTTTTTTAATTAATTTTTTTCCGTTGATCCTTAAGTATTTGGTTCACATTCGGATTAAGAACTTTTATTAATTTTGGAGTAATGAACACCAGCTTGGAAACAAATTAAAAGAAGTGGCTGGGATTACAAAAGAAGAGATAGAAGTTGGAACAATAAATCCAGAGGAAATACAGATAGACACCGGAAAGTTTTATCGATATATTGGTTCTCTTACCGTTCCTCCTTGCACAGAAAGCGTTACTTGGACCATTCTTAGACAGGTTCTCTCTTATTAATTTTTACTAAAATTCTTCTATGTTAATGATAATAAGAATAACAAATACTAACCTTATCAACTACTTTCAGTTGAAAACTGTGTCAGAAGAACAAGTGAAATTACTTCGTGTTGCTGTCCATGATGTAAGTATATTCATCTCTGATTTCATAATTAGAAATTTGATACATATTGGGAAAGCTAACAGTTAACAATGGTGATATTTACACAAAAAATATTCAGAAATCGGATACAAATGCAAGACCGATACAGGGGTTAAACGGACGTGATGTGCATCTTTATGGATCTTGAGAATAAGCATTCAAACAAGGAGAGAGCTGTATTTAGGGTGCTGAACTTTTTACATCTTAATTTTCAAGTTTCTGTAATATCACTATTTTTTGTTTCCTACTTTTATTCATTTCTTTATGGCTGTTAATATATTTGTTTACTAGGAACAATATTTGTTTTCAGGAAGAAATTAGTAACAACAGTTAATATCGTTATTTGCTTATTTGTAGAATTGAATGGTTTTTTTCTTTCCTGCTTCAAAGCATGGTTTAATCAAAGAAAACAAAATTGTACCTAAAATATATTAGTAAGTATATGATTTTCGTAATGGAAGATAGAAACAATATTTGTATTTTTCTTATTTATATCTTTGTTTTGTTGTTGTTGTTTGCTATTATTATCTCCTTTTCTTTGTTTTAGTAATTACAGTATAATGACGAAGTAGAGATTTTGAGTATGACCAACGTATTGGCCACCATTCTGATCGCCTGAGCTAGGCGGAAACGTTCGTTCTTATAGCACTATGATGCTTAAGTTAGAGAAAGTAGTGGGTAAAGAGATAAAGTGTACAAGGAGAGTGACTAAAGTGAGTGTGAAGAAAGGAGAGAGCAAAAAATTACAAAACTTTAAGTGCAGAAGTATTCTGGAAAATCAAATAGTACTAATCTCTTATTGTTGATCTAAACTAACTGCTACTTTAATTTCTAGGGTATACACATTTTATGTATTTTTCATACCATTAACTTTCTACGTACCCTAACAATCACATTTAATATTAATTGGAGTACACTGAAGGTAGCTACTCTAAAAATAGAAATTCAAACAACTATTTGCTTTTCATATATGACTATTTGTAAGCAATGACTGAGTATTTTTTTTTTACTTTCTCCTTCATTTTCTAGCTTCCAATTCTCTAAAATTTCTCCATAATAATATTACAAAAACTCATAACTTGTACTTTTTTTCATTATATATTGAATTGCAAACCACACATAACTTTCCATATACCTGAGATCACAGATCCTATATATGAAAAATATGGGAAAGCTACCAATGCAGTTAATGTTTTTCACTTTCTTTAATTCTCTGTTCTTCCAATATAGCATCGTAAATTCGGCAACCCAGCCAGTTGGTCAGTTTCTATATCTAATTTTATATATTTCATTTTTTGTGGATTTCACCCACGGTGTGACTGATTTAATGAATTTTGTGTGTCAATGCTCGATCCAGGCTGGTTAAAATTTTGTAATGGAGATTAAGATCATTCTAAAGATTATATTAACCTGCCTAGATCTAAGGGTGACCCGTCAAATTTATTTATCTTGTCATTAACCTTGTAAAAACTAGTTCTTTTCAATTCTGAATGAACATATTACTATATTTCTAGTTTATAAAGTGAATTATAAAACTATTTTATTTTTGGTTAACTCTTGATATAAATTTTATATTTTGCAGGACATGAGAAAGAGTTTGATTACAAAGTTCCGACAGGATGGGGAAAACTACAAGCAGAATGGAAAGCATGTGAGACAGGAACCATGCAATCACCTATTGATTTGTCGGATGACAAAGTTAGAGTAATTTCTCAAGCAGTGCCAGGGGCTCTTAAGAGGAGCTACAAGCCTGCAAATGCTGTTTTAAAGAATAGGGGTCATGATATGATGGTAACATTCATTATTTATATATATAACAATACTTTTATTTTTCTCTTAATAGTAATTAAATCAAACAACACCAAGTAAAACAAATATCATTCATCTCTTTATGATACTCAGTACATTGTAAAATTCCTCATCTTTACATTAAACATAGGGTTATAAAAACTATCTACTAAAGTCTATATAGAGTTGTCAGGACTCGAACTCAAGACCTTCTATTATAGAGGCTTTCATACCATGTCAATGGATCGATTTAACTAAAAGTTTAAACTGATTTTTAAGCTATTAACGAAATATTTTATGTTAATCTATGACGATTATCAAAATTTGAACCATCAATCTTTCGGTCCAAAAAATCTTAATAGTACATATTTCAAGGGTTTCAAATAACTTGAAAATTTAAACTAATAATTAATAATAACTTTCAGCTACATAGGAAAACATAACATTCAATAATATTATAGAAATATTGTTGATATTAAATTTTTCTCTTGAAAAAACCTTTATATGTTTCATATATGTACAGTTGCAATGGGACGTAAATGGAGCAGGAACTATTGAAATTTATGGAATCCAGTATGTTTTAAAACAGTGTCATTGGCATACCCCAACCGAGCACGCTTTCAAAGGAAAGAGGTACACTTTTTTTTTTTTTTTTATGAATGGTATTTAATTAAATTTATTAATTCAGGGATGGGTAATTTTATGAAAATATTTATTTGCAACAAAAAATAATAATAAGATTATATTACTGTAGGTATGTCGCAGAGCTACACATGGTTCACGAGAGTAAAGATGGAAAAATTGCTGTGATTGGGATTATGTATCAATTAGGACAACCGGACCCCTTTTTATCACTTGTAAGTATTTTCTATCTTTTACTATTACTCTAATTTTCTCATTATAACACACACATTTGAACATATAAATAATGTCGCTATTTTGTGTATTTTGTTACAAATTTGAAATCATGATGCATTGCGTGGTTGCTGATCCTAAATGCCAACGTTGTTTTTTAATTAATTTTTGTTCGTTGATCCTAAGTGTGTTACGTTCTCATTCTGATTTAGAACTTTTAATAATTTTCGACTTATCAACACCAGCTTGCACCCAGATTAAAACAAGTTGCCGGGATTAAAGGAAAAATTGTACCAGTTGGAATAGTAAATCCGGAGTTTATACAGATAGACACCGGAAAGTTTTATCGGTATCTTGGTTCTCTTACCATTCCTCCTTGCACAGAAAGAGTTACTTGGACCGTTCTTAAACAGGTTCTTCTTATTAATTTCTACTAAAATTCTTCTATGTTAATGATAATAAGAATAACAAATACTAACCTTATCAACTACTTCAGTTGAAAACTGTGTCAGCAGAACAAGTGAAATTACTTCGTGTAGCTGCCCATGATGTAAGTATATTCATCTCTAATCACATAATTAGAAATTTGATACATATTGTGAAAGCTAATAAATAATGATGGTGATATTTACACAAAAAATTTCAGAAAGCGAATACAAATGCAAGACCGATACAGGGGTTAAACGGACGTGAGGTGCATCTTTATGGATCTAGAGGATAAGCATTCAGAGAAAGAGAGTTAAATTTAGGGTACTCAACGTTTTACATCTTGATTTTCAAGTTTCCGTTGATATCACTACTTTTTGTTTCCTACTTATATCCATTTTCATTATGGCTGTTAACAAAAATTTTACTAGGAACAATGTTTTTTTTCTTTCTTTGAAGAAATAGTATCAATAATTTGCTTAATTTTTTTTTTTGGAAGAAATTAGTAATAACTTAGAAATGTTTTTGAGAATAATTAAAAGAAGTGAACTTTAAACACATATTAAATGATCATGCTCAGTTAATCGAGTTTAATGTTCCAAACAGCAGACTTTTCGAACACTTAATATGACAAACTATACAAGATTATGGATTTCATATTAAATGATTCATGGTGCTATTTATCTGTATTGTACTACTTACTAAATACTTTATTACAACCATGTCAACTACATAATAAACTCAAATTGGAACAAATTAATAAAACTGCAATCAAACTAATCTAACAATAACTTTATGAACATCATCCATAGAAGGTCTATGAAGAGGATCATCTTCTACACATGCCTTTGCTAAAACAGCTAAACACAATGCCTCGGCGAGCGGATAATCTTCCTTCAAACTTGGATCCATGAAGCTTCTCAACTTCTCAAAACAGCTTCCTTCACTTTGATCACTATCATCCCCTCCTAAAAATCCTATACAATCTTTCAACATTTTTCCATCTTTCTTATCCTCTCTTCCTGATATTAGCTCTAGCAACACTATTCCGTACTCGAAAATGTCTGCCCTCTCAGAAGATTCACCTACACTGATGTCTGTTCGTATATTCGTCAGCTTCGCTCTCCATTTCTCTGTTACGAAAATGTTTCTGCTGTTCACGTTCATATGAGCATATGAAGGAAAGATGCAGTAATGCAGATAATGAAGAGCCGTAGCTATGTCAAATGCGATTTGTATTCGCCTATGCCATGGAAGTGAGCTAGCAGAATCCGATAACCATTTCCTCAAGCATCCATTGCTCGGTAACTCGAATATGAGGTATGAGCATGACAAGTCAGTATCTCCATAACATGCGCCAACCAAATTCACTATGTTTATGTGGTTGATTTTGGTATGGACATCGATTGTTTTTCGCGTATCGTCGAACCTCATTTGCTTGATCATCATATCTGTGTTATCGATGGACGCCTTATGGGCTGTATCCCCAATCTTGTTTGCGTCACTGAAATCGTCTGTCGCCCTTCCCAGTTCCTCCATGCTATAGTGCTTCAATGAGTACTTGACTCCAACAAGAAGATCAGGGGATAGACAAGAATTTCCTGATTTCGGAGAGCTTCTTAATGTCGAACACGAAAGGGGAGAGCTTCGAGTATTGAACGACAATAATGTATGAATCTTTCTCTTGTAAAATGTTTTCGCATACCATAAACACAAACCAAGTGCTGTAACTATCAGAAAAAATCCTATGACTGAGACTAAAATGTACAGTTTTTTTAACTTTATAACACTCGAATGTTCAACCGTGGCAGTAGGAAGAAAACCAGGAACCGGAGGCGGAGAATCTGGGATAACAAAATCGATAATCGGATGATTTTTCAGTGGAATTAGTATTGTTGTATTAGGATAAACAGTAGGAAAAGGCTCAAATTGATTAGCAGTCCATATATCCATAGGAGATACACCAAACTTTTTGCTTAGTAGATTTAATCCATCTCCTTCTACTAGAGGGTATGTAATTAAATACATAATTTCATCATTATTGCTAAAATTGTCAGGACAAGCACATCTTAGAGGCAAATAAATTTCAGTACCAACCTTAGTGCCGTTTTCTTGAGATGGGTTTGTCATTAGCAAAGTACTGAATTTCACTAATCCTTCGAAAACGTCGCAAGCAACATCCGAAAGAGTAGTGTTTGCAGGAACCATGTAGCTAAAATTAGCCTGAAAGAAGTTGTCTATACAAGAACATACAACAGGAACAAGAACTTCTCTACCTGGTACAAGGATGTCCGAAGAAGAAGGTGAGAGATTATTTACGCGAAGCAGCTCGTCAAAATCGGATTGGAACAAGTGAGAGATGGTTGAGATAGAGTTGAACTTTTGATTTGCTCTGTAGACTAAAAAAGTAGAGCATGATTTGTGGTGCGATTTGCAAGTGTATCTTGAACCGGGATAGCTGGAATCTGATTCACATTCGGATGGATCATAAAACTGGGGATCGGATCGAGTCAGATTGAAACATGTAAGCACTAGGATTACAAACCATGGAAACAACATTGTTAATGTTTCCAGGATCAAACAGTTTAAGTTAGTCAATGAAGTTCATAAGATTCCACAAATAATTAACTTGTTATTTTATGAGATTAAACACTGTTGCACATATCAGCAATGCATTATTTTAAAAGATTAAACCTTTGATTGGAAATTGACATATTGAAAGTATCAGTAAAAGCCGGCCACACAATATAGAATAGGACACAATTTAGAATAGGACATATGGTATGATGTTTGATTCTCTGTAGCATGTCTTTGCTTTTGAGCTTTTGTGTTTGTTTTCTTCCAGCTCCATGAATTTGGACATTACAATTATAACATACCTTAATTTACATGCATTCTTAAAAACATATAAAGAAAAGAAAAGAAACCGGAAAGTTGCAGGTTGATTAGCTAGGGGGAGGAGGTCCAGGCTCAAATAGTGGAGGGCAGCAATTTGCAAACAAGCCACAGCAGCATAGCCACCACAAGCTGCATTTAGTTACCAAATAAACATTATAATCTCAACAGATTAATGAATTAGTTAGTTGAACAACTCACTCACCATGAATCCATGAATCCTCCGGCAGCCGGTGCCGGAGCTAGGAGCGGAGTAGTTGGAGCTGGAGGTGGATCCATAGATGAAATTTGATGATCACAGATCACAAACACTATACTTGTCTTCTATTACATTACATGTTAATTTAATATATTATGTGTTCTACTCTACACCTACCATTCAAAAACACATTTCAAGAATTGCCAACAGCACACCCAACTACCATATAGATACACTCATGTTTATCTGACTATTAGGTAAATCAATCCACCACAAGATCTATTAAGATGATGACCATGAAATTTTCCGGTCATCCGGGACACAATAATAGCTTTTGGATCTGATTACAGAATTTCACTATATCTCTATATGTCAATCATACAACGTCAGAATCATACGCACAACGTCAGAATCATACGCAAAAAAAATAAAATACAATGAAAATGTTCCATATTCAACAAAAGAATGCTTTTTCTATAGATGCTTTCTCTGTACATTTAAACATTACACGCGACGAAGGAACCAAAGTTAACAGTCTTTTTTCTGTTGTTCAGCTTAAAGGAAGAACAAATTCTTTAAGGAAAAAAGATATATATAATATGAACACAAAATTGTGCTTGCTCCCCTATGTGTAAGAACCGAAACAAACTTTCAAGATAAAACTCTAGATTTTTTTAATCAGACAATACAGCTTTTCGTAGGCGTAGTTTACCAAGCAGTTTAATGTTTTGCCACATGGAATGATTCGAGCCACGGTTCAGTTAAGTCCACAGCTTCATCATCCGTGGCACGCCAACTTCGTGCTTTTGAAGTCAAGAGGATCAACCTTTCTATGTACTCAGGTGATACAGTATTTACTTCCGCATCTACAGAGCAAGAATGTGAATGTCCATCAACACCTACTGAAGCAGAAATCGGATCCAACTGTTTAACGGATGTGTTTCGTCTCAATTCTGTTCCATTAATAGGAACTTGAGCTTGAAGATCATGCTTTTGTGTATATGGTTGAGCTCTCATGCTACGTGTGAATGACATCTGTGCATAAAGAAATCAGCATTTGTAAATAATAACTACAGTACACAAATAACAAAAACGCTACATGACTAAAATAGTATTGTTTTCACCTTTCGGGCAATTCCTTATGCTCAGAGTATCTTGAAATAGGAAATTGAAAAGGATATCAATAGGAAAGTAACCTATTGACTGCATTACCTGGAAGAGATTTACAGGGATGTTTCTTCGGGATTTATCTGGTGCAATAGTTGAGAGGATTTGTACAACCTCACTCATGGTTGGTCGGGCATCAGGATCTAATAGCAGGCATTCTTTTGCTAGATAAGCCATTATTTGCATCTCTTCTTCTGGAAAAGTCCCTTTTAAACGTGGATCAGGCAGCTCTGATGTTACTCGCTTACTGTCTTGAAGTCGTGGCATAGCCTACATAGAAGTAGAGAACCCATATTAGCATTATTTCCCTTCCTCTCAGAAATTTAAATTCGGGGGGATCTAAATATATAGAATACAATGAAGATGATACACATTACCCACAAGACAAGGCTTTCTTCTTTATTATTGGTCGATTTATGGATGGGCTGTCGACCGGTTATTAGCTCAAGGAGAACCACCCCGAAACTGAAAACATCTGACATCAGAGAGGCTCTCCCAACCATTGCATATTCAGGTGCAAAATAGCCAAAAGTTCCCTGCATTCTTGCAGGAGAATTTGAACTGCTAGGAATACCATCTGCCTCAAGACGCTTCGCCATTCCGAGGTCGGTAATCTGCATATATTTGCAGTTTATAGATATCAGACATTTTACCAATTTAACCTTTTTTTATCACAAGTTATCAAAACTTGAACATGGATAGCTTACTTTTGCCCTCCAGTTATCATCTAGAAGGATATTTGTGGACTTGACATCTCTATGCAAGATTCTTGGAGCAGCCGCTTCATGGAGATATTCTAAGCCCCTTGCAGCTCCTATTGCAATTGTAACACGAGTTTCCCATTTCAATCTTTCCCCCAAATCTCCATCTAAACAATCCCTCAAGTTGCCATTAGACATGTACTCAAATACCAACAATTTCTCCAAATGTTTTCCTCGGGATTCTGCACAGTAGCCTAACAAGGGCACAACATGACAATGATGTAGCCTTGATAGTACCTCGACCTGAGCAACAAAATAACTCACCACATTCATATTGAGAGCAGACTGATTGGTAAGATGTTATCATTAAATCAAAAGCTGAAGAAGTACCTCTTTTGAAAAGAGAGAATCTGCATCAGGTCCTCCTAGAGCTGTTAATCGCTTAACAGCCACTGGTTTACCTTCTCCGAGCTGACCACGATATACGTAGCTGCTTCCCCCAAGTCCTACAACATTCGAATTCGAGAACTTATCTGTTGCATTTTCCAGTACAGAATATGAAAACCGCACAATGCTGCCATGTATTATCTCGGAATTGCTTCTCCGTAAAAATGAAGCACCACGGAAGCAATCTAAGGAATTGGAGACTAAAATGCATTAGATAAAACTGAAAAATAAGAAACCCTTGATCAAAGTTTGCTAATAAATAATGAAGTCAACAGATAGACAGAAAAGATTTTGTTGTAGTAAATTTCTCCTACCTGTGATTGGGTTGATGTGCGAATCTATACTAACTAGGTTTGCTGACAACGACGATGACTTGTGACTTATTAAGTTTACAGCACTGTTGTAACTTGAATCTCTGTCAGACGACAACATTGGCAATTTAAGTTGGCACTTATCTCTTCGGTATAAATAGCATGTTATTGAAGCAACAAATGCAAGTGTGGTAAGTACAACGCATAACAGCACAACAATCACAACAACTTTGCTCGAGAAGTGATTTCCTCTAGCTTTAGCTTCAACAGGAGCTCCTGTTAAGAATAAAAGAACATGTCATTAGGTGAGGCTACAGGATAACAATTAGTTCTAGTGCATCATAGAGTACGAGACAGAAGAAACATATGAAAGTGGAAGGTATAATTCCTTGAAGGAGAAGAATACCAGAAGTGCAGTTGCAGGCCCTAAAACAAGCAGCATCTTGATTAGCAGACGCTATTATTGGCAATCCCTCAGCACCACATAAACATTTCCATGAATTTCCACTTCCTCCAACTGCTACACAAAAGGGAAAAGTTAAGAAAAACCCATCCAAACACATCTCAGACATTTCTTAATGCAACCACATAGAGATAGTAATGAGAAGATATCTATAATCCAACAGAGAAAGGGTCTCGGAAAAATATAAAATGTGATAATATTCTGTTCATAATATTCTAGAGTAAAGAGCATAAATTTTAATGTCGGAAATTTATGTTCAACTAGACATTCAGTAGAAGAATATTAGAAATCAATACTAATCGGAACTTTCTAATGACCCCAATAGTGATTAGTACGCCCCTTTGCTAATTGATTTTGTTTTGTTGCTCTCGAGCTTTTATCTTAACTCGTATTAAAAGTGAAGTTCTCCAATTATTTAGTTTACAAGTCTCATTGAAGACTTTGCAAACAGTAGCATTTTCAATCAATTCCCTTATGTGACATGAGATAGAAATTCAATAGCTCTACGTGAATTGAAATAAGAAATTGAGGGTTCACAGGAAAGAAAAGTTTGAGAAAGTAATAAAACACATATGCTCAAACAATAGTCAGTGCCTTTCAAATGAATGAGCAAATACCTGGATTGCAATCACAAGATGTAGAACAGTTAGATTTAACAAAAGTCTGATTTCCTTGATTTGATAAGGCACATGTGCAGGTCCAATTGCTTAGGCCAGATGTCGCAGATGGTTCGTCTACACCCACAACTTAATCATAAATGAAATCCAGCGGAATTTTTGACATAACAAAGATAATGTGTATTAAGATTAGTAAAAAGAAATCCAGCGGAATTTTTGACATAACAATCAGCATATAGTATCAAAGATAAATAAAGTAGTATTGTGATGCGCATATAGTGCAGGAAATTTAACCTGAATGCATTTAGGTAGAGATGTTTGGGTTTCAAAAGTATTTCAATGTACCAAAGCCATAAATAGTATAACTTGATAAAAAGAAGCAAGAAGCTTACTGACCACAAAGACCTTGCTGAATCCAAATCAAACAAATGAGAGATGCAAGCACAACTCCCGGTTGAAGCTTCATTTACTCCAAGTTCCAGCACTGAGCATGAAACAATATAGCCTGTTAACTCCATGTCCTAATCTATAATAAATATGTTTTACATGTTTATAAGATAATAGTTGCAGAAGAGAGATACGTGAAAAGAAACTGTAGATTTACATATATACATGTGAAACAAAAAACTTTATTGAAAATCAATATTGCAACTCCTAAGAAACACATTTTGAATGTCTTCTTGATATAATATTCAAGCAGCAATAAATATTAAAATATAACTCTACTGGAAAAACAACAAAAAGAAAATAACAAAACAATGCAAAAGATAAATTTAGCATTGAACAAAAGAGAAAGTAAAACACCTTCATCAGCACTGGGGTTTACCCCCCAACTCTCCCTTGATCCTGTACCTCAAGTCTGCAATTGACAAATGACGAAAAAAAGCTTAATAAAAGATGATTGCAATTGAACTCCAAGAACAAAATAAAGTTCAAAAAATGCTTTAAATCTTTGGAAAAACGAAGAAATAAAAGCTTCATTTATTATGAAAACACACAGCCGCAAAATTAGCATAGGGGGACAATAAAATAAAGAATTTTAAAACAGTGCATATTAGTTAGGAATCAGTGATGTATGATAAGGTAGCCCAACAAAAACACAGACTTCCAATCACTTCCAACATTTAAATCATGAAACTTGTAAGCAATGAAATTGCAGATGAAACTTATTGCAAGACCAAACTTATCATAAATTCTCCAAGCTAATCACTGACCATATAGTATGATAATGACTAAAAAATGCAGCACTTAAATGCAGAAGGAACGAGAAAGGTAGAAACTTTATTGAAAAATTTAGAGTGATAATAAGTACAGTAACCACATCAAGTAATTACATGTGCAATGACCCAGTTAAGGACCCCATGAAACGACTTAAAATCACATTAATGATGTAAAGAGAAGACCAATCAAAACAAGTACTAATTTGATTGATGCTACACTATGCAAAAACAACACAAACCATTTAATTTAATCACCTGAAAAACACAAAGTCCAGTTCAATCCAAATGACACACAAATTCCCTCAAAGCATCCATCTTTTTTAGTGAAGCTATTAAACCAACCAATGAAAAGAAAAAGAAAAAAAACAAGAAATGGATAATTCTAAAATGGAGACAAAACACAAATATAGTAAGAGGAGATAGTGATGTGGATTTTATTAAAGCATATGAAATTTGGAAATTTGGGTTTAAAAAACTAAAGCAAAAGACATCATAAGCAAAGGTCCACAGATTGTTGAAAGTGACACATTTGCAAACTCGAAAAAGACCCTTCAACCAATATTATAGCATTCTAAAGCTAATCAATAGAGTTAGAATCCAACAAAAGAAAGTTTAAATAAAACAGCTCTAAATTTTGTTAAAGTGAAAATTCGAACTTCAAACTTTCAAGCAGAAGATCAAGTACTATACCACTTAGATCAACTGTGCTGCTCGTATTATTATACTAGTCAGACAAACAGTAGTAGAATACAAGCTTAACGGTTAAAAATTTAAAAGACTTGGCTTCAAAGGCATACGTCGAAAAGTAGAATTTCAACGTTTTGAAGATGATACGAACACTGTGGGGCCCTTCTGAATTAATCATTTAGCAAATGAACGGTACAGATAAGAAAACGTAATTTTGCTTAGGAAACAAACTGACATACGTCACCGTTTCATTGTCGGCAATTCATTAACAATTTAAATTTCCGACTACACAGCTCAGCTCAACTCAACTCTCCTCATCACAAATAAATAAACAAATGAACTAAAGAGCATTGTCGCCATGCCACGTCAGATTCCAGCAGGACCGAGTTTCTGTTAACATTGCCGAAAAAAAAGAAACTGCAGCTAGAATAGAAAAAATTCTATAACGCTCTCGAATTAAAAATCGAGATTGCGATTGTCTGTTTAAGGGAGATGATAAAAAACATAAAACTCTATCTATAATGTATGCGTACCAGAGAAGGCGAAAACAGAGAAGGCATAAGGTAGGGTTTCTATATATCGATATCGGATGGGAGTTGCTGAATGCTTGTATTGGTAGGAGGAAGAGGAAGATCGCAATGTAGCATCAAAGCTGCATTTCTGTTTCAGTTTGAACTGATTAGAGCTCACATGGCTGCTGCCTATACAATAGTAAACATGATTTTGTGACCGTTGGTTCTAAATATGGTAATTTAAGAGCCGTTAGATTGCATTTCTGACAGTTTTATTGGACTTTGTGCTCCTGTTACGCTGTCCGAGGCACAAATTCAAAACCCATATATATTCTACTACTTTTCTTAAAAATTCCGCAAAATATACGGGTTTTTTTTATCAAATATAATAATTTGTTCTTTTTTTAGGTGAATGCCCACCACGCCAATATAAAAAAATTCGGACAATATTTTGACTCAAATAAATTTTAATTTAAAGCAAATAGATATAGCCAGCGATATTCGAATTAAAGCACTCTATTCTCTCCAAAAAATAAAAAAATAAATAAAGTACTTTATCAAATAAAATTCAAATAAATTATCATATTTTTTGTATTTAAATAAATTATCATATTTGAAATATTAAAGTACTCTATTTCCTAGAAAAAAATAAAATAAAATAAATTACTCTATCAAATAAAATGTTTACCGTAAATCGCGGATGCTTTGGCGAAATACTGCTCTTCAATTTCGGATTCTGAGTGGTGGAATACTTGTCCTACTTTTTGTGACAATTTTATTTATGATGATTTCGCTCATGTTGAGCAATTTCGTTTTGCTTAACGTTTTTCTTTTCTATTTTTTGTTCGGATTATAATAACTTTTTATCTTCTTTCTTCTTTAATATATTCGGGTTTGAGGTTGGGTGTTAGTTTGGGGGCGCCGACTTAGTTGGGGTGTCTGTTTCTCGCACTTTAACCTCATTTGTCCCCATTTTTTCAAAAAAAATAAAATGTTTATCACTAACCAAAAAGAATAAATAATTCTCTCAACAGAAATTTGGAACTGGTAAAAATTTAAAAGTTTCTAAACAATACAACATAGTAAATCAGTTGAACGAACATCATATAAAATGTGGACTAATAAAAATCCAAATGTTTCTTCCATGAAGATTTGAGGCCGAGAGGTGCATGTCAAGAAATTGATTATTGGTAAGCTCTAGTCCAAATTTGTGAAATATGTCTGTTTGTAGGTTATCTTAAGAAACTAGAAGAAGAGTTGCTACTTCTACAAACAAGATGAGAATAAAATATTAATTAAATAGATTATCATAATCCTAACATGTCTATTGAACTATGTTGTGATAATCAAGTTGCTATGCACACAACAGTAAATACAGTGTCTCATTAGAGGATCTTGATATTAATTATCATTTTGTTAAGGAATACTTATTCAATGGGTTGCTATAAACACCTTATAATGAATCCAAGAATCAACTTGCTGATGTTCTAAGTAAGTATCATCTTATAATGTTTATGAAATAGTAACTAATCAATCTTTTATTTATCTTTTCATGGAAATGATCAATTAATGTACACAATTACACAAACAACTAATTTGTACACGTAACGTCAAACCGAAATTCCAAGTTGCATGTAGACTCAAAAGTCATCCACTGAAAAGTCTGGTTCTGCTGGCTTCTGCAGGGAATTAGCAATGCTGGAATCTGATACAGAATGTTTCATTCCTCTTCCTCTTCTAGTGGTTGCTGCTAGCCTTGCCGCCGCGTACATGGCTAATCCTGAACTAGTTTCACACTCATCATCTTCTTCTTCATCATCTTCAGGGTTTTCTCTGGCTCTTAGTTCTGCTGCTTCTTTTCTTTTCTTGTATCGCCTCCATGCTGCCTGTATAAAACACGCTGCCCATAACCGCCATTGATGTGAGTAGAATCTGAACTTCTGTCTCAGTTGCTTGCTGTGTAGTCTTCTAAACTGCGAAGCTACAAACTTCAAGTCTTCTGCTCGGAGGGCGAATGCCTCCACTTCTGATATGGCTTTAACCGTACGAGTTGATGATGGAAGAATTACACTTGGCCTTGGATCTAATGCCCATGTCAGCAGTTCCTCCCCACAAAAATCACCAGGACCAATCCGGCATGAGTTAAAGAATCCAGTACGACCGCCATTGGTTGTGTAAGAATCAAGATGGCCTCTGATTATGAAAAGCATCTCGTTCACAAGATCACCTTCTCGCACCAGAAACGTGCCTGCAGTTGATAATGCAGGTTTTAGCCTCTCGCATATTGCGTCTAGCATCCTCTCATCCATTTGATCAAACAATGGAACCTATATTTGAAAAGGGTACATTAATAATATTGAAATTCAATCGGTTTAATCAGGATTTAGAGTAATAATATTGAAATTCAATCGGTTTAATCAGGATTTAGCAACTTACTCTTCGAACTAAATCAAGGCATAGGTGGCGCTTGATGTCCCTTCGGAGATCCAAGGGAAGTCCTTTCAGAAGTCTTTCTTCGTCTACACCTCGAGTTGCCACCCACTTGTACTGATCATACTTTCGGACAGACTGTCTTAGCTCTGGCGGTAGCTGTCTGTGGCGCATCCATTGTTCTGTATCGGTTCTTTTTATTCTCCACTCTTCTAAACGAACAGTTGTTGACTGTAGATATCTCTGCAGTTGGAAATGGATTGGTTATTAGTAAATGAGATGTGAAAGGAAAACATAATTTGAAGTTAAAAATAGATGAAGTTTATGAATGCTCACTTGCATATTCCCAATGAGTAATGCAAAAAGAACCAGTCCAAGTGTTGCAATAATGATGGCGAAAGCTATTTCACCGACATAGGTGCTTGTTGAAAGATTTTGCCCCAACGAGCTGCAAATAAGTGAAAACAGAAAAAATAAGTCCCCTATATTCTCAATGCCTCAAGAGGATGAATTTACACAATCTATATTACAGTGAATTAATCACCTGAGGTTCTTTAAACCCCACCAGAGACAGTAGAAGTACTTGTCGAGAAACGATGCTGTTGTGACACCAAATGTCAATGCATCCCCAAATATCCCAAACTGATAGAACTCTTCGCGCGGATTACATAGATGAGTGAGATTACTTGTTTGAAACCAGATATCCCTAGGAGGTTCACGCAAGCGATGGCAATCGAAATATTCGTATTGACAAGAGGGTTTCTCTTTATTACAAACACTTCTCCAACATGCTTCCTGTCTTTCAATAGATAGAAGATACCAGCAAGCTCCTAAAACCTTCTCATGAATATTACAACAAACCGCTTCAGCATTACAATTTAGCTTGTATATCGAGAAAAGCATAAGGAAATATTCACTTACATGGCTTGCGAGCATGTAGAGCATGAGGTTATATGCAGCACCAGCCCATGCTGTTTCGGTTACGACACCATTGGCCTTAATAATTCTGGATGAGAGTGGAAGGATAAGGAAAAGTCTCGGGATGTACTGACAAATGATGATGAACCGAAGAACATTTTTTGTATTTGCCATTGTTGAACCACCAAGATTTGGGATAACAAACCAAATTAACAGCTGCAACATGACGAAAAGTAGCTTATAAAATGTCAATGTCATATTCCCAAGCAGAATTCATACGAAGTAATAGAATTATATAGACTGAGGTACCTGAGGAAGAGGCAAGGCTGCAATAAGATCAATCCAAAAGTGTGTCTGAAGGTACCTTACTGCAATCTTTCTAGAATCTATGACAAGCTCCCCTCTCCCAAAAACACGGGATGAAGGAGCAATATAAGCTGTTCGAAAACGAATGAAAATCTGAACCATGTAAAAAGCATCAGCTACTGATCTAACTATAGTAAGGCCAATTTCAAGGGGTGTAAGAATATTTATGCAGGCTTCACTTGAAACTTCCGGCAAATAAAAGAAAAGCGGATCAACAAACAGAGAAACTAAGCATGTTACTAAAAATATCTTAGTCCATCTGTGAATTATCGGCCCTCGAGGGTCCAATATCTTCTTCTTTACTCTCTCATAGTCCTCCGAGAACACTCTAGATAATACTTTTGCTTTTAATGATCTTCCACCTCCATTTCTCCTTGGAACTTCCTTCTCATTCTTCTTAGAATTAGAACACTCTGATCTTTGTGTTCCATCAATGTTGTATGTGAGCTTAACTCTACCATCTCCATTAACCGGACGCTTCCCAAATTCAACATCATCTTTAAACCTGATAGTTCACTTGCAAATGTCAAATTCAGTAATTTAAACGAAACGAAACAGAAATGATAAAAAAAAAGTACCCTGAAATTGAAAACACAAAACGGTCGAATTCGAACCTTACTGATCTCGCGTTACCGTAATCCATTTTGCTCTTGTGAATGAAGAGCTCTGGTTTGGATTAGATTTGATCTGATAGAAATAAGGTAAGACATGAGACAAAATGGACAAGGCATAAGCTCAAAGCCACAAGTGAAAAATGGACCATTAAATGATTGTTGTTCTTTATAACCAGGTATCATGTGATTGTGAAATGAACCAATAGAATTTCAGATCAACTTAGATATGAAAGCTGGCAACAAAAGCCATCCACTATTTTAGGAAGTCAAACATGTGATTTTATTTCTTAAATAATATCAGCAGTCACTTGTGTACATATAAAATTAAAGAAAGAGAGCTTGCTTTTTCTATAAGTTTCTCATGTATGCTCCTCAAGCACAAACATATGAACACCATGAAAATTCTGCTAATTATTCTATTTTTGTTGTACTCAAACACCAACACAGCAATGTACATATATAAAAAAATAACAATTATATAGTAAAATCTAATTATGAAAAGATTCTAAAATACTTGTTATATGTAATGTCAAAGCCAACAATATGTCTGCAGTTCATAACAATACATAATTCTAAGTTAAAGAGCAAAAAAACAGAAGACTTAACTAAATTGTAGCAAACATATCTTCGTCAAACACCAAATCAACATTACCGACTGCTAAGAACAAGTGAGACTTACCCATTGAATTTGGAAAACTATCAAAAAGAGATGAGATGATAAATTTAAAAATATGCTTAATTCCTCACGAGCTCTCCAAACTAGACAAGAAAGTTATATTGGCTCTATAAACTTACGAGGTGTCTCAAGCGCTCCTTAAAAATGGTAAGTTATGCTACGGGCGTGGGTGTTCACGAAGAATGATAAATTTCCAACTTGTTTGTTATGATAAAAAGGGAATGGATAGGCAGAAAGGTACATAAAATCTTAGATAGAAGGTACAAAACAACATTACGAAATTGGCAGATAAAGAAAGCACAAGAAACAAGGGAACAAGTGGAATATTTATTTATGTATATACATTAATACATCATTATTATTATTGGTTGGTCTAAGGAATAGAAATTTAGGAGAAAACGAGTAGAGAAGCTGGAAGACTTCGGAGATCAAAGAGACAAGGACATATGAATGTGTCCAAAAACCTATTTTTAATGTATTTACATTAATTAATTGTAGGAGTATCCGTATAAATGAATCAATGGGGTTGACTCCGTTAGATTCGCTTGCTATTTTTGCATCTTCGCACGTGCAAACCCACTCTCTACAGCTAGTACTGCCTGTGTGCAATAAATACTTGACACTATATTATTACTCAATAACTACTATAATGTTCCCATCCTTCTTCTTTTGGTTTAATGCACGCTTGTTCATTGAACATGCACTGTTTACGTATACCTACCGATGATTGTTGGTTGTCTTAAAATAGTCACTAACTTTAATTTGTTTTAGTACTGATGGGAAATTCGAGAAGTATGAAGAGGTTAAAAGAGATGCAAAGAATGTCATACAAGAGGTTACGGGAAAGGTGCATCGGGTTATATATGCAAGATTGTATATGAAGGAATGCAAAGATACATATATAGAATTGTCCGTATAAGAGATAGGAAGACGTAAAATCTTGTTTTTTTAGATTTTTTTTTCCAGGCTCCTTCAATTCAACCCAAATGTGATAGCTTATATAAATTGAAATTTTATTAATAGATATTCATGATAAAGAGTTATTCATTTTGGTGCCCAATTTATGAATGAGAATAGAATACCTATGAAAAGAAAATGAGGAATCCAGCAACTAAAGGCCCAATCTACAATATCTTTCCTTCACTTTTTCAACTGTTTATAAAATATTAGGCCCTCCCAAATTTGGGGCCTGTGCAGTTGGGCTTCTTGTACACAGTTAACCATGGGCCTGTGTGAAAGACGTGGTTCAAGAGGGTCTCAGTTGAAATTATGATATCAAAGATCATATTTCGATAGCTGAAGGCTGAGAGCAAGATGTTGGAGATATATACTTCCTCACAATATTGGTAAATCGTGACTGTATGTGAACAATTCAAAAGAATAGAGTTAAAATGACATTAAAAAAAATGGATCGAAAAAGGTAGTAGGACACAAAATTATCCTTAGAAGGTCTTTAAATAAAGACGGACACCAAATATAAAAACGTTATAAACTAAAAATGTTCATCATATGAAAAGCAAGTGTCTAGTTTTTTCTTAGTAAGATTGGTAACCGATAAAAAGGTGAACAAAAGCGGAAAAAAAAGAGAAAAGAAGAAGAAGATGGTTGGAGAAATTTTAATTTTGATTTAAGAAGCGGAAGAAAAGAAAAAAGGAGGATGACTTTTAAGGTTAAATTGTAGAATATAGGGACTAAAAAACAAATTTAACAGTAAGTGTGTTTTACACTCCAAAGTGAATCTGATTATATCTCCAAAAGGGTCAAAGTTAAGCGTTTTTTATGAGTTGAGGTGTTCAAGTGGAAAGCATAGACACAAAGGGGTCAAGTGAATATTGGAGTCTAACTTCATTGGTTTGTAGAATGGGTTAGCCCTTATTGTTACCTACCAAGTAGAAGGTGATAAAAATACTACAATCAAAGAAGTTGAAGAAATGAAGGGGAGCCAAAATTAATTTGTTTGGTTTCTTCTTAAAGACAATTAATTGAAAAGCCATTTTGTGCTTTCATACAAGTGAGAATTAATTATGAACAAAACAAAAGTAAGAATAGAAGCAATGTTTCTCAGAATTTTACACAATGAGCAGGCAGTCCAGTTTCATGATCAACTGCAACTATTTCAGTTACATTATCACATCTAAGTACATCTTGTCCCAATTTAGCACCAGCTGACTTAAGACCCTTCAATGAAACTGCTTGATTAAACAAGTTAATTGATGGCAATCTCGAAGCCGGAGGCAGCTTTCCATTTGGCAAGAAGTTTGTAAAATGTTCCTTCAACAATGGAACTTCAAAATCTCTCTTATCATGCTTTACCACATTGTCCTTTGCACTAATATGAGCTCCTGGTTCCATATGATTTGTAGAAAAGCTTGATTGATTCGGGAAATTCGGATATAGACTCACATATCCTCTCAAGTACATCATGTCTATCAGGAACTTTTTCCAGGATGCTTGCCATCCGTTTGTTCTAGACTTGGGAATCTGAACTGGATTTGATTTCGCGTCTTCCGTAAACCTCATGTTCATGTATACATAGAATTCTCTCCATAGTTTCGGGAAGAAAACCGCCCCCCAACTGCAGGGTAATTGATGGAGATAAGGTGTGTGTGGATGGATTTTGCTGAAGTACTCCGTCGGTATCCATTTAGGCCTTTCTTTTACCACTTCTACAATTCTCGGTGTGTATAGGGAGATAGAAGAGAGCTCCGGAAGCGAGATTTGAGGATCATAATGGTATGCTAAAAGAGCATATTTGATCCATAGGTAGTAATATGGAGATACTTCGATATCGTCTTCTAATAGAAGTCCGAAATCATCGTCACTCGCGGGGTACCAACTTTCGCTTACTGCTCGAATTAGGCCGCCTTGGATGATTCGTCTTCTTAATGTTTTAGGACCATGAGTCCAATTCAAGGAATTTACCATTCTTATAGTGTCTCCATCTACTTTGCTGTCCATATTGAAGCTGATAGGAATTTCATCCCCGAGATAGTATGCGCTTGTGAGGGAATTCAGCAGCCTAGATAATGACTGAGCACGGTTCTGAGTGATTATGTTCACCGAAATCCTCATTTTATTCCAATCTGCAACGCATAATTTAATCGGTTAATTTCATCATTCAACTTGTTAAATAAATCAAACATATCGCGGGACGGGACACTTACTTGGCAGAGCAGTTGATCTTAGATCAGCCATCCAAAGAACTTGGGGAATAGAAAGTCTAGGCAGTAGAATCATTGTTGTAGCATTACTAACCGTCTCCGTCGCCATTTTCAATGCTTTCTTCACATTAATGTCAATATCAGAAACTGTGATTAGCACACTAGGATTATGAATTTTGATGAGTCCTTTGACACTAGAGTAAACTGCCTGAACAACAGGAACTTCAGAAGTCGATATTCCTGACAACGCCCCTATTGACAGATCAAATATCTTAAATCTTCTCTCCTTGCAGACAGATCTAGGCCAATTCAGAGCAGCAGCAGAATCTTCACAAGGGCAGAAATTGCCACCAGAAACAGCAATGTAGGCCTTTTTGCCCACAGTTTTCCTGAACTTGTCGAGAAGCGGAGCAAGTGCTCGAACTTCATCAACGGAATGAGCATAGAAAAGCACATCGATTTTCTGAGGATTCATCGCTGCCCATTGAGTCACATAACCTGTAGAAAGTGCCCTCCACCATTGATCATCCCTGACTTGAACAATGTCTTTGAATATCACTGTTGTTTCGGCAACATATGCAAGTCTATGCTCACTGTCTCCCCATGTTTCCTTATCCTTCGGGTCCACCGGAAGTACAAATGACCCTGCATTTCTGTACTTTTGAAGCTGATAGCTGCAATTGAAAAAAGAAAAAAAAAATCAGATCATCAGATATTATTTACTAAATTTACAGTCAGGAATTTTTCATTTTTCCAAAATTGTACTATGGTATAATGGCATGGTAAATTTAGGCCAATTAAGATTGAATGTGACAACAATTAATGATTAATTTAGTTGTGCATTATGGCTAAGTGCTGAAAAGTTCGTAAGGAATAAAATCCGAGTTTGTGATGGTTGTTGTTAGTGGCTAAGTTTATTAATTTGTCTCATACCACCATATTAATGCTCAATTATGTGAAGATAGTGCTACAAGGAATCTGAAAATGCAACTGCCACTTCTAAACTAATTAATTTTCCTTTCTTTTTGTTTTTAGATTATATTATTAATCATGTGCATATAAACTAATGGATATACAAGTTTTTGGCAAAAGTTGAAAAGAAAATTAAAAAAATTGGTCACACTATTGCATCAGACATTTGATATCATTGGTGAAGTGAAGAAAATCGTGGAAATGATTTTTGTCCTATCAAATTTTTCAAATAAAAAGAGAGAACAAATTTTAAAATAATAACCAAGAAATAGCCCATTATACGCTCTTAATCAGCAAAATGTGCTTAGTGAAAATGATGAAATAAAGTGATATGAATTTAAAAGTAACAAATAGAATATCTAGATAGAGTTACCAAAAAAAAAAGAATATCTAGATAGAGAATACTCATTCAACAAAAGATGTATTCGGACTTTACTACTGCTCGTCACATATAATTCCACTATCCTCAAAATATCAAAACACAAACAACAAAAACAAGAAAAGGAATTTATTTTTAAGGGAAATTATTATATTACTGATAAGTAACAGAAAAATTGACCACATTTTCTTTAAAAAAGGATAAAATGGATAGGCTATAAGATTCATGCATTAAAAAAATCTTTTAAAAAAATCATTTACAACTTCAAATGCTTGCTTAGTGGATTATCAATTTAATATGCAATTAGCTCAAGTTCAAGTCAGTTTCCTGTCATTTGTCTGTATAGTATTATGATTTTTTATTTTGCAGAACAGGTTGCCTATTATGAAATTCAGTATAATAAGCTTATGCATTTTAGTACCAAAAAATTAATAAGCTTATGCAAACTTAAAATTAGTGTAGATTTACACAGTTGAATAAGTACCTTAAAAAATTCAATTTCTTAACTTAATAACATCATTTACTGATACTATGAAAAAAGAATTAAGTGAGAGTACTTACCTAAGATGCAAATCTTCTCCGGTCATGAAAGTCATCGGTGCCTCGATGAAAAGCGCCTTAATAAGATGTGCAGATAAAAACCAAGAACTAGAAAGAAAATCAACCTGCACAATTTTATCTACAGTTATATCATAAGCAGGATCAGGCAAGTATAAACCAGCCTCCTTGGAACGAAATTTTCGGTAACTTGGGAAGGTAAAATCTTTCTGCCTGAAAGGCAATATTCTTCCAATGCTTCCCAAAACAGAATTCTGATACTTATCCGTGCCTGCTACATGAGATAAAATCTGCAGCATTTTCGTACCCGGAATCATATCATCATCAACAATATATACAAGATCAGCTTCTGTTTGCAATGCCAATTGGAACCTTCCATAGTACTTGAAATCATAGCTTGAACCTACGAAACTTATTCGCGTGTCATTATAGCTATCCACTATCCGTTTAAGAGAAACCTCATTCGGGCTACCGAATGCTAGCACCCAAACATGATGGAAAGGAAGTGTCTGATGTAGCAAAGAATCAAGCTGTGCACAAAGTGTTTTCCTCTTGAAATGGTTTAAGATAACTGTTATTTTTGGCTTATTTGGACCGCGTAAATCCCACTTAGATTTCATTGCTAATAGCTCAGAAAGACTTTCTGCACCAAAAGACTTGTTTTGAAAATCTAATACTTGATCGTATAGCTCTCTTTTGAGCTTGATCATTTGCATATCCGTGGATTTCTTCTGCTCGAAATCGATCTTTTCGTTTTCACAAGCTTGGGACGGGTTGATCGGTTGGATTTCGGAGCTTAAAACAGAATTAGCAGAGACTTGGTATCTGCCAAGAACATGATTAGGAACTATCATTTGTTTCCATTGTTGAGCAACTCTTGTAGCCCATGTAAAGTCGGGTTTCGTCCTTAAATCAACAGCAGGAGACATGTAATACAGCAAGAAAGTTGCATAAACAGCAAATGAAAATTGAAGACATGTTAAAGCAGTAACAAGCTTGGATGGAGCTGAACTTTTATTTGTTTTCAATTTAGTCCTTGCTCCTCCTCCTCCTACATAATCATTCAACATTCCTTCCAATGAATCTCCACTCTTTGCAGCTGTTGATGAATTCCTTGTTAATCCCATTTCATCAATTTAATTACATTCAACACCAAACCTGAAAAAAATAAAAAAGAACAAAAATTATAGTACTAGTGAATAATTTTTAAAGTAAAAAAAAGAAGAGTTGAACATTGAGCTAGACTGACCAATTGAGAATAATACAAGGTTGATTTGGTGGCTTTCTAGACACCAATTGGAACAATTTGAGAGAATATAGAAAATTTTAGAATGATTTTGGGAAGTTTGAGGAGCAATGGATCTTGTGCCCAATTAAGTGGGTTATATATGGAACATAAAGAGAGAGTAGAAGTGTAAATTAAGCACATATTCACGAATTTTACACTTAAAGCTCACATGGTTTAAACGGTTCTTGTATTAATAAATAAATAAAGTATGCTTAAATGTGAAGTGGGAAATTTGATTTTGTTTATTTTTGTTAAAATTCTCCAATGAATGCAAGCCGGTTATGATGGCTAAGAAAAGGGCTAAGCTTGCGTTTTGGCACTAATGAATAAAAGTCTCCATTTTATTTCATTTTAAGATTAATTTCATTTGTCTCGTGTGATTTATATACGCTTAATTACAGCACTGTTTATATTAACTTAACTGATGGAGATCTTGAATGTTTAAGCTCTGAATTTTAGGGTATTCCCTTATCTCAATTTTTAACTCATGAAATTTGTCTAATCCCAAGATTAAACTCAAAGTCCCCATTTGTTTACAGAATTTTTGCAGGAGGCAGAATTTTCGCAGGAGGAGTAAATAACGGAATGTTTTTTTGAGAGTTTCTACATTTGTCAATTTTGAAATTTGAATTCAAGACCTCACGCTTTCTTTTAGAGCGTAATAACCACTAAGTCATTGTTTGGTGGGTATAAATAATAGAATGTTAACAAGAAATGTTACTGAACTTTTACATTATGCAATGCATGAAATCTATAATAAAATGTCAACAGTTATGTCTTGCATGATAATTAAGCTCAAGCTAATTAACTAATAAAAAAAGGAGAAGAATATAAACGAGTACCTTGTTGGAAAAGATATTGAAGCTAAAAGAGAAAAAAACTTTTCTTATTCAGCAAATTATGCAAATTGAAAACCTCTATTTCACACCACAAACTATGTATCAATGAATTATATAAAGGCCACGGTTTTAGAGAGTTTGCATACAAAGAAAGCTAGTATTTATATTTTATATTCATAGATAAGTATGTGGCATCAAAGTTTAGATTATGGAAGTCAAATTGAGTACAAAATACAAAAATATTACATTGACTTTGAATTTTGTGTAGATGCATAAAGGTGCAAGGTATATATGTAAATGGGCTTTTGCCAAACTTTGCGCAACTTGTACAAAATACAACAAAATTTTGCTTCCGAAAAGGAGATTTCAAATAAGTTTGGTGCTCTATGGATTATCCACTATGGACTAGTTTATAGACTGATTTTGTTATGATAAACTTTATTATCACAAATTAATATAAAAGATGTTGTTTTGTTTTAACTACTAGCTCGACCTTTTAATTAGTTCAATCGATTGAGTGGCAGATATACTTACTTTATCTATATATACACTTTTACGATTCATCTTTCTTTCTTGATCGTCAAACTGTTCTTAAGACCCGAGCTCATCATTTTCATGGGAGGAGCTCACTATTCCGGCCAACCTCGCGTACTCAGCCCTATTGAGGACTCATTTGGATCCACCGTCATTACTAAATATTTCAAAAGTAGTGAAATACTTTTTTTAAATTGAAGTTAGGAATAATTGTTCTTTATATCATATTTTCGTTAGATAACAAAAATGTCCTTTCATCTATTTTTAAATTATATCTTATTACATTCTAAAAAAAATATATCATGGATCGATTAAAAAAAACATGCAATGAAAAAGAAAAATTGGTAAAATGTAAATACATTGCAATATTTTCCAATATTCTACATTTTATTTGTTTTCCACGTTTTCCCTCTATTATGTATTTTATGTGTTTTCTATGTTTTCCATATTATGTATTTTCTGTGTTTATCCAGTTTTTTACGTTTTTTTCTCTGTTTTTCTCGTACTGTGTAATTTTTGTGTCTTTAGTGTTTGAAAAAATGCAGAGTACGAGAAAAATTTCGAATACGTGATAAATATAGAAAACACATAATAGGGAAAACCGTAAAAAAATGTGAAATATAGGAAAAATATAGAAAAATGCATAATATAGGAAAGTGTAGAAAATGAGAAAATACAGAAAAATTAGAAAAAAAAAAACACGTAATATATGTATTCTACTACATACTATGTGTTTAAGGTTCTTCTCGTATTCTACATTTTCAAGTTTTCCAGTATTCTACATCAATTCCAATTTCCAACTTTTTATTATCTTTATATTTTTGATGCAAAAATAATTATGTAACAGTAATGCCTTTTTTTTTTTTACAATAGATTTTAGTTATGATATTTCAAGTGTAGATTAAATCTTACTCGCGTGCATATGATTAACTCATGATTACTGCTATATATGGTCTATATATATTGGACCGAGTCCCTTGTATTATTTTATTCACACCCACTAGAGGATCAATATTATTTAGTTCTCGACTTATATAGTTACTCAATCGTGGCAAAAATCCCTGTACATATGAATCCAGAAGACAATTCAACTTTTAATTATTAGAATTGAAGATCAACTAAAACTAAATTTAGATAGTTTGACGACTTTATGAAAGCCAAAGGTAGCAAATTTGGCAACTATTGAAGCATATTAACTTTTTATATAGTGAAAGTCACATAAGTTGAGAAATAGAAAAATGGGTCTTTATATGACACTTAACAATTTTAAGAAAAATGGATTTGGGGCATCCATGTGAATCTCCACTAAAATAATTTACTTCTTCATTACTTGGTCAATTAATATTGATGATAGTCCTAATACGTGTTCTTTGAATATGTTACTATATAATCTAAGTGGGGTGGTACCAAATTGATGGTCCTCTCGAGGCATTTTCACATGGTTTTTTTTAATGTGAATGTACAAACTTTCAATTAATATATTAAAACGAAACGATTCAAGACCTCAAATCTGTTGGAAAAATAAAGAAGTTGAATTGAGAATTTGGAACCGTACTAATTGAAAAAAAAATTTAGCAATTTTGTTTTTTAAGGAATTTATTGGAAACCAATCGATTGAAATAAAAACTCGAGTTGATTGTTAACAATATTTTTTATTTATATTTGACACTTTCCTTTACACGAATGTCCTTTAGACTTGAAATGTGTACAACACATGGCCAACCCACTATGTGTTTTTAGTTCAACAAATATTGAGATTTGAAGAAATCGAACTCAAGATCTTTCGGTCACAGAGCCTCTGATATCATTTGTCACGGGCACAAGTCTCACTCAAAGGTTTTGCTTATGTGACACTCTAACTCTTTCGAATGAGTCCAAGGTCAGTCTTATTCGTCTTTGATGCTCATTGATTTTCGCCCTCCTTTAGACTCATTAAGGGAGCGGGAGCATCTCTTGAACTAGTTTAGTGCCTAGCTATCGTCCCTCTATCGTAGTCACGCTCTAACAAGGCTAACTCAAGATGGAGCGCCAATTAAATAACACGTACTCTAAATTAATAATAATCTTGCGCCCAACTTACAAGCTCAATTAGTGGCATCTCCGTTAGGTATGTCCGTCATTTTTTTTTGGTGTGTGACAAACTTCTTCACTCAATTCGTGCAACATCCTCGTGCACAAATTTTACGCGCCTTCCAAGATCCGTATGGAAATTCCTAGCTTACTCATCCAAATCACCAGCTTTTCATTTGAGGTGTGAGTTTCTCCTTGCTCGATTCACTCATGGCAACATTCTCATTTCACCACTAAGACTCAAAATTTGACATTGGAGATCTATCTCAAGCTTAAGAAAAATATTGGTTGCTTGCTTAATGCCTACTCGTACTCTTTCAAGGTTTTTCTATCTCGATGGGCCTAGAGTTCACCACTTGTTACTTCTCTTGCAAACGCAACCAACGGACACGTCCAAATCATATGGGTGTGTGATGCCAATTTAGTGAGGGATCCCGATATTGATCTACCATGGCTTTGATGACATGTTACTTATATTGCTATTAATGCTCAATAGGGAGGGTTCTTACGGGCTTCAATATCTCTCATTCACCATATCGGATATCGATTTTTCTACCAACAAACTAGCTCAGTTTATGCATATCCTTACTCTGGTTCACTAGAAGGGCGTTAAATGGGCACTTCGGTATCTCCAGCAAATTCGAGATCTTGGCATCTTTTTTCACATGTATACTCCTCTCTAGTTACATGGTTTTAATGATGTTGATTGGGCTGGTAATCTTGATGATCGATCCAATACTAATGGATTTGCTATCTATCAGAGTCGATCACTGGTCTCATAGAGTTCGAGGAAACAAACATATGAGGCTCGATCTTCCACAGAAGATGAGTATCGTGTATTTGCTATTGGTGCTTCCGGACTGGGCTGGCTTCAAATGATGCTTCGAGAACTTGGTTTTGCATTGCCTCGTCCCCCACTTCATCTTTATGACAACCTTCTGGCTACTTACCTCACGCTCAATCTTGTCTTTCATCAACAAAGTAAGCAAATTGAAGTTGATTATTAATTTGTTCGTGATCATGTCTCTAAGCGGCTCTTACACATTAGTTATATACCCACAAAATCTCAAGTTGCTAATATACTTGCCAAGCCACTCGGGAAGGATAGGTTTCGATTGCTTTCTCCCCGACTCAATTTGCGGGAGGTTACTAGTGTTATATCAATGAGAAAACTAAGGTTGCACATATTCTTCAAGCATGAACACCAAATCTCAAATGAACTCATATAAAGCAAATACCACTCTAGCTAGCATGCTCTTAGGAGCAATGTTTTAAGAATCAGTCAAGGTAGCGTCTAGGTGGTGATTTTCAATACACCGACTCGATTTTCTCTATTAGGGTGGGACAATTTGTTTTTGTGACTTACGACCGCCTTAGCGGATCAAGGCGGCCCAAACCGGTCCAGGCGCTGATTTATTAAACCCCAAACATTTTCTTATACAACCCAACTTACATTTTTAAGCCCAATTTTTATCTAATTTCAATTTTTTATTTATTAAAAATATCATTAATAAAAAACGGGTTTTTCTATGATTATTTTGTAAAAAACAAAGTAACCATTACTTTACTCATTATCATCATTGAATTAGTGGCATGAGACGTGATCCAATTGTGATAAAAACAAAGTAGTGGTTACTTCAAAGTAACCATAGAAAGCACCCTAAAAAACATATTCAAGAGATGGAAGAGAACCTAAGCTATTATTGATACTTCTACTTCTTCTTATGCTCCTCTAGCATCATCCTTTTCTCTTCTTCAAACCAAATTGAAAATGATTCTTTAATAGTTCTTGTCTTGAATCATCTTCAACATCCATAATCATCTATTATTAATTTGTATTACATTTTTATGTAAGGAATAATTAAGATATTTATGTTTTTCCATCTTAAATGTTATTATTATCATTATTTTATTATAGGATAATTTATACTCTAATTGAATTTATAAATTTTTTGTATTTAATAAAAATGAAAAAATTAGGAAAATGTAAATCCAACTAGTCCCCGACTAGATCCCAACTAGTCCATGCCTTGAATTCGGAGGCCTCGGCCGTCCTGGGAGCTCCTAGCGATTTTTAAAACACTGCTTAAGAGACATAAACCCTTCAAGTCATTCGGCAAAGAAATCAGTATTGCCAGAGACGAACCAATAATCGTAATCGATAAATAGGTGCACTGAATGCTCACTGGCCCCGCTAGAGGGGCCACAAACATATTCCGTACCTGAGCCTTTAGTGTTCATAACATATTTTTTAAGGGATAAAACCCCGACAAGACGGGAAATAATTAATTTTACGTGCGATTACGCCAATCACAATCCCAATCACAAGAGTTAGCCTGCTTAATGGAGACCGTAATCGCAATCGGCTGAAGATCGCCATGGAGGAGAATATGGAGCACTGCTCAGCCAAAGATCGCACCAGACATTGATTTGCAAAGCGACCCTACTCCCCATTGAAGACCAATGCAACAAGATATCTCACGATCTCTCGGATATTATGCCAAATTTACTATTTCATATGTTATTTTTATATTTAGTACAATTTATTTTATTTTTTTTATCAAACATGGTCAGGAAAATGAATTATATTCTTAGAACAATAGATAATTAAAATATTTAGAGAAGGAAAAAAAACAGAAAAAGAAATGAAAGAGAATTTTTATTGAAAAGAATCAAAGTCGTATTAGAGAAACAACACCCTATGTAATGGGTACAAAAAAAAGGCAAGTACTTATACAAGTGAGTCCTTTGTTGATTTCTTTGGCTCTATATTTTCTTTATCTTGCATTGCTAAAAGTGGTGTGTTATCCTTCTCCTTCACCTGTTTTTTTTTTTCAAATAAAAGGATTTTAATAGAATGCAAAACAAAAACATTAAATGATTTTAATTGATTCTACTAATCAACTTTAATAGAATTACCTGAAGAGAAGGCAAGGAAAGATCAAGTGATTGCTTCTTCTTATTCTCTTGGGTGCAGAAATAGGAATATAAACCCATTCCAAAAATGGCTACTAAAATACCGGTAACATTTCTACTTGTAAAAGGGTCATGTAATAAGGTATATCCGAAGCCGAGAACAAGGCATGTCTTGAGGTGACCAAGGACTTGATACGTAACCGGAGATGTTTTACCGATGACCATAAATGTGCTGAAATTGACACTTACTGAGATTAAACAAGACAAGACTATGAAACCTATCACTATTGGAGAGTATTTAAATGCAAACACATTCTTCTTTGTAAGAAGCTGATCCACCATTGGCCCTGATACAAATAGAATTGCTGCTTGAAATGGTGCTGATTGGTATAATAACTGTGTTGATGATACATTCAACCTCTTTTGTATTGTGTTTGTTAGCTAATTTTTAGTTAAGGATTAACTTCAATCAATATCATAATCTTTCATAATAAGACACTACAAAACAATTTTTAAAAGGATAATATGACTTTTCATCTTCACTCTCTTTTTAAATACTAGCTTTACCATTAATTACAAAATGAATGAATGAAATTTAGTTACCAAAAAAATAAAATAAAATGCATGAGTTGTTCATAAATAAACAAACACGAGGAATGGTTTATTAGTTATTACACTTCAAAAGGAAGTGTAAGGTTCTAAATACGAATTCTAGAATTTATCAAATTTAAGACTCTCAAAATGTGAGGCACCAATCCACCAAAATTTAAATCAGAAGAATCAAAGCATGTTTTTTTAGAAAAAGATAAAATAAAAACTAATTCTTGTCTAAAACCAATGATAGCCATAAAGTAATTTGACAAAAAATACCAAATTATTGAAAACATAAAATAGATATAAAAAGGAAAGTTTAAGAAATAGAGCATTTTATCCAAGAAGAAAAGGTTATATATAGATGATGTAGAAAAGGATACAATCTGGCCGACGCATGTTGTGGCTATGGCAAGCAGGGATATTATTGTCCCTACCATATTTAGCTGCAAATCTGTCACTGAAGCTATTCCAACTCCAACCAGCAACACAAACAAAGCACATTTTATTTTCTGGCTGCATATTTTACCCCAATAAATAGTTCATTTTAGTAAAATTTCTGGAAATTATAGAATAAACAAGAAATCAGAAATGGTAATTATTTCATTAATCAACCTGAATTGTTTCTTAAGGAAAAAAGTTTCCAATAGAACAGTAAATGGTATGATTGCAAGTTTTGTCATCTGCATTAACAAAGAGAAAAAACTTTGATTGAAGAATAATCAAATTAATCATAGTATATAATAGAAAATTAATTAAATAAATGGAATACCTGGTAAAATCCAATGGAATTGAAACCCAAACTCAAGTTGAGCAAACCAATAGAAACACCATTAAGAATTCCAAAAAGCATAACAGTCTTCATGTCAATAGGCTTTGACTCAAATAAATTGAAACGATGTGCACAATGAAGGGTGCAATATGTCACCAATAAATGCCAACTAGTCAATGTTGTTGCTGAATTTAATTAAAAAAAAAAAAAAAACTTAATTAGTGGGGATTTTTATTTCATTTATTTTTTTATTTTTTTTTGCATAATTTTGTAATTAAATTGAAGAAAAAATGAGAATTACCAAAAGGAAATCCCAAATTGCTCATCAAAGCTTTGTTGCATATAACAATAGAGACAGAAGAAGCCACTGAAAGAAATAGGGCACCAATAACACCCACCTGGAACCTTGACATTTCTCCCATCTTCTTCTTTATTTTTTGTACTGGGAAAATTATTAATCTAATTTTAAATTACAAAAATATTGAAGAAGATGAAGAGAATGAAAAAGATAAAAAAAATTAGAGAAATTCAATGGCTCTTTCTATGTGCTTATTGATTCAAGAGGTATTTATATTAAAAAATCTGAAACAATGACATGGCATGTTAAACAGTTTTGTTTCAGATATAGCTGATGAGTGGGTTGGCAGTAACAATTATAGTCAAGGATTTTTAACAATCTTCAAATAATTTCTAAAAAAGTTATTGTCCCTTGACATATGTCAAGCTCTAAATATAGCTCAGGGGTAATTAATTCAAATTATTTCAACTTAATTTGTTATGATAATGCTTATTATGATACATGCATGATGAGGCTAAGATAGTTTAACTCTAATTATCTGGATACTTAATTATCTAAATCTGAATTCGGTTTCTTTAATAAAACTTTAACCTGCCAAAGCAACTCAAACCAAATCCTTTCAGATTTTACTTCCATTTTGAGACACAATTATACTTAAAATAGACTTGCAAATAACTCACTATCTTTACTAGTTTATTTCTTAATAATATTTTCATTATTGACTATCTCTATGCGCTCTTTCTAATGATATATATGATAATAAAAAATAAATGAAAAGTTCCATTTGAAGCCTTATACGAAACATAAAAAAAACCGAACCTTTAATATTTTATTTTACTTTCCAAATGAATAAAACTTTAGTATTTTTTTTATAACAAATTATAATTCAAAATTATTTAATACAATGTCATAATTTCACAAAATAATAGGTTACACAAAAACTCGAAATACTTTATTTCTATTGCTAATAATTCCCAATGCCACTAGTAATAAATACTACTTCCTCCATTTCCTCTATTCTGAAATATATGTGTTTTTAGTAAATCAAATCTGAATTAATGATGAGTTTAAAATACAATTCTACTCTTATTTATATATTATTTAACGTTTGATTTGTTATTAAGTAAAAAATGTTAAACCTGAAGGCTGATGGCGATGAAAGTTACCATTTTGTTGTAACAAGAATATACAAGTTCTTTTATTCAATTAGGTATGCATAATAATAAAGATAATAAATTTTGGACCTATCAAATATCAATTAGGTATGCATGATAAAAATATTAATAATGTTGTTGGCTATTTCCATGAAAGGAAGGTATGCATAAAATGGAAGGCCCTGTAGACCCATAGCTATGGGCCTGACTAAAGCTATCCTCAGGTGATTAGTCATTAGAAAAAAAATAGACAATCTTGATTTCAGGTTTTATTTTAAAATGCTTTAATTTGGATTAATTAGGTCCAAGTCTAAGAAAAAATACATTGCTTTCTTGTAAGTTTTGACATGTGAAAATCTTGAATAAACTGAAAGAATCAAAATAAAAAAAAAAAATTGGAAAGAAAAAGAAAGAATAGAAATAAATTCACCTTCAAGAAGTAGAAATAGTAAAGACCAAATTACTAGTTGGAGATGAAGTAGGCCTGAAATTCAAGTAAAAAACAATGAAACTATCACACAAGATTAAAGGAAGTTTAAAAGACTGTGAAGATTAATACACAAACCTTGATGGAAAATATATACAAATTAATGGCTTAACATATATATGTGCGAAACAAGATTTTCCGGCAATGGTTGGAATCCGGCCAGGACCGGTGGATGTTAATAGATGATGAAGAGACAGAACAGAGAAAAGAGAAAGGGTCAGGGTAGGCTTGTGTAAGAATGCAAAAATAGGCTTATATATGATACGAATGAGTTTGGTGCCAAACTCATATATATTATTAATTACTAATTAGTTATTTGCAAATGGTTTTTCAGAAGTAATTTGAGAGATTATATTCTTCTATTCTTCAACGCAAGTTTGTTGGATCATTTTTACTGTCAAAGATATATGGTAACACTTCTATTTCAATTGATACGTATGTATCTCATTTTTATCCATTTTTTCGAAAAAGAAAAACAAAAAAACTTTGAGATCTTTGAAACCGTCAGAGATTAATATAAAACATGTTATTATGCCTTAACTATGAGCTCGAGTTTTTAGTTCAATCGATTAAATAACAGGAACTACATTGCTTTTACAAAGTAAATTACTTTTTATAATTACCCAACTTAGATTAATCATTTTCAGTTTTGATTTGAACATGAGTGATTTTCTTATTTAACCCATTTTAGGATTAGTTAAATTAAATCAGAAATGAATGTTTTGAATAACCCAAAGGAATAGTTTCATGATTTCATTTGTTGATTTTTATACATCCACAATGTCACATAACTCATTAGAGATTGATAAATCGGTATAGTAATAGATAAATCGCATGTTGTTTCATGGCAACATAATAGAAGATTTAGACAAGTTGAAGCGTGCATTATTTTAATTAAGTTTAAAAGTTAATAGATTATTTTCAACAAAATAAAGATAAAATATATATTACTTTAGATAAGTTCGAAGAGCGAATACATGAGTTGAAATATGATAAAAAGACATCTAAAGTTGAACAATCATTTTTTTTTGACCAATTTAAAAGAACATTGATGCATTTAGCAGTTTTTCGTTTTGATGTTTCAAGTATAGATTAATCTTTTACTATATATCTAGCATTGTAGTGAGAAGCTAAATAAAAAATGAAGGAGTCTTGGGATACAAGTTAGGAAGGTAAGCTTTATATTTCTAGAATATTGGAATCTGCCAATGCAAGCAAAAACGTTTTGCCATCCTAAACTCAATTAATTAGGAGTTGGTAGGACTTTTTTTTTCATTCTTTTTTTATTTTCTTAAAGAGTAAAAGAAAAATCTTAAATTTCACTCCAAAATATATACACAGTTTCATTGCAACATCACCATCACCAACCAAGCAAAATTAGGAAATCACTTTCTTGCTTTTAACAAAACCTCCAAATGTTGATTTGAATGTTGCACCAAAAACCATTCTATTTTATTATATTATTTAGGCAACAATTATAATTTTCAGGTGATCCTATTATTTAATGTATTTCTGGAATTCTCTATTTAATTTCTACAACTATCAACAAATTAGATTTTAGAATATCAAGACAAGCCGGATGAAGAGTTCGTCTTTCTCAGCTTTTTCATATTTAAACGTTTTTCTTCACAAGTTATTTTATTCTTATTATATATTTTATTTTATTATTGTATTCTCCTAATAAATTTTCCACTAGAATAATCAAGTTTTTCAGTGAAATTGAAAAAGAAAAAACACTGAACATTAAGTTCCCCATTAATATCCTCTACATATTTTTGTTTATAATTAATTTGCAAGAAATACCTTTTCGTATATTTTATACTCCGTAAATAGTAATCAAGAAAATTACTGGTATAAAGAGGGGCTGACCCATAGGGGGCACCTTCTCGAAAAAATGTTGAACATTTTATTTTGATGAAGATGGAGTTAAATTGCCTATCTTATAAAGTAAAATACTAAAGATGATTACTACAAAATCACGTAGTTGTATTCTTAAATCTCATTCTTTACATTTTTGGTTATTTTTTTATGGGACTAGGATTTGGTCCTTTAAGTTGAGATATGGTAGGATTTGGACCATATTTCAAGGTATACGGATGACGTGAAATGTTAAGCTTATAATTTTTTTTGACACATGTCATCTCAACTAATAACAATTTAACACTGTGTAATTAATTGATAATTAATTTTTTAGTTAATGATTTATATAAAATTCTACACCCTAAAATAAAAATCATATACCCTGAAAACTAAACATTGGACCCTAAATCATGAACCCTAGATACTAATATATATGACGTGTCATTGAATTATAGAGTTGGCATACGGGATGACGTGGTATGCCTGACATATACTAAAAAAAATTCTCAAACTTAAAGGAAATCCATTAAGACACACTTTCTTCAAATTATGATATTTTGTACAAAAACAATTACATGAAAATTTGCCCCCTTAATCCATGAATTTCTGAATCCACCACTAGATATAACACATGTCATTGGTGTAATTCGTTTTGGCCCTTATAATTTCAGAAATATTGTAACTGATACATCCTTCATCCCTCATAAATATAAACTGAAGTGAGATTAAGTATTGTGTTTAAAGTAAAAAGTTAATGTTTTCAATTTCTATTTGTGATTGAAACTTTGACATAGAAATATTGAAACAGTCCTTTGCATGATGTTGGTCTAAATTTTCACAAGGATACATCAGCTCATCCTAGGGTTGCTTATAAAATTTCTCACTTGTTTTTCAAATACCTTTTTCGTTTATAATAATAATAATTCTTATATAATATACTCTCCGAGTCTCTGTTTTATATTATATATTATTTTTTGGCAAAAAGCATTCTGAGGCCCCTGATCTTTTCCTTTTCGGTGCATTAAACCCTTGATCTTTTATTTGGATATATTAGGCCCTTGATCTTTTATATTTGATTCTATCAAGTCCTCATCAAACAAAATTGGATGATTTGTTAACTTTTACAAATTAATAGAACCAATTGAAATATTGTGACACCTAATTAATTACAATTGATTGAATATTCAATAAATTATTCAACAATTTTTTTAAAAATGAACAAAAAATAGTAGTTATTGTTGTTGTTTTGCTCATTTTCTAATCATTTCGAAAGTGAAATCGAGGAGAATGAAAACATAGATGAAATCTAATGAGTGATGTTTGACCATGTTCTTTATGCCTTATTAGTACCTATCGGCTGTTCATTTCAGTTCAATAAATTTCTTTTCCGTAAGTGTGCTTCAGTAAATATTCAGTCATCAAGAATTTGGCCTTAATTTGTGGGGCCGGAATTGAAGAGAAGAACTAGATGAAAAAGAAAGAAGAGCAAAGACGATGATGAAGAATAAACGATTACAGAAATGAACTTGGAAACAAAGAATACTTATAACGTTTGAAAAAGAAGGTGCGACGTTACTACATTCCTATAAGCGGAAAAAATAATTGTCAAATTTAAAAAAACAATTTGTCTAGAAATATAAGTAGATTGCAAAGTGAACCACATATATTAATGAACCCTTCTAAACGGACTAGATTTGTAATTGTGCCACAATATTTCAATCTTATTAATTTGTGAAAGTTAACAAATCATCTAATTTTGTTAGATGAGGACTTGATAGAATCAAATATAAAAGATCAAGGGCCTAATGTATCCAAATAAAAGATCAAGGGTTTAATGGACCGAAAAGGAAAAGATCAAGGGTATCAGGATGCTTTTTGCCTTATTTTTTTAGTTTTTTCTGTTTCATAATGCATGTCATTTTTTTAATCCTCCTTTTTTATTTTTGCAAACCGACAAGAAAACGTACGAGGCACTATGATTGACGATGATGAAGCATTCTTTGTTGGAGTCACCTACTCTTTCTCTATCTCCAACTCCTTCTCTACCTTTTTCCTTAAGCTTTCAGCAGTGGTATCTCTTTACCACTCCTTAAGGTGATGGCACTCAGGTTCTGCTCGAGATCTACCTCAATTATGAAGGTAACCTTCCAAAAACTCTTGGAATTCCAATTTGCTAATCAAAGTAGCCATTTGGCTCATTTGGTTCTCCAAATTATGTATGCTTGTTCTAAATCTTGTTGAAACTGTAGGACATTAGTAGCCAAAAGAAGTAACAATTTGTTCTAGAGTCATACGTTTCTTCAAATGAGCTTGTCATGCCGAGCTTGCGAGGAGGGAACTTGTAGCCTAGGTTGATAACCTTGTTGGTGGAAAATATTAATAATGAAACAATAATAATAATAATAATAATAATAATAATAATAAAAGCAAATCAAAATAGGATACACTTTACTAAGGCCCCGTTTGGTAAAGCGTTTCGTGGGAGCATATAGCGTTTCGTAGGAGCATATTGCATTTTTGTTCCAATATGCTCACAAATAGGTGTTTGGTTATATTTTTGGAACTACAGCATTTAGAGTTTTGGAACCAAAACAGAGCGTTTCGTGAAAAGCTCCAATTTGGAGCTTTTCGTGAAACGCTAGTTTGTATTTTAAACCACAAGTAGACTTTGACAAAACTACCCCAACTTATTTTTTTAATTTATATTATTATTAATTTATATTGGTAAATAGTATACCCGTATAAGTCTTTTCACATGTCAACAGCAACTGTTTTTATAATTCTTCCAAACACTAATTATCCAACAACTATTAGCAAACAGCAACAACAAACAGCAACAGCTAACCGCAACAGCTAACCGCAACAGCTAACAGCAACAGCTAACCGCAACATCTAACCGCAACAGCTAACAGCAACCGCAACACCAAACGGAGCCTAAATATGCATGTAACATCTTCACCCTCCACCTAAGCGTTTCAATTAAGGTCATGTTCTTTATAACTTAGGCCCTGTTTTTTTACAGAAAAATATTTTGCAAGAAAATATTTTACAAATTTTACGGTGTTTGTTACCTTTGAAAAAAAATCAAAGTAAAATATTTTATAGTCAATAGGAAAATCTATTAAGAGATTTTGGAAAATGTTTTACTCAATAAAAAGAGCGTAAAACATTTTCCGGAAGCACACGTCTCTCAAGTCCTCGCATCAGTTCCTAAACCTCTGTATCTTCTTCAACCTCAGTCCACCCACACCTTCTTCTATTTCTGAAGCTCCATCTCTTCTTCATTGATTTGATCAGATCCCTCCATTAATGATGCTATTCTCACCGCAGTTCATGCCGCTGTCTCTCATTTGTTCACCACTCTTCTCTGCATCGTCCTCAATTTCAATATTTCCATCTCTATCAAACGTTTTTTTGATTTCTCCCTAAACTATCCTCCTGAAATTAGGTTTCGATTTTCATCAATTGATTTCTCCTTCTGTTTTTAATTACTTGCAGTGGGTTGATTATTAAGCCAATTAGATTGTGAATGAGTTTGTGGTTGATTAACTATACATAGTGGATCGATTTCTCCATAACTATTCTTGTAAATTGGGTTTGTTTTGTTGATATTGTATAGAGTTGCTGCTTAATGGTTTTTGTTGTACTTAAATCTCATAAAACTATAAAATTGGCGTTTCGAAAATATTTTTCAGTGTTGTAATCAAACATATGAAAATAATTTCCAGTGTGGGCTAAACACGTGAAAATATTTTATTTCAGCCAAAAAAAACAACATCTAAGTTAGCTCAAAACTAAATACTACATCAACATGAATGACAATATAAAATTTAGTAGTTTTCCACTTTATTTTCACTTGACTCGATTAAAAGAGTAGTGTGCGATTGAGGCTAAAAGTGAAATTTTAAAAGAAAAGAAAACTAATTAAAATTTTCATCCTCCAATTACAATAAAGAACGCAAAACTTTCACTGCAAAACTTCAACTTTTTGGTAACAAAATCTTTTAGGAAATGGTAGGCTTACTCACTTTTCAAGGAACTCCAGACCTCGATGAACGTTTATAGTGGAATTTACATATTGTCTATCAATAAGAGCTATATTTTGACAAAGAGAAAACTCGAATCCCAACTCTTTCAAATAAAACTTGAAATGTTTTACAACTTAGATCAACTCTTATTGATCGCAAAACTTCAATAAATAAATAAAGAGGAAAAACTATTAAAACATTATTCATATAGCCCAATCGATATGATAACATAATAATATTTTGAATCAGCTTTCTCAACCCAACTTCAGCTAAGTCCCATCTAATTTACAGGCCCCAACATATAAAAATACCATTCATATACAACATATAAAAATACAATTAATGAACCAAGATCAATATTATAAAGGTTAAAAGTAGTACAACAGAGAGTCTAATATTTTTTTATTTTTTTCCATTCGGTTTTCGAACCACATTGGACCGACTAATCTGGATTCGAGGCGGGTTCAAGGATTATAGCATTTAAACTCCTCCCAATCACGGTTGTGGAGGATCGAACTGCAGACATCCCTATCAAGCGCAGCTCCATACTACCATTACGCCAACCAACGATTGGTAGTCTAATATTATAAAATAGTGTTTAAAATATAAAATATTTTGGTTCATGTAACAATTACATATCAGTTGTTCGAAAAAAGCTTTAAATCGTTTTAGACATCAATAATTCTAGTGGAGAGAACATGGTTTTTATTAGAGAAAAATGGTTCATCAATGATGTTTACAGTTGACATAACTTGTTAGTAGTTGCAATTATACCTATGACATTAAATACTTCAATGCTAACTTGCTCTTCGCGCAAATGATGGATAACATTTTTTTATATATATAATCACAGTATTTTGAAGAAACTCTATGGACCCATAACTCGTCATATATTAAAAGTTACAAATTCAAATAGAGAATTCGAAACAATTACGAGTTTATCTAGAAATTTTTACAAAATAAACAAATACTTTAGGTGCTATATCTGCCACGGGCGAACTCACCTCCTGGCTATACTTAGGGCCTGTTTGGAGTTGTTACTTTTATAGCTGTTATTTGCGATTAGGTGTTGTGTTGTTGCTGTTTGCTTGGAAGATTTATAAAGAGCAGTTGTTGTTAACATGTGAAAAGACTAATAGAGGTATACCATTTATCAATAAATAAACAAATTAAAATAAAAAATAAAATTTTATGACATTGCCGCACTTCAAAATTATTTGTTTCAATGTAGATTAGAAGCGATTTGAACTCTCAATCCATTCATCTGAGCTGTTCTAGTATCCTCGTGATTCTCACCTATATCGATATCATTGGAATTATAATCGCACGTCACAAAATTGAGATTTTGATCGAATTGTGAAAATGTAGGATCAACTAATGGTGTTCTTTAGATATAGTTATGCAATGTAATTATAACATCTCTTTACAAAATCGGAAGATAATAATACAATACAGTAGTTAACCTAGAAAATGTATAAAGCGTAAGTAATTCGTATAGATTAGAAATTAATAAGACAGAAAATAGAGTCTTTGTCAATCTAGAAATATAGAAGTTGGTTTAATTTTGTCAAAACCTACAACCATCAAAGTAGTGTTTTGTGAAAAGCTCCAATTTGAAACTTTTCACGAAACACCCTGTTTTCCTTTTGAAATGTTATATGTTACAGTTTCAAAAATTAAACCAAACACCTATTTAGTAGCTTATTAGAATAAAATACTTCTACAAAACGCTAAATACTCTTGCGAAAAGCTTCAAAGAGACCTTTGAATTAGAAACGGCCTGAGCTCGTGGGTTGAACTGAGGAGTATCCTTAAATACGAGAATGGGCATGTGGGATTAAGAAAAAAAAGAGAGAGAAGAAGGGTAAAAAGGAGATTTAAAGCATATAATATTGGCGTCTGTGAAATCTTTGTCTCATTATACGCACCACTAATTAAATTTCAGTTACTTGAACAAAGAGAATCGCAAACAAAAACACATTACAAAATCAAAATCAAAACAATTTTCCAATTTCATTTTAATTTCCTTTCTTCTTCTCATTGTCTTCGTCTTCCCAAGTCCACTTCATAGGAAAAAAAAATCCATTTGTTTCCCCATTTTTGTACAATCTCATTATTTGATCTGCATCCTTTTGATTCATAGGGATCAGAGGGAGGATGTTCGTTTTGCACAATTTTCATTGTTGAAAAATAAAAATAAAGAAAGAAAAATGGAGGATGTATCCGGAGGAAGAGATTCAGAAAAAATGGAAGGATGGTTGTATCTTGTTCGTAGTTATCGTTTTGGGTTAAGGTACTCAAGGAAACGATATTTCGTTCTTGAAGATGATGTTCTTAAGAGCTTCAAGTCCATTCCTACTCTTCTTAATCAGGTTTTCTACTCTTTTTTATATACAGATCCTCCCATTTTTATATTCACATTTCGGTTTTTTTTATTAGTTTCATTTTGTGTTTCTTTATCACTAAAGACTTCACTTGGATTCTTTATTGTTCGAGATTAATATAAAAGATGTTGTTAGCCTTAGCTCGAGCTTGCTTTTGGTTCCCGAGTTTAAGAATCTGGTGTGACATGAATTTGTGAATGTATTTTCGTCGATCGTGGAATAAGGTTTTTCTTTCTTAAGGGAAAAAAAAAAAAAAAAAGACTGTTGAGTTAGATAACTTGTTTTGCATTGATTTTGGATTTTTGTTTTTGTTTTTCACAAAAGAAGATTGTTGTACTATATCATTCTCATACTGTAGGTGGTGCTCTCTAGCTAAAAACAAAATTAATGGCCTTATATTGAACCAATTATGTGCCTCAAAAAACACTTCTTTGCTAGCAATTCGTGAGATTCTGCCTTTGTTTGGGAGTTGGGGGTTAATGAGAGTGAGGGTTAGAGGAAGTTAATGGGAGTAACGTAATGGAAAGGAAAGTGTCGGAAATGAAAGTTAAAAATTAACCTAGGTGACTGGATGCGAATTAGTTATAATGTTTACGTTACACCCATTAACCTTCATTTAATCTCTACAAAAACTCCCAAACTAAGTTAATTGGAAAGTTTATGTTCCAGTACTCTTGTGTACCTCCATGTGCTTAAGTTTTGCTAATGGGAAGAACATGTATGCTTAAGAGCAATTGATCTGTTAAACCAGCTTTTAGCCCGCCTGTGGTGCTAACTGTGGAAATTCTCTGGTGATACTTTATTGATCCGCTTAACAGGCAGCCTTTAACTAAAGTAAAGTGTTTCTTGGTGCCAGCTTTTTCTTTCTCTCTTACCTTCTTCTTCTTTTATCTGTTTATGTATTTTTCACTATCCTTCTCTTTTTCCCTTTTGCTTTTCATGAATGAGCAATTTGCATCTATCTTTAAAGTATCTTGTTTGCCCTCTGCTTTCAAACTGATGAATGGTCCGGTGGATGGATGTATGGCTATTTCAGTTCTAAACTTTTAATGTCAAGTATACTTCGGCTTTAGCAATATTGTTTGCATAATTAGTTCTTTCCTGAAGATTAAAATCATGATATTGACTTCACTGTTATGTAATATATTGGAGATGCATATCAGATAGAGAAAATGATATTTTGAAAATTTATTGATAACTGCATTAGATCCATAGTACTAAAATATTAGTAGAATTATCTAAATATTTTTAAATATATATGCAACACAACAACACTGTAATATGATTGCTAGAGATCTTCAAGTATTTAGTTCCAATTTCAGTTTTTGCAAGCATTAAGGATTGTATTAGACAGATGTCTGTGTCCAGTGAGTTATATTTACAAGGAAACTCTTTCAGTACATGTTTAGGTGAATTTATAATGTAATGGTTTGAGTATTTACAATCTTGGTGAGTTTTAGTTCCTAACGAATGATTTCCGAGTGGAATATGGACATTAATGAATCTGATTCATATTCATCTGAATGCATATGGTGTCATATGATTTGTTTGCAGTCTTTTAGCCAAATGGGTGCTCTATGCTTTTATATGTGCATGTGTATGCGTGAGAGAAAGAAAGGTTTCTTTTTCCAGATATTAGAATAATTCGTATGTCTTATGTTTTCTTATACAATATTTTGATGGTTTTCCTTTTAACAGGATCCTGTTAGAAGGGCAACTATAGACTCATGCATTCGGGTCACAGACAATGGGAGAGAGAGCATTCACAGAAAAGTATGGAACCAATACTCTATTTGATATGGTTTTTACGGAATTCCTTGATTCTTTTCCTCTCTCTCTGTCATGAATATTTTACAAGGATAATAAATTTTCCTCTGGCAGGTATTCTTCATATTTACACTGTATAATACTTCGAATCACAATGACCAACTTAAGGTGAGCTGATTGTTCTATAAACACATTTTGTTTGTGTCATACATTTTCTCAATTAAATTATGAAATCTAAACATCATAGCTGGGAGCAAGCAGTCCTGATGAAGCTGCAAGGTGGATTCATTCTATTCAGGAAGCAGCTCTAAAGGTTACAAACAGATCTTTTTGTTCATTTTACAGAAAGATGCTACATGTCAAACAATGACTAATTTCTCTCTATATATTCAGGGTGGACAAACTGTTATTGGTTGTTCAAAGAGCACTTGGCAACCCTTCAAGTATGATAAAACAATCTAGCACCCTTATCTGTTGCTTTTGTCTTGCCCAGTTACCCGTTCCACATGAAACAATTTTTTATACTTCCTTCTAAGATGCCGGTACTATCCAAATTATTGAACAAGTACTACTGTTATTGCACGTAGCTTGTTCAGTTAATTTGGAGAACATGTAAAATTAGTTATTTGTCTTCATGGGTGCAGGCATGTTATTACTTGAATTGTGGTGACTTAAATTAATTGATGTGCTCTCAGATTCGGTGGTTCAAGTCGCATAAGTCAGAACAAGCCAATTGACTGGACTCTCTGTTCAGTTACAAATACTGATCCAGTAACTGATGTTATTGCACCTTCACCTTGGACTATTTTTGGATGTCAGAATGGTAATGACAAACTCTCGCCTGCTGTTTTGAGATTTTTTAGCTTCATACTGACAATAATTGTTTTATAGGTTTACGGCTTTTTAAAGAAGCAAAAGACAGGAATTCTCATGCAAAAGTAAGTACATCTGTCTTTTCATGGTTGACTAGAATTCTATTATGATTACTTTATCTAAAACTTCCTTCATTCAGCAGTGGGATGATCACCCTGCAATAATGGCTGTGGGAGTGGTTGATGGAAGCTCAGAAGCCATTTTCCAAACTCTTATGTCCCTTGGTCCTTCAAGATCAGAGTAAGCCTTACAACAAAATTTAGTTTGTCCTTAGCATTATCGATTATCTTACCAGTCTATGGAATCATATGTATATAAGCACAATTCCACATCTAGATAGTTTGTATGACGTGGAACCATGTCAGTGAACAAAAAATGAGCATATAACTTTCAGATTTCCAGGGACATGGTAACTGCATATGCATTGGTAACCATTTTACTAATATTGACCCTCTTGATTGACTTGTAGATGGGACTTCTGTTTTTACAAGGGCAGTGTAGTTGAGCATCTTGATGGTCACACAGATATTGTTCACAAGATGTTGTATAATGATTGGTTACCTTGGCAAGTCAATGTCTTTGAAGTTTTACATATCCCCCTAGCAATTGAATAAGATTCTGAATTTTGCCAATCATATTTTTCAGGGGAATGAAGCGAAGGGATTTTTTATTGCGGCGTTACTGGAGAAGGGAAGATGATGGAACGTACGGTAAGAATTCTGTGAACTCTAATTAATTATATTTATATTGGGGAGTGAACACTAATTAGTGGTCAAACAAATATAGTGTGATCCTTTTTGCTTTGCTGCAGTTATTCTCTACCATTCTGTGTTTCACAAGAAGTGTCCATCCCAGAGTGGCTATGTTCGTGCCTGCCTTAAAAGTAATGTATGCTTAAAATTTGGAAGCGAATAAGTTTCCTGGACTTTTGAAGTTTTTTTCCTAAAATAAACATAGATATTACAAACAATGTGTGTTATATATTGCATGTTACTTATTCTGTATTTTGCAACACAAATTTCTCTTTCGGGTTTGCATTATCCTGTACACTAATTAGATGATAGCATTTTGCTTTATCTTGTAGGTGGAGGATATGTGATATCTCCTGTAAACCAAGGGAAGCGATCTGTAGTGAAGCACATGCTTGCTATTGATTGGAAGTTCTGGAAATCCTACTTACGTGCTTCTTCAGCTCGGTCTATTACTATCCAAATGTTGGGGAGAGTTGCTGGTAATCTTATACTATTGATCAAGATTGAAACATATTTCACTTTTCGTCCTCCATATATTAGATGCTTGTTGCTAAAGTGAAAAGGAACTGTATGTGTTTCAGCGCTCCGAGAGTTATTCCGAGCAAAATTGGGAAAATGTCCATCCTCTGATTTTTCATCAGGAGAGTTGGCAAGTGTTATGGTGCGCCAGAGTGACGGTGGTAGGATGGTTGATGAAGTAGATAACTCACCTTCACAACATGCCATCCTAGGGGGCCTGAATGATGCCACTGATGAGTTTTTTGATGTTCCTGAATCTTCAGACAATGAACCATCAGAGAATGGCTGGGGCTTTGATTTTGGTTCTGAAATGTACTCACAGGTAGTATTTGTTGTGACATTTTTTTATAGTTACTTCTTACACATGCAAGGGATCCAAAAATTGGTTAAAAGTACTACTGAAACCCTAAATTTGTTCTTGAGGGATGATTTTGCTCATAAATGACCTTTTGGCCCAAACTGTTTTATTCTTGTTTTTTTTTTTTACCATTTGGCAAAGCTCTAAACACTAGATTCAATGTTTACAAGCATATTGGCCGAGTCAAGTGACTAGGGTGAGATATCCAAAAAAAATATGGAAGTTAAGGTAAAGGAGTCATTTTGGGCTAAGTTATCCTATGAGTACAATATGTGGGAATAAATTGGACTCTTTGCCTACTAGAATTAGTAGTCAAGGGAAGTGCATTTATTTTCTTCTCGTTGTTTGTTCTCTCTTTGTCTTTTCACAAGCTTGGATGTCCTTATGCTGTATAAGCTGTAGCACTTATACATGCTCTTTGTTAAGAGGTTTGTCTTGGCCTGGACTTAAACCTTGACATGATTGCGTCCAAGTGCTCACACACATGCTTAGCGTAAAATACATCAAACGTCATTGGTGTTGCTGACTTTGCTTACATTTTTGGGAGCTACAGGATATACGTCAACCTAAGTTATCGACTGCTGCTGGGTTTGTGAAGAAATTGCATGATCTTGCAGGTAAAGTTGGTTGCTGCAATGGATCTTAAGACTTGTGTTTGCTTGTTAGATGAGTTTGCATGATTTATTTTCTTCTGCAGTTATAAATTCTTGTCTCCTGCAGTTCAAAAGAGGGGATATGTGGACTTGCAAGAGATGCCTAAGGAAGACGGCATGTCGTGCTGCTACGGAACCACTCTTCCAAAGGACCTCAGTTGCACTATGCCTTCCAGTTGGACAACAGCTGAACCTTCTAGTTTTTTGATTCGTGGAGAGAGTTACCTTGAGGACCAGAATAAGGTACGGGTTCGCTTTGTTGATCATAAATCTGAATTCTCAAATGCAGAATAGTTATTGTGATTACTATTTGAAAAGGTTAGATATCAATTAGTGCTCCATGCTCAAAATAACACTGTCTCTGACAGACGGTGTGCTTGTTTTCTCTGATATGGTTCAGCTTTACTTGCGGGTTTTGTATATTGGTTCCTTGGATGCTTAAGATAACATATTACATGTAAACCTTTATGAATCAGTTATTATTTAAGTCCCATTTCAACGACCAAAGTGTCAAAAATTTCTTCTTTCCAATTACATAATAAAAAAACCGAACTGCATTATTGCTTATAAGCTGTTTAATTCTACAAAAACCAGGTGTCCCCGCTCTAGCGAATTATCTCCAATGGAGGAGATAATTTGAATTAAAAAATTTCTTGTTGTATGTTTTCATCCAGTTTAAGGCAAAAGGAACTTTGATGCAAATGGTTGGTGCAGACTGGTTAAGGTCTGACAAGCGAGAAGATGATCTTGCAGGCCGTGCAGGGAGTATTGTTCAGGTACAGTTGTGGTTTTGCAATTTTTTCTTTAATCGGCTCTCCCCTTTTTGCTTCAATTTCACAAGCTTGGTTTTGCAGAAATATGCTGCCAAGGGCGGTCCAGAGTTTTTCTTCATTATAAACATACAAGTAAGTTAATCTTGTCAATGATTAGCCAGACATTAATCCTAATTACTTCTCCAGGCTCTTGTTACTCATTTGTGCATTGACTACGGAGCAGGTCCCAGGTTCAACAACGTACAGTCTTGCTCTATACTATATGATGAATACACGTCTGGAAGATGCACCTTTGCTGGAGAACTTTGTAAAAGGAGATGATACGTTTAGAAATTCAAGGTTTAAGCTCATACCTTACATATCTAAGGTTAGCTCAGCTTGTGATCATTTTCTTCTACTATTTGGTTCATATTATATTTGAGAAAATGCTAAACCTGATACCTGCCATGTTAGACATGCAACCAGAGATCATAGACTATCATTCATCCTTTTTTTTTACGAGAGATTCGTTGCTTCAATTTAAGTTTCTTTTCTCAGGGATCATGGATAGTAAAGCAAAGTGTGGGTAAGAAAGCATGCCTGATTGGTCAAGCATTGGAAATTAATTATTTTCGTGGAGAAAACTACCTTGAGGCAAGTAACCTGTTCTCCCGTGTTATGATCCAAATACAGAAAGAATATATCTAACAATGTGTTCGATCATGTTTTCAGCTCGGGGTTGATATAGGTTCATCTACTGTTGCAAGGGGTGTGGTCAGTCTTGTTCTTGGCTATCTCAGTAATCTGGTTATCGAAATGGCATTCTTGATACAGGTATAAAGGGACAAAATTATGTGCTTTTGTTTAACTGCAGATGTACGATAGCCTAGTTAATGATTTGTTAATACAGGCAAATACAGAAGAGGAACTTCCTGAGTATCTTCTCGGAACATGCCGGCTTAACCATCTGGATGCCTCCAAAGCAGTCCTGTTGAATTCATGATCATGCTCTGTGACTCTTTAAGATATCATTCTTTGAATCAATGAGATTGATATTCTTTTTCCCTCAATTTTTATGGTGTAAATATCATCATTGGATTTTATAGCCATTTTTGTAAAGATATATCAATTACTTGTAGGTGCTGCCAATTGGTCTTCAATTTTAGTTTTTTTTTATACATTTATTCTGTTCTTTTGTTCAAGTCCGAAACACAAGAACATCGCAAGAATCAAAACTGTTTAAAAATGTATGAATGCATGTGAATGGCACTAATGTTTTTGGAACAAAACATGTCACAACCTGAGAGAATTTTACAAACTTAAGTATTATTCTAAAGGATATACTAAAAAGAAATCCTATGCATTTATATGGATTTTGAGAATAAAATATGTGGTTTTTTTATTCATGATTAACACTTGAAGCGGGGTTTGAAGGGGCAATATTTTTCCTACTTTCGGTCCGGAATAATGGCCAACTTTCAAATTTTTCATCGGAGATTCATTAAGCATTTAAAAGTAGATATTCATCAAAGTGTAAATAAGAGTATGTCCCGTTATTGTGATTTACTCTTCAAATTTATCATTTTCTAAAGCAAAGGAGATAACTATGGATCAATGCTTCTTTCCATTTTGGTTCATCAAAAAAAAAATGCTTCTTTCCATTTTGCAACTTAAATTAGATCTTTTGTGCAAAAACAAAATATATTTTTTGGTGCTATCAACGAATGCATAATAAAAGTATTCTCAACACAAATCTGAAGCGAATAAATAAAGAAACAAGTAATTGAAACAAACATTAGTTTGAAAAGCATTTTGATATAGAATGTAGGGGTGTTACATGCATTATTTGTGCAAGGATACAAATATGAGTTTGATTCAAGAATTATTTAGTTTATATAATCAAGTTTTTCTTGAGCACAAATATGGCATGACATGATGTTTTATTGTTCCTAAATATTGATTTCCGACAAGATAGGTAGGTGTACATGATTTAAGTAAAAATAAGAAAAAATGAAAACATTGAGCACATGACTTGGTTTTTACCTTTGAAATTTGGTAAAATAAAATTCCCTTCCCACTAAGGCCCTGTTCTTTTTGATTTAATTTCAACATATTTCAATTCAATTCAATTCAATTCAGTTCAATTCAATATCGTTCAATTCAATTCAGTTCAATTCAATACTGTTCAATTCAATTCAGTTCAATTCAATTCAATTCAATTCAGTTCAATTCAATTCAATTCAACACTTTTCAATAATTCAATTCAGTTCAGTAAATTTCATAAATATATTTTTTTAACCATTCTCTTCAATATCTTCATCATCTGATTGCTCTTCATTTTCCGCTAGCCGTCGTGATTGCCAAATTTGTTGCGCTATACCATTCCGTACTACTAACATGACATTTTTTCGGTTTGTACTAAATATATCTAAATCTACTCTTCCATTGACATTTGGACCATATTGTGTAATTGGTATTCCAAGTGTGCACAATCTTATAAAGTTATGAAGCGTAAATGTAGAAACAATGATCGACATTTGAGGCATATTGTAGAGCACCTTCCACCTTTTCTTCAATTGTCCAAATGACATTTCAACTTTCATTCTCAATGACGAATGTAAATAATTGTAATGTTCTTCCATTCCTCTAGGTCTTCCACACCTAAATTCCGGCATGTGATATCTAATTTCCGCATCTCTAATTGGAGATAAATATCCAAGAGTATTTGAAAATTCTATCAATAAATGTGAAAATTCTATCAAATGAGCAACATGCCAACACATTCCAACTTTTGTTTCCATGGCGATCTCGAAATGGCACACCTTCCTCATCGCGTATATTTGCTTGGATATGGGTTCCATCTAAAGCCCCAATAACATCCTAAAAATAAAATTAAAAGTTACATGAGGTTTAAAATGAGAAAGTATACATGTTATGACTTATAAGGTCCAAATATAATGTCGAACATTACCTTAAAATAAGGCCAATAGCGTGAGTTGTTCGCTACTTCCGGAGGGATCTCTGACAAACCACGATGTGGCCTGATAATATTATTTAAAACTTTATTAGGTGTTAATATTATTTAATTAATTCTTAGCTCAGAATCAGTTAAAACTTTATTAGGTGTTACAAATATTAAATTCAGTTCAATTCAATACTGTTCAATTCAATTCAGTTCAATTCAATTCAATTCAATTCAATCAAAAATAACAGGGTCTAATATCTTCTTCATCATCTTAAATGGTATACAGCTATTCCCTAATCTTTCTTAAACTTCCTTAAAAATAGATTAATTTTCTAAAGCGTCATATATTAGAATTAGTATTCTTATTAAGAATCTCTAATTTTGAAAGGTCAGCGGAGTATCATCTGTGTGTTTGACTTGCTCGTAAATTGATGTGAGCGCCTAAATGTTGTCTCCTCCGTCAATTTACGAGCACGAGGTTCCTAATCTCGATACCGGTACGTCTCGATTTTGAATTCGAACTCAAAACCTCATGTTTGTTTGTTTTAGAAACGTAATAATCACTAAGCTATTGCTCGGAGATGTTGTTATTTGTTCTGTTTTTGTTTTGTGATTATTTTCAATTACTATTTCTATGTTGCCATTAGGGTTCATGTTTCCAATTGAGGAATATTCGCATTAAATTGCTTTGATTTTGTTATTTAATGTATAATTATTATTTTTATTTACTTTCCTACATTGTTTGAGCTAGGCTATACTATTATTATTATTGTTATTATTATCTTTTCATGTTTGCATTTCCATTTGTTGTTGAAGCAGAATGAAGAAGGGGATGCACCTTACTCTGGGATTTGTTCTGCTTTTTCTTCTTCTTGGATTGGGTATGTATCTGTTAATTTCAGTTACATGTTTTTCTTTTTGTTTCTTGATTCTGATTTCGAGTTTTCGTTCGTTGGTTAGGATGTGTCTCTGCAATTCGAAATGATTTTGACCGGTGTGAGAAGATTGTAAAACAATGGGCTTTTGCTTCTCTTGAACAAGAAATTGTAGATGACAAACACACCCTTCAGGATTTGTTGTTTTTCCTTCATGTTCCGAGAACTGGCGGGAGGACGTACTTTCACTGGTAATTACACATTGCCACATTATGCTCGCCTTGAGATAGAGCAGAATAGTTATTCTAACTCTATTTGTTTTACCTGCAGTTTTCTGAGAAAGTTGTACTCGAGCTCTCAGGAATGTCCCCGTTCATATGATAAGCTACGGTTTGATCCAAGGTACTATTTGTCTTAAACTGTAGTTGCTTGTCTTTGTTTTTGCATAATCATAGTTGTGAAAGGCGAAAGGCGAGTCAAGTCGATAAGGGTAAAAAATTGCCTCAAGGCGAGTCTAGAGAACGACATTCGCCTCTTGCACGTGAGGCGAAAAACAAAAAGTTCAAAAAACATACAAAATAACAGACAATAGATGCCTCCTGTCCTCATCAAGATCAATGTCATCAAATCTTCCACTTTTGCATCCTTATAGTTAGTGTGGAGGAGAGGTTGAAAGCAGAGAGATCGGTGTGGGAGACTTAAAACGCCTGGACTTTATGTGTGTGTGTGTGTGTGTGTGTTTTTTTTTCTTTTTTTTTCCTTTTTTTTTGTGGTTGAGGATTCTTGCACCATTGGTGCTCGTCTAAGACATCTCTAACTGGGTAATTTTACTTTTTCTGCAGCAAGCAGCAGTGTAGACTGTTGGTTACTCATGATGACTATAGCATGATGTCCAAACTGCCCAGGGAAAGAACATCAGTAGTGACCATTCTTCGGAATCCAGTTGATCGCGTCTTTAGTACTTATGAATTTTCAGTTGAGGTGGCTGCTAGGTTTTTGGTACATCCTAACTTAACTTCTGCCACAGAAATGTCTAAACGATTGCGTCCTCGCAATGGAGTAAGTACGCTTGATATATGGCCATGGAAGTACTTGGTTCCATGGATGAGAGAAGATCTATTCGCTAGGGTATGTCTGTTTGACAATCTGCTTTTTGATGCCTCGTGTCTTTCTAGCCTTTATTTAGACTTCCTAATGTACAATCATTTTACTCATATTTTGTGACATATAAACCTAACTCAGTAGTAAACTCCTGCCTGTATGTGTTCTAGGAAGAGAATCACCTTAATATCATTTTGCCCCCTAACCTCTTTAGGTTGTTTATCCTACTCATCATCCTTTCCAAAAATTAGTCACAAGGAGATGATCTCAGTTCTATGTTGTTGGTTGATGTATGTTCTCTGCCCTACTATATTAGTACGTTAAAGCCTGGTTCACTCTGACACTCTTATGGTATGACCAGCAATCTTAGGAACTGCTTTCTTTGAGAAAAACAGAGATAAACTATACATTATTTAAATTGCTTAGGTTTATGAGAAAACCAGAGCTAGACTCTAGCGTTATTTTTTCTAGCTCCATAAGCTTACATTAGGATAGTCCGCATGATAAACGAGAGTACCGCATAGAACACTCTTAGTTGATTGTTGACTTGTGGAGGGGCTAGAACTTTTTTTTCTAGTATCTTATATTGTTTTTGTCTATTTGGACTTTGATCGACAGAGGGATGATACGAAACTTATTGGCTCAAATCACATGAAGAGCAAAACTCCATACAACATGGAGGAAATTGTCATGCCATTACATGAATACATTAATGACCCTATAGCTCATGATATTATCCATAATGGAGCTACATTTCAGGTACTTGCGCTGTTTAATACCTATACTTGTGACATTTATTGTTTTGCTCCTTGCTATGTTTTCTTTGCTCTTTTATGTATTTATTTATTTTGTGATGTGTTTTAATTGAAGGTGGCAGGATTGACGAACAACTCTTATTCTATGGAATCACATGAAGTACGCCATTGTGTTCAGAAGTATAAGATTCTCGGCGAACATGTACTGCGAGTTGCAAAGGTAAACGTGATAGGTTTCCCATATTTTTGTGCAATACAATTTCATAAGATTGTTCTCTGATTTTATTTTCTTCCTTGTGGTTGTTTTCATGTTAGATGCTTGTAAATTTTGCAGAGGAGGTTGGATGAGATGCTATATGTTGGTCTCACTGAGGACCACAGAGAATCTGCAACAATGTTCGCTAATGTGGTCGGTGCACAAGTGATTGCACAAGCTTTAGCATTGAACTCCAGCATGGAGGCTGAAGCTGAAAATAAATTAGGTTGGTGATACAAACCTATTTCCCTCTGCCAATAATAGGCTATGATTTTTGTTGTAATTTTAGAATCAACTTATGGTACAGAGCAGAGCACATCTATTGCTGATTCTGAGTCTGGAAATGATGATCATGAGGTGAGTGGTACTTTTTCATTTTCGCTTGGCACGTCATATGGTAACTGGATAGTGGATATACTAATAAGAGTAGTGGATGATCTTGCTTGCTGCTTTTGCTGAACCAGAGTAGCACCAAAGACCTAAAGGCAAGCAGAATTGCTTCTACTGAAGATTTGGATGAGAAGAAAGAAAATGTAAGGCTCTTTTTGCAGAGATGTTTTATTAATGATATGTTCTTTTGAAAAGCAGAAAAAGCATTTAACATGGATTCACTTATCCTCTATATTAGATGACTGTAAAGAAACTTATGCATGCTTATGAGGGATGCATTTCTTCTTTACGGAAGACCCAGACACGTCGTCGAATTGTTTCCTTGAAGAGAATAGCTCCAGCAAACTTTTCAAAGGAGGTACTTCTGTAATACTGGTCATTTCACTTTAAATTTTTCTCGATGCCTGTTAGTATTCTGCATCAAACAACTTGTCATATCACCTGATCTGACTAAACCTAAAGTAGACCGCGATGCAGCAAAAAGTCTGGTCAATTTCATGCTTTACGTTTAGGTTGGCTTTTTTTCTTTTTTTAAAACATTTTCCTCTAGGCGTCCTTGATCCTTCAAGCGGAATCTAGTACAATTGATGTTTTTTGCTTCCTTGGAGTTATCCATGTATAAAATATACTAGGAGTGTCCTGTATTGACCCATGTGTCATTTAGTGTGCTGGGAAATCCATTTTGAAGAAAAGGTTATGGGGCCAACATTGGACCCTGTTAGCTGTTGCTTTCCTAGTAGGCTGTAGGCTTACTATTGTTTTGAGTTTAATATAAAACATGTTAAATAACGAAGCCACAGCACTAAGGCTCATATTCTGGATACAGGTGATTAATCATACACCTCATCTTCTACTTCTTGAAACATGTTCCATGTAACTATATTGACTTTTAGAGTGTGGTCGGATGATCCTGCAATTGTTTGATAGTAACATGTATGATTATGAAATTCTGCAGGACCGTAAACATGTCCCTGACGTGGTTCTTGAGCAGATAAAAATACTTAACAATCTTGACGTGGAGCTTTATAAATATGCTCAAGAAATTTTTTCAAAGCAACACAGGCATATGCAGCAGAACCAGGCAGACACAGTGAGTATTTATAATATTCATTTCATCAAAGATACTGTTAATTATGTGTTATTTTTGGTACTTACTATCAAATTTACTGGTGGTTGCATCAATGACGAATTAGATGCAGTCTCGCCTTCTTTATCCTTCAAATTTTGGAATTTTCATTTCTGAGAATATGATGAAGTCCTCGCGTTGATTACCAGAATACATAGTTGTGAGAGCATGACTTTATATTAATTGAGGAAAACAACAGAACCACCTGTTACAGAGTTTTTCACTGTTCTGCTGAAGAGTATGGACAAAATGAAAAGTTCTCTAACATACTTTGCATGAATGAAGCGTGATTGTTGACTATCCTTGTTTTAACAATAGGGCGTTCAAATGACTCGAGTGATTTGGATATGACTGGTTTTCTGGTCTCAAATCTAGGTGTAGGTTTGAAAAATTCCAGCAAGTTTAGAAATGAGGATCTAGAATTTTTGTTGTTTTTGAGCCTGCTTACCTGAAGAATTGAAACTTCTAATCTTATTATTTTTTCAATTACAGGAAGGAATGGAGGAGGTCGACAATTCGGGTGGACTTACGTCAGAGAGAGGCATTTCATTGGCCATATGCATTGTCTTACTCGTTCTAATAGTCTTATTTGTAAATGCTAGAAGAAGAACATCAAAAGTTAAGATATGAATGTTTCTTGCCAAAATAGTGGGAGGAAAAGACAAACTTATGTTTACAACTTAATAGGTATCACTTGCACACACACACGCGCACGAACACACACAAAAAGCAGTGTAATTGATAGGAGAATTTGATTCCCAATTTTGGTGGATGCCAATGATTTAGATAACGGGTTTAGATGTTGAAGCACGGATAGTAGTATTGTACATGTATGGTTTGGTTAACTTGGCATTGGGGTTATTATGTAGTATCGAGAAAAACGTTTGATGGATTTTGATATATGGTGATGCTAATTCTTCATTACTTTTTTTTTTCTTAATATTAATTTTATGAGGGGGTGTCAATGGTGTGTTCTGTTGAGAAATCATGTTCTGAAATGCAGTGGTTTTTTCTCTAAGATGGCAACTTTGTAACAATCATTATATGAATATTTGAACAAACTTAGATATATGCATGATCAGTCATGTAATGTGCTCTAGAAATGATACATACATCAAGACAACTATAGTTTGTACGTGTTTTTTGTTCCTCCATTTGCTGGTAAAATGACAAACCACAAGGATGACTTATATGGTATTTTGCTTCTTTTTGTTGTGTAATTATTCATGAAGTTCAAATCAACGTTACAAATGTAATAAAGGCTAAATATTTTGGGTCCCGCTGAACATGTCATGAAAATCCTCATCCCCTTGTTGTCTTAGCTGTTGAACCAGCTAAAGTACATTTGAATTTCAAAATTCCAATGAGTCGATCGTTTTTCGGTTTAGGGTCCATGATATAATCAAGTTACAGATAAGCTTTTAATGTACATTTGTCGAAGTTAAATTTTGATAAAAATGTATTAGAATGAATTATCGGAACGGTCAAGCAATATAATGCATTAGATTTAGCTCAATTAACACCTTTTTAAGTACATATAATCGAAATGATTAACTATTAATCATACTAATAGATATTCGGTAGATGAAAAAAGAACATCTGGCCATTTATACTCACCCAAAAATTATGATAAGTGATTGGACTTTTTTTTTTTTTTTCTGAAGCACTCAGAATCAGTATTCTAAAAATCGCTATGCGGCCGCGGCGCGGTCAGTGACCTAAACGATGAATCGGGGATTAATCGGGGATAAATCAGGAATTAATCGGTTTTGTATTTTTTTTATTTTTTTATTATTTTAAATAAATTATATAAATATTTTTTAGAAAAACATAAAAATTCATGTTAGAAAACAAAAATATTGACCAAACTACTTAAAAATAATAACTATTTTTGTCCAAAATGATAATAATAAATATACCAGAATGTCGACAAACATAAATATTTCGATGTTTATTACATTAATATTCTAAAAAAAACAATTACCAACAAATTAACGTAACATATTTAGATGCTCTTATTCAACCATATCTTGTTCACCAAATTCATAATTTTCAATTTGCTGCTAGTTAAAATGTATGTGGTCCGAGTATTTTAGGTATTTTTGTTTATTTTGTTATTTTTAAAAATTAATTATTTAATTAAAATTGTACGGGCCATTTTTATTTGGGCCAAAAAATTTCTAATTGGGCTAATTTTTTCTGAATCGGTCAAAAATCGGTTCTAAATCGATCATAAATCGATTGACCGATTTAAAACGACCTATTTACTAAAATCGGTACGGTATACTCGATTTTACCGATGAATCGGTCAACTCGGACGATTTTTAGAACACTGCTCAGAATAAACTTAGGAAATGAACATTCAAAAACTAGATGGACTCCATACCTAACCAAGTATGATGACAAGTTTAGATGTACTGTTTTTTTAAATGTCACGATGGGTATGTTTCTTTTTATTATTAGAAAAAAATTGGTCAATTTGACTCGCATCCATATGAGTGTGAAATAAAAAAAGAGGGAGAAAAAGAAAATAGTGAGTAGTAATACACAAGTATAATTGAGGAGGAATTGTATGAAGAGCATGTGAAAGCACATGATGATATAGAAAATAGATCTTTGCATCCGAGAAATATTAAATAAAATAAAAAGGAATAGATCTCGGGTTGGTTCCATTTCGGAATAAAAGAAACAAAAATCACAAATAGTAGAGTACTGCTTCAACTTTGGGTAAATTACATTTGTGAGCCAGTAACTTTACCCGATTAACGTATAACTGTTAAGTGTTCTCAATACACGCATCAAAAATGATTACAAATAATTTTCTAAATAATTGGTGATATTTCAAATAATTACAGTTTTTTAATTCTTTTCATGTATCATTTAAATGTTGTTTATATAAAGAAGGTTTCGAAAAGTATAGTTTTGAAAAAACAGTTATGCAGGAATGTGATTTAAAACAATTTTAGCTTCGGACTTTTCCACATTAACGAACAATTGGTAATTGAAGTTTACCAGTTGTAATGTGAGATTTTAGCCCAAACCCAATAAATTTCATAACATATGCACGATTAGCCACGTCATCAAAATGCTTAACCGACTCCGGCAAGCACAACTTTCTAATCCGATCATCAAATAACTCCAGACATGCTTATCATCATTGCACTCGACAACACAACTAATGAAGATGTCCAAGACTTTGTGCCCGAATATCAGAAAGACTCACTCTCTAATAACAACTGGCAATCACGCTCTTGTACATGAATACCCACACTATAATAAATGTTGTACAAGAACAGTTACATTCTCTCTCTATTTTATTCACTTAGCTCTTTTTAGAACTTTACTCTTGATCGTCAAAGTATTTTCAGTGCTCAAAATGTAATTTACAGAATTAATAGGGGTGGGAATAGGTAGGCCCAAAATGAAGAATAAGAAAGGAAAGATGAGAGGGAGCCAGGCAAGGCCCGGCTAGCTTTCTCTTTCCCATAATCGTCGGTGCTCTTTCAATTTTTTCCCATACAACATGTTTTTCTACGCTTCTTCACCCACCGCCCCTTGATTTCATTTTCCCCATCATTATTTTACTCTTCTATTTTTTTATTTATTTTTAAAATTATTTTATTCTCTCATATGATTTTACAATAAAATGGAAAGTATAATATGTATGTCTTGTATGGAAGTATAATATTTATTTACGATTAATGTATCTAATATTTAATATATATTATTATTTTGATACTTTTAAAAATTCCGTCGGTAGATATAAGGATGGTGATGTCATAAGACGAGGCGAATATTCTTCACTTTCAATTTTTAGAAGAAATAGATTCGCATTCTCAGTATTATAGAAAACTTTTCGGAGATTCTACATCTTTATCAGGAATCATTAATCATCCACTAAAATAGAAAAATATGCGATCAACTAAATTGTACGGAATACGCCATTAATTTTGATACGAGATAATATTTCTATATAATAATAAAAAAACATATTTGTCCAAAATTAAAGATAAAAACATATGTTTTTGTAAGGATAAACATTAATTGCATACGTTGTTTATAGTAAATAATCCTGTTCAATAGGTTAATTTACAAAGAATTTTGACTAGAAATTAAAAACAAAAAAAGTATAAATAAATAAAATCCACCTCACAGTTACCAATAATTCCATACGTAGAAGATTTTCGAAAATGAATCAAAGCGTAGGATTAATAAATGGATTTATAGAAGATAGACAGAAAAGAGACACGTACCCTACGAGAAGTTGATGCACCCTCATCACAGAGAATAATAACTCCACTCACCCCCTTAAGAAACCTAAAAATCCTAATCTCAGACAGCAGATTCATAAGGATTCTCATTTTGCTCACTGTTATCTTCTCCTTCTTCTCTGCTTCTTCAATTTCACAATGTCCCTTAATTGAAACGCTGCCGTTTTCCTCTTCTTATTTAAGGTTTGTCTCATTTTTTCCTCACTTTTCTTCTATCAATTTCACTTGCATTGCTTTTTTTTGTGGTGGAAACTTTCCTATGGTTACACCAATGCCGTGACGGTGTTGGCCTAGTGGTTCAGAATGTTCCTCAGCTCAGCTCATGGGTTCGAACCACACCCAAGTCATTGGAACAATAGGGTGTAAACTGTCGAAAAGAATTAAGTTCACGAGGCTCGAATGCATTAAGCCTCAATTGTTGTAATTTGTTTTAAAAAAAAATATGTGAAAAATTACAAGTAATTATAATAATTTTATTATTTAATAAGCACATAAGTTTTTTTTTTTGTGTGTTTTTTATTTATTAGTGTACTGAAATTGTGTTAAAACTGGATTTTAATTTTGAAATTTGGTTTTGCTGCATGAATTTTCTCGGTAACAAAATGAACCCGATGAAGTTTTTTTTTTTTTTTTTACAATTATAAAATTAATATTAATATTACTTATTTGCTAATTATAGCTGCTGGGTGTTGATTGGTTAAAATACGTCATAACAGCAGTGAAAGCGACACCGTATCAGTATGAAAAGGATATCCGTGCGTGTTAATTCATATTTAAGCTTTTTAATTGTCTTTAAATTGGAAAGATTAGCATTGTTAATATTGTAAAACGCATCTTCTTATATTAGAAGAAGACTCCTACCAACTTTTTTTCTTAGATTTTAATTAGGAATTGTTATCTTTTCGATATATTTGAAATAATTTTAGATAAGGAAATATGTTTATGTATTGAGTACTTTTATTTTAAATTACCATCCATTTTTTTTTCTTAACTCCCCGGTGATTCGAACCTGTAACATCTAGCTGTAAACATTAGCTCACATTTGTGTTTTCGTTTTCGAACTTGTAACGTCTAGCTGTAAATATTAGCTAACGTTTGTGTTGGACATTCTATAAGTGCCCAAGTTCCGAGGTATTATTATTTGTTAAACTGAGTGTTGAAAATTCAGCAATGGCTTTCGGTAGGAGTTGTCTGATCGTTTTCTTCTTTTTCCTTGATGGTGTTCACAGGGTGACAATAACATGAACATGAACGGTTCTTGGTTCTTCGATGAAAACTTTAATGGCGTCCCTGATGATTTTTTCGATGATGCCATGAAGTTTTTTGATCTCCCCTTGGAGGATGTGGAACCAAATGATGCTGGAGATGATTGGGAGGCCAAATTTCAACACCTCGTGCCTGAGACTCCGTCAGATGTTTTGAATGGATTCACTTCTGGTGAAAATAGTAATGGACCGAAATTTAAGAAAAGCTTCTCGAATTCGGTGAGTTTTATACAAGTATATGCATTTCTTTGTCCGTGCTGAGAAGCAAATTGGAACATATTGTGCTTTATCCTGAGTTTCCTCTGTATATGGGTCAATTTGTGGTTAATTGCGTCTTACGTGCTACGTGCATTTTAGTAAGAACCATGTCAAAGGTAGACGGGATGTGCAGCTAAGCTACACAAATGCTGAAGAGTTGAGAAATAGTAAAAACGTAATGCATAGTTTAAGAGTACACATGTATTGTTCGCTTGTACGACATTTAGAATTGGCTGGATAAGGAATCTATGAAGGATTACAGCACAATACATGGAAAAGTATGTCTGTGTTGAGGTATTGCAGTAGTTTCTTCTGCGCTTCATGCTTTCAGTAATGGTTGTGCTTAGAATCCCCGTCTTATGAACCTGAGGCTGCAACGGAATTTTGGAACTCTGGGTTTGGTTGAGAGTACCTTAGTTGGTCAGTGACTGAACACTGAACAATAAGGGAAACATAACTATCTAGCTGTTCATTTGATACCCCTTATGTTTTTATGTTTGGAGTAAAAATCAGTGTAATAATTCAACTTATGAAATTTTGAAATATTGCATTCTATATCTATTTTCTTTTTGTTATGTATTTTGGAATTAGGTATAATCTCTCTTGAAAGTTAGTTTTTTAATACGTTAATCAAAGCTGTTGTTATACATTATATAGTTACCTTTTTTTTAAATAAGTTGCACTATATGTAGATGGTAAATTCTATAAGGATTGGTTTACAACTGTTTTGACAGTGGAAGGAGTGTGAAAAGCTATGAATCTTATCTCTTGTGTGTATTTTAAGTTGCCCCCTTTTTGTCTGCCGGGTCTCAGGTAGGTTATTGGATTTAATCTGCAGAATGTTGAGCCTTGACGACTTTCGCTAGACTTGGTCAAGCTTACACTTTTTGACCTCTAGATGAACTGTTAATAGATTGAGGATGAGCAGTTTTACCAGAAATCACATTATCTGTGCTCATAATGTTTTATTATCTCTTTTTTATTTCCAAATTCCCATTGCTAAGAATTAAAAAGCATAGTTAGTAAATTGTTTTTCTCAAAATACTTGATGACGATCTGTTTTTCTCACCTTGGTATAGATGAAAATGGAATACCTAGATTATACCATGAAGTTGTAATGAAATTCTTGCTGAGTGATAAAATAAACTGCCAGAATTACTAACAGTATCTGACTGTAGTTTTGCAAGTATTTTTTTGTTAATATCGTACTTGTGCTTTGTTAGTTTTATTTAATAGTCATTTCTGTGTTCACATCAACAATCTAATGTTGAGAATACACAAACAGATGATTTCTTAGTTATAAATGAAGTAACCACAGAATTTATCATGCTAGCGATGTGGTTTTGATGTTTGTCTGAAACAAGAAATGCTGTGGGAAGCTTCCTATAGGATGTACATGATGCTTATTATCATCCATATTGATGAAATTGTCATATATATTTGCTGCACTTGGGTTGCTATATTCAATCTCACTCAAAGGATATGTTGCTTCTACTTTGATTTCATATTTCTTCTGGTACACCTTGTGCGTCTCACTAATTAGTATGAGTTTGTCTTTTAATCAGACCAGTGATATGACAAAAATGACTATTAGATGTGATCAAACTTTTGTTTGCCTGGGTATTCATATGTTACAGTTGCTCTTCTGAGGGTGATCTGACTATTCATGTGGTCAATGCATACTTGTAATTTATGTTGAGAGTGTTTGGTATTTTTAGTGGAGTGTAAGTTCTCTAAGAGTAGGATGGTGATCGAGTTAAAATTTATCATTTTTGTTATCATCTCTTGGTGTTTCTAGACAGTTATTTTCTTGAATTGACTTTTTATTTGATGTCCAGTGTGGTGAATCTTCTCAGCCGAAACAGTGGCCAAAGACTGCAGAAGCATACTCCAGTAGAAGCATTCCCCTGAACTATGACTTGTTGGAAGCAAAATATTCACACCCGTCCTGTACAACTTCCAGTCCAGTCTCTGTCCTTGAAAGCAGCAGCAGCTCATCATCAGCCGAAAATCCAACAGTCTACCACCCTAAATTAGACATCCCAGTGAAACGTCCTCGAAGCAAGCGCCCACGTCCCCTGAGGCGAGCATTCCCTTTCATCTCTCTTATGCATGTTTCAAAACGAAATCATCCTCTGGAATCGTCTGAATCCCAATCAGAAACATATTCTGACGAGACAATTTTGAACCTTGCAAAGATAAAGCAACAGAAGAGGAGGAATCTGATGCTACCCTCTTCTCCCGAAGAAACGAAGCAGCCCTTGCCTTCCTCGCAGCAGAAATCAGGCGAGATTAGAAAATGCACACACTGTGAGGTGACAAAAACTCCACAATGGAGAGAAGGGCCAATGGGGCCTAAAACGCTTTGCAATGCTTGTGGGGTCCGTTACAGGTCGGGCAGACTCTTCCCGGAATACCGTCCTGCTAATAGTCCAACCTTTGTTCCTACAGTTCACTCCAACTCCCACAGGAAGGTGATAGAGATGAGAAAGACTGGTACGCATGGGAGTGTAGCAGCTGCTAGTGACGGATTTCCGCCTCCTTGTGAGTCGGAGTATTCATTTTGATAGCAGTATTTGTTTAAATTAGGAGAGTAGCTTATGTAGCTGGGCAGTGTCTAGTTGTCTATTTGTTCTATTTTTGTTGTCTGGTGGGTTTGTTTTTTTGTACATTGAAGGAATAAGAAGTAGGGTTAAGTTAGATGATTAGATGTATGGCAGCAGCAGCAGAAAGAAGCTAAATATTAGTAGTGAATATGCGAGGAATGTAGATTTTCAGAAGTAGGAAGCTAAAGTGTTTGTGTCCGAACTAGCAGTGTCAGGTCTAAATATGTAGACTTGCTATTTTTTATTTTTTTTAGTCGTTTATTTTCCGATGTTGCTATTTTGATTATGTTTTTCTAGTAATCAGATTCATCTAAGATTGAACATCCTCATATTCTTTTATATACTCGAGATATGAATAGCTGAGTTTATCTAGTGTCAAAATGTTACGTTGTTTTGAAGTTTTACAATTTCAAATTTAGTTGAGAAAGTAATTTGTAAATAAGGCTTGGACAGAAAACAGAATTTCTGTGTATGTTATTGCTGTAATATAAATAGTAGCTTGGTTGTCATAGAAGAGCTTGACTGACAGTTTGAGGAAGAAAACCAAACTCTCTAAGAATATAGAACATCTAATTTAACTCACAGGCACCAGTGCCAGTAGCTCGATGATACGACTCTGCTGAAAATTTAGACAGTTGTTTGCTTCTTGGCCATCCAGGAAACTAGAGAATACCTTGTAAACATGCAATAACATGTAACAGACCTTTACTTTCAAACCTTTACTTTCTTCACATCTAGCCAAGTTTCAATCACAATAGCCAAATGTTGCAGAGAACTGTTTGAGGCTGAGAATAACTAGTATGTCAATGTACCCTTAAGATACTTGAGAATATATTAATTTGCATCTATGTGAATTTGGCTAGGAGCACTAATATATTGGCTTAACTGTTGACTTATGTAACTAAATCTGGTTTATCTAAGGTAGAGTAACCTACCAATCAATCTTCTGTACAGATCGGGTCTAGCACAGAATCGAAAAGGTTCATCAAAGTTCACCCGAGAGTGAAACAAACTGGTGAAACTATGTGCATCAGGCCATGTCATCATGTTGAAGTAAGTCTTTAGCATACTTCTGTTAACTTAACAACATTCCTCTCTCGGATCTGGCTACTGTAACTTGTTTCTTTGACACTTATCCTCAACAATAAAGGCTTTGTGCAAGAACTCTTTAACCTTCACAATCATACAATCATAGATTTTGAAGTCCTGCCATAAGGATATCACCAACATAGACAACCAAAGCAAAAAAAATTAGATTCACTGTGGTCAAAATAGATTTTTGAAAACCTAGACGAAGTTGAAGTAGGGTGGTAATGAACATCTTGTTCCACTGACGCCATGCCTGTTTTAGTCCATATAAGGACTTAAATGTGTGCACACTATACTATTGTCTGTTACTGAATAGTATCGCGATGGCATCATATATAACTATATATCAAGTATCAACCGTGTAAACAGAAATTATCGGTATCTATCTGATGAACATGCCAATTTTTGGCAACACTAAGGGCCAAGAACATTCTCATTGTGACAATTTTTGTTATTGTAATCTATCCCCAACTCATGAGTATACCCTCTAGATATTAACCTGGCTTAATTTCTTTACCCTCTTCATAGGCGTGAGTTCATGAACTTGCAACAAATAGGCCATGTAAACTGATTGATCTCCATGTAAACTACTAGTTGAAAATAAACTGACTTAATTCACCTTTTAATGTTTATTGAGTTTTATAAGAACCTGTGTTAATTGTTGATTCGTTGATGCATGATCATGCGAAATTCATATGCTTATTAGCGTACAAAAAGCATTACTTTATTTATACAGTCTTAAGTTTGAGATTTAATTTGTGAACATGAGTTCCATCCGACCCAAGCCCACCTAACGAATAGCGGGCTGGGGTTAGACTAAACACTTTTTAAATGTAAATCTGTCAAGTCCAAACTGGATCCATGAACTGGTATATTAATGGTTTGGTAATCCATAGTTAACATTATTTTATTTCAATTTAGGATACAATCATCGTGGGCTTTCAACTTTTATTTCCTTCTCGCTACAAAAATAATACCTTTCATAGTATTGAAATTGCTGGATATTTTAGCTCCTATTTTCAAGTGATGTACAATTGGATTTTGCTAAAATTGATCCCCCGTTGGTTGACACTATATAGAGTTTACTGCTTTGCATGGCATGATCATGTAATTCTGTATATATAATATTAAGAATGCTCAAACTTTGTTGTACATTTTTGTTAGTATAGTTTTATGTCCATGCAGTTACTATAACAATATTATCTTTGCTGCACAAGCTGTGTATTAATTATAAAGTGTAGTATTTTTGAAAAAGTCTAGACTTAGCTTAAACATTGTAATAAACAAAATCCTAAAAACTAGCAAAAAGAAAAGTATGGTCATGAGGTTTCATTTTTGCAGTAATGCGTCCAAGCATGTTGACAATAGGAAGTTTAACAATACAACAAAACATAAATGGTGTTAGAAATTAATTAAACAGACATGATCTGACACATGAAAAGTCTATAACAAAATAGGTTGTACAGTTTATATTTATATATCAAAACAAAAGATAGAGAGCAGTCTAGTAGGGGAGATTAATTAGATATATGAAATGTAGCAGTGAAATAAATACTCAGTCGTGATATACAGGATTAGGAACATCATAGGATGATAGCATAGGAGTATTCTAGAAACAAGGTTTCAGTTTGATATGAGGACAAAAAACAATTAAGCTTTCTGGTGTCACTTCATTTATAAGAATGCTTGCAATATTTATCAAAAAAATAAAAAAAGAATGCTTGCAATAGCATTAGCAATGCCTAATTAATATTTCTCGATCCTATATCCATATAACTCCAACTTTTCTTTCTCATGCATGCTTGTGGAATTTACTTGCACTAAATGCCTGAGATATAAAGCCAAATCAGCAGTTTTACTTAGAGTTATGCTTTAACCATAGAGAAACATTATAGTTGTATCATGTTTCCTTTTTGTTTTTTGCTTTCATGTATCTTTTATTAGCAACGGATCAATTTTGTTTTCGTTCTGACTTGTGCACATTATCTCTTTACTTTTGATTCTGACTTGCTTATCTAACCAAGTTTCTATGTTAAGTGATTCGATTATTTAAACTCAGAACCGAGTTGGAGATCCCCTACCTTGTAGATTCTATACAATCGTCTCTTGTAGAGACCAACGAGTAAGTTTTTAAAATCCTTTATTTTTGGATCAAAAGTTTTCAAATAGATTTTGATTAATATTTGATGAACACGATCATAGATTAAACAAAATTTTCAATGGGCAATTTGTCTCCACATAACTAAATATCTTTTATGTTAATTTTATCCACAAATTTTTATTAGATCTCTCCTTATACTTCCCACCACTTTATGTTTCCACCATTTGTAAACGAACACCGCTGGACGCTCATTCATCTAGGCTCCCAAATTTTAGTATTCAATTTAAGTCTAGTTGACCGCTTCGGTCCGCTTAGGCACTCAAAATCCAATTTTATCTTCAAATAGTTTCTGACTTGTCTTCTTTTTTATTTTCAAAGACATCGATCATCTGGGATATTCTATGGTCACTTTGTTTTTCACAAAGTAACCATTACTTTGTTTTGTCAACCATTGGGTCATTGGTTAAAAACTAATCCAATGGTGAAAAAAACAAAGTAAGGGAAAAACAAAGTAACCATAGCCTACACCATCTAACTAACACATAACATTCTTTACTACACTAATCATCTCATCGTATATAGATGGTCCAATAAAGTACTACCTATATAGATTTTCCAATATGTATAAATAAAAAAGTTAATATAAAAAAGCCCAAAATTGGAGAGAGCATTTAAAAGACGAAAGGAGTTGATATTGCAAAGGAAAATAGAAAATGAAAGGTCACGTGCAATCACGTGAAAATAAGCAGGCATAACCACCGAGGTTGTTATGGATTTATATCCGTAACTAAAATCGGGATTTCCATTTTGAAAACTGACAACTGACACGTGGTCTGCCCACATGAAAAGTCAAAAATAACCTTGACTCTCGGGTCAACTCGTCCGAGTCAGAAGACAAAACGACAGAGATTCCTATCCTAACCTTAATTGGGCCCCACTATCACACTGTAATGCCTCTTCCTTTTTTCAAACAAACTAAATGCCACGTGTCCTTATTACTATTATTTTAAAGAGGGTGACACGTTAATTAGATAGTCATCATATGCGCATTTTAGCATTGCTGGTGAATAATTTACACACGCGTGTTGAATTATGCTCACTGTTTGACAGTTTGGATCAGCTGGGTTGTCGTTTTATATTAGCCCATACAAGCAAGCAAGTAAAGTTCAGTGTTTTTTTCTTAAATAGAATATATATAATTATATTTCTATATAAAAAGTTTATAAAAAAGTATTTTTTTTCACATTTTTAAGAAAAGAATGAGAACAAAATATTAGAGAGGCTAAAGTTTGTTGCAGGAGTTTGAATATGATATGAATGGATGGTTCTGGAATTCTACTCGTTTTGTGGATGGATTTGGGCCAGACAACGGCCCAGATATTTCAATTCACTTTAGCTCCGACTTAAATTTGGCCCGATTATGTGTATTGTTTATGTTAATAAATTAAAGTACATACTAAAAGATAAATATTTTACATATAAAAATATAAATTTAATTAAGAATATTTCACACAAATTTTTAATCCAAGATCGTTCTAGGTATAAGCATTGTGATGCCAATAGGGATGTAATCAGGGCAGAGTAAGGCGGGGATTCCATTCGTGTCCCACAACTTTTCGGGGAAATTTTCAGCCCATTCATGTGACTTAAATGGAAAAATGTTATCCCAATTACTTACTGGATTGATGGTCCACGATGAGATGAAATTTTCTATCTCCATTTTGTTGTCCTTTTTCTTATCCCTTCCACATAAAGTGAATTGTATCTATTAAAAATAATATATTATGTGGGTCCATTTAATTTCTTACACAAAAAAATTAGTTTTATATGAGAGGAATAAGAGAGTGGACATAAAAATGGAAACAGAAGATTTTAACTCGTCCACAATACATGTGGGGCGGAAATGAGTCTCCATCCTCGCCCCATCCATCCCACCACGAGGAACAAAATTCTCCTCATCCCCATTCCACCTTATCGGATCTTTATCGGAAATTCTCCATACCCATCAGTGATTAGGAATGCTAATTGGTCTCCTCCGTTCTATACCCAAAAAAAATAAAAAGGTTTTATACCTAATGGCATTTATTATGTCTACATAACGTGGTATTCCTATTAAACATGGAACAAAAATGCATCATTTTAAAAAAAGATTATTATGCTTTTTTATATCATTTTTTTTCTGTGTAGTTAGTTTTTATGAAATAATAGGAAATATTTCTGAAATAATAATTATTGGCAGCTCATGATTTTTGTCCATTTCTCAAACTAGTAGAGATTAAGCGATAGATAGCTAAAATAAATTGTAATTATTATTATTTTTTAAAATTAGTTGGTAACTCTCTGTGTTGCGACCTGATTTACTTGGGTAGGTAGCTAGTACAAGGAATTAATGGGTATCCTCCATAAGGACTTTAGCTAATTATGCAAATATGTTGCTATTTGGTATAAATTCTACATATGATTTTTAGGTTGTCCATTCATTTATAAAATATCATGTTTGGGTATCTGTTAATTCCTGTTAGGTCCCTCCCGCAAAGCATGTCTAGCAACTTTATTTACTAACCGATATTCAACATAGTTTTTCTAAATTGATTTATTTTTCGAAAGGTGTTATTCTAAAATGATTAAGCTACATATTATTTGAAGGTTAATACATAACTAATCTAATTTTCTCAATTTGTTCTAATTGTGCACTTGTCCTCTGAAATTATCCTTTGAACTTATACAATTGCAACAACTAGCGCCTCAACTTACTAAAGGTTGTACAAATAATTCTAATAAATGAAATTTTACTCATGAAAATAATTAAAGAAATAAATAAAAAATTAGAAAAAGAATAATTTTTCCTTGAAAAACATAACAAAACTCTTTATATTGCCTAATCTCAGAAAATTTTACACATAATATATTATTACATCCCTTAAGCACTAACAAGAGGTCGGAGGCCTTAGGGCGAAGTGATCTCGTTTTGGACCATGTGAACATAGGGTGGTAGTTGGTATGGGGATGAGGAAGAGAACCATAGGCCGTGAGATCAACTTGAGGTTGATTGGAGATACATAAGTTGCGAAGGATCAAGTGATGGGAGATGAATATCAAAATCAAAGCATTTTTATCCCGTGTGTACCCCCACTATGCTTAAGAAATATATATGCCTTGGGGCGAGCGTTTAATTTGAAGTGATCATAAGAACGCAACCAAGGAAAGCAGCGACAACTAAAGATACGGAGAAATTGATAATCATGTAACTCGCCACATAATAGTTGAAATGGATCAACAAAATTGAGAGCAATATGGGGGTATACGAGGCATAAGACCATAGCTGAATAGACACGGTTTAACAAAGCACGTCCATATTCTACTATGTGTTGATGTTTGCAATGCAACCCCATTTTCTTTAAAACATTTTGTAAACTGAAAGTAGAATGACCAAGACTGATATTAGAAGACCCAATGCAAGAAATATGAATAAAAGAACCATGTTGGAATTCATCGGGGCTAGTGTATTCGGAATGGAGTCGCAGGTTTCCGAGGTCGAATGTCAAGTTGTGAGTGGCTCCGGAGTCCATAACCCTGGGTTGGTGAGAGGCGGGACTGGTGGTGATGTTGGATTGAGTTTGAGTGGAGAAGTCACGGTTGAACCTTAGAGAGGAACAATTACGGGTTGCATGCCCCAAGCCCTACAATTGTGACAAGTTAAGTGTTAACGGGGGGTAGTCGAGACTGAATATTGTGGAGAGGAAGAGGTTGAATGGTTGGTGCCTCCAGGAGTTAAATAAGCCGACCGGTTCTGTGAGTAATTCATCGACTACCGCGATTGTTTTGTCCCCGACTCCACGACCCATATTTGTGATTGAATTGGAAGGAGGCAGCATGGATGAATATAGGGGAGTCAGGGTATGGAGAAGTGCAAGTTTATTGAGACGGCGTTCCTCCGAGAGCAAAAGACTAAACAAATGATCAAATGACAGTATCTCACGTCATGCCTCAATCGCAATCATAAAAGGATAGTACGGTCCAGCTAATCCTTGCAAAATGTAAATTAAAAAAATCATCATCACTGGTATTGATAGATGGCCAGTTGATCTTGAATCGATTTCATCTTGATCGAAAAGGTGGAGATGTCATCAGTGCCTTGTTAAAGACTTTGCAATGAGCTTTCAAGGCAATGACCAACTACAAAACAAGATAAGTGAACATCTCTAATCATCCATTTAGGAAAATGAATATTCTCCAAAGATTTCAAAAGTTGAAGACCAAACCAAATCCACCTTATAAATAATCAACAACACCTACACTTATATGTAATGTATACCCTATATCTATTTCCGAGTTTAAGTAAAGATTATGTTTTATTATGAGTTATATTATTACTTGAGGCCAAAATTACTCCACGTTTCGTTAACTAAGCTTAAAATTGCTCCAAGTTGCAACTTAACACTAAAATTTATTTTTTTTCTTACATGAGGAGAATGTTTACACTTCTCCATCATTAGGAAAAAAAATTACACATTTGTCCAAAAAAGTAAAAAATAGAGGATGAAGACGTTTCAAAAAATAAAAAGAAAATGAGTGATATGTTTTAAGGATTCAAATCGTATATTCCTACTTCCTTGTTTGGAAGTGACAAGCCAACATGCTAACAGGCCCCTAGGATAAAACCTAAACAAGTGGTTGGTTAGCTTGGCAGAAGAGACGGCATTCTAATTAATTAATCATCACAATAATTTATTAAGGTATAATTAGATAACAACTTTGTCTAAGCTTACCATCAACTTATAAATAATTACTTACTTTAATTTAGCAGTCAATTAATTAAGTCACATCTATATTCATCTATTATATGATTATGATGTGTATTTTGTGTGGGTAATATGTGTATTCTTCACCAACCATTTTCTAGAAATTTTTCTTTTGGCTTAATTTCTTGGTCTATAAATTAATTACACTACAACAAGTCTTTAATTAAGCTTGTCTTAATCGTGTAACTAACTGTTTTGATGTTGTAACTTCACCATAACATTTCAAATCATTTTTCCTTTTTAATGTGGGCTTATAGAGAGCTTTGAGAGATAATGAGTAACTTATTTTGACTTATTATGAATAGTTATGACTGTGATTAGAGGCAATAAACCATTGACAAATTGTGTTTATCAAGCTTGTTGGATTGTTAATTTACTTACCCAATTTTTACAGATCCATTGAAAAAATTGAGCTTTCAATCCAAGTCTAAGTGTAAATTAGAGATAAGTAGTTGTCTTAAGCAAAGACAAAATATGCAAACTCGAGAAAGAAAACAAATTAAAAAGAATTACATCAAGCTTCGGTAATAAAACATTAATTAATTTGCTTAAATAGAAAGAGATAGCATGTTGCAATGGTGATGTTAGTGAAAATGAGGGAGATTTTGCCAAATTATATGTTTTTTAGTATGTTGTCTTTTTCTATGTTTGTTTTGGATGTTTATTATTGGAAATATGCTTACCTGGTTAAATAAAAAAAAATTATTAATATATATAAAAACATATTTAATAATTCAATGTGAAGACAAAATAAAAACTATGAAACCATCTTTATTGTGTATCCTTATTAGAGTCATCCTCTTTGCTGTTGGCTTTCTAATCAGAGATTTTGTAATTTGTAAAAGTAGATTGATGGGTGACAATTGTCATTTGATCAAACCAAACCAAAAATTAGGAACATTTATCAACTTATTGATTCAATTTTTGATCACTTCATGAAGTGAAAGATTTGATTCCTTGAAAAATGCCTTAAAACTTTAATTTGTATTATATTTAAATTTCAGTAGAATTAGAAAATTAAAAAACAACAACAAGAAGTTAACAACACATGATCATATATATGTAAAAGATAATTGTACATCCCAATAAAGTTGTTGATAGTCACATTTGTTTCTCTAATTCTCTCTGAAAAGAAAAATGCTCCCACATTTTTGCCATATCCTAAATCATGATACGTCAAAGTTTCATTTTAAGAGGTTTGAGAAGGAATTTGAGAATCTATTAAGCATCAATAAACTTTATCAAATGTGTATGAAATTCTAAATTTGAGGATAAATGTGCAAAAAAAATAAATTAATTAAAAAAATATTGGATGGTGAAGACGTTCTATTTATACGCTAATGTGGAAAATATACAACTATTTATATTATTTTATGGAAGAAAATTTGTTGTTATTAAGTTCATCTCTGTCCATTTACTCATATAAGTTCTCATTTATTTAAAATAACTAGATTGAGTTTAGTTCTCGGAGGATAATAGAAATGAATAAAGAAATTGAAAATATGAATTGGAAAGGTATTACCTTAAAATTCTTTATATGTTTAGATCGGTTCTAAACAAAGAACGTACTACCTATTTAAAAATTATATATTTTCTTTTAAAAATAAGTTTAAAAGAATACTAAAATTTAAATGACATGATAAATGAAAAAAAATGAAAAAGTCGTATTTGTGGCAAGATAGAATTATAAGAAAATAATAGAGGAATAGATAGGTACAAATGGGAAAAGGAATCCAATACCTCAAGGTGTTGTGATTAATGGAGTTAGAAGAGATTGAGGTATAAATGAGAGGAGAAAATGAATAATTGATTCTATGTAAACAAATAACAAAAAAATAAATTTGTTTCGTTTCCCTTTCCTTAAATTCTCAAAGTAAACAACCCTTATTGTGTGGCTGAGGAAAATCTAAAGTTGGGGTTTTTTCTTTAACTTTGCGAGGGACATATATTTGGAAAAACAGGTCTCATTGCTACAGAGTAAATAAAAGAACAAGATTACCATAAACAAAAATATTGAGAGTTTGTTTTATTATTATCTTATAAGTTTAAGCGTGGTATTTTCATAGAGTTTTCAAATGAATGAATGAATGAGGAGTCTAGTTAATTTGTAATAGATTATTTATACTTATTACGGGGAAGTCTTGTTTTTGCTCAACATGTTAATCTTAGGAAAATATGCTATTAAACCAAGTGCAACATGGTGGGAGCAATAATTACTCACTAATATTTGAGATATTTTGTCATTAAAATACTTATAATATGTTGTTATAGCATCTTGTAGACTCGAAAATTCTTGCATCTTTTGTCAAATGAGTGATGTCGAGCAAATATGTGCAGCTAAAGATCCCGAATTTGAACTTTCTAAGCTAAAAAAGATCTCTCAAATGAAGATATTCATGTTTAGATGAAAACTTAAGATCAACCATATTCCTATCTTTATCTTTTTGGTCAAATCCCCTCTCATCCCAATTGGTACTTGGGATGAGTTGCGAAAAACATATCGTTGTTTTTAAGATGTTCATGACATTGTTTCAAAATGTTCAAGTAGATTTGCTAGACACTTACCTACAGAATTAAACAACCGAGTCTCAATACATTGTAAATGTGATTCTAATATGCACAATTCAAAACTATTCATAAAATATTTTTAGTGAAAAAGCATTTTCCCAAAAGATTTTTGAAATATCATTAGTAGACTCACAAATCCTTTTATAAAGTATAATTCGAAAATATTTTTAAAATATCACTATTAGTATCAACAATATTATATCAATCCTTTTATATAACACTTGGCTAAGATTGTTTAAGTTTATTAACATTTAATTAATTATATTCATATAGGTTTACTTAATAATTCTTTAAGTAACAAAATAGTTCCTCTTCGTGCGAACCCTAGGGATTGGTTCCGCAGAGTAAGAGTTTCTCCTTCTCTTCGAATTTGTAAGAGTTAGCTCGTTTTCGGTGTGTTTTTAGGGTTAATCCCCAAGCCTGTTTCTTGGTGTTGCAATATGGAGGGTTTGAAGGGTTTAGTGTTGTCTGATGAGGAGGAAACGGAGATGAACCTTGGCAGAGGGGCTTCCTCCAACGAAGTCATAAACAACGGGTTATCGCTGGTTGGGAGATTCTTAACTGATAAAACTTTGAATGTTGGCGCGATGAAGGCGCAAATAGCGATTGTTTGGAGACCGGAAGAGGGTGTGCTGATATCTGCGCTCGAGGATGATAAATTTCTTTTTGAATTTTATCATGAAGTTGATCGAGATAGGATGCTGGAGGGACCTCTTAGTCCTTTGATAACTGCGTGCTGGTTTGGAAGGAGTGGAAGCAGGGTACGGTTCCGAAAAGTACGAACCTGGACCATTGCCCTATATGGGTCCAAATTTATGATTTACCGCCTGGGTGTATGTTGACTTCTGGAGTACACTAGCAAGTATACTAGGTCTATATGTAGTAATGGTGAAGTCCAAGTGTCATTCCCACGAGGATTGGAGCAAAGTTTTACTGAAAGTTGTTACCAACCAGTCTGTTTGAGGTATCGAGTAACAAATATTTTGAAGTTGTTGAGGTTGTTTGCATTTAATGAAAACAGAGCAATATTGAAAATATGATTTTAAAACAATTATGGAAAAGTACAAGCCCAACCAACCTGTTTGCTAGTGATCTACGTACTATTTCTCTTATTATTAATGCATGTTATTCAATCTTCATGCCAAGGTCTCTACTCCATATTCACTTAAAGTCAGTTTTCACATGTTCTTAAGATCCTAAGAATTTATTGCACAAAGATGCACCTAAGTGTAATGATTCTTGCATTAAGCTGAGTAGCATCCCAAAGATATGAGAACCCTTGGTATAAAATCAGACAAGTATCCTTCGAAGATAATATATGTATAATGGTAGTTACATGCAATGGAAATTAGCTTCCCAACATCCAAATGCACTAAGATACGAAGTATTAATTACTCCAACCGTATGCATTCCATTATACACGATGAAAAATTGAAAACATACACTACTAATAAAGAGAAAAGCACTAGTGACCACCAGCTTAGGCTGGTTAAACTTGAAAGGTGACTACTCACTCATAATGTAAGCAAACAATCTAAAGGAAACTGAAAACTTCATTAAAGAAGAGAATAAATCTCTTACAGAACTACAAAAACAAACTATGACTAAGAACTGATAGATATGAAAAGGGATATTCTGGGATATTTCAATCAACGAAACCTACAGCCATTATATAGGCTGGAAATCAAAGAAAAGTTAAGATTAACAAACAAACAAACTGCAGAAATACAATAAACGAGATTAACTACACTTTTATCTAAGTCTTCAGCTGATTCTGCCCTCAAAACACGCTCCTCTCTCCTTCCCCAAGCTTGCATCCGTGACACTACAGTCCAAAAGCACTTTTCAACACGTTTTGTCTCATTCTACTCTTGTCTTTTTGCTGTAAAAGGCTGTTTCTGTCCAGGATTCTTGTTGTTACCCATAAACATGATATTTGCTACACTTTGATCAATGTTAGCACATTATTATGCAAAACTACTTGATTTAGCCCGAAATACTTATGAAAATACAAAGGAAAATATAGTCAAATATGGACTCAACAGTGTATGTCTGAAGTCATTGGGAAAGGCATTGGTAACTTTTTAAGGGGGTTTTTGGAGTATGATAAAAACAATAGCTTGAACTTTCGGAGACAATCTATGCGAGTTAGGGTTTTGTTGAATGTGTTGAAACCGTTAAAACGACGGAAGAAGGTGAAGCAGGATAATGAGACAACATCGTATATAAACTTTAAATATGAACACCTAGGAAACTTCTGTTATATTTATGGTATTCTTGGCCATACTGAAAAAATTTGAAGTCGTAGATTTAGTATTGGTGCTAAGGATATCGTCAAAGAATGGGGTCCGTGGCTTAGGTCGCCTATCCGTCGTATGGGGGACTATGCTGCGTTTAAATATATGCGGGAGCCAGGTGGAGGACAAAGCCTGTTGTTGGGTGGGGCCGTAGTAAATAAACCACCAGTTACTCAACTTTATTTGTTGTCTCAAAATGAAAAGGTTTACAACTTTACGTGGTAGTCAAAGGTCAAAAGTTGACTTGTGCTGATGTGGCATTCACATTACTATTTTAGGATTTAATTTATTTTTTAAATTAATGAGGTAACCTGATCGAGACAAAACTCAAAGTTGAATTTATTGAGATAAATTGAAGTTATGTGACTATTTTAAAACAAAAGACAAAGTTGAATGACCATTAGCGCATTTAACCTCAAATAATTAGGAAAAGAAAAGAAAAAGGATCTTTTTGTTTTATTATTTTTATCCCAACAAACTTTCAGCTTCAGGTCAGCACTACGTACAGAATTCCGACCAAAAGACCGCCGACTCCCTCACATTTCACAATCCAGAAAGCGCGTGTACATCACAACCATAACAACCAATGTCATAAAAGGATCACGCGCCACTGAGGAAATTGGACTGGATTAGCAATCCAATGGGCCCTATTAAACTAAACCGACATTTTCTTTAATAAACTAGGGTTAAAAAGATATGTTAATGTTTTGTCCTTTTACCGAATTATTATTATTTAATTCGGCCATTTATATCGGCACACGGGATATTTAATAAGTAAGGAGGAGTAATAATAAAATTAATAAAAATTCCCTTACTTGAATAAATTAACACTTTATGTGTCCCATTCAAGATTTTTCTTTATTTGTTTGTGAGTTGAAGTTTGTGAGATCTGATAAAAAGCAACAAACAAAATTTTATAAAGAAAGTCACTGGCTTAATAACTATGTCACTCCTCCAATTTGTTTATTTTTTCACAAACCCCCCTCAGTTTAGAGAACAATCTGTTAGCTAATTTGTTTTCACTTATCTCTCTACTTGTCAAATATAACACAGATCGCTTTTCAGTAATAATTTGACATAATATTACATTATATATATATATATATAATAATTATAAATTTCATTGTTTTAAACGATGAACGCATTGATACCATATGACTCAAAATGAAGAGTTTAACTGAATTATTTTGACCACCTAAGTTCAGAAAAATCGACAATCTCCGATTAATTTCTGAATATATACCGGACTAAGTTCTAAAGGACCTCAACCGCCTAATAACTTTTAATGTTGATAAATTTATGACATGTTATGTCGTATCAGCAAGAGATAAAATATGTCACATTTTACGACTTAAAATGGCTAAATAACTAAAATAAATAAATTTAAGGGGCTGGAGAAATATTAGGCCAAAGCCATTCTTAATTTTGGAAGATAGTGTGTGTGAGTTTAAATTTATTGTTGTAGAATTGTTAATGGTGGATTTTAAGTTCCTCCTCCTGCTATGATTCTGTTCATTTCTCTATCTATGTCTCCTGCATGACTATATACTGTCACGTACTTCAAAAATTCTGCTCTTCTGAACCACAAATTCATTTTTCTAGTATGAAATATTGAGATTTTTCTCAATTTCTTCTTTTTGGTATTGATTTTGCAATTTTGTCACACTGATCTATCTTCAACTTCAGGTAGAGAAAAACATAACATAACATGATGATGAGATTAAGAATTCGTGTTCTCAATTAATGAAGTGTGACTTTCAATTTCCTTTTTTTAATCTTAACTCTTAGATTTCATTTCATTTCAGTTACATTTTCATTTCCTTCCCGCCGCCGCCGCCGGAAGCCATGAAAGAGTCGGCAAACACCTTGGATCCGCAGCTATGGCACGCGTGCGCCGGAAGTATGGTTCAGATCCCACCACTAAACTCCAAAGTCTTCTACTTCCCTCAAGGTCACGCCGAGCACTCTCAATCCACCGTCGATTTCCCATCCTCCTCCCTCCGAATCCCGCCGCTCATCCTCTGCCGCGTCGCCGCCGTCAAATACCTCGCCGACGCCGAAACCGACGAGGTTTACGCCAAGATAGGGCTTCTTCCGGACCTTGATTTCGGGGAAGAAAAGGGTTTATGTGAAACTAATAACAGTACGGAAAAGCCGGCGTCTTTTGCGAAGACGCTGACGCAATCCGACGCTAACAATGGCGGCGGTTTTTCTGTTCCGAGATATTGTGCGGAGACGATATTTCCACGGCTGGATTACTCGGCGGATCCGCCGGTGCAGACGGTGGTTGCTAAGGATGTTCACGGGGAGATTTGGAAGTTCCGGCATATCTATAGAGGAACTCCGAGGAGACATTTACTGACTACTGGGTGGAGTACTTTTGTTAACCAGAAGAAATTAGTCGCCGGTGATTCGATTGTGTTTTTACGAGCTGAAAATGGTGAGCTCTGCGTCGGAATCCGCCGGGCTAAGCGTGGCGTGGGGGTCGGAAACGGGTCGGATTCTGCACCGGTGTCTGGGTGGACTACGAATTCGGGTTGTGTTAACCCTTATGGTGGTGGGTTTTCTTTGTTTCTTAAAGAAGATGAGAGTAAAATTGGAAAAAATGGGGGGTTTAAAGCTAAAGGAAGAGTTAAGGCTGAAGAGGTTTTGGATGCGGCCGCGCGTGCGGCCAACGGTCAGGCGTTTGAGGTTGTGTACTACCCGCGGGCAAGCACACCGGAGTTTTGTGTTAAGGCTTCTTTAGTTCGGGCCGCGATGAGGATCCAGTGGTGTTCCGGTATGAGATTCAAAATGGCTTTTGAAACAGAGGATTCTTCGAGAATCAGCTGGTTTATGGGTACTGTTGCTTCTGTTCAGGTTTCTGATCCTATTCGTTGGCCTAATTCTCCGTGGCGACTACTTCAGGTAATTCATTTCAGTTCTGTTCAGTAATTTCACACTTGAGTTCAGTTCAGTAGCATTCAGTTTAGTAAATTTCAGTAGTGAAGAACTGGGCTTTAGTTTGATTTTATGGAAATTTTTACTATGTTTTGAAGGTTGTTTGAAGTTGATTGGGACCAAGAGTAGTGATCATTTATGTTAAAGTCACAGTATTGATTGATGAGGTCCACATGATTTTGTCCTTGAGCTTTTTAGTTAGACATTCTGTGTGTTAACATGATTTGGGTTGATCTGGATACAGATTTTGATCCCTTATTATACTTACTGGAAATTTTGTTAATGTGTCCTTGGATTTTTTAATGATCTCCACATGGAAACAGATGGTAGTGTCTGACACGGAATATTCAATAAATGATGCTCAAATTATGGTATCTGTCATGCATAACTAATCACAGATGCATTATATGTAAGTTTTAGCAAATAATTTATTTGTGGATTCTTGCAAATTATGATGCATCTTTAACTAACTATCTCAATGATCTCATAGTAATAATTATATATTATTAAACTATAAAACATTGATTCTGAATTGCTCGTGATACTTTTGAGTTCCTTACGTGGTTGGACTTCAACAATTGCTTTAATGTTTAGTGGATTTGGTATTCTGTTTCTGTTTTCTGTATCCTTACAAATCAATGCCATTTTGCATTGCAGGTGACATGGGACGAGCCGGATTTGCTACAAAATGTGAAACGAGTCAGCCCATGGTTGGTTGAATTGGTGTCAAATATGCCAGTCATCCACCTATCACCATTCTCGCCTCCAAGAAAGAAGTTGCGGCTTCCACCACACTTGGACTTTCCCCTTGACGGTCAATTTCAGTTGCCGTCATTTTCAGGCAACCCCCTTGGCCCTAGCAGCCCTTTGTGTTGTCTAACTGATAACACTCCTGCAGGCATACAGGGAGCCAGGCATGCTCAATTTGGAATATCTTTATCAGATCTCCAACTTAACAATAAACTGCAGACAGGACTGTTTTTGTCCGGTCTCCAGCGGTTTAATAATAATTCCCATTCTAGAATTTCCGAGAGTTTCCCAAAAGGACGAGTAAACAGCAGTGAGAATTTATCTTGCTTGTTGACAATGGGGAACTCGAATACAAAATCTGAGAAATCTGACAATGTAAAGCGACATCAATTTCTGCTCTTTGGTCAACCTATACTAACTGAGCAGCAGATTTCTCGCACTTGTTCTGCGGATGCAGTCTCACAAGTTCTTTCAGGGAAGTTTTCATCTGATGGGAGTCCAGAAAAAGCAAAAACTTATGAGAATCAAACCTCACCAGAAAAATCAGCCAGTACCAGTTTATCATGGCAGAGTATTCATAGCACCGAAACTGGTTTGGATGCTGGCCACTGTAAGGTTTTCTTGGAATCAGAAGATGTGGGTCGAACCCTTGACTTATCTGTTCTTGGTTCTTATGAAGAACTTCATAGTAGACTGGCCAACATGTTTGGAATAGAAAGGTCACAAATATTGAGCCATGTGCTCTACCGAGATGCAACCGGTGCTGTTAAGCCTACTGGAAGTGAACCATTCAGGTACAAATACCATATTAGTTTGACATTGTAGAATACTGACATTACAACGTACTTTGTAGTTAAAGGTTCAAAGTTATTCCTATTACTAATATTAAATGAATCTTTTGTTTCAATTCTTCTTGGCCTCACAGTGTTTTCAAACAAACTGCAAAAAGGTTGACGATCCTGATGAATTCAGCTACCAGTGACAACATTGGAAGGTAAGCATCGAAAAAGAAATCAAGAAACAGTTGGTTTTGGAATGCAGTAACCCTGCATGTTTCCGAGGAACCTTAGATTAAAAGGAAAAAGATGCAAGTTTTGCTGGATTTCTCTTTGTTTCATTTGGGGAATCAAAATTCTAAAACGAATGTTTAATCGTTTATTGCAGGCAATGGATCACAGGGATGCGAAATGGCGAAAGTGGTCTAGAGGCTTCAAATAAGGCTGGACCGCTAAGCATATTTGCATGATATAACTATGGAATATGAGAGGAAGATGGTTGGAAGCACTTTGAATTGTTTGTTATGTAGTTAGGAGAAACCAAATATTGAACTCCCAATGTTTCTTGTTGAATTCTTCTTTTTCTAATTGAGTAATTTTCTTGCTAATATTGTGATAAGACTTTGTTTTGATACTTGCTTGTGTTTCTGCATGAGCTGGAAAGGCTACTAGTGAAAGAGGATGCTTCGTTTCTGTTTTGCTTTCACGTAGACTGAGTTTCGCGTAAGAGTCAATTCGTTCTTTAACATAAAAATGTGCCAACTCTTTCATCGCTAGCGAAAATAGTGTGCAAAATCAGAGATGGTGGGTTGTTGACTCATGAAGTAGAGATGAAGAAATGAGAGAAACAGAAAGTAAAAGGGTGTTGGTGAACTGTGTGCTGTGTGGTTTTTGAAATGGTGTGTTGTTATTCACAAAATGCACATTTCAGGCCTATACAATATCAAACCTGTCACTTGACTCGCACCTGCTGAAAATGTTGGTACTGGTTTGGTTTCATGTTTTTATTTGGTCCATTTTCAGTTGGAATATGTTTTTTTTACACGCACCCAACCAAAATAACTTTGCTTATTATTATGTTACTGTCCATTTTTAGGATTTATGTTGGGAAGAACCCTTAGTTTTCCAAGTAATTATTTTGGTCACATACAAAATTGGAATATAAGACTTTGTTCAAGGAGAATGAGCTCTTTAGTCTTTACTACTTGAACCTACGTAGTAGTTGGTGGCTTGGTATTCTTTGTGGGTTGCTAAATTGCAACCCTTTTTTACATACTCGGCTCATGGAAAAGACATTTATGTCCTTATTGATTTTATAACATCTTCAATCTTTCAAACTTCCAATCTTCAATTTCGGATGATAAATCATGGAACGCGGGAGAGGTGAATGCGGAGAAAGAGCAATGGGACGTATTAGGTTCAAATTTAATTGTTTTTCATCCCAAAAATCGAGTTTAAACCGACTGTTTTTGAGTTGCAGACTTTGGGGGCCGAATTTGTAAAATTAATGTTGGTGAGAATGTAACCGGTTTACCAGGCCGCTTCGTTTGGATATTGTTTACAGATAGAACGTTCGACATTAACAAATATGTAGAGTATTTAATTTAAAGTTTGGAATTATTATTGTTTTTTAATTATTATTAACATGAGAAAACATACGAAAGATAAATATAACATAAACTTTAATTGAATGTAATTCCATCGAAAGACTATTACCCATGGAAATTCCGTCGGTAAAGTCTATAAACAAGTAAAAAAACTGAAAGCATCTGCATTTCCCTTTGAATCTGTGGTGGAAACGTCCAATTAGAGGTTTTCACTATAGGTGAAACGCCCTTATTGGACGTTTTGGCACGATGGAGAGAGAAAAAACCCATTTCCAACCCTCTAAAGATTGAACTTGACTTTTTCTCGATTGAGGTGGAAAATATGGAATGCATTTAACAACACTCGATTTTTTAGTTTCGAGACGGATCAAAATTGACGAAAACCATATTACTATGTTATTTTATTTTTATTTCTAGACTTAACCCACCTTAGACCCTTTAAGTTGACACTTTTTTTTTTCATTTAGACAGATGAACTTTGGGGGTTTCACTTAGACCCTTCAACTTAGCTTTTCACATACGTTTAGCCCATTTTATACCGAATTTCACTTTTACTAAAGATAGTGTAATACACTTGCTTGAAAATTTACATTTTTGGTCCCCCATTTTTCTCTTCTTTCTCTTTTTTTTATACAAAATTTGGAACTCCAGATTTTATCCATATTTCAAATCCGAAAATTCCAAATTTCTTCCAGATTCGAATTTCTAGAATTTGTAATATGAAAATTTCAGATTTGATACGAAATTTCAAATTACAAAATCTGGAAAGTTCAAATTTTATAATCTGAAAATTTCAGATTTTCCAGAATTCTGAATAAGAATTAGAAAAAAAAGAAAGAAAGAAGAAGAAGAAGAAAAATGAAATTAATTATGTGTGTTTTTGTAATTTATTATAAGTTTTTTTTACCATTTTAGTCCTTTTCACTCTCCTCATTATGTTGTTGTTACCAACATGGTGCCACATAGGAAAAATGTGTTTAAGTGGTGTGTTTTTATAGAGTATAAACGTTTATGTGAAAAACCCCAAAATTCATGTATCTAAATGAAAATAAATGTCAAACTCTAAAAGTTTTAGGTGAATTAAACCTTATTTGACTGGTAAAATTTTTTAAAAGAAAAATAGATACTACCAGCCTTATAAGGATGTTGAACATTAATTTGATGTTAAATGAAAATGACCTCAGACAACTAGAAAAACCATTAATTTGAGTACTTTTATTTGTTATATTTTCCGAATTAAAAAGTCAATAATTGAACACTAGAAAAAAAAATGAAAAAAAGATGGCATGGTTTGAATAGGGATCTGTAAAAGCCCAGAAAACATGACAAGTGTTTGACTGTTCCGGCCACCCTGGCTTTGGTCTACCCCTTTGCCCTTTTCTTTTCTAATCCCTATGTTATCTATGTTTTTTTCTAATTTCCTCTACTAAAACAGATCAATAATCGTCAATTCTCCTCCAACTAAATTATATTTTATTTACTTCCAACTTTTTAACATTATATCGTAATTTAGTTATAGTTAACTATTTTAATAGGTATCAAATATTAAATTTAAGTAAAATATGAAGTTAAATATATTGAGATGGTTCATTTTTATTTTGTCAAGTTGGTAAAAACGATATTTTAAATAACTACATTATATTACTTAAGAATTAGTCGGTGATTTTTTCTTGTTCAAATCCCTGAAATCTTATTAATTCTAATTTGAATTTAAATTCATGCAACTTTGATATGAAAGCTCTTTTATCTGATCGCGCGATACCTTTAGTCAATGCTAGATTAATTTGCACTCGCATTATAAAGGCTTTTATAAGTGATTGTTAAATTAGACTCCTCTATACGAGAACAAAAATCTAACCTCAAATCTCTCTTAAAAGATGAAACTGTTTAACCATATAGACTAACTAACTTGATTTAGAAACAAAGTGGTTTGAATAGAGAGATTATAGTACTACTAATTGAAGTATTAATTATCCAGAAGATAAGATAAGCAGGTATTGGAAAAGAAAAACATGAACACGTGCAATGGGACCGAAAGACAAAAAGAAAAGGCACGTGCGGTTCCATAAGTGTCGCCGTTTAGATGGGCGGGCCTTTAGTTGGGCTTCGAATTTGACTTGACTTGCTTTTAGTGCTCCACTCACTCCTATGTTAATGTTATTATGATCTTCCTATTAAACTATAACTAAACTAAACCCACTAATCAATTCACCTTTTATTTATTTATTTTAGCCCCTTTTTCCATCATTATCTATCTATTCCTGTCTGTTTTCTTAACGGGTTGATTTCATATTAATGTTGTTTGGTTTCAATTTTTTACAAAAAAGTTTTTGAGATTCCTTTTTTTGTAAAGTTAAGATTATGAAATGTAATTTTTATTTTTTTTATAATTAGATAAATGGTAAATTATGTTGATATGAATGAGGACATTTTTTTATCCAAATCTTTTTTAAATTTTTGACCGATTAGATTCAACTTTAAGGTTAAGAGTTGGAAAAACTTTTTAGGACAATATGTCCTCATTCATGTTAGCAGAATTGATTATTTTTTTAATTTTGCAACAAATGTATTTTACTTTTCTTTTGAGAAAAAACAAAAAATGTATTTTACAATCATCTTTTTGCTCAGTACTTTGACATAACATATTCTATATATCAAAACACTAACAAAAGTGTAAAATACAAAATAACTATAGAGAAACTCGTAGTTAATAGGTGAAAAACTAAGCCACTTCAAGAAATTAAGACAACTTTGTATGTATATTCAAAAACTTTTGCTAATGCTATCTTTAAATCTTAAATTTTTTGTTTTAGTAGAGAGAGCAGTGAACTGAATCCAATGAGACAATTAAATGAAATGAATTGTTTTGTCTGGACAAAAAGAAAAACTAGACCTTATTTTGTAATGGTGATCCAAGATCCAAGAACCCTCTCTCCAAACCATAATAATTTGTGATGGATTCTTAAACCAAAATGTTAGGTTGGCATCCTTTTTTCAAGAAGTCAAAACACCTCTATTTACTCGATCAATACTAAAATGTTTAATCAACAATCAATTTTTTCTCTTCATTATCACCAAATCAAAGAAATTCAACATACAACATAAAGTATAATATTCACTTCATTTATATCTAAAATTATTTTTAAATTATTTTATTGGTCCTACTAAAAAATATATTTTATTGGAGTAATCAAGACACGAGCTTCTAATATCATTATCAACTTATATACACATATAGACAGAAAAAAGAAGTTATATCATGTGAGAACGTTTTCTTATCGCAATAACATCTAAGAAGATCTCGTCGTGATAATGCACAATGACATTTTTTCTTAAAAACATTATCGGATATAAAGATGTTTATTTCTATTTACATTCTTTTTTTCAACTTGCACAAATCTTCTTTCCTGTCACCATCTTTTATCGATGCAAAACATTTTCCTCTAATTCAAGGTGGCATCACAACATCACGAGGGTCTTAATACTTTTAGTGTGGATCAGTGCATGCGCATAAGTAAGCTAACTGATCATATATGATATTTCTCTTTAATCTTTCTTCATATTACGATGAAGTCGTTTCTTATAAGTATCTAACATAATTGTTAGAGAGAAAACTTTTGTCAAAGACATCTCCTAACTTTCTTTTAAAGCAATCCATATATTCTTTGCATTCTAATAATTTGAAATTATTGCCAATCATTGATTGGCGCACTGGTAGCATTGGGTTGCGTTTGCGAAGCGTTCCCCACAACGACGATTGAGAGGGGTTTAAATACCATAATCCTTAGACCCGTCCTGGATTTGGATTAGTCGGCTCAGTGTAGGTTCAGATACCGGATTAAATACCAAGAAAAAAAATTGAAATTACTTAGCTAGGTCATCCATTACACAGAACAAGATGATACGAACAGCAAAATTTCTTTTCTTCTAAATTGCCAAGTCCTCACAGTCACTCCTATGTTGAGTCGTAGCTCCTCTTCATGTATAGTTATAATTGTATGCAAACATTCAAGAAGATCTTGATCTTCTAGCACATATTTGATTTTCACTCCAAACCATAATTATTCAACTTCAGGTTCCAGTTCAATTAAAAAACAATCAACTTCAAGGCAGATGCAACTTGTTGAGCTTCATCTACAATATAACGACTAGCACAAATAAAAATCAGTTACAATACGCATTGCATAGGTTCTTTATACAACCAATTATCGTACTAATTAAAGTTTACATTGGATTCGAGAAAGGAGACCTCAAACACTAAAACTACACTCCAAGTTATCATATAATTTGTATTAATCGTATTAAAATCTTGTTTTCTCTCATGCTATAATTATTCATAATTATAATCGTAGCCGTGAACTTTGTATTTACTAAAACTATAATACCTGAACTTCACATTTCTTATGAATATTATCATTATCGAGTAGCTAACATAACAAATAAATGGTAATCTCAAAATGAAAAAGTTCATGATTAGATATATATATATATATAGAACAACATTTCTCATGGCCACATAGTTTTTTATTTCCAGAATCACTATTCTAAATTTGTTGGTAAAAAGTTGATCTACCAACACATCTCCACAATATTGGGAAATAGCCATTGAATTATACTCACTTCACGAAGATATAATCGCCAAGTGCCCTTTGATTTTGGAACCACTTTTTGTCTTTCAATTTCAAACCAAGAGGTAAAAAGATGATGTTCCATAAAACTTGAACCTACCACTTTTAGCAAAAAGAATATCAAGTAATATCTATTACATACCGCAAAGCAACAACAAACAGGAAAAAGTTAACCAAATGAACCTACACCTAAATACAGGACAAAGGCAAACAGAAAGAGGTTAAACAAACGAACCTACACTTCAAAATACAACATAAAACACTCAACTTTACAATTTATAACATTATAGCCACAAACCTTCAGTTAAGACCTCGAAATAACTGTTAGACTTTTCAACTCTTTGGTGTTGAGATCATTTATACGGTCTTATTTAGTTAGAAGAGAGAAAATAGTAGATGTTTCCATTTTGACTTCAGCAATGGTCATTTTTTATGATGTGGTTGAAATTTACTGACCATAATATTAGAAAATATAAAGTCAACGAATGTGTTACGGGTTAGTGTCGTACCCTGAAAATAAGTAAAGTTCATCCATGCACATAGATCTCATATGAATGATAGACCATAAGTCTTATATGTAAGATTCAAATGAGAAAATCAACCAGCAGAAGCACACCACATATTGAAAAGGAGAAAACAGATAGTTATGAAATGTCATTCACAGTAGAAGGTAAGCAAACAAGGAAGAACACAAAATCAATAAGTATGATATGGAGAATACATATTATAATATCCTGGCTGCCACACTTTTTAAGTGGATTTATATCCATGTCAACCCACAATATACAGAGAGTGACATTCCAACAGCACACTCCATAAACATCATTGATGGGATGCCTTCACAACTGAGGCATCCAATCATAAAGGATTAATGTAATTGGAGGGATATTTTTTGCAACATGATGATTATTACCAAGCAGACAAAGATATTAATGGGGTTTGAATATTTACTAATTTCGTATTTCAGTTGCAAATTTCCTCCTCGTATTGGGGTTAGTCAAATCCAATATAAGAATGAAATTACCAAATGTCATCATGCAAACCAAAGTGAGAAATACTATTGCCAATGCCATAACTGTCTTCTGTGATTAGATATGGTCAGTCCCCATTAAAGATTTATGATAGACGCTTATTATAAAGCAATGAAAACACACACACATAAATTGACTATGACTATTATACAAGGTTAATTACGTGGTGTATTGACACTAAATAAATAATACCAACAAAAAATGCAAAAAGTGACAAGTCTGAGTTGCATGTAGACATAATAACCATTCAGAAAGTTTCCTTACTGTATCCATTGAGCAAATCTAAACAACTGTCAGTAAAAAACCTAAGAAGTTGTTAGATAGCAAACGATAATATATACTTGGATATCAGTCATATATTAAATATCAAGTAAATTTCTCAAGTCAAGAATATATATGATGAAAACACTCAAAATGATGCGGTATGCCTTGTGAAGGATAATATATGCTAACGAGTAACTTTACAAAAAAAAACAAACAATGACCTTAATTCAACCACAGAATGGTTTTTGGAGCACATAAATTCCGGTGTCTGTATGATTTATGTGGATATTAGGAATAGGGGCATATACTGATCTAGAAGCAGCAGCTACAAAGACGAAGGGGAAGATCAAATGTTCATCGCAAGGTAACTTCTCACTGAGAGATATAAATACTTCCATTATTGGCAATGTAACTACTCTTATTACATTCTTATCATTCCGTCCAGTTTAATCAATATAATCTAACATGACCAACAGAGCTTCTGCAAGGGGTCATCTCTATATTGCATGGACACTCTTCTTTAGTAGCATTTTTGCACGTCCATTTCTGTTTTAGTTTCTTTTTTATTTCCTACTTATATTTTTTCAGGAATACTGTTTCCCAGTGTCCGTTCCGTATCCATTTTCATTTCAGTGGAACATGGCCACATCTTTCACCTTTCAAAGGTGGGACTTGGGAGACAATCTAAACCATCCGAAATAACATGATATATTGAAATCCACTATGTGAAAGGCTCCTACAACATGGAGTCCAGGAAAGGGCAGTGCCCATTGGACTCTTTTGAACACAAAATCCCCCTGCTTTTCACAAGAGGATGTCAAATGTATGACCCTCACGATCAGATGATGCAACAGTATGATAGCATTGAGGCATGTAATCGGAGAGAAACAACTCAACTCAATGATCACATCAACATTCAAAATCAGAATATCCCAAGTTGGGTGGACTAGCCATAGCTACTTATCTCGACTGATAAAATCAACTATGACATACCCTTTTAATCAATAATCTAACATGATAAATTGTTGATATAGTAGAAATTGTTCTTCTTATAGTAAGTACATCAGTGGTGCACTGATTTCTTCTATTTGCCTCTTACTTGACAGAGTCAGTATGTAAAGATATTTGAAGCTAACCTAACTAAAAGTGTAGACAAACTGGAATGTTTCCGTTGAAATGTTAGCATTATTAGTTTAAGTTTAGAAGGAAAGGCTTGTACTGAAATGAACAACGATGTGGAAATAATATCAGTAAAGCTATTGTAGCTTAAGACTGCCTTAGTTCAGTAAAACAATCCGTTGAACGAAATACTGATAGGTAGAATACGGTTCTCTGCTTGCAAATTCAACTATTAAAATAAAAGAACTAGCACTAGTAGTTTTTAAGACCTAAAACTGGATACAAAACATCTAAAACTTCCTTCATAACCAATATGATAATTACATATAGCACGTATTCAATTCATTCACCTAAATAGCTACTTAATCTGCTTTCATGTACCTACAACCAGTATGATGCTGAATGATTTAAAGCAGTGGCGTTTTCGTATTCTGTCAGGTGTAGGTGCTGCGAATTGGATGATTTCGGTCTTTAATTTCAATGGAAACAACTGATTATAACTCATGGCACCCCGTGCTAATTCTGTCAAATTCGAACGTTAAGGGCCTGAAAATCAGGATTTAGTGATTTATGCAAATTAATATTAGTTTTCCATTTTTAGTTCTATTTGTATTTTCTAATTTGGTTCTTATTTTATTTATGTTTTATGTTTCTAGTTTAGGTGTTTCCTTTGGCTTTTATCAATCAATAACAATTATCTTCATTTTTCGTTTTACATTGTTCGAGCACGATCAATTATTTACAATAAAGCGTTTATTCGCTGCGTTCGTATAACGACTAAAATAGCATATCAATTGATGATAAACGAACAAATTCACATGAAGACGAAATGATTCACAAAATTAGATAAAACGTACTTGGCTGGAGAAACAAACAAACAAATCACGAGCTGAAAAGATGAGAATTCAGTTCAGTTGTAGTAGAGCTCAAGGCCCATGCCGTCGTGAATCTCGTAGTCCCGGAGGGTAATATGGTCCTTGTAGATAGTGTACCATTTCTGGATCCTTATTTTATCGGGTCGGGTACCTGTTTGAGCGGCAACCAGCTTCTTAAGCTCGCCGGTGGTGTCGTCTTCGTCACAATTCCTACCATCTTTTTATTTTCTTTTGAGTGTTTAATCGCTAATCTAACACCTTTACCGCTGCAATTCACACTATCCAATCTAAAAAGAACTTGAAAGAAATAATCTAAATTCAGAACAGTCCGTTGCATGTCCTACCAAGTTAGATTCTATAATCACTAGAAGCGGGCATTGCATCTCCCACAAGTTAGATTCTACAGCACTAGGCGCCGCTTCTGTAGTAATAAAGTCACTCGTGCTAGGAATAGCTAAGTTAACATACTTTTACAGTGGCAAGTTTCACTAAATAATATTTTTACAACAATAATAACAATAACAATGCTCCTAGTGATTATCGAAAGAAAAAAGGCACCAGAAAACAATGACGACAAGAATAAACTATAAATATGATAAGAGGAAAACCTGCTAGTCAGCAACAAGAAGAAGCAAAACCTTGAATGATAATAATAAACAACAATTGGAGTAACAATTTCACCTAATAACAGTAAAATCATAACACAGCCTACCATCCAATCCCCCATTCCGATACAAAAATACACTGTACTGTACACATGTCTTCTGCATTTCATGAGCCCTAGTTTACGAACGATGGGGTCCTTGGAGGTAGGATCCAAATATTCAGGTTGGTCCAAACCAGACGGGATCATCCTACCTTCACTCGAGAACAGCAACCTCTTGATCAACTCTCCAATAGTTTGTGTCATTAAATTCTTTAATCCCTGCCCCGCCATCCTCTGGATTTTCCTTTTCTGCCTTCGGTATCATATTCCTCTTCAGAGCCCCTGCTTCACCGACTATACCCTCCTTCAAAGCTTGTTCCATTGCCTTCTCAGTTCCTTCCACTTCCACACCGACAAATTCAACATCCTCTTCAAACAATGATGGCACTGGTGCTGTTTCCGACTTATGGCTTGAAACACTGCTCACTGATCCATCAGCGGGACCCTCCTTTGATGGTGATAAGCCATTTGGTACTATGGATTCTCCACTTGCCGGAGATTCAACAGCAGGAACCTCCACTTGACTGGGAAGACTGGGATCTGCATTATCGTGGTCTTCAAACGGATTAACACTAGATCCACCTATTTGCAAATCAGACGAGTCTCCCCAGCCTACCCATTCAGGGTAAGGCCTCTGCGAAAATAAGTCTTCATTGTCTGGAGTGTCGAATCTGAAAAATCCAACATCTTGTGTACTTCCCTTCTGTTCCTGAGTAAGCGCACTGCCATTGGTAAAGTCCATGTTGGAAGTAGATGCAGAATTAACAGAATCTTTGCTCTCAGTTAAATCTTCATCTTCTCCAACCACCACCTCATCGTCACTGCTGCTGTTACCACCATTAGCATTTCCATTCAGGTTAACCTCGTCCATCATTTCAGCAGGAGATGCACCAATGGAAGCATTACCAGCTTTGTCATCTTGAAAGGCAAACCAGTTTGAATTTGTGAATAGACTGCTGCAGATGATAAAATACTATATGTTAATAATCCATGAAAAAATTGATTACAGCTTTTTCATATAAAATTGTTAACTTAAATGAACTTGTTTCAGGAATTTTCCAACTGCAACACTATTTCATTTTTTATTACAAAAACTCCATTGTCATATCCAAGGCAAAAGGTTCATTCAGTAATTTTAATCCTTAATACAAGAAACCGCATAACCAAAACTTAGACGTGTTAAGACTTTTAACATGGCTTCCCAACCTTGTATGATTCAGTTGAACTTTTCTTTAGTTTTGATAAGTACACAACTGAACTGAAATACTTAAACGTATCTTACAGGAATTTCAATTCAACTCCCCCTGGCATTCAATCTACAAGTTAGACGAAGCAAAATGGAAAGGAGGAGCTTCTAGAATATTTAACTCAAGTTCGCAATTTTCAGTGGCTAAAAGACTCACCTCCCTTGGTCATCACCAAGCCTCAAGGAAGATATAACAACTTCAGCAGACTCATCATCAAAGTAGACATCCTGCACACCGAAATGCCAGACAAAAAAGTTTAACATTTAATTTGACCACAAAATACATCCCTTCCCATTCGCATTTTTTTATCTGGACCTTTCGTTCTTTTTTAAAAAGAGGTTCACATCTTACCAATACTAATAATCTTTCTATAGCTAAAAACATCATTATTTCCCCACCTTAGGGCAGAGAGAGAGAAGGTTTGGAGATGGGATCTAATGGTTACCTCATCATCTCGATCAAGGCCACCATTATCCTGCAAACATGATAAGAGGAGATATCAAGTTATTCCTGTAAATCTTGAAAAATAATAGGACGCAGAAAAAGAAAGCAACATAGGAAATAAGGAGATGAGCTCAAAAACTGGGGGACAAATAAAAAATTATGGAACAGATTAACAGAAGTTAAAATTGCAACATACCTCTTCATTGTCCTCATTCCCATACATTTTGTATCTAAACGCCTGGCTCAAGTTGTTCGCCAGAGCAGCTACATCATAATCTCTGTCATGAAGATCATCCTCATCACTATCTCTTGTTCTATCTTGTAATGCTGTTGGGCGGCTGCACAAAAGATATAAATACAGATCATTAACAATAATCTAAGAAAGAAAGATGCACTAGAATACAACTACTACATTTGAGAAAAGAAAACAGGAGTTAATCTGATTTTCTCCAAAAAAACAAATGTGGAGGTCAAATTTGTTACCTAAGCCAAAAAAGACATTGAACTGTGAAATCCCGCATTTTAATTTGCAATTCTAATAAACCTACAGAAATCCCCAAATTCAATCACATTCTTTGATTCCCTAAGTCAACAAATACACCCCATTTTCATTAGCCTACCAACTAAAGAAGAACATTTTTAACTCAATTACAATTGATAATCATTTCTAATTGCTCCATCCCCGACAATTATCCAAGATTGGGACCCCAGTGAGGAGAAAAGAGACGCATACAATTGCTCATGCAAAAATAGAGCAGTCGCCAGGTTTTTCTTTGTGAAAGTAAAAGAGCCATCACTGGTTGAGTCGAAATGAATTAAAATATCCATGAGAAAGAACTACAAAATACTTTCAAGAGCGATACAGCTGGCTTAATAAATTAGCAATCCTACAAGGCAAGACATGATAGAAAGATTATAAATCAATCTCTTCAGCATTACAAACTTTGCACAATTATGAAGTTATATTTGGACCAGAAACACATTGACAACTAATTTGACCTTTAAAAATAGATATAAATTCACAGATTGGCACCATTTTCTGTCTTCCATCAAGTATCAATATCTGTTGGTTCAAATGCTCGTTAATAAAGATAAAAATACGAGTCAAACTTGTTAGCCGTAAAAAAGCTGACTGCCCATTCAAGTCAAACACATGACTGCAGCAATAACGTTGTTTCATTCCCACAATGCGTACAAGTTTACTAGAAAATCTCACTTGGAGTGTTATTACATGGTCACAATGAATGCATAAAATATGTTAGGCAAAATTTTACCCGCAAGCCCATCGGTAGACATTTTCAACTGCATTACGCTCTAACAGAACACTTTGCCAGTCATTCCATTCCTTATGTTCCTAAGAGTCAAACATATATGTCAGAAAAATAGTCATTATAAATTATTAACATTTCCAACGAGTACTAAGAGAAGTAGAAAAAATGTGGGTACGCAAAAAACAAAAAAAAAGAAAGGAATTCAACATGCACTAGCAGCTACTGTACCGCACATATTTTTAAGAATTGACAAGAAAATCTAATGGATTTATAAATCCCAGCAGAGATTATAGAATAATTTGAAGTTATAAGAATGAAAACTGTAACAAACAGGACATAAAAGACCAATACTCAATAATTGTTAAGAAAGAAATTCCCGATTGTAGAACTCGTAGTCTCAGGACAATCTAGAGTTAGATTAGATACTACCCACCTGTAGATACTTCTGAATGTGGCAATTGGTGTTTCCCAACTGAACAAGCTTATTAGAAATTCGTGTTACGTGGCCAAGGTTTCCTGCCCGTGGTGCCTGTTTTCCAGCAGCAGGTACAGTTGGCTGCAAATGGATAGATGCATCACCAACAGGTTAGAAATCTAATTTAGTGTCTAAACGTTCACAAATTATTATGAAGAACCAGCCAAATCCCTCCTTCCCTAGGTTGGCTGCATAAGGATAGTTAAAATTATCTTATCTCCAGGAAGAACAGCTAATCTGGAGTCTAGTCATGACATATACCAATAAGACTCGTGAGCGACGAACTAACAAATATGTTTTTCTACCTCCCTCCATCTTGATTTAGATATCATAAATGTTGCATGTAGAGATGAAGGCAAACAATAATATAAAATTATGTTAAGATGTAAATCTTTAACACCTGCCAAATTTATTTTAATCAATAAAGTACCAATTTCTACCTACCAAATCAAGATCAGGTGATAACATGGGGTTTTTATCAGTTTGGAGTAATTGTCCGATAAAATCACACTCTCCAAGCAGATGATCAACCATGGCGTCGCTCTTAGTTTCAAGACATGATACAATGATACTCTCCACATGATGATGTAAAGCATTATTATACGGATATCTGTATCAATTGAAACAGCAGAAATTTCAAACAGTTAGAAGTGACATTAGATTAGAGCAAGATGCCCTTTGAGGAGAAATACAAGTAAGCTGGATATAAAATTCAATACTCAATCCATTCACAACTTCAATATCCCACAATGAAGTACAAACTTACTGAAAAAACAGATCAATGACCCGTTTAACTGTTCCTGATCTAACCAATTCCTTCTCAGTAGTTTCATTCCCTGTTCTTAGCAGTACTGCGATGAACTCAACGATCTAAAAAAAAAAATAGAAATGTCAATTTTCAGGGAGAAAAAAATAATCCAGGCTAAACTACAATCTAAAATTAACTTGAATCATGTCCTAAAATAATAGATTAAAAACTTATCGACATTGAAATTGAAGCTATCAGAGGTCGTCAGATTGGGAAAGAATATAAAACTTTCACGCCAATCTCTGCTTATCTAACTTAATTTTAGCTAAAAATGAAAGAATTATGTTATGTGCCATTATGTTATCAAGTTCATGGCTACATCTTTACAAACCTTTAGACGATGCTTCCCAAGAGGAGGCTTCAGCTTTCCATATGTTGTAGGTAAAATTTTCTCATCGGACAACACATTCAAAAGCATAAGCAAGTCACCTGCAGTAGGAGAGTGGCATTTTGAAAATTATTAACAAAGACAAAAGACTGATAAAAAAAGACATAATTTTTTGAACTGCCTCTTAATGTATGAAAAGTTATGGACTCAATCTCACTGACAAATGCAAATATTATATGTATAAGCATCACACATATTTATCAACTACAAGAGAACAGCAGATATGGTTTTGTCTCGTCTACTCCATTTCCCCACCAAAATAGGGAGACAACGGAAAATCAGGTGAGAGTTACTTTCTTCGTATCAAGAACTTTTTGACATCACCAGCAATAGATCTTGTTCTTTCTTTGGTCTCACGTGAAATTAAGAGCACTCACCAAGTTTAGGCAGCATTGCATCAACAGTCTCTGGATTGACAGGGATCCGAGACTCATACATATGTTGACTTCGGAATGAATGCAAAAAGGGAGAAGAAACTGCAGATCTTTTTGGATCAAGTAATGATATACACACAGAAAGTGAGTGGACAAGGCCAGATTTTGAATTCGAATCTTCCAAAGCATGACTAAATATTCTTGCAACAAAACTGCATGAGGAAAAAAAAAACAAGACTAGCATGCTCAGACTTTTATCAAAAACGTAAAAAGGAGTTAATCAAACTTTACAACAATAACTGAAGAGAAAAAAACCCCCCACAAACCTTGGGCTTGATAGTTTAGTGGCCAAAGCTGAGGGAGCATTTCGAGTTATTGCACATAATGTTTCTGCAGCATTGGCATGAACTTCAGGAGAGCTCTGATTCACGGGAAACAAGATATCAGATGACTGGAACAAATGAAAAGGCTAAGATAGTACATCGAAAAGGATTTGCTGCACATGTTTGCTTTTTTTCTTTGTTATCTTTTTAATTACAGTACCCTTGTGTCCTTGGGCACGCTCTTAGCACTTAGTTGTGCATCGTAGAAGGGAACAAAACAGGGGAAATGAAAGAAAGCACATATTGCATCTCTAAAGAAAATAACTAAGAAGAGATAATAGAATATTTCTACTCATCATCACATGTTGACGTGCTGAATCACATTGATACACGTGCATGTGAAATCCTATCAGTTTAGTTAGGAGAAGTGTTGTTCAGATTCAGATTGTCAAATTGAAATGGTTTTAAAGAACAAATGCAATCTGGTTTACAACTTGGCTATTTCTTTGAGTTGTGCTCATGTCCACGAATTTGGATAAAAAATTTGTCCATCCCTGCATGTATCTGTATCTATATTGTGACCAACCATTTCAAATTATTTCCAAGACCACAAGAAGTTTGCTGCAATACCAAGCACATAACTAGTCAACTCTTATGAGTTGTGTAACTAGTTTCTGAATGCATGTCTAATTATGTATTCACATCTACGTTCATGTATGAGTATAGATATAGTTAGCCCAATCTTTCATCTAAGCCTCCTCTCAGGTTGTCAACTTGATGAACAGATGATTTGAAAGGTTTTCAAGAAATAAACAGGAAATCTGTACAAAAAACAAATTACTAAATAAACCTAACATATGGTCACATCAGGAAACAGTAAAAACAAGCATATATATACATAGCATCAATCAAATAAAGGGGGTGTCAACTCCATAAGCAAATAAACATATAATGTCGATTGCTTCACCATCCAACAGAATAAGTCATTACATAAGAACTACTCACTGTCTCTTTGTATCATTAAGATTGCGACATTTACACAAGAGACATAATAAACAGTAAAATAAGGATCAAAGTCGCTGACAATATGGCAGATCGACACTTACAGAAGGATTCAATTTGTCAACAATCATTTCTAGCAAATTGCTTTCAGCCAACCATTGCATCACATCAATAAAATTGGGATATACATGGTCGTCCGCCCCTACCAACCGAACTAAAACCTGCATCATGCAGTTGATATCAAAAATCAAGAGTAAAAAACAGAATCAATAACTTACATAAGGAAAATGCTACAGAAGTTTGAAATGACCTCCATGATTGAAGTGATTCCAATTAAATCAACTAGTTGTCTGAAAACATCTTGATGTCCCTGTAAAAGTTAAAGTAGTTTAATGATATCGGCCATCTATGGAACATAGTCAAGACAGTCTATACAGCTTAGTATAAATAATTCTCCACGAAAAATTATAATGCATCATTTAATTGAAATTAGATACATCTCAAATACAAAACCCATCACAATGCTATACCAAATGATTGGTGAACAACAAAGAGTTCAGCAAAAATAAAATTTGTACTCACCTGAACATAGTTCATAAGTGGGACAGTCTTGCGTACCATAAGGCAAATGACAACCTGGACACATCAGCAAACAGCATCAGGCAACTGGCATATCAAAAGAATATATATGAATTATTCCTCAGCATACCTTGCTGAAATAGCCGGCCAGCAAAGCACTATGAGGTCGGTCAGGTTCCAAGAAAGAGAAGAGCAAGTCCATCAGCTACAATAGCATGAAAAAAGAAATTAGGGGAAAATAAAAAGATAAGGTAACAATCATACATAATCTGCATACGTAAGACCCTAGAAAATGGAAAAGTAAAATTACCTCCTCTTCCTCCACTAATGTCTTAAGAATAACGTCGATTTCACATGTAAATATCTCACAGGAAATAAACGGAAACCTATCAAAAGAAACAGGTTAGAGCAAAAATAATATACAGTGATACATTGAAGAAATATTTTGAAAACTAAAATAGTCATACTTAAATGCCCTTTTGCTTTCAGCATCCTCTGAAGGTTCTTCAATAATGTACCGCAATAATTGCTCTACCTGTGCACTATCTCGTAAACTGCAAATAGAAAATTTCATTATGATAATCCACTCCAAACAGCTTTTTTCAAAATATTCGAGTCATTATGATTTATGGGTAAAGCGTCAACAAGAAATTTATGAAGCAAAACTTACAAATTGATTAGACGACTATTTAACCCTTTGCATTCTTGAATAATTTCTTCCTCGTCCAGAAGCTCTTCCAATGTGAAATTTTCCTTGTCTAGTACTGATTCCACCTAGAAAAGAACAGCGGCAATCAGGATGGACCAACAAGAAAGCAAGTAAGCAAAACACATATCAACTTTGCTGGTTTCTTGAATCCCAGAATAGGAACAGAAATACTAAAATAAACTAAACATGAATATTTGAAAGTCGTGTATTCATTTATAGCCCAGTAATACTGACACTCGAATTAGGTTGACTCAGACCTTGACTAATGCTGCTCTCAATTCAGAAGTCGAACAGGATATAAAATACAATTTTAACCATATAACAAGTCTCGCCCTCTATTTAGGAAAAAGCATGGAAAGCAAGTGTACAATTAAGATGACATTTCATATCAATCAACAGTAATATGAAACCGGAAACCGATGTTATAGATGCACTCCGTAAACAACAATTGAACCGGAAACAGAACTATAAATGAAAGAACTTTGCTGGTTTCTTGAATCCCCACACATTTAATTCCAGAAGAGGAACAGAAATACTAAAATAAACCAGACATGAATAACTGAAAGTCATGTATTCATTTATAGGACACTCGAGTCAGAAATTCATCCTTGACTAATGCTGCTGCTTTCAACTCAGAAGTCAAACAGTATATACAATACAATTTTAACCATAGTACAAGTCGCACCGTCTATTCAGAAAACCACATGTACACTTAAGATGACATTACATATCAATCAACAATAATCAGATACCGAAACCGGAACCGATGTTATAGATGCACTCCGTAAAACAACAGTTGAACTACAAACACAAGTAAAAATGAAAACGAAAAGCTAAATTCGAATCAGAATTCAGAACTCATTCAATCAAAACGACAATCCATGAGGTGAAAAACGACATAAGCAAAAAGAGCAGACTTACAGGAGAGGAAGCAGAGAGAGCAGTGAGCTTCCAAAACATATTTAAAGAGGAAGAAAATCAGCAGCTGGAAGCTAAAAAACAGAAGTTGAGCAGATCTATAAACCCTAAAAAGATTCAGATGGAGCTCAAGATTCCAAAAGATTCGACTAGCAGTAGTAGTAGTACAAGGATATGAAAGAAACCCTAATTTGAGAGATCGAAGACTGTGAAATCGAGAAAGGGGAAAGTTAAAAATAAAAATCGCAGAGGAAAAGTACAAAAGATGATTTATGTGTACTCCGGAGTTCACAAAACCATTTTTATTTTTTTCTTTCAATTTTATTTCTAATCATATGATGCATGTGTATTTTCTTTCTATTGTAAGCATGTATATTGGTATTAAATTATTGGCCTCATACCTAAACCCCACCTCTTTATTTGCCACATTACTCTATTCCCACCCTTTACTTTTCAAAAGCTACTCTAATTTCAAACTTAGTGCCAATTTTAGAGTTCAATTTAGTGAATACTAGTGGGTTGTGCCTTCCTTGGATGGAATTAACTCATATTTGAAATATGTGGTGTTTAAAGTCTAGTCATTGCTCATGTGGTAACATTTACTTACCGAGTAATCTCGTAGTTGACATTTGATTCATTTGAGATTCAAAGTTAACTAATTTATTAATTAACTTTATTCATAGGATATGATATTTGACACCTGATATGCTCATGTGATATTTCGTCAAAGATTACTTGAAGTTAATAGATGAATAAAGTATAATTAATTTGCTTAAAAAATATAGGAGAAAATATATCCCTAAAAATATTAAAACAACATATAAACAAAAAAGATAATCTGTACGTTAAAAAAGAGGATTTTCAGCCTATTCCTCGAACTCGCTCCCCAAGGTAGAAAACTCTACATATGGTCCATCACCATGAGACACTATGGCCCTACTCTTAGATGTCCGACTCTTGAATCCACGACTTCCTCTGAAAGTTGCAAAGAGCGCTCGCCAGCTCTCCCGCTTCTCCCCACATTGAGACGATTTATCGTAGCCTCCAAAATCAGTCATCGGATCCCTCAATAACCGAGTACAAGCTACCTACACAATAAGTACTATTTAAGAATCCAAGATCAAACACACTTATCTTGTATCGTGGCCTTAATGCATACCCGACATATCATTCAAACATTTAATTCATAAAAAAACATTGAAAAACTAACTAAGGCAAGTGAACATCACTATACTTGAGCATGAGTATCGGTGTGTGTCCTTTTGGCATGTGTAGAGAGACATAAAGGCCCGACAAGTGTTGTACGGGGGCCCGAGGGATCTAAAACATAAACAAAAGTAAGCAAACATCGTCAGAAAAAGAAATTAGGATGATAATGAAAGCATAAAAGATCCACTCACGTGGGTAGTCTTTACAGGAGCAAAGCCCACCTTCTGTCGTTGGTTCACACGAATCTGAAAGTCCTTTATGAAGCATGTATCGCCCACTACAGACATGAACTCTAGAGACTACGGATCAAATTCTCACACGATCATATGGGGACCACAGTAGTAGTTGTGTCACAATGAGCTCACCTCTCTAAAGACTCATCGCATCGGGAATTATGAGTCCTCTTCCTTTAGCTGTACAGAAGAATTAAAGTCAATACAAACAATAAAGAAAAAAGGGACGAAATCAGAATTCCAATATCAAGAACGACACTCACTGTATCACGACTCATCCGGAGGCAAGGGAGGACCACTGCGCTTAAAGGTTGATCTCTACCTCTTATTGATCCTCATGAGTGTTCCTCTCTCTCTCTCTCCCTCTCAACCTTAACTTCCTCTTTCTCAACCTGAAAATCCTTCACCGTGTCTCAAAGAATTGTTGAATTGTTGTAAATGTTAACAATCCTACTATTGATGATGATAACGCCCTTAATATGGAATCAAATTCTAGATTAGATCACGATGTTCGTCGATTTGATGTCTGTACCAATGTTGATGAGATGGATGTTCATAGATCTCGTTGTGTTGATCTTGCTCTACTTAAAATTCCCATGTTCAACAAGTGGATGGTAGCTCAAAAGTCGAAAAAAAATTTTGGACTTAATGAAAACAGTTTACCCTTGTTAGTGAAAGAGTTCAATCAAAATTTATATTATCTATGTGATTAATAAGATACCCACATCACTAATGTTATCAGAAAGGAGATTATAATGTCTCCACCTTTCATGGTTATTCTATTGCACGTCGGTCTTGAAGGTTCCGAGCTCATAAATAATGGTGATGAAAAGAATGTAGTTGGGTATCCTCTGAATTACTTTAAACTAGATGGAGCCCCTGGAGAATTGATCGCTATAACTCTATCTCAACATTCAATGGAAGCTTATTACATAGTAATTCACTTTATTTGGCCTAAGAAATGATAAGTAAATTCCTTCTCTAAGTTCGAGAAATGCATTATGTGGCACATACTTGAAGGGAATCCTCTGAATTTGTTAACGTTGTTAATTAATGGTATGAAGAGAGCCTCTTCTCAAATAATATTTGGGTCTCTAATCATTTATATACTCGGGGAATAAGAAATTACTCTCTTATAGTATATCTCACATTATATTAGAGTTGTGACTAGTGAGAAGTTGATCAAATGTTTGTCTTTTACTCCTAAAACCACTCAAGTTATTTCTCTTACTGACACAAAAGTAGTAAAGCCTAAAACTAAAAAACTCAAAAAAGCATATGCAGAGATTCTTAAGTTTTCATTTTCAAATGTTCAAAAATTCTTAAGGAAAAATTATTGTACGCATTCATTGTAATCATATGTGTACTGATTCACAAAGATAGTGTCTGAATTAGATCAAATCTAATCATTTCTGATCAATAGATAGCTACTTAGGTGTAAGTAGCTAGTTGTGGCAAGAAGTTCGATAATAGATAAAGGAATGTACTCAATCATTGTATTGAGATATTGTAAAAGGCTTGTTCTTTGCCTTGGAAAGAGATATTTAGTGGATTGAAAAATTTCAAGGGAATGTACTTTAGGGACATAAGTAGACACAAAGATAGTGACCGAACTTGGATAAAGTCGTTGAGTATTTCTATCCTTATGATGTTTACATATACTGCCTTATTGTTGTTGAGTTATATGTGTGTGCATATTAAGTACTGAACTACTCGTTATCTATTGAACTGCTGCTATATTTGTGATAAAGTAGTTTAGTCATTACTATGTCAAGTCAAGTATTGAGTGTTGAGTTAGTTTTAATGTGACTTGATCCGCTTGTTAGGCAATAAATTCAGTAGCTACTAAGTTATCTAAATCTCCATTAAATACACTCATACTAACTCTCTAATACTAAGTATCGATTAAACCTTTTTGAAAAAGTTGTATTTGGCCATATTATTATATTCATCCCCATATAGAGTAATATATTTGGGACCTACAAGTGGTATCAGAGCAGAGTTCAATAAAGAAATTAAACTATCTCAAGTTTAAAGATCTCAATGGCCGCAAACATTACTAGACACTTATCCGCTCAAATCTTGTCTGAAAGATTGTCTATCACTAAACATTCTTTGTTGTTTGAGTCTAATTACACATTCTGCAAGAATAGAATGAAGAATTATATTCAAGACCATAATATGAATGTTTGGCAATGTATCGTCAATGGACCTCATATTTTCATATCTTGGCTGAAGTAGGGGTGAGCAAATCCGAACCGAAATCCGAAATCCGAAAAAACCGAACCTAACCAAACCGAACCAATCCGAACCATTCTTCATTTGGTTTGGTTAGGATTTTGTTATTTAGGTATTTCGGATTTCGGTTCGGTTCGGATGAAAACCGAACAAACCGAAAACCGAATTACATTATAGTAAATTATAATTATTCTACTATTTAACTGTTCTTTTTAAGATTTTAGATTATTTGTAATTCATTTATTAGGCAAATGCCCAATTAGATTCATGACCTGAGTTATTTATGAATGTAATATTGTATTACACGGACGATCCTCTATTAATTATTTTCAAAAAAAGAAGTTAAACTTTTTTTAATTAATAAATAAATATTTCGGTTTTCATCCGAACCTATCCGAACCAAACCGAAATTAATTCGGATCGGATTGATCCGATCCGAATTAATTTCGGTTTGGTTCGGATCAAAAAAATATCCCTAGTTCGGTTCGGATCAGTTCGGATCGGATCGGTTTTTGATCCGAACCGGTCCATGCTCACCCCTAGGCTGAAGGGATTCTGGTACCTAAATTAGAAGATGATTATGATGATAATGACTTTAGAATCCTTCAACTTATACTTTCACCATAAATATGTTTCAATGTGAACATAATGCTCTATCTTTAAATGGTATAGTGGCATTGAACGCTCTACTTGTTATACCAAATTTTCTCGATCTACAAACTAGATGATAACTATGTAAATAGTTACATTTAAATAAATGAGTCAAGTTCAAATGAGACAAAGATTTAGGATGAGACTAGGATTTAGGATGAGACTAGTTTTTATGGCGAGACAAAAGGTATTTTTGTAATTAATAGGGGAAGGTGGCAAACTTGTAATTAAAGGAACACCCCTCATGCGTGAATTGAAGGGAAGGAAGAGGAGGTGATGTCAGCGCTGATGTCACCTATGGAGAGAGAAAAAATTTTAATTATTTTCTTTAAAATGCATTTTCCCGCTCTTTCCGAACTCATTTTTCAAAAAAATTTATACCAGTGAACTCGTATTAATTAGGGGGTCATTTTGAGATCCATTTTTGTTATTTATAGACGATTTTTATTTTTTTTTATTTTTTTATAATTGTTCCAGCAGAATACTATATTTGTTCCACCGGACTACTCCAATTGTTCCACCAAAATACTACAATTTTTTACACTTCCAGAGTGCATTTAAAAAAATAATGAAAATATTCTGCTGGAACAAATGTAATAGTCTGGTGGAACAAATGTAGTATTCTGTTGGAACAACCGAGTATCCAACTTGGAACAAAAATAAAAATAATAAAAATCGTCTATAAATAACAACAATGGATCTCAACATGACCGCCTAATTAATACGAGTTCAGTGGTATAATTTTTTTTGAAAAATGGGTTCGGAAAGAGCGGGAAAATGCATTTTAAATAAAATAATAAAAACTTTTTCTCTCTCCAAATGTGACATCAGCGCTGACATCACCTCCTTTTCCCTTCAATAATGCCCCTTCATGTTTTTAAATTTTCAAAAATGCCATCACTTTTTAATTATTTCATACTAAAAAAAGTCTCTCCATAATAATTTTGTCTCACCTGATTTATTCTCAAAAAAAAATAAATTTATTTAAAGTTTCGAAAACTAATATTTTCACACTTACTGTAGTGTTTTGTAAATTAAAAAAGACTTCCACAACACTGTCGTTCATCCTAACTGCTCAAAATTCAATTCGAATCATGACTGCTTAATTCTCAAATCCTCTACTATCCTAGTAGCACCTGCCGAGTTTTAATAGATGAATAATTATTTCTTTTCGTAGAACATTTTCAATTATATATTCAATAAATCAAAGGATTAAAATACAATTTAAATCGAATAATTTCCAATAAATTCACAATATAAAAAGGTAAATCTCCAAAAACAAATTGAAAAAAATAAAAAACCAGTAAAATAATAGTAGAAGAGGATGTCCGAAACGTAAAGTGGTAGGCAAATAGAGGTGGAAAAACTCTTACCCAAAGTGTCAAACGCGCACGTCACAGCCAATAGTAGAGCGCGTAGACTTCACTTTCTCCAAATTCGAATCCCAGTTGACCATATTCTGCTTGTTCATATTGACGCTTCTTTTGCTTGCATTTGCCTTCCTCTTCTTTCTTCTTCTTCTCTTTTCAATCTTGTTCAAAGAAGAGAAAGCAAAGCACGAAACATCAACAAACAAAGTCATCTCTTCTTTTTTCAGACATCAATCGAGATCTTAAGTTGCAGATTCACCATCCTCGGATTCTTAGCTCTCTTTTCATCTTACCTAAAGGTATGTTTGCTTCAGATCTGCTTCTTAATTTCATCTACTTTGTTTTTCACCATTTTTATTATCTTAGCACGCTCGCCTATACCTCAATAACCAAACTATATTTAGTCATCGATTATTAGATTTAATCCAAACCTTGAAAATATAAATATAAATATAAAGTACGACAGATTGATATGAAGACTATTTAGACTATAATTGAAAACACGAAGTTGTATTTAATGCTAATGACTAAAATATAGTTTCGTCACGAAGGTGTAGGTGAGCTGGAGGGTCTTATAGATTGTTAATTTTGGGGGGATTATTAGGGATGATGAATTGAGGGAAGAGAGAGAGGAGAGATGAATGTGAGCCATGCTTCAGTTCATCCAGTGGAAGATCCTCAGACGACAGACGGTGGAAACAATAACAATATAGCAGCAGCAGCAGCAGCAGCGCCGAGAGTGAGGATGAAGGACATGCAGGGTATGCCAGGCACGAAAGGCGGTCTTATTTTGCGGACTTTTCAGTTTATCTTTGCTGCTGCTGCTCTTGCTGTCATGGCTACCACCAGTGACTTCCCTTCCGTCACCGCTTTCTGGTAATTCTTCGCTTTCGCGCCTTGTGATTATGTGCTTTGTGGTCTAATATTGGATGCCGGAACATTTAGCATATGCTAAACTAAATTTAGTTAATTTGGACAAGTGTTAGACTGTATGTTACCTGAAATTAGGAAGATGAAACAGCAGTTCAGTACTAGAAGAGATATACTAGCACTGGAAATGATTTGAGATTAATATAAAAGATGTTGTTAGCCTTAACTATAAGCTAGACCTTTTAGTTGTTAGCCTTGCATCGCTTAATAGATCTGTGATATGTGAAGAAAACAAGTCAATCATCTCACTGATGCCAGCTCAATGAAATAACTAGTGTAGTCTTTCTGCCATTTTTTGCACGGAGCAATAGTATATGTACTTTTTTTTAAGAAATAAAAATAAAAAATTCCACAGTTGCACTTACATTGAATAACAAGAAAAATCCCCATCCGCACTCTATGTGGCTCGAATCCATGACCTCCTCAGTCATATGAAGAGCCTCAACCACTAGGCTAAGACATTCGCCACAAGGCAATAGTATATATGTATATGCAAACTGTAGGTAAAAAGTGGAGAGGTTCCCAAGTCAAATTTTCACTTCTATACCATATGATTTTCAATTTTTTGAGGGAAGTCTCTTAAAAATATCTCAAGTATTGTTGGGATGGAAGTTCTTGTGAAGTATTCAGCATCTGATATTTTTTGTAATTGCTATTGCTAGCGTATTTAACTAGTAATCAACAACCTTTTTAATGCCAACAGAACAAAGGTCTTTGCTTCGATTTTTGTATGCTCATTTGTCTATTTTATGTCATAACTTGCTGATTTGCTTATAACCTCAATATTTTAATTTTGATGCATCAGCTACCTTGTCGCCGCTGCTGGTTTGCAGTCTGTGTGGAGCCTTTCCTTAGCTATTGTTGACATTTATGCTCTCTTGGTGATGCGCTCCTTGCAGAATTATCGAGTTGTCAGCTTGTTTGCTGTTGGAGATGGGGTAAGAATATGATAATGATAGTGAACAGTAACAGTAATCTTTTCTAATGTGCTCTACATTTGGGCCTGGAATCCCTTGATCATAATTACTTATTGGCATCCATGATAATGTAGCATCTGCGTATATAAGGCATTTTCAACTTCCTGGTTCCGCTCGCAAAAATTCTTCAGCAAGTTTCTTTAATGTCACCAGTTAAATGCAGTACTGCGTTGTTCTATTATTGTTAGCATTTGTCTCTCCAGCTATGGGTTCCAGTTAAGCATATCTGCATACAAACTTTATTTTTATCTTGCTGTGCTCAGTATATGTGTTAACGTTTTGCAAAGTCATTGATTAGTCTAGTGAACTGCATATTGACATAAAAATAGCGGAAACCTTGAGAATATTGCATCTTACTCCTGGAATTTCTTTCATATATATTACCACAGACTATTGCAAGCTGAAATAAGTCTGAATTGATATAGACTCATTGGAATTCTCTGCATATTTTCTATTTGCAAGCATTTTCCTGTTGCTAGTGCAAAACACTGCTGTGATTTTAGCTACATTTTAAGTGACCAATGTATGTGGGACTCGCATGTTTTGGGTTTTCAATTAGCAATTGCATAAAAAGCGAAGGTAAATATGTCTGTTCAAAGCTCCATTCCATTGACGTTCCCTGTTGGGAATACTTGTGAACAGAGTCATAGGTGCTCAAAAACTTAGTTTTGGAAGGGTTTTCGCTTTTTGGAAATCAAAGTCACGACTTTTACTTTATATTTTGGATTCTATTTCTGTGTCTTTGCTCTTTAGAGAAAATTGGAAATTTGGTTGTTAGATTTAATTGCTTTTGTAGAAGTAGACTAATGGAGTAATTGACTCTTAACCAGTTCATCATTCAGACATGCACCAATTACACCAAATGAAACACTTAATTGGTTCTACATGAAAATATTGAAATATTTTTTATGTGTGTGTAGAGTGAGAAACATCTTTTTGTGTAACTTCTATATAATAAATATACAAATGCACCCTTATAATTTTAAAGTTTCTAAAGATATTCATGTACTTTTGTGATTCACATGTTTTTTCAGGTTCCATTTCTGGCTGTTATCATTATTCTTCAAATATGGTTTCCTGCTATTCATTTTTTTGCAACATGGTTATGGGGTAAATTGTATTGGTCACTGATTGGTATCTGTTTCAAAAAGATCTTTGAACTTCATTTTCTTTCAATAAAGTCATTAGACTTTACTTTTTATTCCAACAAGTCATTCCGTTCAACTCAGACCAAAAACCAACGGAATATGGACATACCTAGGCTCATTGGAAAGGACCAAATTTTCGGTGTGACATGACAGGACACCCACATTGACAACTATAAGTTTTTTATTTACCTAATGGAATTGCTTGAAACTGTCACGTGGCAGTAACAAATGCAATTTCTGTTTGCTGCCATGTGGCGTGCGAGTGAGATTCATGTCGTATGTAAAATTAAGTTTTCTCTAACGTGGCTGTCATGTCAATATTCCGGTGTTTTTTTGTCTGAATTGAAGAAAATGGCTTTATTGAAACAAAAAGAAAAGTATTACGACTTCTTTTTTTTTGAAAGAAACTGAGTTTAGTGACCTTTTTGAAATGGATGCCGTAGGTTAACGAATAACGACTATCGTTGCAGTTTACCCCTTAGTTGTGCATCAGATATTGATTTTTGCTGGTGTGAAATAGATCAGTCATGTTATGGACGGTGAAAATTCACATTCTCGATTACTTCGGTTTTACTTCTCCATCAGCATAACTATGCTTTCTGTTTATTTTCCTAATTGATGTGGCTTAATAATAAGCTTCCCTTCATTGTACAGATCACATCCACTCTTACATTTGCTGCAGCTTGTGCTTCTGCTGGTATCACAGTCCTCATTGATAATGATCTAGGAAGCTGTTCTCAAAATCATTGTGTTGAGTTTGAAACTGCTACTGCTATGGCGTTCATCAGTTGGTTCACTGCTTTGCCGTCTTTTCTCCTCAACTTTTGGTCTTTGGCATCCCGATAACGACGAACATGAAAAAAGAAAAAAAGAAAATTGAATTTTTGAAAAGAATAGAGAATGATTGTCATTTTTGTGATAGCGAATGGAGTACATGTCTTTTATTTAATCTTTTCTGTCTGTTGTGTAATCCATATCACAAAACTGTGAACTTTGTTCTCATCAATTGTGAATCAGATGTACATTAGAATACAACGTATATATTCTCGGGGAACTTTGAATTGTCAAGTTTATTTTATTGTTGAGGAAATGAATTTGATTGGATATTAGCACTTGAGACATTAGACTAATTTCTATTAAACATACGTCAAAATCCCAAAAAAATCCACTCGTTAACTAAAAGCTCTAAAAATATATGCAAGTGTTCTCCACACAGAATCGTGATTTCCTCTGCTGCACTTGCAAAAATGTCATACGATTTCTTCTCATCTTCTTCTTTATGATTGCACCATGTGATTTTTTTTGGGATAGTGTTAACGAAAATTAATCTAATGTGTCAAGTGCCGTTACCCAAGACCATAACTATACCATTTAATAAATGATTGAGTCAAAATTGGTGCTATTTTTAGGTGAGTGTGGGTCAAAGCGACTGTCCCTCAATAACCGGAGAACAATTTGTTACCTTATCTAAGAAATGACAACCCTCTTTTTGTGTTAACTAACATAAAAGTTTCCTCATAGTCCCAAAAGTAAACGAGAGCAAGTTTGTTAGAATGAAAAGTGGAGTTCAATATTTAACGGATTTGATTTAAATTGAAGTGAAACCATACCACGAGACTCACATTTGATATGGACAACTCAACTAAAGTATATAACATCCCAAACCATAAAGTAGGAATAAAATAACGCCTTTGTTCCACTATACTTCCATTTATAAGGAGCTCCTTCCATACTAATCTCAATTTAACTTAGACTCCATTCATTGATTTCTATCTTATGAAGAACATAGATATGCCTATGGAAGATGATGCTCGATTGTACATTTGTTTCAACAAGTATGAAGAGATTGTCAAACAGGTAACAATCATTGTCTATATGTATTTTTCAAAAGAAATTTTGTTATTGTTCGATCCATTGGACCTTAATAATAAAAATTAAGATTTTTTTTTTCATACCGACCATGTTTCTATAAACTATAAAATTGTGCCGATATCTGTTACACTTAATCCACTTTGTAACTTCTTCAAAACTATAGAACTTCACATACATATTATAAGATAGACTCTGCGATATTTGGTCAAATACACTCGAAACAGTATTTTCCTTTGGGATGAGATTGCAATATTATTGTTTACAGGTGCTAAAATTTGATGAGCTGACAGACACGATGGATCATAGGACTAAAAGATCTAACAAGGGAAGAAATGTAAGCACTCCTAAATCTTTTCCATACATATGATATAATTATGAGATAAGTGTAAAAATATTGGAAAGTCAGCTTAAATTTTGAATGATATACATGGTAGGATTGAAGGTGCTATAAGTTGGGTCAGTTTTAGGAAAAAAGTTGGGGCGAGTTAAAATGATCTCATACAATTATATTTCGATACGTTCCTATTAAACTTATAAAAAATAATTTAATTTGCAAAAATTAAAATATGTCAGAATACAATTGAATAAGATCACTACCAAAAACAAAGAAAACACATGTTTTGTTCGTACATTATGCACCACTCAGCTATTAAACACATTAAACCTCAATAAAATATATAGTGGGTCAACAATAAAATATATAGTGGGTCAATAATAAATTATTGAAGGATCATGATCTTTAAATAAAGTTAAAAGATCTCTTATTAGATCATTGACAAGTGTTAAATATCACTAATATTTTTGCATTTGTGTGCCGTATGTACACTTGTCAAAGATCTAATGGAATGTCATTTAACTTTACTTAAGAACCTGACCTCCTAACAAATAGCTTGTTCTACGCTGCATTTGTCAAAAAAATGAACGATGTCATGCATCTCCTAATAATCTCTAAATTAAGTAATAATATTAAATCCTTAATTACACAATTTATGACGTGAATGATGAAATTGCTCTTTGTTGATAATATATTGGACATTGTACACCTTATTCCTGTAACAATTAAGACTAATAGTTAATTGCATTTAACTTTAAATTATGAACTTACTAAGTTATACTACATGTTAATTTGGTTTCAGATTGTTAATAAGAAAGGTGTAAAAATAGCAGTGATGGAGAGTGAAAGCTTTGATCAAGTGATTGTGGAGACGATCTCAAAATTTGTTGATGATCTGAATGCATCTACAACCGTTGATCCTCATGCAAAATCTTCTGATGATGATGATTAAGAACACATGTGATCATAGTTATTTCATCTGCTTATACAACTAGACTTTGTTGGGTTTTGTCATGTATGATTGATTTATTATCATTCTTAAAGAAAAACTAGTTTAAAGATGAATAACAACAATAGTTAGTTAAGGTATGTTCGGCTAGTTCATTAGTCAAAGCTATTGCTTTTCTCGTATGTAGCATACCCCTTTAAGAGGCTTCCAACAAGCTTGAAACATAGGCTCGGCCACATCAATCTTTTGGTCCTCACCGGATCTTGGCAAAGGATGGAACGAGACTGTATCGTTAGACCACAAGTCATAATAAGATGGCACAACCACATGAACTTGGTTGCTCGAATGCTTTAGAAAATTCAAAGCTCAATTTTATTGATACAACGACTCAGACAAAACTCTAAATTATACTTCTTGGAGATCTCTAAATTCATAGCGTGTGAAATAAATCACCGACACATTGCATGATTGTAAGACTCCTCCATAAATTATACTTCTTGGAGATCTCTACAAATCATGAAGCGTTTCAGATTAGGAATGTCCATTATATTTGACCGAACCTATCAAAAGTTGCCATATAGCTTTTGTGGTTCCTCGGGGATTTCTAGTTAACCAAGTCTTAATTAAATAAGCAATCCTTCTGATCCTCGTGTAAATACAAGGATTATCATACTTCTAAGGTTCGTTTTACATACGCTTTACGTCATTACATACATCTAAATATGACCTTACAACCCAACATACAATCTATACTACCATTATTCTCCGTGACTCTCAATTATACAAATCCTACCTCGGGATTGCTTGCATTATAGATGGTTTTTTGACCAATTATAATAACGGATGACACCCATTTGGTGAGTCAAATCCATGTTAACATTATTGGTAATATTGGTTTCTCTTAAAATGTCATATCTTACTCCAAAAATAAAATAAAAATGTCATATCTTCTTTTAGTCATTTAATAAGTTCCAAATTGTTCAACCAATTGTCCAAAGTGTAAAAGATATAGACCTTTACCGTTAAGACAACTTTAATTATTTGAGCTTTGAATTGGGGATAGTGGAAGACAAATTCAGTGGAACAAAAGTAAAAAACTGAACTACTAGGCCTGTCTGTGATAGATAGGAGGAAAGAAAATCAAGGCCAGTCGTATGAAATTTATTTCAGAAAGAAAGATTGTTTAGCCAAACAAGCTTTTATCTGTTGCTTAAGAAGTGGTTGGACTTGTCTTGTCTAGTCTTGTCACCTTTTGCATTTCCTTTGTTCCAAATCAAAAAGCAACTTGTCCTTACTAATCTATGCCTATGCCCGTATCGCTAGCATTTAGGGCCAAATCTATGCCATTCTTGAACTCATCCCCGTTCAATCCGGTTCAAAATCAGCGGTCCAATGTAATTTAGTTACGTACTAATGGAAATTTTATCCAGCTTAGGATCATTGAAATTTTAGTTCAGCTCAACAATTGCTCAACCATATTTGTCATGTATAGTAAATGTAAAACTCAGATATAGTAATACACTTGAAACCACATAACATTTGAAACCAAACTATTTGTATAGCTATTGAAAGTTATTCCTACATAAAGCATTTTTATATAGAAGTTTTACTGTAATTGTAAAAACTTAAAAATGTATGGAATAAATAAAGAAAAAGAACTTAGAATCTTTCAATGGCCTTTGTTTCTAAAGGCCAAAAAGAGAAGAGAAACGTTTTCACACTATTTTATATAGATTAGATACATACATAGAGAAAGAAACAACTAGTTGACTAAATCAAAATTAATTAAATTAAATATTAATGCAAACCTGGGTTTTTCAACATTACAAAACTTTTCTTTTTCATTTTCGAAACTCCCCCGCCACTTCGTTTTTTTCTCATTGGGGACTGGGGGAGGATCATGAAAGTATCAGATGAATACAATTAGAATCAAACAAATGACCAGTTAACAAACGAGAATGCAAGGCAATGCACTGTGTTCTCATCTGCTGCTAGAACTTTCCACGCAACTGCTTGCTCGTATGAAATGTGTCGCCCCATCGTAGACATGCAGATTCCTCCCGGCAAGTAAGCAAATCCCTGATATCATGTATCAATTTAACCCGTTAGGACTCGTGAAATGTTATCTTTGACTCATTAGACAAATGTTTCGTAACAGGAAAGATGATATTTGCATATATGAAATTACCTGTTGCATTAACTTTGCGAAATCCCCACACAGTGCTTTGCGCCCAGATTCATCGAATATCTTGTCCAATGTGATGTCTTGTAGAGCCACTAGAGTTGTCTCAAGCATGTCCAACCCAGCCTGATTGGCGAACATGAATACTGGCAATGACTGCAACATGCATTAAGAGAGAGAAGCATTAACAGGAAATTTCAACCCGTCTTCAATAATATCATTACAAGGCATCCGTGATTTTGAGTAACTATTTTCATTACGTGTATCCGATGGATTAGCTAATGTACATACCTTCAATGAACAACACAAAATCGCATCCTGATGATGCCATAGATTTTTTAAAGCCGAATCTTCACCAAGAGAATCTGATCTCAGCAACTCTGCACCTAGAAAGTAACTGAACAACAAGAGGAACGAAAATCACAATAAGATAAGAAATATACAGAATAAGAAGAATTACTATAACAGGAGACAATCTCATCATGTGCTGCTGCTATATGACGATACTATAATCAAACGTCGCATCAATTTAAGTAGTAACTTGCCTGTAACTTTGACAGATCCAGTGAGCTAAAGTAACAGCCTCAGGAGAGCCTGGAGATAACTTAGGTCCAATAGCCGGACTCGTTCCTGATGGGGATATGGCCATTGCAACCCTCTGAACAGAAGATATCACACTTCGTACATACTGCCGGGCCATGGTGGCAACATTATCCTGTAAATTGCTCTCAAAAGGGAACTGAAAGGCAATTGTCAAGACGGATCGTGTACCCTGCATTGATGAGGAGGCATCCCCTGCAGCAGGATTTGTTGCGGGGCCAACTTCTAGACTTGAAGTAAGATCTAGAGTACGAGATGTATTCAGTGCATCCTGTGCATTCTTCTGTACAAGGACATTGTTAATTTTCAGATATAAGTTAAAGCACTAAAAGGTCAAATACCCTCTAAATCTAAATTTAAGGCAGATATACCCTCCAATTAATCAACCTAATAAGCCCGCTTTAAGTCTTTATAAGGACTTTGATGCAGAATAGCAGTACTGAAAATTGAAGCTTGTACAATAATGTCTGGCATTTATTTTGGATTCTAAAACACAGAAAAGTAAGGAGGTAGTCAAAACTTACTGCTTTAGAATCTAATGGAATGATGCGGAAACCAGAAGGTAATAGCGGAGCATCATCAGGAAACATTTCATCGATTGGAGCAAAAACAAGTTCGGAACAGGCTCCAACAGCATTCTCATCAATTCCACTACATATCTGCATAGAAAAATGCAAGGCCAGTGAGGTATATGCATATAGTTACAGACTATTATTAGAAGATGGATGAGGCAATCATTTTAACCCATAACTCAAGTAAACCAAACAATACCCAATAAATAACTTAATAACCTAAATGTTCGAAAACTAGTACCTGCAAGAGGTGAATGTCCCTTGAAACAAAAGCATCTTCCTGGGCAATGGAATGGCCTTCTAGTCTGATAACCTCAAGTAACTGGGATAAGAGTAGTGGTTAACGACAAGCACTTTACAATCAGAATACTTAAATAAGGACAGAAATTATTAAATTTGTCGAACTAAGTATAACAGTAATAAGCACGACATACTTCTTCATGTTCAATAGTATGGCCAAGAGGCATAATGATTTGGCTTCCAGTGAACCTCGTTGGCCTCATTCCTGGAAATGCATAGGAACCAGCTTTTAACGACGCAGCAGAGTAGGCATCAACGTTGAAATCAGCCCATTCAGAACGGTGTTCTCGTAGGAAGCGCACCAAGACTGCAGGAGGGACATTCTAGCATTAACAAAAGGGAACAGTTCCGTAAGTTCTTGGCTCAATGGAATAAAACAGAAAACTTCAATAAAATATGAAGGTCAAACAATTGTAGAAACAATGCAGAAAAACTTTCTTTTGCAACATTATTCACTCAAGAATGAAGCATGCTTACTTCAAACATAAAAAGAAATTTGGAAAGTAAAGCGAGATCTTTCACCAATTTTAAGCAAGCATCATTTTCAATTCTAGTTTCATACAAACAGAATTCTAGTGGACCAAAATCTAGAAGTATAATATGAACATGTTTTCTTGAATAGGACTAGCAACAAATGAATCCAAATCTTGTCAATTACAATAAAAGTCAAAGTAAGGAACAACAAAAAGTATCTTAAAGCTTACTTGCAGTAGCATGGAAGCTTTTGCACATAGAATGCCTCCAAGGTATGCTAGGGAATTAGCAGGATTTGAACCGCTGCTCAAGCTCTTTGTAGAATTAATAGCAATTATAACATCTTCAGCTCCATCGCAACTCATCAGTGACCAACCATCGTCATTAAACCCGTTTATACCATCATTAAAGCCTCTATATCAAATAAGAGAAATGATTCAAGTCATCATTTAGCTCAGTGAATGATTCAATTATTGATTATTCGGTCTGGTTATGCATATGCAGAAAGTTTCATCTTTGCAAAAGAAAAACTCCTGAACTCAGAAAAAGTAACTTTGTTGAAATCATATGGATACCTGCTTAATCTTTGGCTAAAAGTTCTCAAAACAGCCGGTTGCCTCCCCAAGCCATAAACCACCTCGCCACTCGTCTCTTGAGCTATTTGCCTGATATAGCGTAATGCCTACAAATGTACAAGTTGATTAGAATCTTCACTAAACAATTGACGGAAAAAGGGATAAGTTGTTGAAACCAGTCTAATAGACCCTCTCCTATTTCTTCAGTTTTGAATCGCCACCAAAAATGTCTACTCAATTCGAAATGCAAAGTCACAATATATAGCACCAGTAAAATGAAAAATCGCCAATAGTTCTTTTGAAAAACAGGAAAGAGAACGCAAACAAACTATCTTTTCATGCAAAGTTCTAATTGCCATTCCCCAAAAGATATAGCCTTAAACTTGAACAGTCATAGTAGACACCTCAGTTTAACCATGAATAATTATATCATAAAATTAAAACTCTTAAACCACAGAATGGTAACAAATGTTTGATCATGCTTGACACCAAGATAACTCTGCAGTGTGGGAGTACTTCAAAGCCTAGTGGACCTTCACACCTATTCAACCAACTCTCGAAATACATACACATAGCTGGACTCACCGCAATTGTCATTTTCTGGGCCACCACTTTAGATGATTCGTATAGTGGTCGCAGCACTTCAGGTACACTCCATGCCTGAAAATGAAGTGAAGAAATTAGCTACTGCCAACATTTAGGATCTAGTAACCAAAATTTGTACCTCAAGATTCAGGTGATCCACTATGTGTATAATTGACCCTCCACCATCACACGGTCGTATCAAATAACCACTTGGAAGCATTTCAGCCCTCACAAACTGAGTAGCAGCTGCTGAGTTTGGACCAGCACCAGAACCAGAAAGAGATCTTTCACAGACCTACCAATGCAAATAATATACGAAAACAAATTACATATATTGATGCCAGCAAATCTGTGCCAAAAGACAATTCTGCATTTATGAGAAAACCAAAGACTTAAATACATGCATACCACTAGACTGCCATTGTCTAAGCTTGTAGTGTATCTCAGAGTCCACAAGTCACGTGCAGGAGCCAGAGTAGTTGGAGCATATATCTGAAACAAATTTGTTGGCATTGGTTCTCGGAAGAGGAAGTGGGTAAGCTTAATTCAAATAAACATTAATCAAGACCCAACAACACCTGTTTACCTGACTATATACGAGTTCAATTGTTCCACCATTTCCAGCAGGAAACATTGTGAAAACTTCAAGGCTCCGACAATCCCGGAACCAAGATGGGCGATCTTTAAGAATCTCTGCAATCTATCATTTTATTGAATTCAACTAGTATTAATACAATACCTCATTAAATGACTATGATGAAGAAGAAAAGAGCGAAAGGACAAGGGTCATCTTCAAATAGTTGATGATATGAAAACACATACCTTTGTGGGCTCTAAGCTTACAAGACCACAAGCTCGGGCTGCGACGCCACTGCAACTTTGCGAAATAGCAAAGATCCCAACCGAATCCGGACCAGGCTGTCAATAGCCAATTTATTAAGATAGGTTCCCATAGCATGAAGTGTTTATTTAAAACAAATTAAAAGAAAACATTGAAGAAAGGGAAAAACCTTCATCCCAGGCATCTGGACCCAATCGACAGCAGTTCCTGTAGCCTTTGAAAGGAACTCTGCCAATGTCTCCTCTGCAATAGAAAGGAGTCTGCCCAAAAAGTAAAAATTTAACTTGGTTAAAACCAGTCAGAAAGAAACTCAAATATCAATGTCACATGTTGATATAATTACCCAGCAGGATTATTGGCATCTCTAAGTGAATGCTGAGGAGTCGTAACTACAGAGTCGCAACTCGCATCATTTGCTGATGGTGCCTGCAGAAGGATCAACTAATTAACCATAATGTATGAAACAGCCAAACGAGAAAAAGAAACAACTACATGAATGCTTGTATAGTAGTGTGGGAAGAACCAGCAACATAAAAAGGCTAGAAGATGGAAATTAAACAGCTAGGCATATGCTTAAATACATGAATTGCAAATGCTGATAAAAAAAAAGTCCATATTTTTGAGATATATTTAAATCAACTAGCTATCTCGAACCAATTTCACTCAAGTAGCTAGGCATATGGTTTCCATATTCCTTACGAGTCACTGATGAAGAAAATCACAAGCATGAAAAGTCGGAACGAAAACTTGAAGAATCAATGGACAGAAAGAACTCCCACTCACAGTTTGCAGTTGTTGGCGCATGTAACCGTTCTCACACACGAGTTGGGACACCTGTTTCTGCAGCCGATCATTCTCCTCCATCAAAAGTTTATTCATTGCTGATAATTTCCTGTTCACAGTCTGTAGTCTTGAAGATTCCTTTCTTTGCTTTTCTCTACACCTGCACAATCATACATCATTCATCTCAGCTTCCCTCTAAACCCCAATTCAACCAACTTCATAATGCAAAGTTCATCTCTTTTACATGTCAGCATCAACTTCATCAAAAACCCAATTGAAAAAACAACACCGAACCTCAAAATAACTGATCTTAGATCACAAACTATATACATAAACATAAATTTCATAAATCTAGCTCAACTCAGGACCCAATTCGACTATGTCTGCAAATTCTAAACATGAAACAAAAAGTTGACAGCATGTGATAAAACAAAAAAAAAAAATCAAACTTCCAAAATTGTCACAACTCCAGCAACATAAAATCTAACAACACAACAAATTTAATAAACAAAATTACTAAAAAATCAAACAAGCTGATAAAGAATTTCCATCTCGACCTGCGGTTCTGGAACCAGACTTTGATCTGCTTAGGCTCGATGTTAGACAAAATGGGGCACTCCCTGATCAACTGTTGTCTTCTTAAAGAGCTCGGTTTGGGGCACTCGGCGTAGACCCTTTCAAGAGCCTCCACTTGCTCCGCCGTGTACCGGACATACTTACCAGAATCAGTAAGATGTTTGTTAATACTACCACCACCATGGCCACTACTGCTGCTCTCCCGGTGATGATGCGCCACCATGGCCATTTTCCCACACCTCTCACAAAAGGGTACTTCTGGGATTTTGTGATGATGACTAAAGAAAGAATCTTTGGTCTTACTAAAGCTTTAAAGATGCAGATGTGAATCAAATGGAGAAGCTATTTTTTTTTTTTCACTGTCTTAAGAAAGAAAGAAAGAAAGAATCTTGAGAGTTAAAGAGAAAAGTAAAGTTATATACAGACAAACACAGAATCAGTAGTTTTATATGTTGTTGTAATAAAAAAACTGAGGAAGGTTTATGAATTTGTTCAACAATTTACTGAAAGACTCAAGAGAGAGAGTTTTTGAGAACCCTAACCATGACTCTACTAAACAAGATTGAGAAGCAAAATATATTCTGTAGACAAATATTTAAGAGAGAGAGAGAAGAGGGTGGTGGTGGTGGTGGTGACAGTGAGTGATCTATGTCTGAGCTTCAAACAGTGTGGTAAGAGAAATATAAAAAAAATAAAAAAAAAAGAGCAGTTTCATTTGCACGCATACCGACAAACTTACCAGTTTTCTTAATCATTTCCCTTCTTTTTTACCTCATTATCCCTACTTTTTTCCTTATTGACTTATTTGCCCCTTTCTCTTTCACCTTCCTTTTGTTAACTATATTTTAATCATCATTTGATTTTGGGTAAACATATAAGTTTTTATCTTTAACCAACTTACTTAAAGGGTAATGGCATGTTTTTTTTTTCTTTTTTACTTGTATTAAACACATTTCAGTTCTATTGAGTTCTATAACTCAGTAAATTTCATCAGGTATGCAGTAGATAATTTAGTTAGTAGAAAAAGAATAGGGCTAAGATTCAATTTTAAGGGGAGATTAGCATGAACAAGTTGTTAACTTTAAGGGATTTAATTGATTAAATTTATTTGGAAACCGACAAATAAAAATATAACGGTAAAGGTATCTTGACAGGTGAGCAGATACCGACAATATTTTGTTAACGTTTACTATGATGAGATATCTTTTTAATAATTAAACAGCAGTACGTGTTGCACGAAATAAGAGTGACATGATTTCAGTTACTTTTACGCCACGTAGTGAAAATCAAGGTAAATGAATGAGTAATTGGTGTGATGAAAATCTAAAAATTCCAGAGAATATAAGAATATCCGGCAACTAGAATTATTAATGATAGAAAAAAATACCAAGTAGAATGGACTTATCAAAAAGTTTACATATTAAAAATGGGACAAATTTCATCAGACGAGAGATGTCCTTGAGATTTCGAGTGCCTATACAAAATCTAAAAAATCCACAAAATCGAAAAATAAATATTTTAGAATTTAGTTAAGAAAAAGCAAGTAAACATAATTATTTTTTCACAAATTTTAACCAATATTATCAAATAAATTATATTTAATTGCGAAAACGCGTTTTTTCAGATGTAACTATGACCGACATAGTTAATAATATCTTATAAATGACAGATATATATTTTTAAAAACAATCAAAATTGTTTTAAATGAGTCAACAACAACCGACATCTACTATCTTATAAATAATAAATATATTTTAAAAAACAACTAAAATTGTTTCAAATAAGGCAATATCGTTAACACGTTTTTCTTCAACACACTCTCGTAATCTATCAGATATAAGAATATTAACAATAATTATAATTAGTAATGATAGGAAAAATACCAAGGAGGATGAATTTATCAAAAGATTTACATTTTAAAAATTGGGCAAACTTTATCTAACCAGAATTGTTCTTAATATTTTAAGTGTCTTGTATATAATCTAAAAAAAATATCCAATAAATAAAATCGAAAACTACACATTTTAGAATTTAGTTAAGAAAAACCATAGTAAAAATAATTATTTTTTCACAAAATTATTAAATAATATTTTCAAATAAATAATATTTAATTTTAAAAACGCGTTCTTTCAGATGTAACTATGACCGACATAGTTAATAGTATCCTACAAGTGACATATATACATATATCCAAAAACAACTAAAATTGTTTTAAATGGGTCAACAACAACCGACAACGTTAATAATATTCTATAAATAATAAATATATGTTTAAAAGATAACTAAAATTAATTCTAATAAGTATAAGTAGCACATTTTCTTTTTCTTTTCTTACAAGATTTTTAGTTTTTCAACAAATTGTAAATGTCACAATAATGTGTTTCTATAATTCAAACCTTTTGTTACAATCGTACTTTGTTATTTCAAATATATATTTTTAATCGGGGATGTATATTGAAATAAATAATAGACCTATAATAAGTTAATAATATGAATAATATCTAAAAGAAGTTAATAGTAGTATCTTGAAAAGAAACTGACATGGTTGGAAAATAGAAGGATAATAGTAAAAAGAAAAGAGGAGTGGGAAATGAAGGAGAGTGAGGAATATTTAGCTTTCATTTTTGTTATTATCTTATCTGATGAAGACTGAGTGAGTTAAGCAAAGTTTGACACCACTTTTGTTCTTTTCTTAACTGCATACGACCAATTACACCTCACTTACTTACTTCTCGGTTACTTTTTTCTTGGCTTATTTCTAATTTATGCCAACAAAACATTTAATTCAGGATCAAAATTATATTTTATATTTTTTGTTTCTGGATTCAAGTAACAAGAGGTCACCATGACTGAAGATGATGTTTATGTTATGTAACTATGTTCTCCATAACAAGAAATGTTGATAGGTCTTCAAGTAAATATAAGTTTGATAATTAAACTTTCATGGGTATTTAAAAAAAAAAACGTTCATTTTTAATTTATCATAATAATTTCATCCGATTTGTGTTTTAACAGTATGATATAATTGATGTTGATATCTAACAAGATATATTTTACGTTTTAAAGAGGGCGAATAAGATTAATGGTCAAATAAACGAATTCTAAGTCAATTAGTTTTATCGGAATTTAAACTCTTGACTTTCAAAATTTAATTGTTTCTAATCGGAGTTTATGTCTTAGTCATAATTGACTTCAGACACATAGCATAATTTCTTTTAAGAAACTCTGACTTACTTGATTCTGATAAATATACTATATTCTTTCAGCACACAGATTATCACATAGAGATAAATAAGCAGTTTAAATGTTCAACAGCAATATAAGGTAGAGAATAGAGTTTCAACAAACAATAATCACACCTACAATTTATACAGGTTCAACACTCTTGTAGTGACTATATCATCATGTCCCCAAGATACTTTCCCTTGATATTTCAAATTCACTATTGTGTTTCTTTCATAAGCGAAAACAAGTTTTTAGAATAACTCATCCTAGTTGTACAGAAGTACTCTCCTTCTAACATACTCACGTTGATTTTACTTCTATACTTATTACACCAATAATCAAAACCAAAACTAGCCACCTAGAATTGGATTTCTTACCGCTGAACTTATCCACTAACAAGATTTTACCATATCAATCAATCACCTAGAACAAAATTTTCTCTACCCCAAATTATCAATACTGAAATTTGTTTACAATTAAGGTCTATTATGAACATATTGATCTTTTAGGAGATCGAAAATAAATTTCAAATCTCTCAATTACAATAGATGAATAAATGAATAAGTAAGATTTGTATTGCTTTGTTTTTGCTTTAGTTTGCTTAAGCTTTGTATGCGTGTGATCTCTCTTCTTTTCCTCGTCTATCTTCTTCTATTTATAAGTTGGAAGATGACGTTGTTTTGATTTGAAAGTTTTAGCCGTTGTGACACAAATCAATTCGTTGTGAGACTTTGATAAATGTGGGCCTTATTATGCTTGTACAGTAGTATGCACCAATTTTCGTACCCTACAAAGAAAGTTATTCAGGCTCCTCGAACTGCCAACCGAATCAAGCGATACTACTCGCGAGAGAATGAAACGACTCTCCAGAGTCATAACTCACTCACCCCGAATCATGTGGACACAAGATTGACATTCTCAGTCTTGTGTCAAAGTGCTCATCATAAGGGAATCATACAGCTTTCGTTAAAACTGTACAGTTCAACCCTAAACCGTATGGCCTCTTTTAAGAGTGTCGGTGACTTTCCTACGGTTCCTATCTTGATTTTGCCTACGTATCACAAAAATCCAACAGACTTGAATCCACAGATAAGGCCCATAAGTCCCTTATTGAGTTGTAGGACCCTTTCCTAAAACCCTGTATCAACTTAAGATCTAGATCTGATACATGATATAACATAACGACTCCCTATGTGAGTCATACGACCGTTCCTAAATTCTATAAAAGAGGCCTAAATTCATTCATTTCACCACCAACAGTTATTTCTTAACTACCATTATCTCTCAATACTCGGTCTTCCTATGTCTCGAAGTTGTTGCGAACAAGTCTGGAAAGTAGTTCCAAAAGGGAAGACGAGCTTTGCGCCACGAAAACACCTAGCCCAATTATACCTCCTACTAAAAGTCCCCACGACACTACCGACCTGAACATCTCGACATATAAAAGCTGCCTCACGCCCCAGATATGGCCCAAGTCACTTTCAAACTCTTATCCCCTGTGGAAAAGTGCATATAATCCTTAGAAAGGATTCAAGTCATCCAATATAGGTTTCCTCGGAATGACACAAAGTTGAAGTCTCACCCGTTAAAAGGAGGTGCTAACGCTTTTGTAGCCTAGAAATTTTGTCCGCTCGGCTCTGTTTTTGATGAGTACTAGGTTGCAAGGATTCCATTGACATGCTACGAGAGTAACTTTTTGAGAGTTTTTATCGTGCTCGCCATGCGGTTTACCGTAATAGTAATTTTTTTATTTACCGCTTTTTGCGTGATCACCTAAATAAATACAAGATAATAATAATAGGCTATACACGAACGTATATAAATCTTAAGTTTTCAAAAGCAATCAGTCCATAAACCTAAGCCGGTTCACATATTTTTTAGTCGGCAGGATGACGACTCTATTTACAAAGTTTCGTCGCTCTGAACGCCTATATTTGTTCACAATGACGACTCTACTGGGATCAAAGCATAATTTGTCACTGGTTGATTAACTTTAACGTACAATTTCTTGAAGTTATACTTTATCAGACGAGAGAATGTGTATTTGGTTTTTACAAACTTTTATGAAGTAAACATGTTAGAAGTCCAACACCAATGTTCGTATTTTCTGAAAACTTAAACTCGAGAGGCCTTTAAAGATCTAACCTTAATTCAAAACCTTGTCTCCGCCCATAAGTGGGTCTCCTTTTTTATTTACATACTTGGTCATAGTTTGCAATGTCAATAATTTTTAGAGCGAATGGGCTTAACAGGTTATAGATACTGCATTGTCTAATTATTCCTAAGTTCATGTATTTTTTTGAGCAAAAGTGAATTTTTAGATAAAAAATATACTAGGGTGAAGTCAGGTACCATCCGTGTAATTACCCTTAATTACTACCAGCTTTCTCGAAAATTTACACCCAACTTAATATTTTTTCTTTTTGAGTGTTTCACTTTTATCAATTCTAGAATTTGAACTCAAGATTTCACGCTTCCTATTAAAACGTATTAATCATCAAAACATTGCTTGAACATCCAACTTTATTAAAATAATAAAATAAATAAAATCTTTTGACAAATAATTAAATAATAATTTGAAACAAATTATATGTAAAATAGAAAAGATCAACTAATGTATGAAGTGGCTATAGGTATTAAAATATCATATTGATAATAGAAAAAGAGAGCATAAAACATAATAAGCCGAAAGATGAGAATATTCTTCAATAAAATAAAATTAGAAAAACAATTGATATTTTATAAGATGAGGAATAAGAATGGCAATGTCGAGAATTTTCAATCATAACAAGGACAATTCTAATAACTTCTTAATTAATTAATTATATATATAATACATACACAAAATAGAAAAATTAGATGCTTAAAATAATATTGGTAAGAAAAGAAAGAAAGGGAGAAGATGTAAAAATGATAAAAACAAAAGGACGGTTTCTTAATTCGAGACCAACAATTATAAAAAGAGAGCATCACATTCAAAGTATGGTTCGCCCATTCCATTTCTATTCGGGCGGGTCGGTGTTTTCGGTTTCTTTCTATCATAATGAATTAATTCAAAAACATTTCTATTTTAAACATAAATGTAACAAAATGCTATTCATTTCTTCAACATTTCAAATTATATGTTTAAATCCAAAACTAGATTTTTTAATGTTCGGTTTATTAAAGATTAACAGTAACAAAAAAAAATATGATTTTAAGGTGTTTTCTATGGTTATTTGAAGTAACCTTTACTTTGATTTTATCATCATTAGATTAAATTTTATCCACTAATCTCGAAGTAACCATAGAAAAACTCTGATTTTAAATACAAATATATGATTCACACTCTATTTTCAATAGGATGGTAACACCTTTTAATTTTATTATATACATAATAAAAAGTTATAAAAAATTTAAGAGTATAACAACGAACATTTGATATGTCTAGTCATCTTTCTGAAAAGAGAATAGATACAATGATGATTCATATATTGATCGTTTGATAAATATACAACTAAGACTTAATTCTTTTAATTTTCTATTTCAAAATTATTAGTGGTTAAATATTTGGTATCTAAATAAAAGATTATTTTTTTGACAAAATATATAAATCTTGAGTTTTTCTATGGTTATTTGTTTCTTACAAAGTAACCATTACTTTGTTCATTGTCATAATTGGATTAGTGGTTTGAGATGTGATTCAATAGTGATAAAAACAAAGCAATGGTTATTTCAAAGTAACCATAAAAAGCACCATAAATCTTAGTCACTCTGTAACAAAGTAAACTACAATTACCTTAATTCTTTTGACATTTAATAACCACAAATTCGTTTTTTAAAATTTATCCTTAGTTAATTAATGAACAAAAACTTCCGCTGACTGCATGTATGATTTCATCTACATTCAATTGAACAGGCAAATTAGTTACGATTTAAAATAAATAAATATTGTTTTGAATTTTTTCTATTTTTTTTTAAGAAGATAAAAGTAAAGTTAAAATTTCTACTGTAAGAAAGTACAACTATTCAATTTAAATACAATAAAATTAAAATTAAACTTTTCCAAATAATAATGCTGCAAAATTTTATATTATGTTTATTTTCTTTGTAAATTTTGCGGCGTTTAATTCCTCACCTGCTTTCTGCATGCGGGAAAAGTTGTATCACGTGCTGCCCACAAACATTCTCACAGAAAGAAATCTAAATACATTTTTCCTATTGTTAATATTTTTTGCTCTTGAGAAATACTAATAATCAATTTGACTTAATTAATAATGATTTTCTTTGGAGTAGTGAATAAAATATCACCACTCTCGAAAATATTGCACCGCAAGCAACAAGATTATAATAAAATTTTTAATTTTTTTAATTATCAGTCCAGCAAGAGGTTGAAATAAATCTTTTTTCTTCAATGATTGTTTATTTTACATTGTAGATTACTATTGGAAAAAGAATGTAAAGAAGAATTAAAATAACGTTGTATTTTGATGGGTGTGGGCTACCGCATTATCTGGAAATTGCTGGTTTCATTAATTAGCACACGTCATGGTACCCTTTAAACTCAGCTGGAATTAATTAAATAATGCGAATTTGCATGTATTACAAATATAAATTCCCTTTACAAAACAAATAAATAATGTTATAATGTTTTGTTTAATAGTTTTTATTTTTTATATATAGTTTTTTAGTTTGTTCACCTTTACGAGTGATGTTGTGTTGAACATTTTTATATGTGGTACTGGTTCTGTACTGGTTCTTTCGCTTTATGGTTGTTATCAAATTTTCTTTGACGATTCGATTTTCTTGACGCAAAATTCTTTCTATTTTGCAAGAGTTTAGTTAGATCACAACGAATGACTGATCTGATGTTAGTTAAAGCGGACTCTTAAATTATTATTCAATCAATAGCTCGCACACCAGATATTTCTTTGCATTTTGTTGTCATGGTTATATATAGACTGTAGGTTACGCATAAGGATTTTTTCTAACAATTCCTTAATTTATATATCAACACATATTCTGACCAAATTAATGTCTTGCAAGTGTCACTTAAGCTTGAAGCGTGCACAATATAAACTCATCCTATCATGTGTTTTTAATTCAGCCAATATTAAAAAAATTAAAATATTATCATTAAACACAAGACAAAAAGTATTATATTAAATTATTCTATTTATTTTCTTACCTATTATTCACGCACTTTGTTATAGGAAAAGAAAAAATTGTATTCTTAAAAAGATTTATTCCAATAACAAAATTGGATGGAAGTTATAAAAATTGTTAAATGACTTGTACTTGATCATATCATTCACAGCGTATGTTCTTTCAAAATTTGAAGTGAAATTAGATTCATCACCATCAAGTGATAAAGTGATAAATAGAATATTAGTCTAACAAATACCACGTATGTTGAAAAATAAAAATCACTTTCTCTTGTTTTTCAAAATTGTTCTATTTACTTAAATTTACTTAAGTGGACTTTTGCTATATGAACTTTTTTAAAAATGACGGTTAACTCCATGAATTTACTTTCTATCTATGCTTGTCTTTTCATTCTCTCACTTTTGTGTTGATGTGACAATGATATTGATATAAATTTGTTATTGTCATTTATCTCATATATGAACACAAAGGGGACAATGTGTTAAAGTTTTAGTAATCTAATATATGAAACTAATCAAAAGGATATGAAAATTATTGTATCCTAGCCAGGGGCCATCTCTATATATATATGGTTTGTATTTTATTTTTTTGTCAGGGATTATAAAACCTTGTTCTTGGCTAATTTTGTTCCGGATATCATGATCTAAAATGAATTAAGTATAAGTGGGAAAGAATTATGATTGGAAAAAATCTATGTCTTTTGAATCTAATGATGGAAAACTACATATAGATTGAAACCCCAATTTTACAAAAAAGAAAGAAAGAAAAGAATTTCCAATTTATCTGATCACTCACTTTATTATATATACTCTTTCACTTGAAGCATGCGAGAGAGAGAGAGATGTGGAAAAACAAATGCACTAAAAAAGTAGTGGAAATTGGCTTTCCAACATTGAAAAAAACCTCTCTTACATTACTAGTTCCATTCTTGGTGATGTTGTCGGCATTTCTTGTGTTTTTTCTCCTTTTGATTTTTATTTTTATTTCTTTTTCTTCTCTCTCTAAAAATAGTGAGTATTTTCTTGATGGATACTAACATTTTTGGCATGGCATGAATTGGGTTTTTGACACTTGGCATGTTAGCATTAATATTTGTCTCACCATGATATTTAAGATTACACATCTTTTGTCTATTAGGTTTCTTGATTTGCCAGTCACCCCAAATTAACCATCTAATTTTCCCATTATATTTTGCTAACTAAAAGCCAAACAGAAAATAATGGGATTTGATTTTTGTATACTATTATCTATGACGAAAAATACATCCCAAGGAACGAAAGAAAAAGCGCATTTTGTTAAACATTACATTTCTTATTTTTCAAATCTTCATTAAACCAAGGATTATGACATTTACATGCTTTACGGGCGTTTCGTATACCGGTCAACCCTTATAAATATATTAATCTTATATAACAAGATTTGAGATGAAAATATAACTTTAAAAGTTATTTGTGGCAAGTATGATATGAGAATGAGAATACTCTCATATACGTGCTACTTGTCATGTTTGCAAATAAAAATGGAGAGAAAATAATAATATAAAGATAAACGATTTGTTTTTCGTTTCTTTTACTTTTTTGATGGGTTGAGTATTTAGAATGACTATGAATGCCTATAAATTAAAAGAAACGAGAATATATATTGATTAAAGTAATGAAATATATAGGACATTGTCGTTAAAATATTAAATAGATATAAGAATGCGAGAATAACACTCTCTGGGAGTGCGCTATTTGTTTGTCTAATGCTATGATTTTCATATCTACTTTGTCATCCATAATTTAAATGAGGTGAGTTTTCTTTCTACTTGTTGCTCAAATTTAGTTTAGAGAATTTACTATTTTGAATATGTACCAAAAAGAATATATTTGTTACAAGCAAGATGTTTTGTCATTAAGGAAAAGTAATACACAATTGATTTTTCCCTCCAAAGCTGTTCTCATTATTATTTATCAGTTTCATCTATACATATTTTTTTCATTGTTTTGATCTTTTGTAGAAGAAAAAAATTTCTCAATACAGAATGGAAACTAAGCCATATTTCATTTCCTTTGTTTTTTATTACTATCAAGTAGTAGGGTGGACTTTCTTTTTGTCTTATAAAAACAAAATCTTTAGGAAGAAAAGAAAAATCTAAAAATGAATGTTTGAAAATATAGGGATGAAAAAACACACCCAAAAAAAAAAGGGGAAGGTTGGGTATGAATGAAAAACATAAAAACAAGTAAAATAAAAAGGAAAGGAAAGTAAAAGGGGTATAATCAAAAGAAAATGATGAGGAATAAGAAAGTCAAATGGGGTATGTTTTATTATTATTTTGATTTGTTATATATAATATGATGGGATTAACATTCTTCCACTTTGTCTCTCTCTTTTTCTTTTTTCACATTAATATAATGTTAATAATAATAATAAGTGGAAGAAGGGAGGGGTTGCTATCTATATCTCCTTTAATTTATCCATCACACTGAGACTGACCCATTTATTTATTTATTTATTTAAAATGCTGCTTTCTTTTTTCTCATAGGAATGGGAATAAATGCCAGAGACCACTGCCTTCCTTAACCCCTAATTTGGGCCCCATATTTGGTGGGCCCATGTTGTGAGGCCCAGTTGGAATTTGAAATAGTTATTGTTTGTTGCGTAAATCACTAGTATGGTGTGAGATGGCATTGCTTTGGGGGGAGGTTGGTTGGTGTCGTTGAAGTGGAAACTTGGGGCCACCCTTAAGTCTCCCTCTTTCTTCTATATACCTTTGCTTCAATGGTACACTTTTTATTAGCAGTCCTCCTACACAACAAAAGATCAAATCATTTCATATATCCTTCCTTTTTGTTCATGCTCCTTCCTATTCTTTTCACCTTATAAGGATCTCCCATGAATCTACTACCTATCCCTATATTTCTAAGATGTCTCGTGATGGTTACGTGACATATTAAGTGGAGCTTTTAAAAACTTGAACACAAGTTACTTCTACTAAGTTAAGAGATTAATAGTCATTTTAGATAACAAAATGATAAGGATTATGAAATTTGGGTTAACTCCATGAGGTTCAACTTGAGTATCATCTCTGATAAATAAACCATAGCAGCAAAAGTCAAATGGGTCGACTGATATCAAACACCTTAAAAAAACTACTCTAGAATGTGCAGACGGTCTAAACACGAACAAGCTCTCAACCTCTCAACAACTTGCCGACTCCATTGGATAGATCGAGTGGGAGAAATTTTATGGTGGGTCTTGTCTACCCCTTATTATTACATTTATAAAATACTAATTTAATAAAAATAAAGTTAGAATATGTCAAAACTTTATTGGTTAGGGACCAGTGTCACGTGGTGGACTATGCCCACCATAGAATTTCTTGCCGGGCGGACACGTCTCAGTTATGCTCAATCAAGACAGGACAACTACTCGCGTCAGTCACCATTAAAGACATTGAACCCTAATCTCTGTCCCCATCAATCCCACCAAATCTCAACTATATATATCTAAATGATGGTACATTTATATCTAGACTCTATCTACTTTACTCTCCCCCTTTCTAGATCTTTATTCACTTGATTGTCAGAGTATTCTCACGATCTAATTCAATCGCAAGAAGAGTCTCATTGTATCTTAGGTCATAGAAGAACTCATTCGGAAACTAATTTGTATTTTGTTCATCATGACAAACTATTTTAGAAAACTAATACTAATTCATGATGAAAATTTAGGGATTAATCGATTTTCCAAACCAATTTTAAAGAATTCTGATAAATTTTAGTTTGCCACCAAATATTACTTAGTTTGGTAACATACAATTAACGGTCATTTTATTTGCTTACAACATGTCTAAATTTCATCACACGTTGATTCATTGATTAATTTGAAAGATAAAATTCAAATATACATGTATTCTTATGAATTATTGACATTTAATTGATTAGTGTAATGAGTTTTTGTATGGTTAATTTGTAAAAAATAAAGTAATCATTACTTTGTCCATTATCACCATTAGATTAGTGGTATGAGATGTGACTCAATGGTGATAAAAATAAAATAATGGTTACTTCAAAACAACCATAAAAGGCACCCAGTGTGATACATACTATTACTATTTCGATTTTCAATTAATTAACAATATTGTATTTGTTAAATCTTTCTACTACCTGATGTAACCCTTGCGACTGTCTAAAGGGATTAGCATAATTAGGGGCTTTGGATGGTCTAAACATATATGGATTCATAGGCTACCCACCAGCCCATCTTCAATGCATTTCGTGACATTAAGACCCGCTGTATTGCATATATATAAATTTCTCAATTGATTTATAAAAATGATGACATAAAAAACTTTTGAACTTCTATGTGTTGAATTATGCACTATGTCATCCACATTGCATATGTATGTCATATTTTCCAGCTGCATATCAAAAGTACATGTATACATGTGAAGAAAAAAAAAAACAAAAATTTACAAAATACCACATGCATATGTTCTGCACGTATTTTTTTAAAAAAATATTCAAATACTTGGAGCTCAAAGGTTTTTCATCTCCAATCTATCATGTTCGCTTCTTGTCGTAGTGTGTAAAATAATTCAAGTTCAAGGTATTACAATAAATTTCTACCTTAATTTAAATTCTCTTGGCAAGCATTATAGAGGCAACTATGATAGTGCACTTCTCCCTCAACCTTAGAACTACCTACAAAGTAAGTACTAATATATAATGTTTAGTTTAACAAGTTTAAACAGTGTTGAAACTTGCTCTGTGGAACAAGCTTGGTAAACATGTAAGAATGATTATCAGCAATGCCTACATTTTTACCTTGACCCCCTTCTCACTTCTCAAAAAATGATACCTCACACCTATATGTGTCGTCATCTCATGACCCCTTGATTAAACATATTGTACTCAAGTTGTTCCAATACATTGTAGCCTGATCATGATGTATACCAAGATCACTAACTAGTCATTTAAGTCAAAATCCCCTCCTTAGTAGCTTCGTTAGTGCTATATACTCCGCTTTCATAGTAGACACGATCATTGTAAGTCGCAAAGTAGCTTTCCAACTTACAACTGAACCACCAAGAGAGAAAACGTAACAGTCACATATCTTCTATTGTCAACATCTCCAGCATAGTAAAAGTTTAAAAAACCAAAAACACATGTAGGCACCGAAAAATCCTCTTCATAGCTTGCCAGTGCTCTAATACTAGTTTCTTATGCAGAATGAGTGAAACAAAAATAATCAAACAAAGAACAAAAAAATGAAACATAAATTTTAACGCAGTAAACCAACAATTTTTTGGCTACATCCATAGCGGAAGGAGAATAACTTTTATTAATGAGGAAAGAGTACATATTACAATGGGGTTTAGCATAAGAGAGTATTTATAGTACTAAAATTACCCTTATCAGACTTGGACCCCAAAACATCGAATCCAAGTAGAAAATATAAAGCCAATACTAATCCAAATAGGAAACAAGATATATCGTTAGGCCTTTTCGTGTCGTAGTGTGTAAAACAGATTCTAGACATTACGACAGGTTCAATGTGTCAATATTAGTTGTGTTATCTATGAAGAAATAAAATTATATGTGATTAATAACATTTTAAAGACATTTTTTTATATCTTTTTAAACAAGAGCGTGAAGCTTGAAAATCTATAACGAGGACATTCCAACTAGGTTGACACACTTGACACTTAGATACAAAGTTGGGCCCAAATAATCAAATTAAGGAAACTAATCTTAATCACATGTGAAGCTCAAGCTCAAGGTGCCTTTTGAGGATGAGTTAGGCCAAATCTGAGATGGTATCAGAGCCACTCGTCCAAAGAACTATTTATAAGCGTGGCAATTCTCTCTAATCCAAGGTTCATTTTGGGATGAGTTGGGTCAAATCAAAGAGGTTGAAAAAATTATGAAGAACATTCATTTAATAGCTTCAAGACGTAATACTTAAAAGAGAGATTTTACGATATATCGAGAGTATGTGCTTTCTTAGTTATAAAGTTACTATATATTATTATTTTACTGTCTTAATACATATATCTCCCTAAACTTTTCCAAAAATTTCAATTGGTTTCCGTGAACTTCCAAATGTTGCAATATGTTAGAAGTGTTTTATAATAACCCTTTATGTTACTAAGGAAGATGGAGTATTCTATAATTTTTTTTACTTAAAGGTTTATCCTTTATTAAAAAAAAACAAAGGAAATAAGCAGTGTGGTATCAAAATGTATTTTCAGCCACGTGGGGCAAGACCCACCGTTATGATCAAGACAAAGTATCAAGGAGTAAGATGGACCCTTGAATTTGTAATGACAATGTAAAGGAGGCAACCTCTAGTGGAATAAGCGTGTCTCCATCCATAACAACGGTCAAAGGTCGTTTGACAATTCAAGTGCATCTTAGCAAAGCCTAACTAACCCCAAAAGGCACCTTAAGGGGATAGGATTGCTTGTTATATTTAAGAAGCCAATATAGCTCCCAAGTTAGCAATGTGGGACAATTCAACACAGTCACATATACGTTGAGGATTTAAGGCACAACTTTCAAAATAATCAAAACTGCGTCTATATAAATGGAGGTAAACTCACATCACAAGCTATATCTCATGTTTTTATCAAAATGCAAATATCTAAATATGTTTTGACTTAGGCATTAGAGTTGTTGTTGATCAACAACGCATTATAACCCACCGTTTTTCTATATCAGGTCATTAAGGAAGACATTCTAACAAGCTCATACTTTGTAGGACATCAATATATAAATTTAGAAACTGATAATAAATTGTTCACTAATTAAATAAACATTGTAGATTTTGCTTGAAACGTATAATTTTCAATGAAGATTTAGTACAACTAGTGATTATGACATCTTATCCATTGAATGCACAAAATTCTACTAGCTTATTAACAAAATACTCTTTTCATGTAATAATTGGATACATAACTAATTTGAGCAACTCAGAAGTTTACAAACTTATGCTTTGAAGTTATTCTATTTGTTTGTTTTTTCTTTATATATATAAAGAAAGACACACGATTAAAGTAGTCCTTTATTTTATTACTCATTAAAGACATTTTATTATATTTCTTTTAAAAATTAAATTTTAACATAACAAATTGAAAGGTAGATTAGCAGATGAAGTATGGTAAAATGGTTTGGACCGATGTTTGTGGTTGAAGAGGAAGCATCCAAAAAATAATTAATTAATGTTGTACAATAGAGCATGGAGTTAATGAGATTGACAAAGATAATAAAAGAAAATAGAAAGTGAACGGTCCAAAACATTAAATTCTAAATAGATGAAACTTTGTACAATCAAAAAGTTATAGAAAGAAGTGTCATTCGTTAACACTATTACATAGACAAAATAAATTTAAGAGGCAGCAGAAAGATAAAATAGAGTTTAGTTTCAATGACATTAAATGAATTCAATTTTTATCATAAGCATCCAACTCCCACAATTTTGCTGTGCCACTATATGTAGAAATAAAAGGACCCTCTTAATGATTACCCTTTTAAATATAAATCTAAGCTTAGGAGGGCATTTAATCTTCGATAATGTCTGAATTTGCAAACCCCACAAATCATATACTTTTGTAAGTTTGTAAACCATGAGGTTGTAATATTCACAAAAAATTCAAATTTCACAAAATAAATTTTATCCTATGCATTATAAATACACAAAAAAATAGTATCGACTGGTTTGTTTTTAGTATAAATTATGAAAAAAAAGCCTATATGGTTACAGAATTTTGAGATTTTTTTTGTCATATCAAATAAATAGATAATATAATTGATTAGAAAACACAGTAAAAAAGTTAATTACATATGGAGATTGATGTTACAAGTTAAAGGAAAAGACAGCATTTTTAGTCCTCAAGGTTGTAATAATGATGTCCTAAGGAAGATGAACCTACCAACCCAACATTTTCCTTTTCATTTTCAAGCAAAAATGTAGTTTTTGAGCTGTACTTTTTTTGGCTTCAGTTTGTAAAATATACCAAGAAATGAGTTGTTTTTTATCCCAATAATATTGTTTACTCTAAATTATTTGCATATATATGTCATCAAAACATAAGAAGAATACAACTATCTCTAATATAACATAACACTCAATTAATGAATTAATGGTTAGACTCTACCTATAATTAAAAAGCTTATGTATTGAATTACATTAAAAGTAACAAATTTTTTTCTTTATTATTAAGGATAAGTTGCGCAAATTAAAAAAAAAAAGGTGAAACTTATGGTTACTTTTTTTTTTTTTTACATTTTTTCTCTTCTACCATTTGATCATATTTTATCTCATTCATTCAATAGTGATAATAAAGTAACCATAAAAAAATTCAGAAAAAAATTCGAAATTTACTTTGTATAATAAAAAGTAAAATACTGTAATAATGCAAAGACTGATTTTTATTTTATCATTAGTTTAAATGATTTATTAAAACCTTATTACATTATCTTGGACTAAGTATCAAATTCTGACAACATTTATTTATTGATGAATTTTAACACATGACAATATATTTCTCGAACTCACACTGGATCGACTAATTTGGATTCGGGGCGGATCCAAGGACTATGGTATTTAAACTCTTCACAGTCGTCGTTGTGGAGGATCGACCTGCAGATCTCTCTACCAAGCGCAACCCCATACTACCACTACGCCAACCAACAATTGATTTTAATATACATAATTGTGTATTTTGATATTTTTGTATACCGTTACCGTAATAGGTAATAGGTTTTTCTGTATTCAGCAATAAGAATGCAAGTCCCCTCTCCTTCCTCTAGATAATTAATTGGTCCTTGACCTTAGATGAAACTCCATGGTACAAGGGATTTGAAAGGTGACATATTTAAAATGATATTTTGCAATTTGAAGTATAGAGAGAGACACATGACCTAATGTATAGTGAGCAATGTCAATGTGATTGCATGAAACTGAATTTGTAGCAAAAGAAAGGAAAAACAAGTTGGTTGTTGAAGATAATATATTCTATCTTTGTAGTTTAGCTAATCCAAAAAAGTGAATTTGCAATTCAGAGCAGATCCACTTAATTGGCTGGTTGAAATGAGGTTATAAGAAATTTGTGAAACAACAACCACATCAACTTAACATATCCATCATTGGACCGTATATTGAACATTGCAACACTGTTTTGGATATTGTTGAAAATATGTTCCATTCAATAAGATATCCTAATAATATTATATTACTATATTCCTCAATTTAAATATGAACAAATGAAATTTTATAACTAATTAAGTTATGTGTACCCTAGGATCAAAGATTGGTGCTACCCCAATTAATGACGATCATTGAGTTTTCTTCTGGAGTTTTTCCGGCCGAATAGCTCTAATGTATTAAGGGGTTCAAAATTCTCAGTGTTTAGATTATGAATTTGTTTAAGAGAGTCAATTGGTTTTTCCTTTTTCATCGTTTATAATCATATAGAATATATAAATACATATAACACATTTATGACCTGGTAATCCATTTTCACATCCTACATATTACAAATAGTGGCACATTGTCAATTTTTCTATGACTACGTCAGACTTCAAGGTAATCTCATTCTTTAGAGAGTTAACTCAGTCGTGCAGAAGTAATCTCATTCTTACACACTCAAATTAACTTTAATTCACTTCCTTACTAATTACACCAATTAGCAACCCCTACACTTAAGATTTCTTCTACCACAACTTGTCGACAACTTAGGATTGTTTACAAGTTCTATTATAAACAAATTTTATCATTAAACATAAAATATTAAGCTCTAATCTGTCAGTTTTCAAAGATTTAGAAATGAAGAAATTGAGAATTGTAGAATGCTCTGTTTTTCTCTTCACGGTGTTTTTGCTTCGTGTAATCTCCGATTTTCGTTCTTCAAATATTTATCTTTATATAAGCTTCAAAGATGACCGTTACCCATTTGATATTGTTACTGTTGAGGTAGAGACAATTTTTTGAATCTCCAATTGGTATTATTTTCAAACTAGGAACCTCTATTCTTGCCATCTCTCTAAATACGGCTAGATTAATATTGTTAATCTCGTTTGCAATATGTTTGAGTCTGAAATTTTTAATTGCTAAGAAATCGATTACAAAGTTGACCGTCTATAATTTTCTATTTTGGGCATCTAAAGAAGATAACTTTTGGCGTGTTGTACTGTATTTTTAGCATGCTTTTCGTTAAAGACTTGTGAGTCACTTCACTAGCTTCTAAACTTAGTTTTTCAGCTCTGCTTGTGGTTGATTCTCCTTTTGGACTCCATTCAGTTGTTTTGGATGTTATCTTCTGAAGCCGTATTTTCTTCTCTTATGATCAGCATCTTTCTAATGCTACAAGTATAAAATTATTAGTTAATCAAACAAAAAAGATAAAATTATCAGTCTAAGTAAAAGTTCGGATAGTTTTTTCTAACTAAGTAGAGTTTATAAAAACTAGAGGTTTTCATTAAAAAATTTCTTTATTACGTCATCCGATTCGATCAATTCAGATTGTATGAACAAACCAAGTGACCCATGATCCAAATATGAATCAGGTTTGATGTACGGATCGGTTCTGAAAACATTGATTTTGCGACTCGATTTCAAGATGTCTTCAAAGACTTCCGCAAATTATATTATCTAACCAACTCGTGTTTATCTACCCATGCCGAGCTTACCTAGATAGCATTGTCAATCTATGTACTTGAGAATGTCAAAAACATATAATAGCATTTTTCCATCATCTTCAAAATAAACATATTTTCTTTTAATGTCAAATTATAAATTCAAACTGGTGAAATTTTACAGCCATTCGTTATGACAGACAAATATAACCACCAGTATAAAATGGCCAAGTCTTTGAAATGACCATGTTCTTAAAACATATTCAATGTTCTTAAAACATATTCAATAAACACATGTACCAACATATGTCAAACAAATACTAAAAAATTAAAATAAAATTTGTCAAACAAAATAAAATAAACCAACGGTGTTTTCTGAAATTCCAAACACAGCATGTTAGAATCAGAAATTAGTTACTTTTAAAAAATAGAACAAGTAATAATTATTCAATTTATCAAAAGAAATCTTTTATGCCACATATTTCGAACACATGAGTCAATTCAATACATTTACCATAAACATAAATTTTAATGAAGATAAGAAAGATAAATCACTATCTTTGGACTTATTTCCATTCTCTTTCACAACAAAATCACTCACTTAGTAAAATATCCCTTACAATAATGCAACATTTTCAAGAACATTTAAGTTCATATTTTTCTTTTTCATAAACAATAAACTTTTCTCATAAGAACCGTTGCTTAAAAAGAAAATAAACAAAACCTTGGCTTTTATTATATAAAGAAAAATAGTCCACTTTGATCAACTTCTCATGTCTCAAAATTTTGTAATAACAAAAACTGAATTTAAGAAACTGAAGAGATCCCACATCGCGGGTTCCATTTTCCTATTAAATATAAAAATTTAAAAGCAATTATGTGTGAATCAGATATCTGTATTTAGTCATAATCATCTCAAATATGATACATACATACATACATGGTATAGTCATTTAGAATTAAACTCTAATCTGGGTCCATATGATGCAGAATCTTGGGCCATTCAACTAACTATCCTTGACTGTGCAGTGTTCTTATCCCCCTAATCACACCAACGAAATTAATGACTGACTACATTTAATAAAGGCATTCAGTGTGAACTTTATAAGGGTAATATCCAATGTTCCATATTTCTACATTTTATTTTTAATGACCACTCATATTTTGCGGATTAGTTTTATTTTTTCACTATATAAATAAGCAAATATAAGAAGTAGTAGTAATTTAATTCCAAGGCAGCAGAAGAGCTTTAAAAGAAGGTTGAAAAATCAAAATAATATGAAGAGAAGAGAAGAGAAGAGAAGAGAGAATACAATTGTTATTGAGCCCACAAAAGTTAAAGAAGATGTACCCCACAACTCATTTAAAGAATCTTGTCTTGCATTGCATTTACATGTGATTATATTTTCAACCTTCTAATTAATCCTACTCTTTTCTTAAGTGGATTCCCACTCTCCCCTTTATTACTTTTAACTTGCAATTTAAATAGATAAATATTATTATTTCATTAATGAGGTAATTATGAAATCAGCCATATATCACTACTACACTATAAATTAATGAATCATGGGCTTCAAGTGATTAGTCCATTTCCAGTTACATTTTCTTTTGTTCCCATTATGTGTTTCCATTGCTAATTAACAATCCAAAATTCAATTTCATATCTAAGGATGTGGTGGTATTTGATAAGACTGAAACTGAGGTCTTAAAAGCACAAGTTGTAATTTTAAATATTGATGCTAAACACTGTTTAGTAATAAAATCATTGGAAACCATGTTACATCATATAATAAAACTGTAGTGCCAATGCCGAAATAACATATAAGAGAAACGAAATTGGACTATGAACATGATGAGTCAAAAGCCAAAATAGGTAACAAGCGTTGTTAAAAACATTCTGCTTTTAGTGAATTCAACTCTAAATATTTTGTTTAAACACATCAAATCACTTATTTGACTCCTATTATGTGTCTAAGAAAAATTTCGAACAAAGATGAAACACGTAACACCCAATCAACCCTGTTTCATATTCAAATTTGACTTTTCTAGACCCCAAAAGCTTAATATGACGAACAATATAAATAAAAGACCCTTAAATGTGTTTGAAATGAAATATTGGGAATCTTTTTACCATCAAAATATCAACAAAATACTAACACTTAGAAGACGAAGAGAGAAATGAGGACAATTACCTCACTAATACATGCATAGCACCTGACCAGAAATTAACGAAAACATCTGCAGCATAACAGGATCTATACTAGTACAAAGCCAATAAGAACAAAAGGAACCAAAAAAAATGAGGACAATGTGCACTGCCCATACTAATTTAACCTGCTGCAGCAACTGTGGCTCTAAGAGAACAAAATGGTAAAACAATTTAGAAGCTAGAGAAAAGAAAATATGAAATAGAAACACATACAATATGATGAGAGAAGGAGATACTAGAACAAATTTTTCACCTCGACTTCCATGAACCCATCAGCAAATTTTCAGTTGCTCCAAGCTGCCCACCGTTGAAGATTCTTTTCGCTTCTCTTCTGATACGGCCTCAGTTTCTTCTACTACCTTAGGTGTTTTATCAGGTATGGAAGCAGGCCTAGTAGGATTAGTACTTGGAAGCTCTTTCGAGCTACTGCTTACAGGTTCTTCCTTTTGAATGCCCTGAGAATTTTCTATCTCCTGATGATCTTTCTGAACAGCAGGAGAATCTTCTACCGGAATAGCTGGAGAGTCTTCTTCTTTCTCAACAGCTGGAGAGTCTTCTTTCTTAACAGCCACATTATCTTTACAAACACTTGGAGGATCTTCTTTTCGAACTGGTGGTGGAGCGGCATACACTAGGGAAGTATGCCTAATCGTGACAGGCGGGGGCTGTTTACATAGTCCTTGCATCATCTGAGGGGGGAGTGCTGGCTGACGTTGAGGAGCAGCAAAAACAGGCACCACACTTCTCATTCTCACTGGTTGAGCCATGCCATGGCAATGTGCCCCAAATTGTCGAATTGGGACATAAGGAGCAGCTCCTGCTGCAGGGAATTGATGATGAGTTGCCCAGGGTTCCGGAGGTAAATGTCGCGATGGCCCACTTCTGTCATTAACTGTGGTCAATGTGGGTCTGTGTGGCACAGGTCTGTCGTTCATTGTGGACGAAGTAGGTCTATTTCGAGCATTTGTCCTGGGACAGATTAAGGGGAGAATTTTAGATGTGGTAACAGGGCTGGGCAGTGGACTTGTCGGTCTAGGACTTTGCATTGAGAATTTTTTTGAAAATGGTATAGGGGAATTAGGGGAGTTTGCTATAGCCAACTTTTCCTTCCGACGATAATTCAACAAAGCACGTGCTATTGTGATTTGTTCTAGCTCATCGCTGTGTTCTGGCTCCGATGAAGAACTTGCATCTTCTTTTGCCACTGAAAGACAAAAAATAATAAACACATTTTTAGCAGAGCTTCGGTAAACTGAGGAGCCCTTAAAACAGTGAGACAATGCAATGCAAACTAACGCATAAATCTTGCTGTACCAAAGTAATGTTAGGCCCTAAGGGATATAAAAGCAGACTCGGACAAGTACATCTTATAAATTATATGATTAAAAACAGGGGTATAGATAGAAAAGATGACCTGAACATTTTAAGAGGATTGGCGGCAATAAGATTTAACATGTTCAGTTGAAAATTCGATATGGTATAATCTTGACAAAAGGTACACCCTGATGTATTTGCAGACCAGTAACCATTAAGCATCTACCTTTCAGAAGTATAATGCAAAGCACATTCATTTCCTCTAAGATATTATTATATCGAACATCCACCATCTAAATAAATTACCATTCATTCGCTTATAGTCATAAATAATAATTATTTATTATGATATATAAGTAAGCAGGGACTCACATTGTTTTAGAGAGGACCAAGCTGCCATTGCTGCGTTTTTCTCAGCTTGTTTCTTATTCTTGGCATATTCACCAGTAAATGTAATACCAGCCAATTCAACAATTCCAGTAAAAACAGGCTGGTGCCCCAGGCCTGATCTGAATGTTGTGTACTGAGGCAATGGAGCACCAACTCTTTGTGCAATTTCTTGTAGAAGGTTCTTGTATACGCCAGTTTCATCCTGCCAAAAGAAAAAACTATCATCATCATGGCCGAAAAGCTAGCAAGTTCTAATGCATATCTCAAACATAAGTTCCGAATGGACATCCACAAGGGCGAGTAACATATAGGAGACGCATTCAAGTTGTTGTAACATAATCATATACTTAAAATTTTGCAAAGATGATCTTACTAGTAAAAGTAAAGGAAAGTCGCTCAAATACACTGTGGCAGTAGCAATAACAAGAAAATGTAATGACCTGCAAGTTCTGATTACCAAAAGCCAGTAGAATAGAATACCATCCTGTGCTGAACTCCAGTTATACATTGTCAACCTTAAGCGTTAGAACAAGGCCTTAAATAGGGCAACTACATGGCATAAAGTAAAGCTTCCCTCAGCAAAGTCAATTTACATTAAGGCCTATATCACTATCATAAACTTCTCTAAGCCTTTTGGAATACCTAGGAGTACATTGTTATAGCTCTTTCACTAAATAAGCATCGAATATGATTGTTATACTCAGAGCTGTCCATCAAATATGCAGCTCCTAGCCATATCCACTAAAAACCAAGGCTTGGATGGGAACCCAGGTCCTAGTACAGGCCTGCCACTAAAGTGGAAGTTAGGATATGTTCCCTTGACACCCAGCATAAGTGAATAAGATTTACATGTTCATGATGTTTCATAACTTCATATCAACATGGGTAAGTTTTGGTTAGCATATAGTGTGAATCTAGATTAAAAATTTGAAGATCTAAGAGGTCTCTGAAATTCAGCAACGGAAATTCATTCTTGTCATAATAATTTACAATCACTATATATCAGCTTTAAGAACCCAGCAACACTATAGCATAGCTTACATCATTGAACTTGACAATTATGACCTCTCAATTCATCATTCAATTGTTCCTCGCTAACAATGATTAGAAAAATGGCAATGCCATGGCATCTCATGAACATAATATGTATGAAAGATAAAAGCAAACTGATTGATTTCAACTTAAGCCTGTTTTGTTGTTAGGCAAATACAAGCAAAGTATCAACAACTCCTGAGGCAGTAGAAGATGTTCAGAATCTCCTTCAAAGCAGCAGAAACCTTGAAGGGGGTTATTGGGTAAATGCTTTTTCCACTCAGTAAATTATGGAACAAGAAGTTAACAAGTTTTAGTTAGTTTTGCAATGCAAGAGATGCATTTCCTATCAGAGTTGTTTGCAAATGTGTAAACAATAAATTTGAAAGCAGCATGGATGGTGGTATCTTCAGGCACTAGAATATGATCACTGTAACCGAATATACTTCTTCCTCACACTAGTTATGAGTCATCTAATCACCTAGCCAAGCAAAACCCCCGTTTTGCTTAAAATATATCTTGAAGTCTGGATTCCCCAATGCAAGACACTCATATCTTACAAATGAGGGTACAATGCCATCATAAACATTGCAATTTCCAGCTAATACATTATCGACCCTACCGGTTCTTTTGGATGGGACGTACAAAGGGTTCATAAACAGAGGTAAGGGAAAGAGTTTTGATGCGTAATTGTCATCAATCAACCCTTACTAACCCCTCACTCCTTATAAACCCTTTCATTCCAAACACGGGTTAACAAAGATTGAAACTTTATGCAATAGTGCTTTTTCAGCCAACATCCTACGAACCATCTATACTAATAAACTAATGAAACAACCAAGAAAAACATGCAGAGTTGAAAAGTCTTAACTAATTTAAAATTCAGACCCCATTTTACTTCCGTTTTCTCGGCAACCAATCAGGTCAACCAAAGGCCAAGAAAGAAAACCAAACACTAACACTCCTTAAATTACCCAAATACCCCTTTGTGCTCAAACCAAAAGGCTATTAGAATCCGTTCTTTATTTACAGAACTGATGTGAATTTCTGAAGTGAAATTACCGAACCGAACTGAATGTTACTAAACTGAACTGAAATGAATTACTGATAAGGCGGGTCTTACGAGAATGCGGGCAGCGAGAGAGTGAGAAGGCCCACGATTAGAGAGAGAGTTGAGGGCAACTTCGGCGGCGGAGTGCTCAGCCTGACGGAGAGTAGAGCAGTACTGAGGACTCTCAAAGATCTCGCCGTTAAAGTTAACAGTAGCTTTAAATCTAGGCGCGTGGTCAGGACCTTCCCTTAAGCAAGTATAAGAAGGAAGATTGAAGCAGCTCCTCTGCGCCAGCTCCTGCAGCTGGTTCTTGTACATTTCGCCGCCGCCAATTATGCTATCTTGAGGTGGCGGAGATCGGCCGGAGCAGGGCGGTTTCCGGCGAGATCAAGGGTGGGTTTTAGGGTTTTGGAAGGGAGAATTTGGGAGATGAAAAAGAGACGGGAAGAGCGAGAAAGAGAGAAGAGGAAGAAAGAAGAGAAGGAAGAAGAGAGATGAGGGAGGGAGAAAAGAGTAATTTTATAATTTTTATTGGGTAATGGGCTCTTTTTAATTTTTGAAAAAGGAAAATAATATTAGTAAAATAATAATGTGAATTTATTAAGGGAGTCAACTAAACGTTGTTAGGCTGCCTGCTGCATGGGATGTGATATCTTTGCTCTAGATTTTCCACATCTTGTTATTAATTATGGAATTAATTAAGTTCATTGTTTTTGTTTTCAATTGTTTAATTAGAACAAGTAATGTTTATGATGTGTGAGATTTTTATTGAATAGATAAATTGAATTCACTTCTCTTCAAGTAACAACTAGAAGAAGTAAGTTCATTGTTTTCCTTTTGAATTGTTTGATTAGAAGAAATAATGTTTAATTATGATGTTTGAGAGTTACCAAAAAAAATTATGATGTTTGAGATATTTATTGAATAAACAAATTGAATTCACTTCTCTTCAAAGAATAACTATTGGATTTCTAATTTTGGTAATTAATTGGAGAATTTATCGTGAAATGGCAAAAGTAGTTAATATGGTGTGTAAGTATTTTAACTTTAGCATGTTCCTTCTTTTAAATTTTTATTTCAAGACTATTGTATTTATGTTATCTATTTTTATTGTTTGTTTTGATTTCCTATTAGTGTTTGGTGGTTTTATTTTTTATTTAAAAAAAATTTTGTTGTTCGTTTTTTAAAAAAAAAATTGTAAAATGTGTAATTAAGAAAATGATCAGTTTTATTGATTTGGACAAAGACATTTTTATAAAAGAAAAATTAGATTTTCAGTGACTAGTTTAGGATTTATGATCAAAGGTTAAAAAATTTGGTGAAAAAATGTTCTTGTCCAAGTCACCATAATTGATCATTTTCTTAATTGTGCAGATAATGCATTTCACAATCTTCTTTTTCCTAAGCAAACAAGCCACAAAAAATTATGTATCAATAGTGACAACATGGCACTAATACGAAATTAATCTTTTCTATATTCTTTTGCATATTTTTTATTTTCATTCGTTTTAGCTTGATTTTCTTATATGTTTAAATCATTAGTTCGCCTTATACGAAATTAACTAAATTTGTTACTTTAGGTCTTTGACATATTTGTCACTTTTGAAATAGACTCACAATACTTGGATTTGACGGTGCCCTTATTTGAGAGGGCATCAACAATGACCCTACAACAATTTGAGGAGGTAAAAAAATCGTTATGGAGAACTCCAACATTTGACTGTCCTTCTCCCAAATCTCTCACAACGAATTTGGGGGGAAAACGAGGGTTTTTGTTGGAGTTATAGTCAAAATGCTCAAAATTTGGGTTCGCTTCCCACTATCGACAACGGTGTAATAGGTTATTCAAGAATTCAATCTACATCCAAGTTAGTGACATGTGAATGCATGGATAGAGCTTCTTATTGTTGTTAAGATTTGTGAAGCCCAAGAGTCACATCTCTTAATATGCGCGAAGGCATATGATGCATGTCAAGTGATGAATGGGTTAGCGTGTTCTGACATTTTGACGCATAAAAGGCTGCCAAGTTCAGAATATGAGGAGTCACAATGAGTTAGCACTTTGACGATCGCCCTCAAAACATTAAAGAGGCCTGGCGAATACTTATGGGGACGCTTCTGATAACACCCAGATCCGCTTGGGCGTCATCCGTGGGCCTCCTTCAGATCAGCCCTTACTCAATACCAATTGGGTCTAGGGCTTGACCCGTTGCGAGAAGCCCATCTGCTTCTCCAAAAGCATGTTTCACCCACATCATGGACGTGAACGCCCAAAAGGATAAAATAACGACCGATAGAGTGATGCCAGAGCTTATCCTAAAAGTGCCATGCCAATACTTATACGCCGAAAGAGCCCAAAACGTTGGATTACAAAGATGTTGGCGTGACATCTTTCAAATCTTCGTACCAATGTACAGAAGATTTTGGAAAAATGGTTATTCCCTTGCCCCTAAAGTTAAGGGCGAAAACGAGAATAACAAAATCATCTAGGGTAAACATTTCTAGGTACTATATAGTCAAGAGAGGGTGTCACTCAAGGTAAAATTACTATTCATATGAATATTTTTCTCCCTTTTTACATCATTTTTTCTATTTGGATCTTTCTATTCTAATTTGACTGTCGGAGATGAATCGGGTGATCCAATGACGACCATTTCATAGGTATTCTTGCGAGACTCAATGGAACTTGAAGAGCAAGTCATCATGTTGTGAACTTGTTTTCTCAAAGATCAAAGGATGTCCCTTGAGTTGTGCACAAAAATGTCTTAAATGGTGTGTTTCTATGTATATTATCGTCTCTCATATCTACCGGCAGGAAATGGTGCAACATATACCTTAACTAGTGTAGTCAAAGTTCTATTTTCTGTTGGTGGTCCTCCCACCATAATTTTTGTTATTCTTTTTTATCATATGATTAATCTGGTATGAAACAATTTCGATTTTGTTAACTTTTTGTCCATGAATAATTTTTGAGTCTTGGTGTTTTTCCCTTTTGCTTCGAGGTGTCGACCTAATTAAAATGTACGTTCCTAAAAGAGTCACATTGTCTCGGTTTTTAATTAAAAATAAATAAAAAGAAAACTACAAAAAATAAAGAAATATATCTTTTGGACAATGAAAAATGATGAACTTGGAGAAAAAAGTTAATAACTTGAGAAAAACTCTAGTACTTCAAAGAGAAGTGGAAAGTAAACAGAGGAACAATTGGAATATATCTTTTGGACGAAATAAATAAAATATGACTTCGATGAAGAATGTGAAAGAAAGGCAACTCCAAAACAATACCATTCTGTAGTTTAGCATTCATGTCATGGTTGGTAATATCTACTTATCCCATGCAACTTCGTCAATAAACCAACGGTTCTCTGTTCTAATGAATTTAGGGTCAAAACATCATTCAAAACTAGGAGACATAATCCAACCAACATAAATATTTGAAGTATCAATCCATCTTGACAGTTAAAAATTTATTAAATTTAACCTAATTTGTCAACTAGTATAAACTTCAACATGAAATTAATATGTAAACTCCGAATTCGACTAAACTAATACCCAAATGCCAACTCTGTAGACCATTTGACCCTCGATTCCACATGTATTTAAGGTAGAACACAAAATGATGAAAATAACAGTCTAACATGGATCAAAGATTACCGTTGGTTACAATCTAAATTTAATTTGTTGTTGATTCATAATATAGATATGATCATAATCTTTTAGGTAGTGCACACTATTTATTTGTTAGGGGGTTGGTGGTTGAAATAATGATGAAGATGACTAAATAGATGCAATGTCATATTATTGAAGAAAAAAGTACATCAACTAATTACTCTATAGAAGAGAGAGAGAGAAGGAAAGAAAAGGTTGAACCAAAACCGGGGAGGATTGACCATATTTTAATGGCGATTAATGATGATCAACTACCAATTTGCAAGTCAAATCAAACTCTACTCTTTTGAGATGTCCATTCTTAATGTCTCTAAAAAGTCGGTTTATAAGGAATATATAATTGTTGATTCTGCCTTTCCTCCAATAACAAAAAAATCAAGCAAAGAAATATTATCTCAAAATAAAATTAAATGACCCACTTTGTTATGATGTATGGAAAATACAGTTGAGGCTTAGAAAAATACCGAAATTATGCTCATAGATGCATGGAGTTCTCCACATGGTTAAAAGCTAAAAGATATTGAAAATAATTTAGTTTATAAATTATAGGAATCAATGATTTGATTTTAACTAATAGATGGAGCTCCTCATCAATACATAATAATACACCATGGATACTGGGTTTATCTTCATTTTTCCACATGTAAAAACTTGACTGACAGTGACAATGACAATGACAAGGTCGCTTTAAGTATTGAGGTACAATTAATAGAGTAAAAAAAGCTTTAGAAACAGAAATAATTTATTTTACCAGTAAAAACACAAGTATTAGCAAGAAAACAATCAATGGATGAAGAAAACCAGGCAACAAATTAAAAGGTCAATGTTCTAACCAAATGTTGAGTGTTGAAAGCAATTTTACTCTTATGTTATAAATGATGCAATTAAAGGCATAACATGTAAACCAATTTCAGACATCACTAACTATACACATGTCCACAAACAATACTAAGTGTTTTACCCATATCTGATAAAAATCAAAAATCAAAATATTTCATCAAATTTCAATTTATTTCATCTACACATCTATTTTAAATCTCAAAAAACACAGATCTTTTCTTTCTAAACTAACTAAATTGCAATCAGTGCAAGATAAACGATGAAATATCAACATTCTGTGATAATATTTAAAATTGATTCAACTAGTCGATGCTAGGGGATTTTATAACAATAAGGGGGTCCTCTCAATGTCCCCAACACAGAAAACGAAGCTGTCATTTTTTTCACTTGGGGATCTTCCAAGGATTGGGTGCTTGAAATAAAATCCCCAATAGTAAACCCTAAATTGTACCAGTTATGCCTTGGAGAATAGCTGCCAATGTTTACTGGTATGTACCAAATACCCTAAGACAACAGTCCAAAAAATAACTATTATTTCATAAGATTCTAGACAACTGCACTCCAGAGAAGTTCAGAGGAACATACAAACTGAAACATACCAATCCAACAATCAATCGCTATGGACACTTCCTACACAACAAATTTTCTATACAGTATTATAGTGTACATGGTTTAGAACTCGTGTGATTATAAGAAGCCTCATGCTTGCAGCTGGTCCAGACAGTTGCACTATGCCATCTATCATGTTTCATTTAGATGAAGCATTTAAACATCATTAAGCAGAAAAAAGAATGGCATACATTATTATTTTTGAAGAAAATTTATGATGATACTGCAAAGATGTATAATTCTTCCTTATGAAGGAAACGCATACAACGGAAGGCAATGCCTGGTTCTGATGCTTTAATAGGAAAGTCCCAGTATCAAAACGTTCTCCTTTCTTGAAGTTTCTTCTATGCTGGAAAAAACAAAACTAGTACTGCTTTTACATTTAAACTGCTCTTACAACTTATGGCGACTACAAGAGGATGCACAAATATGCAAATATTTGGAAAAAAAAAAACATAGATGAATTTGGTTGTGAACTGTTAGGGTAAGCAGATTCACAGTGGGTTGGGGTAAAAAAGATAAATATGTGAGATCTTTTCTAACAAATAAACAAAAAACTAATATACATGCAGTATTGTATAATAGATTGGGATATCACCATGAAAAAGGGCTTGCTCCCAGCAAAAAAATCTCATTTTCGACATCTTTCACCCATTGGCAAACCCTGTTGCAGGTCTTTATTGCCAAAGCCTGAAAATGAAATTCAAACAAATAGCTCAATATGAATATACATGCAAATGGTTGGGCAAAACTGTATGAATAAGATGGTCTCAAATAGAAAAATAAACTGATAAACATTACTCCAACGGTAATACAAACAGTGGAAAACTTCAGATTACCCAACAATCTCTTGCAATATCTTTTACGCTACGCATTCACGTTTCTCCATGAATCATTCACATGAAAATTTTGATTTATAGTACAAAAAGGTGTGCAAATACATATAAGAACAACTTAAATAATATTTATACCAGGATTTTATCCACTTTATCATTAACTAAAGGTAGACAATTATTACAATTTACAATGCAAGTTGAGAAAATGTTAGAAGTCTGATTTATTTCCTGTGAAGGTTTTTTTAGAAAAATGAATATTTTTCACTGGAACTTTTATGTGGATTCTAGAATTAAAATTACTATCTAATTAGATATTTATACATACACACACAAAATTTAGTTGGATGATATGAAAATTCAGAAAACTTATGATTGAATGCTATTGAAATTCAGAAAACTTGCGATTGAATGATAAGTTCACTAATATTAAAATTTTGCGCACATATTAAAGGGACTTATCTTCAGAACTTCAAATAATAGCTATGATGGTTAATTTAATTTCATAATAAGCATGTCCTAAAATAGTCAAAATTCAGGAGAAAAATAAGCGGGTAGAACCTTGTCTGCAAGTGGATCGAATGCTGCGTAAAGCTCGAAATCTGGGGTGACCCAACAGAGTAGAACTGTTACAAAAGAGACACAAAAATATTCAAATGTGACAATATTGAATGAGGACCAAGAAGTTTCAGATAACACAAAATCAATCTATTGAACTAAACACAAAAGTACAACTATTTAAGAGCTTTTAAGGGGGTTAAGGACTATTAAGGGGGGGTGTAGAACTGTAGATAATACATATTCTAATACATTTAGCATATGAGTCATAAAGAATAAGTAATAAAACAGAACTCAATTTACCATAATTCTCATCTCTTCTATACTGGGTTTTGTGGGGCCCAATTCCTTTATCATGCATGGAAGCATAGAGTTTCTGGTAAGCCCTATACAATCTGCAGAACATAACATTACTTCAAGCAATATGATAAAGACAGAAAGATCACTTTAAGGGCAACTCAAAAATTATTTGAGTTAAGTGATACCCAAATAGTATTTACCGCTTCTGCTGCTGTGAACTGTTAATTGGTGATGAAAACTCAGAAGATACATATTGATCCATATATATACTGCGATATATAAAATGCCAAAGTCCAGCAGGACCACCAATGCCAACATAAGATTCTCTAAATCTTTCAGGGGACTCATTTTGTCGTCTGTGTTGCCCTAAATGTGGAGAAGAAGTTCCGGAACGAGGTAATGGATCACCAGGCAGATCCTCAACACGCATGCCTCCTTCTAGCATGGATCTCTGAACTTCACTAAGAACATTCGACTTGAGAAGAACCGTTTCGATACGAATTCTGACATGAGAAAGGAAGAAAGAAGGAAAGTACTGTTTACTTCATAATATGTAATGCGTTCTAACACTTTCAACAACTAAGAAACAACTGTTGTTTTGATTTTTGGTTTCAGAGTGATACTTATCAGTACTCTGCTAGAGTGTTACTATATCCCTGGATATCATTAGAGAAAAGGTTCGATACAAACTGTATAAAACTTAAAACTACGGCGTGGTTTAGAATCCAACACTAAGGGATAATAATGTTTCAAGGTCGGATATTGACATTAACTAAAGAGAAGAGATACTTCATGTATTAACGTGAAGAGATACTTCATGTATTAACGTGCTTTTGTTTGTCATTTGCAATTCTCTAACAGCATACAAAGCCAACAAGCAAAAAAACCCCAATGTATGGTGATACAAAGTACTCAACAAGTCAATTTTCCTTAAAATGAAATGTTGAGAATTAACTTTAGCTAGTCCCTATGCAGTATGCATACAAAAGGATAATAAATAACAAAACTGCAGTGGCACTAATAAGCTTATAATTTTCCTATTTTAAATAAAGTGATTTACCATTAACCTTCATAACATGTGCCCTTCTCAGCTTACACATGACAAAATGTTATGAATTGAATAATTATATACTCTCTTATTCTATATGCTAAAACCAAAAATCTCTATTTCATCATATATTCTACGGTGTGATGAAAATAAGAAGTATATGAATTATTTACAGGAATGAAAAGGTCTGGTAAGAGCGGAATTTTGGGAGAACTTTATTTTTTTAGTTGACACTTGAAGAACTTATTGAATAGCATGATGCTCACTGTTCCAATTTATTTAGGGCTTCTTTGGAACTTTAGTAAATGTGGATAATATTTTGCTCAATATTTTGTATAACACTAGCGGTCCATATCTCACGGGTTTCAGACCTTGACTGAAAAGTTAAAAGACCTCAAGTAGTGATGCAGAAAATTTACAGATCTCTCCACTAGTTTAAAGTTGTAAATAAGCAGGTGCAATATTCTTTCTCGGTTCTTCCCTAGGCCCAAACAGCAAATCTTTATGCTCCTCCACTCTCATATTTCAAATGCAATTAATGTGCAAACTTACAACTTTATTTACCTGCAATCCTTGAGATGATAAAAGGCATCCGAACTAGTCGTGAGCAGCATTAAGTATGTGTCAACCTGCCCCATTAAAGTGTAAATCTCATTTAATTTCCAAATGGCACTGATATGACAACCAAAGCCATAGCAAGATCAAACTAAACTTGTGAAAGCAAAAATCATAATATAAGTGACAATCTATGAGTTATATACGTAGATGCAACTCACATCAAGAAAATGAACATAAGCATACAAAAATGCCATGGGATTATATCTTGGCAGGCAAATTGGTGAGAAAGATTCAGATGTCCTGCATAAAGGGAAAAGAATATATAAGACAATATTCAAAGGTGCTCGCCACCACCACATATTATTTGTGAAACTAACCACTCATTTGTCTAAAACAAAGATCAAAGGAAAATTGTCAACCACCAAATAGAAGGGAAAATAGTTCTCCAACAGATAATTCTTATGTCAACTTTATCCACCATGAGGACTATTAACCAGTTAAAAATAATGCAAATGTCGATATACTTATTGAAATAACTTAATTACAATTAAAACTGATAAGAAGTTTTTGAAAACAATTAAGAAATCAAAAGGAGGTTAAGATATACAGCAGCTTCTTTTTTGTTTGCTGTAGTCTATTTCGCCTACAGGATTATGTTGATGTTTAAGAGTACTCATGAGTCCAGAAGTCCATAACCATTCAACCACATTGTACCCATTCAAGATTTACCCCTAAACCTATTATTATATAACCAGCCCATCTAAGTTCCTATATACTAAAATTATGATTCAACATATAAAAATCTTCAATATCCAAATGATTCTTGATAAAAGTAAATAAATCTTAAGACATCAGTACAACGTAGCTTTTCCCTTCTCTACTGTCTGGGACACTGATAACAAATATTATATTAAAACTTGTATGGGAAAGAAAAAAGCTAACAGATCCCAATCTTGCTGTAATATCTCCGTCTGAAAGTTTCAAGTTAATTATGCTAAATCCCTAACTGAGTATCACAAAATGTTGAAATTTTAGTGCATGATCAATAATCCATCTGGTGAATAATATCGACTCAAGAACATCTCCTTTTCTGACCACAGAAATGATCAGAAAAAATTCTAAAGCAGAATACAACAAGGAGAATGGAGAAATTGAGAATCTGGTAACATCATTTCAACCAAAATGAGATGGTGCAATGGAATTCTTATAAAAGCTTACCAACTAAGACTATCAAGTAAAAGAAAAGTTTTACGCAGGAAGATTTGACAAGGAACAGATCAGATTTCAGTACCAATATGAAATATAACTTTAACCACTTACACATCAACATATGAACATGTTATCACAGTTCACAGAACAAGGTTAACTCCACTTGCCTAAATGATTCTGATGACATAATAAAATTGGAAAGCAGCAGCATATCATCTGGATGAAGAGAAGCTTTCTGAGCACCAACTAGACTAACAACCTGCAATTTGACTTAAGTCAAAAGAGCTCTAGCCAGTAAGGAATTTCATGATCTTATTTTATTTTTTTTCTTTTTTGGAAAAATCACTACCATGAAGGGTACTGCTATGTATAGACTAACTGGAAAGAAGAGAGGATGAGAGGCATGTGTTTACTTTGTGTTTGCACATTAATATAGCAAAAAGCACTCCTGAATCAGCAACATCTTGCAATATAGCACCGGCAGCTTGCCTTGTTGCATAAGCTAGGGGAAGACAAGTATATGCATGAAGAAAGGTGGCTGGATTCCTGGAAAGTAAAACAAACTCCAATAATCACATTTATAACAGGAACTGCTCCAGTAGCTTATCACATAAAAAAAGCAGAAGGTGCAAGAGGCAGCTTAAACTATATTATATAGCAGAAAAATAACTCAAGAGAAAAAACCACGAGTACAAAGACAAGCAGATGCAGATAAAAGCTATTAAATACAAAACAGAACATGTATCATAATTCTAGTTATCAAGTAATAAAGCAACATCTTCAACATGTGATAGTTTTATTGCCGCCAAATCCAATGCTTCATAATTTCTCAACAGAGTCCATAAAATGAACAAATATAGCTATAGCTTATTTTTTTACACTTCAAAATTTTATGAAGTAAACATATTATTCATCTACATTACAAAATATTCAAATCTTGGCCTTTGAGCTTCTAGTTAGGTCCATTATTTTTGGCATCTTAATAGCTTATGAATTTGTTCAAATGCACTCCACTACTACTCAAAAACAGTCATATTCTTAATTTGATTTTTCAAAGAATATTTTGTACCAATAAATTTATATTGCGCATTGCATATAGCTCCCATGATCAGAAGCAGGGATTGTTCTATTATTCAACTCAAGCAAACTAGGCACGCGAGACAGATCTTCCTATCAGCAAAAGTAGACCGTCTTTTATATTGTTCAATAAAGCTCAAGTATGCAAAACTACTTTTTTTTCCTTAATTTGGTATTACGTTATCCGCGTTCCATTGGACAAAGCAACAAAAGAGAATCCCCCCATCAGAAGCAGGAACATTATGTTATACATTAAGATACAATAAAAGCAGTAAATTGAAATGGGAGCAGAGAAACAAACCAACTAAAGGAATGTATAAGAGATGAGAAGACAACATCTGTGCCTCCAAGTAAGGGTGTCATATCAAACTTTGAATTCTTTTCAAAACATCTATTTACTGACTTTGTTAAAATGAGTATCATCTGCAAAAATATTGCAATAAACAAATAAACAAACATAAAAAATAGTTAAGCATTTTTATTCAACAAAAAGCAGCAAGACAGTAAATGAACGCTTAAGATGCAGAGAGAGGGAACCCATGGCTACCTGACCATAGAATAGCTCCAGTTGCCCCCTTAATGATTCATATGGTTCTTCTGTGCAACTGATGCAAACTGAGTAAATTGGTCCTTTTACAAGAAAAACCACCTAACAAGCAATAGTTTCAAACTGTTAGGCATTATCTGGGCATGCTAATATCTAAATAATCTATTCAACAAACAAAAGAGAAACAGTAACAGGTTGTTCGACTGTTTCACTGACGTGATTACTTGCAGAAATGGTAAAAGCATTTTGAAATAATTCATTACTATTAAGCTTTTTAATACCATTTTCCTGATAATCTTAGAGCATGAAATAAAACTTTTGATCTTGACACAATCCCCCTAAAAAGACCATAAGAATTTATAACCAGACCTGGTGCTTGCCTGCCCTAACTGATTTGACACGATCTCCCCTGAAAAAATATGAAGGAAACAAATTTTAATCTCACAGAATACCTTAAAAGGAAAAGACTTTATTTACATGTCTAAAAATAGAAGATTTCTAAATATATATACCCATTTTCAACGAAAGAAATGATGGCCTGCAAGGTTGCTGAAAAACCTGCTAGCTTGTGCTCATCGCCGTATCTGGAATGCAAGAGAGATAAAGGAAATAATTCTAACTCTTCTTTGCTGAGGCAAACGAAAACTTGTTTTTGATATGACATCTGAGGCAAACCTGGAATATATTGGTTTCCCAGAGTGACTCAATACAAAGAAATGCTTTTTCCTTTTCCTCCATGAGATAGAACCATCATCCTGCACTTCAATAATCAATATATAGCACACTGAGCATAATCTGTGTAGCAAGTGGTATGCAGCCATTTTTTTGGCTCCCAGTTCTTATCTTGCATTTCCTTAAATGGCATTTCCTCCCAATAAAGTTTTAGCATATATGTTATATTATTTTATTATATCGAAAATAAAGAGGCTGGGTTTCTTGCCTAGAACTCCCATCTCTACTTTGTGAAGACATACCCATTGAGCAACATTTAACTGGTTTAGCACAAATTCTTGCGAGTACGTATAAATTATAGAGATATTATAGAAAAATGTTCCCAAAAGTGTAATTGAATAATTTACCAACAACATTACACTAAATTTTTTGAGAAAAGCACGCACACAATCTGATGTATTAAACAAACCACAAAGCTTCATGAATCATGACTATGTATGTTAAACCAAAGCATTAGAACTTTGGTCAGTGATGCTGCTAAAGAACATAGAATGTATCCATCCATCACTTCCTATAGAGTCTTAGAACCCCAAATTTACATGTCCTAACAAAAAAATTTAACTGTACAGAGCAACACAGAACTTTGGCATGTTACACATCCAGTATAGTAGATGCCCCATCAACAGATAAGTGACCTCAATAGAGGAACAAACTGCTCGTGTTATCTTCTATGTCTCGCTCTCAATTCAAACCTCGGCACGCACATTGCTATCACAGGCTAAAGCGCGAACGGACAAATATCAAAGAATCACACTAACTTTTCCAGTTAAGACCCTAATCTATAATACACTACTACACTAAGCATGTACAAGCTAAGCATTACACCAAACAGTAGTAAAAAAATAGCCGTACCTCATCGACATGGCGTTTTCCAGGCACCCAGGCAGCTCGGGAGTCCAAATCCCCCTCGCATCCAACTTCTCGTATCTCATCATCTTCACTCAAATCACCAACTCTCGAGCCACTGCTCGCGCTACTACTCCCTCGCTCGCCAGCATATCCACTACTGCTAGGGCTTGGAGGTCCATCCACATCACCAGAATCCCTCGCATCACTTACAAATTCGATTATCTCATCATCATTATCATCAAAATGTCTCTCCTCGAGATCACCGTTGCCGTTATCCTCTAGTGATCCGTTAGATGATGCTTCGTGTGGCGGTCCGGCGGATGCTTCTTCATCACTAGGAACGATGATGTTATCGGATTCTTCCTCAATTGATTCCTCCTCCGATGATGGGATGGCGGGATTAGAATCTTGGATAGTTAGGGATTCGAAATGAGGTTCGAGAGGTTTAGGGTTGGGGTCGTCGCCGGTGGACATTGATGCAATCCGGCGAGGGGTAAGTTGGGGATTTTCACGAGAGAGTGCGTGTTAGAAAATAAAAAAGGAGGTCAGGTCAGGTCGGGCAGTGGATATTTTGGTGAGATATTGAAGGTGTCCACCGGTCAGTCGTTGATGGTGGTGGTTTAGACGCCGAGGTCTGACCGGTAGGTGTTTTACTTTGGTGGTTATTTTGATCGGGTTCACTTTATGCGGAGTGTTGTTCCAACTTCAGATCATTGCTTTTGGGTCCTAATGGGTTAATTTATCCCCTTAAATTGGCACCATCAACTCGGCCCAATTTCATTTTCGCCTATTAACTTGATTAGCAAATCATCGGTTAAATTATACTATTGATACACACTTTTTGAAAATAGTATCTAAACAAAATTTTATTTTAAAGTTGTATCCAAACTATTGATCATATCCAATTAAGTACTCAGCCATCGGTTGGTGACCGGTCAATTAAAAATTGGTCAAAGTAGCGTTGACCGGTCAGCAACTGATGGCTGGGTACTTAATTGGGAGGTCATCGATAGTTTGGGTACGACTTTCGGACAAAATTTTGTTTGGTACTTTGGGAAAGTGAGTACACTTTGAATACCACTACTTTAATTTACCCATAAATCATTTGTAAAGGTTAAAATAAATGTAAAATAATTTATTTAACTCGTCTTTTTTTAATATTGATAATAGTTTGAAACTTTGTTTTTACAAATGATGCAAATCACATATTATTATTTGTATAATTTAAAGCCACGGAACTCCGTTTGCAACTCAGCGTACCAAATTGACCCTTTATTCCATTATTAGTACAATTATTATTATTGTTATTATTATTGGTTTATACGACTTGTTTCCGAACATCACATTTGATGTCAACTAATCCACTTTTGAAAGAATATATTCATGGATTATGGTATGAAGCTCCATTCTAATGATAATAATAAGATTCAAACTATAGTTCTTTTCATAGCTCAATCTACCATCTTTCATTGATATTATTACCATATTTTATCTTTTTAGGAGAACTATTGACATTATTATTATTTATAATCTATTATTTTTTTCTTACCCAATAATCTATCATATTTATTGTGTCTATTATTGTATCTTTTACAAATATCTATCTTTATTTTTCTTTAAAGTTCTTTTTTTCTTTTGTTGATAGAAATATCCATATTAAAGTTAAGCTTTAACATTTTTCATTAAAGAAAGGAATACGATATCATTCATTGATAATGTATCCAAAAATTTAAACATATGAAAAAATCAATAGAATTGAGGTGTTTTTTTATGATTATTTTAGTTAATGTAATGGTTACTTTGTGTATTTTTATCATTGAATTGATTTGTATAAAATAAATCCAATAATAATTAACACAAAGTAACCATAAAAATAAGGTAATTATAATTATAAATAGACAGTAATGTTCAAGTGGTCCTTGAATGTCCAAATTGAATTTGGACATTGACCCTAAATTTAACTATTTCGATTATATTCACATTAAAAATTAAATCCTAGACACTAAAAACTAAACCCTAGACCCTAAATCATCGATCCTAGACACTAAAAACTAAACCCTAGATCCTAAATCATCGACCCTAGATCCTAAATCATCGACCTTAGATGATGTGATACTCCGGACTAATAATTCGATGACACGTCACATGTTAGTATCTAGGGTTGATGATTTAGGGTCTAGGATTTAGTTTTTAGTGTCTAGGGTCGATGATTTATGGTCTAGGGTTTAGTTTTTAGTGTCTAGGGTTTAGTTTTTAATGTGAATATAATCGAAATTGTTAAATCTAATGGTCAATGTCCAAATTCAATTTGGACATTCAAGGACCACTTGAACATTACTATATAAATAGAAATGAATCAGTATCTTATAAGAAATCATAATGCCGTCATTTTGATTGATTTGTCAAAAAACAAATTGTCATATCATCTTCTAACTTTTTACTTGATTTACCAAAAACGTTTTTCAAGTAAATTGCTTGGATGTAGAATTAACTCAATGAAGAGCCTAATTCAACACTACTACTAGAACTCTTTTTTAGTATTAGTAAATGCTAACATACATGAACAGAATATGTTCACAGTTTAAGGTTAGCATACAACAAATAATAATACTCAAGAGCAATAAGAAATAAGTAAAAAGCTTAAAGATAGAAATCGATCGATACTCATCTATTTTCTGGCTTGGTCATTTCTTCGTGCCTATTACAATCTTCAAGGTTTCTAAGATTGAGATTTTAATCTACCTGCAATCTCTTCATCAACGACAGTCTCTCACCCGTCAATTGAACCAATAGTTTCAGCTCCATCAACTCTTGGTGCCTTAAACTCATCGTCGTCTGATGCAACTAAGAACCTCAACCAATAATTCCCTTGATGGTTTTGCCGCTTTAACTGCTGCACACAATGATAACACAATGGATCCATCATGTTTTTCAAAAGAAAATCAAATATTTGCATGGTGCAATGTCATGTTTGAGCACTTTTTTTATAGTGGAACATTGGATATTAGTTCGACATCCCCTTAATCGCATTATGATCACTTACAGGTGGCTGTTTGTACAAAGTTAAATGCATATAGCAATATAGAACGATATAAGGTCCATCTTGTGGCTCGTGGTTTCTCACAATAATTTGGATTAATACAAAGAGACTTCTAGTCATGTTGTCAAAGCTACAACGATCATTAAGTTTAACTAAGTAATAAATTATTTATCACTCTGAGAAGTTAATTAGTTACTAGTCAAATCTCTTTTAAATTCAAAATAAAACGTATCTCTCAAATCATGTTATGTTTATATTCTGTATCTTTGTAACAAACTTATCTTTGTATAGGTATCTCCGCGTACTATTGTAATTCTAGAATCAAATTATACAAACACTCAGATTTAACGATCATAAGCGGTTACCATGTCCTAGTAGGACTCAACTAATTAGGAGCTTTTGACATACTATAGATCCTTATTCATTAGGAATCATGGGTGAATAAGGAGAGCAACGTGACTACAAATAATTGGTCTGGCATTCTAGTCGGATTCGGTCTTGATCATTTTCCATAATTATTATTGTATACAAGATACGAAGTTCTTTACTGATTAAGAGATACATGGTGAAGTAATGTAGTGATCTTAACATTTAGAAGAATGAATATGATCGAGTCTGTTAGAGATTAATATAAAATATGCTGATAGCTTTGACATCTTTTATATTAATTTATGACGTCTTGTGTTTTAATTTAATTAAATGAATCTAATTACGATTAATGTAATCATAATTCTCTTTTTTCTACTTATTTAATTAGATTGCTTAATTTTGTTTTCTCAAGGTTTTAGAATAACCAACCGTCTAAAAGATATGGGGTAGGCTATGGTGACTTTGTTTTTGAGTTACTTTGTTTGTACTTTGCTTTATTCACCATTAGATCACTTTTCACCCCATGATCTAATGGTGGACAAAACAAAGTAATGGTTACTTTGTTAAAAACAAAGTGACCATAGAATTTCCCAAAAGATATATATTCTCACATATACTTGTCAAAAGTTAAAAATACCGAGATTACGAACATTTCAAATATAAGATTTTTTTCATAATCTTTGATCATTTAGAGCAATTTAGAGTTGAAGTTTTCTTTTATGGAAGGGAGAGTTGAAGTTTTATCACTATAAAACAATCATTACATTTGAATTAAGTATACTTAAGAAAGATAATTACATTGCTAGCATCTGTATTTGCACCTGGATTTCACGTGAGGCTTCTAATTCCAACTAGGCATATTTTGATAAACTAGAAAATGTATTACTTAAATAGGATCGTTATCCAATATAATTGTAGTTTTGTTCATGTTCACACAAAAATAAGATTATTCTGTATAATATGGTTAGCAGATCCGAGGCCCAATTAATCTAAAGCATCTTGATATAGAAAACTAATGCTAATGCTCATTCAAACAATTGCATCTAGCCTGACTATTATATTAATTAATGCTCCTTATCCTATCTTTATTAGCAACATAAAGCATTGTTCAAATGGTTCCCTCATCACTAACCTATGTTATTTAATGCTACCATTATCAGCAGCATATCCAATTGGTCTTTGTGTCTCTTAATCTTGTTTATAATTTCTAAATTCTAACTTATCTTTTGCTTTCATTGTGGCATTGCTAAAAGCAAACCTCACCTCAAATTATGCACCCCGAACACTGAAGAATTTATTTTTGAGTAAACTATTAAACACTCTTATGGTTAGAGAGATTTTGATATGTGACTTTTAGAAAATGAATTCTGATAATTACGTATTAAATTAATTTTTTCTTATATAGAATAACAAGTTGTGAAAGGATAGCAAAGTAGATTGAGAAGAGTAATCAATTACTTTACTAAGACATGATAATAGGTTAGTTTCTTTTTTTTCAAGAAATATTTAGTGGATTCACAAATGTTGAGTGAATGTGCCTTGAGGATAGGAGTATGTATAGGGACAATGACCAAACTTGGATAAATTGCCGAATCATTTAGCACTTTTACATATCTTGCTTATTGCATACTGAGTTTATATTTATGTGCATGTTATGTATTAAGTGTTGAACTGCTTACTATTACGTAACTTGATGTATATGCAATGGTTGAGTTTAGTCGGTACTATGTATGGTCAGCCTATATTGAGTTAGGTTTAGCGTGATTTGATCATGTGACAAAACAACCAAATTAGTAGCTACTAAGTTGTTCGAGTTTCCATCAAGGATACTCCTACAAACTCACATGATATCGAGTATCAAAACATACTTATACAACAATGGGGTACTAAATTGTTTTACTGTTGATCCCTTAAAGGAGTATGTCATTATTTCAGCAACAACTCACCAAGTCGGATTGTACTTCTACTTTTATTTATCATGATATTTCGAGTTTTATTTCTTTATCATATTTTAAATCTATGGCTTTCTTCTTGACTTGTTTTTATACCTTATCAGTAATTTATTTCAGTTCAGTAGTATTTAGTTTAATTCAATTTTAGTCCTAAAGAAAAAAAAACCCCTAAAACTTGTTGATAAAGTTTTGTTTTAAAAAAAAGAGCTCTTATATATAAAACTTAAAATCCAACCTGAACTAACAAACAAAGAGTATATTATTTTTCTAGCCATCTATAAAAATTCAAGAGAGCCCATTACTTATGCAAGAGGGCTATATTTGGCATTTAAAAGTTGATCAATTTTCTAATCACAAGTTGATCATTTATTCTACCAATTATTTAATATTAGTTGGTATTTTCTTAATTATTGCCAACCCCAACTACATCAATGCCAAATTTCACCAATTATTGAACTCCTTGTTTGTTATTCATATTTTCTTCCCGTGTTGCCCCCACCACCATTTCAACTTTTCACACAAATAAAATGCAAAAATGAAATAAAATAAAATAAAAATGAAATTTAAATAGATCATAGATTTCAAAAATGCAGAAAATTTCTCTGAAATTTCTGAACCAATTAGCAGCATATTCCAAGCATACAAGTAATATTCTTGCTTGAAGAAACAAGTCATCAAAATTTAAAAACATAATAAAATCCCAAATCCCCCAAAAAAACTATAACTTAATCTAAAATTAACATTAAACCCCTTGTAATAATGATTTATTTTCCTCTTCTCTACATAAATCTCGCTGTTAAAGTGGAAAAAATACAAAAACGTCCTTCAACTTGTTGATAATATCAATCTTGGAACCCAGTTTTTTCCCAAATTGCATTTCTGACCTTACTTAAATCCCTTCCTTTCAAAGTCCTCCCTACTCCTTCATGAACAGAGAAGGACGCGATCCTCGTCCTAGCCAAGAACTCATGAGGCGGGACTCTATGTCCATCATCACTGTCCACGTCGTCATCGTCATCATCCACGTCAGCATCTCTCCTCCGATTCTCCCTATACTCATCTTTCAAAATCTTTGACCAGTTCGGAATATTGACCGGCAGAGAACACGGCGTACCTCCGACTGTTCTCGCCGCCGTCACAGATGTTTTTTTGTTGAATCTGACTGCTTTCCGGAACTCCGGTGAGTTGGAAAGAGTGGCTACGGCGTCGTTGTAGAGATCGGACTCGTCGAGCTCGAAAGGAGAGTCGTGGGAGAGCGGCGCGTGATCGGAGGGTAAGAAGCGGTAGTTTTGGCGAGAAAAGTATGTTCTACTCGTCGCCATTAGAATAAAATCGGAGGAGGTTTTTGTTTTTGTTTTTGTTATTGTTCGAAAATGAGGAGTTTGATCTGCTTTTATAAAGGTTTGTTCGTAGTTGTACTATAATGGATAAGGTTGCCTTTCTCTTTCCTGGAAAAAGATAAAACTAACTAGTGGTAACTTCTTTTCTTTTTTACTGTTACTGTCTTTTGGGCATTGCAATTACTATCATGTCCTGTGTACTGCCACGTGTTTTTGTTTTATTAGTATTAGATAATCAAATGGGAGTTTCCTTGTTGGCTTTTAGAAATTTGTTGGGTAAATTCATATCATAACTGTAGTCCGTAAGGTACTTTTTTTGTCCACAAACTGATATTTTGATTCTACATATATGACAAAAAATCTTACATCGGCAATCTAAGAGGGGTGTATTCAATTCAGATTTTAAAAGATTTTAATGGACTTTTTAGAATACATGGATTTTAAAGGATTTTGCTAATTCCATGGATTTATAAAAATCTATGCAGATTCTATTAGATTGTTTTCATAGACTTTATAAAGTCTATAGATTGTTATATATCATAAAACCGACTCCAAAGGTATATGCATTGGATTCGGTTTAAGGAATAAACCGTTTCCATTGATGTATTTTTATTTAAAAAATAATAATTTGGATTGAATGGAGCTCTACTACATAAATTATAAATTCATAAACCTTATGAATTTTTGTCATTTCAATTTAAATCACCTGGATTGATCAAACATCAATTAACAAATATATATGCATAAAGATTACCCTGGTCACTTCATTTGTTATAGCAAATATTTATACCTACAATCCTTGTGTCCAGAATACGATACTCACAAATTATCAAACATTCGTCAACATCATTGCACTACTTATAATATATATAACATGCTTCTGGATCTGGTCACAAAGTCTAAAAATTTTAGATATAAAATGTTGGAGAGAGGGAGAGAAGAGAAACATAGGACATTAATGTATATATTCATGTAGAAGTAGTCATGCTTTCAACAAACAATAAATTCAATAAATTCAACAAATTTACAAAGAACTGCATGCCCAAATAAGCAAAGAATTATTTACTTAGAAATTAAACTAGTAAACACCCTCCAAGTACAAAATACTAATAGGACAACCAATACAATAAGAGTCACAGTCAGCCCAACAATACCAATGGAAGGTGTTATGCCGTTTAACCGCACCTATATACAATGATACATAATTAACAACCAAAATGTATCAATACTATTAAGCTTAAATGAAAAAATGGCAGGACAAAAAAACCTGTAATGGTGTTTCTTCTCCGGTGTCTTCAGAAATACTAGCCATAAGCAACCCCCATTCAGTGTTTATTCCAACACTTGTGACCTGGAAAAAGATATTATATATGTAAGATAACATATGTTAGCCATGGCAACAAGTCCAGACCAATGACATCTCTACATAGCCTATAATCCCCTATATACCAGTTAAAGTGGGTTTAGGATTAAGAATATCTTCTATACAAGAACATGAGAGAACTCGCAAAAATCAGAACTTTTAATTACATAAGGGCATGATGATTTGTCAACAAAAAGATATGTTGGACAAGGTTATAAAGATATTTGAATGTGTCCTTATATAAATTACACCAAGGAAGTTTCAATAGCATGGCATAAACTAGAAAAGATAAGCTTTGAACTCTCCAACTGTTTACCCCTACTTCACACTTTCTCCATCTCTTATCTTGAAAATAAGAAAACTAATTATATCTTACGCAACATTAAGAATCAAGAAACCGGTGCCATATTATGGGAAGAGAATAACATACTCCACTGAGAGACCAAGAAAAAAAGAACTATACCAGCATACTGCCACTATCATCTGCCACCTTACAGCCAGACATCATAAATGGTTCTCTGGAATTCTTATAAACCTGCAGCAATATCACATGTTAAGAAATAAGTCTATTTGCAATTTTCACTAAAAGCACAATATGCAAAGAACACTTGCAATCTTGCTTTCCCCAGTCCATTTTATGACATAATTTTGGCATACCTCATCTTGCCAAAACATTTTGATGTTCTTTGGAAAAAGAGGCGCCAAATAACAGAGGACCTGTAAGCACCAAAATGTTGATCTTATTGTTCACGATTAATAATAATAGATGGAAAACACACTTAGCAGCTAACAGAAGAAAAAAGATTGACAATGTGATCTACAAAAGAGAACAAGAGCAATACCTTTATGAGAAAAAAAAAAAACAGGATCAAGATAGGATGTCATATTGTTAAATTGATAAAACCAAATTCAGAGCTAGGATGTCATATTATAAAATCCTCTCAATTTTGAAATTGGTATGTCAGCGGTATCTTAATCAACTTCAGAGCTAGAATGTCATATTGTTAAAGTGACAAAACCAAATTCTATTTACACAAACTCAACATATACATTCCATTATTTAAAGGTCTTAATCCTCTCAATTTTGAAATTGGTATGTCAGCGGTATCTTAATCCTCTATTCTTGAATTGCATTTCCATATCCATTATTTAGAAAGCCATATACATTCCAAATAAATACTTGTTAAACTACCGATAAGTGAAGAAAAAGTCGTATATAATTGTTGTGCTTATTTAAAGGTAATGCAATCCAAGAACCCTCAAATTAAAGGAACATAAAACCTAATATAATTACGAAGAATCCCTCAATAATAGAATCGACACAAGCAAACAAAGCAGACATGGGTAGCTTGAGAGTAAGCAATAGAATATATGCATACAAAAGCAACAAGGAGAGATGCAAGCAAAAACTGAAACCATAAAACAAGCAACTATCATCTTCGGCATGAAGAAGTACGTAGTACAATTAAGCATGTAAAGTACATAATCGCAGTAATGTTTTTTACCTGTTTGTATGCAAACGAAGAGCTGAAGTCGCAGGAAGAAGAGTGAAGGAGGCACGTTAAAATCTTGTGGGAAGGGGAGAGATTTCTATATGGATTTTTTATTTATACTAGGGCACTCAAATCCTAGTAAATCTATCAATAGTTAGAATCCTTTAAAGTCAATGAAATATTCAATACCATGAGATTTTAGGGGAGTTTCAAAAATCTTAATTGAATACCATGAGATTTTAGAGGAGTTTTAAGAATCTATGTTGAATACCCCTAGACTCTTAAAATCCAAAAAAATCCTATAGAATCCTAAATGAATACACCCCCCTAATTTTCATATACTGTAAGTAAATTGATAAAATCACATTTTTCCAATTCTTATCCATCTTAAATCAATTGAAATTTAAGGCAACTCGTAATGCATATTTCTTGTACTTTTTTTCTTTTTTTCCATACTACTAATTTATTGCCAACCTTTTAGATATGTTTCACGGTTTAATAAATTGGACCGAAATACGAAAAGGTAAGTGGTGCATACACTTTACGGTATTGTATCTAGACATGTATTTATGGTCAAATACATAACCTTGTTTTCAAAAAATTCAAGTAGAAATCTCTTTTTAACATGGTTTTTATTTTATTTGTTTGACAATAACTTAAATTGGTGTGTTTACCATTTAGACAATAAGCATTCTAGGTGGTTGATTATCATGATTTGTTGGATTTAAGGTAATGCGTAGTCCAATTATCCATATATGTTCTTAATTATTTGTAACTTCTTTATGTGTTAGTATGCTCTAAATTTGTATTAATTTTCTAAACTCGGTAAAGTTGTATGCATTTTAATCTTTGATTATAAAAATATTGAGATTTCATTTTTTTCATAAATAACTATATTAGATATTGATATTTATTCATTGATATTGTAATTAACAATCGAGATTAGAAATTTATCAACTTTAAAGGTCAATTTGACATTGCTTTTTCATCTGTCAAAAACAACTTTTCTAGCCTATAGTGTTTAGTAATGCAAAACTGCTTTCTGAGAAAGTAGGAAAAACTGATGTCAGCAAAAGCTGAAATTTGTAACTTTTGGAAAAAGCAACTGTTAGAACTTGTGTAGAAAGATGATATTGTCATTTACAACTTTTGAAATGTATTTTACCAAACATTTCATAGTTTTTATCTGCTTTCTCTCACAATACTTTTCCTAACGCCAACTCTTTTTCTCCACATCAATGTCAAAATGACACTACGAGATTTGGACTTTAGAGAATTTCAATCTCTTTTTTGCTATATCAATTTTTTAATGAGTTTAGAAATATTAGCTGTGAACATAAAAGTTGATTGATAGGTTGAGGGGCGAAGCCACATGCAATAGAAGGGGGGCAATTGCCCCCCTTAATTTTTTGATAAAATCGTTTATCTATACATAATATTTGATTTTTAAATTTAATTGGATAAAAATGCCCCCTTATAATTTTACAATTATATACCACTTAGCACTTCATGTCAACTGTGTAATATAGTAGATTCTAAATTTTCTTCAAAAATTATCATCACATCTTCAACAATTTTGTTGTATAGCTTTGGAAATTATACTCTCTATGCATAGATTTGATTTCAGATTTTTACATGTGTTGAGCGTTTTAATTCCAAGCGAATGCCTTTTATAAATTTCTTTCTCAGTATGGACACGAGTTAATATTATTTTATTGGGTTATGATTACTTTGTTTTTTACAAAATAACAATTAATTTGTCTATTTTCATCATTGAATGAGCAAGATGGAATTTGATTCAATGTGACAAAGATAAAGTAACAAAGCAACTATAACTTACACCTTTATTATTATTTGTAATTGATATGCGTAGAATGGTTTATAGGACCCCAAAATCTCTCAAAATTTTGATTATATTTATTGTTTGGCTTAATATATTAAGTCTCTTCAACTATTAAAAAGAAAATTGATTGCGGCTAGCCTACGCATGTCTTATTAGTTCCTCAAACTTACCTAAACCGACATGTCACATGATTATCTTCTAAGAATCGTGTGTTGCTGAGTACATTGATTAGGCTAATGATGAATTTTCAAAGTTCAAGAGATCAATCCGTTTTCTCGATCAAGTTTAGAGAATTTTTAGTGTGCTAACCCTAATTTTTGCGTATAGTAATTTTTATATTTTGCCTCCCTTAGTTTTATATCCTGGCGCTTCGCCCCTTGATAAGTTCATTTACATTTCTTTTTCTATATGAACTTTGTATTTTTACTAATTGCATTGTGAAATATTATACTCTATCCGTTTCATAATATTTGACGTTTTTGAGAAGAAAAAAATTTCAAAAAATTTGGTGTTTTATAATTCTCAAGAAGTATTATATGAAATTTTTCTACTTTACTTAGCTAGTAATTTTGTACAGTCATTTTAAACATTAATTATTAGAGAATAATATAGTGAAATTAAATTCTTTTAGTAGTGATTAATAAGTTTCTTAATATAGGTAAAAAAATTTAACCTATAAATACTATGAGATTAAGGGAGTGAAATTTCAGAGTATAGAAATTAAAATTTTAAATATATGTAAAATTCTAAATTTATGGAATTCAAATCAAACAAAATAGCCACTGCAGTAACGTATAGAGTCATTTGCCACATGTCGACATCATTCTTTTTTAACCCGCAGGTTAATAAAATACATGCAGTGAAGCAAAAACCAGCAGCCAGAGACGGACAAAAGAGGGGCAATTTGGGGAAAGGAAATATGCATATTTTTCGGTACTTACAAGTTTAGGATTTGTCGGAAAGCGGAGGAGAGGAAGGTTAATCTGAGGTGGTTCTAGGGAAGAGTACAAAGGTGGTCCTATTTAGACGATCAATGATCTGGACACGTGTTTTGATTAAGAGACGTGTCACTATCTCATCAAACGGAACTGGTGGGGGCGTGAACGCCACATGAAGTAGGGTCCATATTAAAAATCTACTCTCTCCTATCCTACACCACACACCTCACTAATAAATCATTTATTTATTTATTTACTGGCCTCCTTTTAAATCAAACTTATATCTGTAAATAATTTAGTGGTGGCCTGGTACCTATCAAACTTACAAGGATGGATTTTCACTTTGATTAATGTGTTAATGATGTTGAGTTTAATAATTTGTCTACTGTAGTCGTTGTTTAACTTTTCCACGACTAATATGAAAACGATGGGTTAATTATCAGTTAATTTATTAGAGTCAACCAATTAGAGTTGGTTCAAGTGGTAAAACACTCCATTTTTTGCTTGAAATGTTTGCATTTCGAATTCTGATTTCATCAATATTTAACTCTTATTGATAGACAATTTGTAAACTTTATTCTCATCAAGGTATGTGGTTTGTCTTGCCTTGCAAGTGGTTAAGTCTACCATTAACTAAACTTACTGTATTATTATAAAAAAAATTTAATTATTGGAGCTATGGTGTAGTCGCCGCTATTTTATCGTTTCATAATATGGATCAAAAATTTATTTACAACTGATTTTTTTTTTTCAGAATATGTCACTGGACAAGTTAATTTTTCTAAATTTTCTATAACGTCTAAGCTATAGCTCAATAGATTGATTCGACAATTTGAATTAAGAATGTAGACATGTAATTAGGAGTTAATAATATTTTTTATATTAATTTTTGAAATTCTATCATTTCACAAATTACCAATATCTTAAAAGGTAATATCGTTTTTACACATCATGTTCAACTTAGTTTACCACCTATCACAAAGTCAGATTCAGAACATCAAGATTTTCAAGTTCTATTAATCTTTCACTTGACATCATAACTTTTGTAACCAAGCGGCTTTTTAAATTGAGACACGATTATTAAAAACACATTGTGGGATGATCATGTGTTATGCAACTTCAAAGCAAGTGACATTTGTGTGGAAGAGTGAAATATTAATACAAAAGATTATTAGAATAATTATATCTCTGCCATCAAGAATAATTATATCTTAATTATTAGCTTAAACTTTTATTTCAATCGGTTCTTTGATATCTAACACGCATATTTTATGTGTTTGAAATGTACAATACTTGCTTTAAGAGTCTCGACACTTAATGATTAACCATAAAAACTAAAAACTTAAATTGATGTTAAAAGACAGAGAATATGAAAGTTCCTCTGTGAATTTTAGTCAACACTTTCACCGTGGAATTATCTCATGAGTACACTAACTTATAGGAAGAAGCTAATACAAGTGAGAGAGCAATAAAACTGAAAATGTACCCAACCTTTATTGCTGATGACGTTTTACAGTGTTGTAATGGTTTGTTGATGACTGTTTTGCCTTTAGTCATGTGAGTTCTTGAATGGTGAAGTACCCGACCCTAAAATCCTTCGAGCGCTAAGCCCGTTTAGCTTTAATCGTTCATAGGCCTCAAGTATCCGTTTGTTTATCATGACTTCGCATTGAGCTTATGGGCTTTGAATGCACTTTACGAACTAATTAAAATAGAGGAAATTACGGAATAAGTCATATCATATGTATCTAAAGATGTATTTATACTAGTATCTGAAAGTATGTTCCAATTAATATTTGATTAGCTAAACTATAAAAAGTTAAAACTCGATACATAACTCCTTCAATTTTCAGGGTTTTTATTTTCAGCGATGAGTTGGCTGGCAAGCCCTTCTACCCCCTCTTAAAATTGGGATTAAAAGTATCCATGGTCTCTAAAGCAAAGAAGTTATGCAACCGTGATTTTCTAATGTGCTAAACAATTTTTAGTATAATCGGTTCTATGGCATCTTTCAACACTCTTCGAAGTCCTCTTTGCTATTCTCTTTTACATTTTCATGATTTTAGATACCAATAAATCTAGATTTTATTAATGAAATAATATAAGATAGGATTATAAAATTATGACCCAACATTGTATATAAACTTTTTCACTTGAAATTTTGTTGAGCATCTTTGTCAGTGAATGTGAAATGATACTATATTCTTTTGAATTTGCTAGTTTGAGTGCTTTCAGTGAGCATTTTTAGTCAAAAATATGATAAAAGTGATTCAAAGAAAACAGAAGACGAATAATGAGTTCATGATTCTGAAATTCTATTAATAATGTGGGTTTTGGTGGTTCCTTTGGGAATATTATACGGATGGTTCATATAGTATGGCATTGCTATTCTAACAATTACATTTCAAACTCTTTTTCTTTATTTATTCTCCCCAAACCAAAATTTCATATAGTGACACTTAAAAATATAGTCATGAATGTTGATCAAACTGAAAGCACAAATAAAAGAATATATAATTGTAAATTTAGAAATTTTTAGAAAGCTGTTTTATTTATGGTTATTTGAGGTACCAATTTATTGAAACTATATTCAGATTCAAACGGTTTACATTGCAACTTAAGATCAACCGTAGATAATACAAAAACTTCTATCCATAATTCTTTCACTAATCCCTATCGAATACCACATTTATCTTTTTTTAACTCGTCCTCAAGTTGAAATTTATAACCAAAAGATATTTTGTTAATATTTGGTTTGTTAATTGTATCCGTAGATAGTTGCTTACTCATTCAAACTCATTTGTATTTCAAAATGTAACAACCTCTTGTACATATGCTATTTAACATAACACTCATCTTCAATACAACTCATTGAGATTTACATTATCTCAGAAATAGATTCAATTGCCAAGCATCTTTTTCATTTGATTCTTTGATAATGGCTTTATTAATCAGTATGCTAGTTGATCTTCAGTTGAGATGTAAGCCGTTTGAATGAAACCTTTTGACATGTGCTCTTTTATAACCTGATAATCAAGAAAAATCCAATGAACTACTCACTTCATTTATGGTCCCTAAGCATGATATATAATAGAATTGATTCCTTGATTATTTCATAACCCAAAACGGGTATATATACATCATAGATACAATTGGTCAACCATCTAGTATGGTAATCTAATCAATCAACATAAATACACATAAATGCAAATATATACTCAATCGCAAGTGGGAGGAGGATGAACACTAAGATTTGATCGAAAATCATCAAATAAGACTGATGGTAAACCTTTTGTAAAAATGTCGGCGATTTGATATCGAGAAGGAACATGAAGGACCGAAACTTCACCGCGAGCAACCTTTTCGCGCACAAAATGAATGTCCATCTCAATATGTTTCGTGCGTTGATGTTGTACGGGGTTCCCAGAGAGATGGATGACACTCACATTATCGCAATAGACCAAGGTAGCTTTCTGAATAGGACACTGAAGCTCAAGTAGCAAATTACGAAGCCAACAAGATTCGGAAACACATTGGCGACCCCACGATATTCGGCCTCTGTACTTGAACGAGACTAAGTAGGCTGACGCCTCCCTCCTCCTCGTCGCCGCCTCTTCCGACGCTTTCTCTGCCTATGAAGCCCTCGGCGCCTTCGGTTTTCCCGCCGGAATCTCTCCTAGAATTATCATATGTACTTGAAATTTTCTGTTTGGTTTTTTTTGTTTTGGGGTTTCATTGGGCATTCAAAAGGGTGGGTCCATATGATTTTCTTTTTCTAATTTGTGGTATATAAGGTGTTATTTACTCCCAATTGGACATTATTGCTATTGTTTGTAACTATTGTGGATAAAATTTGAATCTTTTTTGTCAAATTGTCATAAAATTTAGGGTGAATTGGGTTTCTGTTTGGTTGATTGAATTATTGGGGGATGGATGTATAAAGTTTGAATCTTGTTTGTCAAACTGGGATAGAATTTAGGGTTCTGAATTGGATTTCTGTCAATAAAGTTTGAATCTTGTTTGTGGAGGGAGATGCCAGCGGAGATGGCGGTGGTCGGAGTGGAGGGAGGAAGGAAATTTAAGGAGGTGTTGCTGTCGGGACGATTTTATCACTGCAATTAGGTTTTAATCGTTGAATTGAAAAAGGTTGAAACCACAATAGGTTTTTTTTTTTGGATTTGCCCTAAAATAAATTAGCTCAAAGATTATTTGTTATCTGTACCGGGTTTATCGGGTAAAAAATGGAGGTGATGGTTAGTTATATCAATAAACAATTAGAAATATACCACTCAAGCCAAACATTGTGAATGATCTAGTTCACATTTAAACACTTTCGGAATCCCAACTTGAATCTTGTCTTTTATAAACTTGGAATTGAAATTCAAGAATTGTGAACCAACATGTCAAACATTAAAAATAATTTTTTATAAACTTTCGGAATCCCAACTTGAATCTTGTCTTTTATAAACCCTATTATTACATTAGCAACTCTTGAACCACTATGTCAAACATTAAAAATATTTTTTTTAATGATCAAAATCAAGAATGAAGAAATTCAATACCATTTGTAGTCACCGAGCAAATTGGGGCAGGAAAAGTTGAACAAAGTCCACATTTCCTGTTTTAGAAGAACAAAGTCATAGCTAATTGTAAATCCTGCCTCATAGAAGTGGATGAGAATAAAAAAGAATAGTTGGTAACGTATGCTAAAATTGACACGTTCAGATTGTTTTGGATTGGAGTACACTCGATGAGCCCTTGGAATCTCAAGCAAGCTCTTCGCCCTCTGTGTCCTAGGGTTTTTAATGAGATGCCCCTGTATAATATTACGGATCAATGCGATTCAATATTGGATCAAATATTAAAAGAAAAATATTCACGTTTGTAACTGTTTTTGACCGAATTGGACCGAATTTAATCAAAAGTGAATAGTATATTTAAATTCAGAATCATTTTACTTAAATATTTGATCAAAATGGATAAATTTAGTATCCGTGCTCAGCCCTAACCCACGTCATGCATTACTAAATTAGAGTTTTAATTATTTGACAAATTAAGACACACTTTAATAAAAATAATTTAGCAAGAATATAGTATAATGTCAAGACATTACAAGTTAGTAGACCTGGCCATGAGCTTGGGTACCCGACCGGCCCACCCAGGCCCGCATTAAAATGGGCGCGCTTGGATACTTAAAATGTGTGTATGTAATTTTTTTTTGTACGAGTGGGCTTTTTTGGGCGGGCTCGGGATTTGATTTGAAGCTCGGTCCGAGCCCGCTTAATTTACAGCGGGTTAGAACGAGCTTGGGCAAAACGTTTCTTCAAAAAAACCTGGCCCAGCCCGGCCCGAACCGAACCCGGCCCAGCTCGGACCATGGACAAGTCTACAAGCTAGTAGATAATGCATGCCATTGGAGCTTTTAGAATCCACTTCTACATGACTCCTAATAAACTAATGACTATTACTCTAAAGAGGTTGGTTTTGATTAGGATAGCTGCATACTTATATAAGTTCTTCAATTCCCATAATTAATCAATAAGATTCTCTTGAGATTTTCTCTCAATTCTCTAGGTTGTACTTTCAAGTGGTTGCTAGATTTATTTCGACATCTAATATTTCTATTCATTTGATTTTTTCATTAGACTTGAAGAGCAACATGTATTGGGTTGATTGCTACAAAAGAAAAGCAAGAAATGAAGCATCACAAGGCAGTTCTCGACGTGTTTTTCTTAAGAAAGTGAGACAATCATGATATACCTTTGGTCCCGACTCAATCAAGATTGGATAACTTATTGTATTTAAAAAATTGTTATAACAACAAAGGCATAAGAGCGCAGTGAAAAAAAAGAACAAACACACTTCTTTCATACAATGACACAAACATATTATTCGAGAATGGAAAGACCAAGCTAGATGCTTACATGTAGTTGCACAAGGTAGCAGGAAAACCTTAAAAGTAAAAATGTTCCCTAAGCTTAAGCTTCAATTGATAGCTCCATAACTATAACTAGGTGAGATATATAAGTGTATGCAAAGTGAAGACATAACAAGGTGTACCTCATCAAGAATCATGTAATCCCATGTGTAACCATCTTCACTTTCCTCATCAGCAAAGTGCATAGAGCCTTGTAAGTACCGCAATATCCGCTTAAGAGCACTCATATGAGATTCCATGGGAGCATGCATAAAAAGACAGATTTGTTGACCCACATAAGAGGTATCCGGCCGAGTAAACGTTAGATACTGAAGGGCACTAGCAAGACTTCTGTAGAGGGATGGATCATCAACTAGACTACTGGAAGTGGCACTCAACTTTGATTTTGTATCAACTGGTTTGCACGATGTCATACCAGCTCTGTCAATAATATCAGCAGCATACTTGCGTTGAGACAAAAATAGACCCCAAAAATGCTTGTGAACTTAGATGCCGAGAAAAGAATGTAGAAGTCCAAGATGCTTCATAGCAAATTTGGATCCAAGAAGTGTCATGATAGTTAGTCGCAGCTCATCAGATGAAGTAGTAAGAATGATATCATCAACATATAACAACAAGTAAGCAGTCTGAGACCCATGCCGATATATAAAAAGTGAGTTATCCGACTTACTATTCCGAAAACCCAGACCATACACATAATCAGTAAAGCGCTTGTACAAAGCTTGGGGTGCATGTTTAAGACCATACAAAGATTTCTTAAGCACACATACATGGTCAGGATAATTAGGATCTCGGTAACCCATAGGTTGATGCATATACACAGTCTCATGCAGCTCGCCGTGAAGAAAAACATTTTTGACATCTAGTTGATATAGAGGCCACCCCTTAGAAAAAGCAAGACTGAGAACAATACGAATAGTAGCCGGCTTGGCTACCGGACTAAATGTTTCACCGCAATCCACGCCAACATGTTGAGTTTTACCATCACCTACCTCTCAAAAGAACCATCAACACGCTCTTTATGAGCAAAAATCCACAAACAACGAATAATATTAGTATTGTCTGGACTAGGTACTAACACCTAAGTCTTACTTTCCATAAGTGCACGATATTCATCAACCATGGGTAGGGAGAAGGAGGTGAATATTTCGGCTAGGGCAGAAAAGAAGCAGAGAAAAAGAAGAGCGGAAGAGGGAATCATGATTAGGCTGATGATACCATAATAGAATTGATTCCTTGATTATTTCATAACCAGAATCATGTATATATACATCACAGATACAATTGGTCAACCATCTAGTATGGTAATCTAATCAATCAACATAAATACACATAAGTATACAAATATATACTCTAATAATATAGAACATATCACGCTAATTAATATTTGATAACTAATATCAGTCCTTTTAGCGGCATGATGATTGGAGTCCCTCCAAGCGTACAAATTTTGTTGTGGCATTTTCGATGAAAATGGATTTGCGAGCGTGTTAACGGTTTATGGTTCTCATTAAACTTCAAAACACGTATGCCGAATCTTACTTTTAGACGACTGATAGGAATGAAAGAGACCGATTAATTCCTTAAGGTTCAAATTATCAAAAACTGAAATAAAGAAAATAAGTAAACTACAAAAAAGATGAAACTAAAAAAGTGCAACAAACTTGAATTGAATTACTGCGGAGTAAAAGCAATTACGAGCAATTAAAATTAAAAGAACAATGCTAAAAATTGAAATTGTTAGATACAATTGACAAAGATTTGTCTTGAGTTTTGAATTTCATTAGGTGGAACCTTAAAAAAGAGGAGGAGATTCCTATTTACAGGCTTCAATGAGTGATTGACGCCCCATTACTAACTCAGCGACTGGTTTTATAACTTTTCAATCGCTTCCCGCTAATTTTTCTTGCAAAGTTACTCTGAGAAGACCGATGCTAAAAAGTGGTATTTTGACGGTATAAAAAGCTTGCTTGACTATTGATTGTGACATTCTTAAAAATTATGGCCATAAGCTTAAAAACCGTAAATATAATAAATATGGTATTAAACAATTTTAATAATTGAAATTTTCATTTTCAGTTCATTAATATGGAGTTTTACAATTAAAAAAAAAAAAAGTGTGAAAACTCAGGTCATTAAAAAGATCTCATTTCTTTATGTTTGTGTCCAAAAACCGCCGGCCATAAGCACGGCCCAATACTATAAACCCACTCTAGGCTAGTGGGCTTATTTCACATCAGCCCAAATCTTATTCCACCTTAGACATATTTACCCTCAACAATCCTACAAAGCCCACTTCCCCACCACTACAATCCGCACAGGGACACAAAAGTAATTCATTATCCCATCCTAAACCCTAAAATGTCCAAAACGAAATATATATATCACTTCCGCAGCTACATCTCTCCTTTCAAACCCTAACACCATCATCAGCATCCCCAGCCCTAAAAAATGCCGCCAAAATTTGACCCCTCTCAGGTCGTCGACGTCTTTGTACGTGTCACCGGCGGCGAGGTCGGCGCCGCCAGTTCACTCGCCCCAAAAATCGGACCTCTAGGTCTCTCCCCGAAGAAGATCGGAGAAGACATCGCCAAAGAAACCGCCAAGGACTGGAAGGGCTTACGTGTCACCGTCAAGCTAACGGTGCAGAACCGTCAGGCTAAGGTCTCCGTCGTGCCCTCCGCCGCTGCTTTGGTGATCAAGGCGCTTAAGGAGCCCGAGAGAGACAGGAAGAAGACTAAGAATATTAAGCATAGCGGAAATATTTCTCTGGATGATGTTATTGAGATTGCCAAGGTGATGAAGCCGCGGTCGATGGCGAAAGATCTTAGTGGAACTGTTAAGGAGATTTTGGGGACTTGTGTTAGTGTTGGATGTACTGTTGATGGGAAGAATCCTAAGGATTTGCAGGAGGAGATTTCCGATGGCGACGTTGAGGTTCCTCTCGATTAAGGTGTTTTTTTGAGGAGTTATCTGTTGTTTTTATCGTATTTGTTTTCGGGATTTTGAAGGTTTTTAGTTTATATTTACTACTTTTTGAAGTAATTAGATGATGATCAGCAAGAGTTTTTTGGTTGAATTATTACAGTGCCTATGTATGCTTGAAAATTATGCATCTTCAATTTATTCGAAAGTATACAATTGTTGGTCTTAACGAATTATACTCGGTGATTCATGGATTCCGAATGAATCTGAGAAATTTAGTATTGCTTTGGTTGCTTTGAGAAATTTTAGTATTGCACTCTAGTTTTTTGGGGTTTGCTGGATTTAAGTGCTATGGATGCTTGAAAGTTTTTTGTGCCTTTGTTGATCCAGTCTATTTACAATGTGGATTGGTAGATTTTGTATGATAGTAGATAGGACGGATTGGTGGGAGAGAATGTATGTGGCCGCCCCAGCTTGAGCTGTATGGTTCTTTATGATGGTTCATGTTAGACGACCCCGAATCACTGTGAGATTCATGCTTTGTTGTTGTTGTTGTTGTTATTGTTAGATTTATATGTGCATTGCGCATTGAGATTTTTGGTGTAGTTAATTGTTTTGTGATGATATTGTTAGATACTTTGATTTCTTCTATTTGATATGTGTGCACTCTATAAATATTACATCAAAGTTTTGGGTGCCTTTGTTGATGGTGTCTATATACAATGTAGATTGATAGATTTCATACGTGCAATGCGTATTGAGAATTAATGTGATTAATTTAGTGTAGTTTAGGGTGTTGTGATAGTTTTGTTAGATACTTTGATTTCTTCTATTAGATATGTGTACCCTAGACCTAATATTGTATAGGTAGTTGTAGATACTTTGATTTCTTCTATTTGATATGGGTACCCTAGATGTAATATTGTATAGGTAGTTGAAAATATTGATAGTTGAAATTATTGTGTCCTCTAGCCTGTCTACCCTGTTTATTCTTCTACAAATATTCAGTTTCTCTATTCGTGTTCTGTATGTGGAGGTTTTTTAGGTTGAAATGCTTAGGTAAATATTCTTGTAATTATGTCTACTTCAGTTTACCTAGTTTGCTTACTTGAATTGTGAACAATGCTTGCCCCTGAAGATATACCTGCTGTTTTGAACACGCTAACCCAATTTGTTTGTTTAAGACTGGCATCGTTTTAGTGTAGCTTTGTTATTTGTGTATTGTGATTGGCGAATTAGACACAAGAGAAAGTCTACTGCTACTGATCTGCAGTATTGGGGCTGGTTTATATAAATTTTTCCAGGAATTTGATATCATTGAGGATGTCTTAAATCTGATCTGTATGTTTTTGTCTACAGGTTATCCCCTCTTTAGAGTCTGGGAGTCTTTAACTAATCACAGCTTATAGCCCTTTTCAATTCTGCTTAGTGTGCTTTTTGATATTTATGGTGATTCTGATCTGAATTTGCGAGTTTGGAATGCCTTTTGCTGCAAGAATAGGAGTGGTATTTTCAGGACTAATTTTGCTAAATGTTCTCTTTCTGGCTGTTGGAAGTTTTTCAGTTTATTGCTGGTCGATATAAGTAATACTTTGGATGGTCTGGTGTGTACATTTAGGGGTGTTAAGTGGAGAAGGGAGATATGTTAATGGGAAAACGTTTAGTTTAAGTTGGTAGTGTTGAGATTAGAACAAACCTTGTTAACCCTTGTCTTGTCTTCCCAATCCCAGGGTTTAGGTTTTTTCATTGGTCGGTCTAATTACTAGGTCTCAAATAACCCTTTACAGTCTACATTCAATTTTGCGAAGTTTCTGTCGATGTTTATGCTTTCAATGCAGTTGTTTAGGTGATGTACTGCTGGTACCTGTTTGCTTAATAAGTATAACTATGTCCTGATATATTATTACTAGTAATTTTCACTCTCCCATGGTGGTTTGGTTTTTTGTGATCCACCTTCATTTTCATTATTGAAATTGAATCACCATAAATTAGGAATATACTAAAAATGAAAAAAATTGATTTAGGACTTGAGCATTCTAATATTGTATTGGTTTTGAGATGGAGAGATCTTGCTAGATTGTAGAAATTTGTTGTTGAGTTTGAGGTTTTTTTCTTGGATTTGTTTAGTTTTTATGTCCAATCTTAATTAATGAAATGCGAATCCATTAGTTTAGTTAGACTAGTATTCCATAAATGTGATACTGTATATGCAATTGGAAAAAAAACTTTGGTCGTGAATGAGGATTAGGATTTTAAAGCACTTTTAAATGTTAATTTTTGAAATTAGTATCCTGGCTGCACCATTATAATCTGATTCTTCTTACTGGTTCTCATGTATCCTTCAGTTATTTTCATTTCGCTCGTCTCTCAGCATCATCTCAGACACATCATTTCTGATAAATATTTTAGAATTTAGGGCGTCGGATAACAAATTTCTTAAAGGAGTGTTTGGTATATCATTTCGTTTAAGCATTTTTCATTTTGCTCAAACAACAAAAATAATGTTGAGCTAGGTTTATACAACATCTACTTGCAATTTTTAAGCTTACAATTGTACTTTAGACTCTTTCACGAAAATCTCCGTTTTAAAGCTTTTTTTGAATTTTTTTTATTTATTCGATTATTCTTTAATACTATCGTTAGAGTGTGACATTATTTGTGGAAGAAAAATGTTTAGAATTTATATTTTATTTAGCGGATTTGATATATAAATATGGTTTTACAAATTAACAAATGATTTGCATAGAGAAGTATGGTTTCAAATTTTGCAAAAGCAGATACATGATTTACAAAATTTACAAAGATTTGGAGTAAAAGTGTCAATCTTATGACGTGTAATGTTGACTCTAATAACAAGTCATGTTGACACATTTCTCTACTTTCGAAACCATAAAACCACAGGTTTTTTCATTTATAAAAAAATTTCTCGAAAAGAAATTTTTTAGTTTGATTTTTTAAAAGTTTGTTAAAGACATCAAAATGCACTTTTCTAAAAATTGAAATTGTTTAGTATCACATTTTTCTGTTGAAACACGCTTTCAATTTTTTAAAATTATTATTTTAGATTTTTATCGCTCAATGTCAACTCCGTCTCCTCACTGAACAACACCGAAATGACCTCAATATGAAAAGGTTGAAGGATTAAAGCTGCTTAGAATGTTATTACACTACAAAACTATCTATTTTTAAGGTTATTTTTTTATAATTTCGATAATATTAACAGAAACGGTCCTCTTTTTGAAAAATCCAACCATATGAATTAACAAATCACAAGAATTTTCTTTAAAATCCTTATAATTACAATGGTTTATTTTATAATTTATCCAATATCAAATGCATCAAGTTATATTTTCCGTCCAAGCAGAACAATGGTATCTTCTAATATGATGTGATGAAAGTCAGATTTCATGTAAAAAGATGAATCACTGTCACATAATAAATTCAATTTACAAAGTATTTATGACTAGCCCAAAATTAATGGATTGATTCTGTTTTTACTTTTCCTATTCCAAGAAACCAGCTACCCAAAATAATGGTGTCTCATACTTTCAACACTCGTTCGAGATCCTCGGTTAGATCATCCAAATTGATCACTTCTTTATTACTTTTGTTCTCATTCTTCATCTTCTCTAGCTCTAACTTCAATTCCATTACCTGCCTCTGCAATTTCGCTCCTTTATCTGGTAATCTCGACACTGTCACCTGTCATAACCAGATTCACTTTGTAAGAGTATGTTTTACATAATTCATCTTCACAAGCTATTTACAAAACCCCATTCCTGAAACCCTTTCTTCCTACCTTTACACTAGGTTTGTTTTCAAGGATGGAAACACGACTAATCTCAACGAGCTATGCTATTCTTCTAACACTTTTATAAGCTGTTAGTGATTCAAGTAGATTGATTAACTGAATAAGCAAATACCTTATCCCCCAGTAGTTGTGATACCCGATTGATTCTTTCTTTGATTTCAGATTCTGTCAGCTTTTCAATGCTATTTGGGGATGACATTTTCGTTCTCACTTTTACATCCTTTGGATTGAAAGCATGCACAGACCTGACAACATACATTTGGCAAAAATGTAATGAGAATAATGGTCATGTTCACCTGATCAGTGTTTGGTCAGTTACCTTTAGATTTATAATTCCAGGGTTAAGAGATTTATAGCTTATTTAATTAGGTAATCTCTTCACCCTAGGACCATAAGGTAATGGTGATTCACCAAACTGACCAGGTGAAAATGGTCCTTAAAATAAAAACATCAACATGACAAAATGGTTCTTCAAGGCAATACCCATCAACATCGTGCTCCTGTGAATAACTTGATGATGCATTTCTGACATATGCGTTGTTTCTCCTGAATCCACAATAAAGTGTCAGCCATAAAATCATAACATATAGCTCATATGTTTGTAAGACTGCGGCGTCCTTTGCAAAATATAACTTTACTCCTTAGATTCTTGATGCTCTATCAACTTTACCGCCTAGTAAATATAAATATTACAGCCAAGAAATTCTTAAAAAGCAGTTCTAAACCTACATTACTGGTTGGTCAATCACAAATCTTTACTACTTGAAAATTGTTCTTCAATATATCAAAATAGTAACGGATTGCAGCACATCAAGATGCGTTACAAAACTCAAATCTTTGCATTGGAAAAAGTTTACAAGGGAGGTACACCTAGGTGCAAAAGGGGACAATTAGCTAGCAATTTGGATACTTCAAGTTGTGTCAGCATATTTCCAGCTCAGTTGAGCTGTGTTTCTTTAGAATGCAATTGTCTTAGATGGCCGAAGATAATAGACAACACAAGCATTTTTCCATTCAGGTTTGAGTACAGGAGATTACAACTGAAAGACTCTTTCTAATAACGCAACTTTCATGATCACAACTCATAAAAATAGACAGTAAAGAAAAAGCATCAGCGTAGACAAGTGGGAACTACCAGAACCCTGGTCCTTTAGTAATTTAATCTAAAGGTATAACTACAATTGTATGTAGAAAGAATAACATGAACCAAGCAGCCAAAAACTGATAAAGAAAATTAATAATATTGGAAGGATCTACTCTAGACATATCCCAACTAAAAGCAGGAACAGCGTACACTAAGAGTTTGAGTTTCACCTTATGTCTTCATCTTCTATATTTACATCTTGGACAGGTGCAGTCTTGGAGAACAATAAACTGTGATGACTAACTCCTGCTATACCCAAACTCTCCAGGAACTTTACATGAGCTTCCAGAAACTCATCCCTACCCAAAACAATAAGAAAACTTCAAGAATTAATATATAGTAGAATATGACAAATAGATCTTCATTGCAAATGCATACTAGAAATTTGAAAACTAAATTTGAATCCATGCTGACCATAATATATGGACCATTAAGCCTACCAGGTTATAAGTGCCAAGTATATAACAAGAAAGCTAGCTAATAGGTTTTCAGGCTTCAAGGACATCTAATTAGGAGAGAGATCAACAAAAATAATTTGACCAAAGAATAAACTCCAGTTCTCCAAATTAAGAAAATAGAAAGAATATAGTCAAAATTGGTTCATGGTTTAAATTTCATGGAAGAAGAGAAAAATTGATGCATGTAATAACATTTAACATACATCTTGTGCTGGCAGTCATGCTCTTCATGAAGTTGCTGCTGCGTAACAGAAACATCGAAACCCTGCTTTGGGAGGCTAAATAGTTCCCGAAGATCCTGAAAAATTCCATCATGAAAATTGAAAGTGCATCCATAATATGTCAAGAAAGATAATCCTTTTGGCACACACCTGCTGGCTAAAGTATCGAATCTGTTCCTTGTTTTCAGTTGCACTTTTGAATAGTCCCCCTTTGAATATCTAAGAAAAACATAAAGAGTCATATAACACTAAATACATACAACCACTGGCTAGACTTGCAAAGCAGATATTTAATCATCTCAAGAGGGATATGGAGAGAATGTATCTGACGAACTAAATAACACTACACAACTTTCCTGCAAACGAGTAAAAGAATCTGTTACTCCAAAGTGTAAATCCACATCTTCTCCAAATTCACAGAATAATCCAACTAGAACATGAAACCGACGACAAATATTTGACAATCCTTGGAGCTCAATTGCATACCGCGACGTATGTTGCTTAATCACAGGGATTTAGGTTGTGTATTCATTTACTTCCTAGTTTAGAGTACATACTCTTGAATATATAAGTGAATTGATTGATAATAAGATATACTGATCCAAACCACATCCATTCATACAATATTTTAACATAATCAAATTGGCATATTTCAACAATAATCAAGAAATAAAATACTTCAGCTGCATGAACCTACATATTGTATCAAAGCCTCAAAATGTCAATAACTAGCCAAATTATGTATATGTAAATAAAACTTGTCGAATTATTTATATACTATCATATCCCAACAAGAGTAGAAGTAAGAGATTAACAAGATCTTCACCTGCTTCCTATATATCTTTTCTTCAACTGTTCCACATGTCATCAGTCTATACACAAGAACATCTTTCTTTTGACCAATTCGATATGCACGATCAACACTTTGACTGTCCGTGCTGTAAACAGAGGTAAGACAATTAGCTTGCAGACTACTATAACTAACTTCAGAATATCTTAACTACGCAAAGTAGTTCATGGACACTACCATCCTGAGTAAGAATAAGAAACAGAAAAAGAAGAAAAATGTAGCACATGTTTGGAAGAAACATACCTTCTACAAATTGTTACTACAATGAGCAGAAAATAAGATTTTGTGGAATAGAAATTATCATTAATTAGGAAATTTAAGCTAAGAGGAAGTTTCAATTAGCTAGAGTGATAGTCGTAACTGAAACTGGATTGTGTTTGCTAAAGGAAACACTTTCCTAGACTACAAACAAGTTTTTTATTTTTATTTATGTATTCGAGTCCGGAAACATTTCATTCTGGTTTCCTGGAGTTTCTGCTATCGACGTGGACACGGAACAAGGCAATGCTACCAAGGAGAGTTACCATGCAACATAGCTACACAGATATAGTACAAATATTATTGAGATATGTTGTTCAGTACTCGACCATGTACAATAAGTTAAATAAGAATAAATTAGGAAAAATATTTGTAAAACATTGTCCTTCGTTTTAACTGATCTTTTTAGCCGTGTAAAAAGATAAGAATGATATTTTGGACACAGAGAGAGTAATGTAGATAAAATGTATATGCGCATAGATATAGTGACCATCAATCACCTGTGGTCCTTACATACACACCACTAGTTGCTGCCTGTGGAAATTTATGTTTCACATTTCTACCAACAATGAATTATAAATTATAATTAGAAAACTATGAAGTTCCCACAAAACCAATTGAATCATAAACGCACATATTGCAGGACAATTTAATCAAGTACCATACAATATAGTAAAACCAAAGCACACATGACTTTTTGCATTGCAAGCCAGCAGTAGACAGCAGGTTTCACTCTCAAAAATATTTTCCTCAAAATAAAAATAAAAAAAACAAGTTATTTTGCATAGAACAAATGAAGTTCGAGTCATTTTCCACAAACATTTACAGAATCTAAAAATATTTGAGTACCTCGGGTTCCATGCTGGATCTACCACAATGACACGGTCTGCTTTTGTAAGTGTAAGCCCAAGCCCACCAACTTGAGATGTCAAGAGAAAAACAGGAGCACCAATACCTTCTTGAAAATCCTGAAAGCAAAACCAAATTTAAATAACTTTAAATTCTGCAAACAAGAATTTTAAACCAAAAGTGCTTTTTTTTTCTGGACACTTACATTAACAATCTGCACTCTGTCACTAGCTTTAGTAGTGCCATCAATGCGTAAGAACTTGTAGTTATGGGACACTAGGGATTCCTGTAACAAACAACGAGGAGCAATCATTAAGAGATGTAAATTTCCAACATATTAGCAATTTATTCTAATATTGTTACATGTCAAAAGCATTTCTTGATGAGGTAGTACATATGCAGTCTTCTAGACATCTAATACTTGATCAATGCACAAACTTAAATTTTTAGCCCGAAGTACAAAACAAATAGTCTCGTTCTGTAGATTTCAGTACGGGATCAGGCAGGATCTAATGACTCTGAAATCAAAACTAGTTTACATAAGTTATTTGAACGTCTTCCTCCTTAAATGGCAACTAACCCTCACTTTTTCTTTCCAAATATAAAACCAAGACACTTTGTAGATGAGAAATATGGAAAAAGAAAAATTTTAGTCATAGTGACGACATAAACAACGTAAAACAGCAATAACAACCACAACCACAAAGTCTTAGTCCCGAAATGATTCAGGGTCGGCTAACATGAATTTTCATAAACTAGAAAATAAAATTAATTAAAGTAACCAGTAGGCAAAAGTGTTCTGCGGCCCTACTTGAGGAAATACTCTTGTTACTGTAAAATCAACACAAATAACAAATGGAACAAAGCGGAATAAGAGACACGAACAAAGAGAGAGCAAGGGAGAAGGCTATATCAGAAATAGTTCCACAAAGTAATGGTCCATGAGGAAAATGACATTTCTCTAAACAAATACACCAAAAAAGTACAAAAGCACAAAAGAAATCTATTTGCAGAAGACAACATAAACATTGTGCTTGACCAACGTGAAACAGTTTCAAGGAATTAAAAACATAGGTATCAGGTCACTGTAGACTACTTGTGAGACAGAGAACGGAAACTGTGAAAACAAATTCAAATCCGGCGTGTGCATCAACAAGACTTTGTTTAGTATGAATGACAATAGTAAAATTGTGTTGTTCTGTCCTCAAAGTTAATACATAGACTGTAAATCATTTAGCTGGCATACAAAAATGTTTTTTCATTCTTAAAAGTATGTCTAATATAATTTCTAAAAAGAATAAAAAAAAAAAATCACAACTTGACACTTTTGTATTATGCATGAATGAGAAAATATAATTTAGAACAAATTTTACCATTTTCATAGTTAATGGATTCAAAAAGTGAACAGGCACATACAATTGAATACACAATATGAATACAATGAGAAATACAATCCACGATAACTCCCAGATAATTCCAATTATTCTAAAGAAATGTGTCTGGAATTATTTATTAGTGCATATAATGATAGTTGCCGGAGTTTATTTATATGACTTGGATTTTTCATTATTCTTGTTATATTTCTTTTCTTGTCTTTAGACTTTCATCTTGTAAACGATGAAGCAACAAGAGCAGATAATTCCTTCTAAATAGTCAATCTAGAGCTATTTATATTCCCACTTCTAAAGTGAAGGTTCATTCTTCCACAAACTCTTTATGGTTGTGGTGTGGCCATCACTGTCTAGTAAGATTTCAGAAATGACGCATCAGTAGAGAAGAGTATCTTTGATATCGAAATATAGCATTCAAAGTTTGAACTTCCAAGTAATCACACAAGGATTTGATAGAAAAGACAAAAGCAGCCAAATCCAGTACCACACCAAGTAAAATGAAAATCCAACTTAGTAAGAAATACTCTGAATAATTGACTTTTTGCTTGAACATAATGTTGTTGGGATTTTTTGGTATAAAAATGGTCAACATGTTAATGCTATCCATGCACCACTATTTAAATAACAGAGGGTGTTTTCTGCTCGACCTTTCAAATTCATGCTGGAAAATCATACGTTTAAACAAACCTGGATAAGATTAAGCATCTTGCGGGTCTGAGAGAAGATAAGAACATTATGTCCATTTGGAATTAACTCGTCCTGTTAAAACACAATCCACTATGTAGAATAAATATGAGAAATAATTAAAATTAACAACCTTAGCATCAAAACTATGTTTTAAGTTATCATGAGAGATGTCTAACCAATAATGACAATATAAAAGATATCTTGCACGAGACATTGTTGTGCTTCTCCTGAAACTCTGTTTTTTCAGCTAAATCGGCAATATGCATCGCCAATTTTTCTGCCAGACCAGCATCATCTGCATTTTGCATGGAATCTATTCCTTCTAGTACCTCTTCAGCAGCTCTTTTTGTCAAGAGAAGTGGATGGTCGCATATTTTCTTCAGAATCTACTCCAAGTCAAACAGCAGTTGGTCATACAACACAGTATAATCAAAGAAAAGTTGCAAAGCAAAAGGAAAAAAAATACTGATCTGATCTTAATGCCTAATCAAAGAACTTTGGTAATATGATGAACAAAAAAATTAAAGATGCCATGTATCGAATCTTATGGAAGATCTTTTCAGCAATTACAACATAACATGTAAATTTCATTCATGAAAGCAGTATATATCAACTTGTCGAGACTTGCACATCCCAAATGAGTAGAGAAACAAATATACCAAGAGATTTCTTAACTATCAGCAGCCAATGTGTATTAGTACTTTAAAGGTTAAGGAATAAAGAATAACAAGAATATGAACCGATAGCAGATGTTACTCCTAAGACAAACATGTTAAGTTTTTGAGATTAGTTATAGCCGAATTGAACCGTTGCCTTCCCCTCAGGAACACAAATAGCGAGAATAAAGTGTTACAAAGTCGGTTTAAAAAGAAAGATGTACAGTTATGGGTATGTTACAATTTACAAAAATGAAAATACGCTGAACTAGCAAAGCATTAGGAAAGCTGCTCAAATTTCACTCCACGTGTTTAAAATAATTCAATTTGCTTGAGCTGAAGTTGCTTTAGTAAATCATAAAATTGCAGTTCTAAAATGTAGATAAATCCTGAAACGTATTTTGGTCGTTCAATTTCACTCTTAATGTTTACCTGCACTATTGCTCATATTTGCACCAAATTAGAGGTTTAATGGTAATGCAAATAATCATATGGTTAAGCCATAATAACTGAAAATAAAGAGAATCTCGGCATCAGAAAGTAGAATTTTAGGAGAGAAATATTAAGGGTAAATTGTCATTTTAGCAGTCTTAATAATACTGTGTGGGTCCTAACGAAAAATCTCACGCGACAAAAAAAAAGTGAAAACAAGAAAAGAGATTCAACACATTACCGTCAGCGCAGCCAGTGGTGAGCCATCAAACGCAGATAGAACCAGTTCACTTTGTAAAAAAGCTTCATAGAGTTGTCGCTGCACCAAATTAGAAACCAATCACATGATCATTCAAAATATTCTATTAGAATAAAATCAAAATGAGAACAAAGAGAGTATAATCAATACCTGACAGCTAGTAAGTCTTAGCCATACAATCATCTCATTTTTTTTCGAAAGAGTGACAGTTGTAGAATCATCCTCCTTAAATACTTCACTCTTCAGGCGGCGCAGGAAATAAGGCTGAATTCGCTCTCTGAGCTCCTATAAAATAAATAATATACTGCATGAATTAGTGCAATCAAGAAAGCCTAGATTTAAATAAATATAATAAGAATTTTTTGCAATAAGGAAAGACTTGATTTGATCCTTAATTCTTTATATTTATATCGTTCTTCAACAGTTTACACGTTTAAAAAATTCTGCTGCAATAGCTTCATGAGCTACAAGTTTTTTCCAGTTTAAAATCCTATTGGGAGTAGATCAGATTATCATATTTTCTGAAACTGTTAATTCTTTTACCTCACTTGGCATGTAGTAACCTGGTTATTCATTCCAACATCGTAGTTTAGTTTCCATGACAAACTAACTTAGCATAATCATATCAGTAAATGATTTTGAAAGTTCCTCTTTCAGAAAATTTTATTTGCAATGCACAAAATTTAACTTCCAAAAGTTAATTGTTCCCTGTCACGACATCTAAGAGAAAAACAACTAATAGAGTAGAAATGTCATCAACATGAATGTCCGAAACCTCATAAAAATACCAAGCCAAACATTACCTTCAGACAAAAAATTAAGAGTCTAAAACAATAGAATACCAAATGCAAATTATTACCTTAGCAACTCTTGAATTACAATTCTAAGTTTATAAAAGACAATATTCAAGTTGGGATTCCAAAAAAATAAATTATTACCTTAGCAACTCTTGAACCAACATGCTTCTCCCTAGCAGTTGCATTTTTGTCATTGCCACGAAGGATGAAATGCTCATAGTTTGCCTTAAACCTGAGGAATTGTCAAGCATGAATAATAATTTTTTTAATGATCAAAATCAAGATAACAATGAAGAAATGCAGTACCATTTGTAGTCACCGAGCAAATTGGGGCAGGAAAAGTTGAACAAAGTCCACATTTCCTGTTTTGAAAGAATCAAAGCTAATTGTAAATCTTAACTCAGGATGAGAATAAAAAAAATAGTTGATAATGTACCTTTAGATTGTTTTGAATTGGAGTACCACTAATGATAACACGATGACCACTTGGAATCTCAAGCAAGCTCTTTGCCCTCTGTGTGCTAGGATTTTTAATGAGATGGCCCTGTAGAATATAACACACCCGCGCATTGAGATTGAGAACGTATGGTTCAGTAATTCATCATTTGGAACTATAATTATGACTAGGTGACATATATAAGTGTATGCAAAGTGAAACATAATACGGTGTACCTCATCAAGAATCATGTAATCCCATGTGTAACCATCCTCACTTTCCTCATCAGTAAAGTAGTTATCTCCACGCAGTGATTTCGAGTTGTTCCGCACTATATCATAAGTTGTGAGGAGAATACCTTTGTCCTATAGGAGATAAATGACAAAAAGGGTAAAAATTAATTAGTTACTTAATGAATGAATGACGGAATCAGCAACCAAGAAGAAGCTAGAAAAACCAGTATGGCAATATCAATAATTCTCACTTAAAAGCAAACTCACACTTCATAAATATAAAGTCATTTTACAGAAGAAACTTCAAAGAAACAAGACTATTCAATTTTTTTGCTAAAAAGGTATTATAATAGAACATTGAATATGCATTTGAGAAAAAAAAAGTCATAATTTAACTGAACTGTCAATGGAAACCAACCCCACTTCTAGTGACTGTCAATGGAAACCAACCCCACTTCTAGTGCCTAGTTCAACAATAAGAGTGAAAACTTAGATTTGGTTCTTGCTACTAGTTTACTAGCCATATCATACAATTCGAAAGTATTATATTAAGTAAACTACAAAAGGTAGACTGATATCAACAAAGAAAGCACTGATGTAACCTGAAGTATGTACTGCAGTTCATATTCCCGAGCTTTTAAAGAGGTCCCGAAGTATCTGCGTAAAAATAAAGCAAAAGTCAATATGTATGAACGAAAAAATTTCGCTTCGCATTACACATTTAAAGAGCCTTACTCTCTAATTTTCTCAGAAAGCCCAACGATGGAAAGTTCTTTTATCCAATGAGAAAGAAGTGTTTTAGGGGCAACAATCAATGCCCTTCTGATTAACCTTGAATGGAAAAGACCAGCTAGAAAGCCACAAATCTGCAGCTCATAACAACATAAAATCTATCAACATCATAGAATGTACAACTAGAAGAGTGTATACAAGAAGTGATAATGATTTTTACCTGCATTGTCTTCCCAAGACCCATATCGTCTCCTAAGATTCCACCCTTACCCTGGCTATGCAAAGACCACAACCACCTGAGCCCATCACGCTGGTGTGGATACAACATTTTTGCTATTTGACCAGGTAGAATATAAGTATATCTTGAACCAGAAAAGGTAATTGAACCCTCCTCCTCCTCCTCCTCCTCCAAAACTGAATCATCAGCAGAATCATCTGACAAATCAATCACAGATGGCCCAACTTCTTCAGCCTCGTTTTTACCGCTAAAAGTAAAAGAATCAACCTCATCCTCCTCATCCTCATTCCTAAGACTAGACATGTAAGATTGTCCTCCAAATCTTAATCTCCCATCCACTTGTTTGGATTTATTCTTCATCTTCACTATAGTACTTTCAGCTTTTCTCTCTCTCTTGACATAGTCATCACCCTGCTGAGATTCAATTCCAAGGCTGCCATCTTCTTCGTCTTCGACATTAGAGATCACTAGAGTAGACTCAGTTCCAATATTGCCATCCTCAGAGACAACAGAATTAACATGTGTCATTAATTTGCTGCCACCGGCCCTTTGCTGTTCATTTTTAGTCAGTCCTTGACTGTTGTCGTAGGTCTTCTGATGCAATTTATCAACAAAACAATCACTCAACAAATGACCTTCATCATGCTCATCCACAATGTCGTTGTTTGCATCATCAGATGGAGAGCCGGAAAATGAGGACACAGCACTGGCATATTCAAGCACATCAGCTCCCTTCTCATGATCTACTAATTTGTGAGTGCCCGGTTTTTTATGAATTGACAAAAGATCAAGCCTCGTGCTCAAATCGCTAAGAATATCCCTGATTTCATCAGCACCAGTGTCACTTTTAGGTTTAGCTGAGGGAGGGGAATCAAAATCAGTAATTCCTGAGAAACTAGGTTCATTCTGCGTGGGCTTATCTTGAGAAGAGACTTTGCAAAGACGGCGTCTTCCTTGAATCTTAACCTTTGAGAGGTTTTCATCTTCCAGAAGCAACGTAACATAACTCTCAGAATTAGTATGACATAGAAATAGAATAAAAAAGAAGAGATTAAATTAATTACCAGAGGAAGAAGGCAAATGATGATCATCGTGGAGAATATTATGATCAAAATGATCAGCTAGGGTTTCGGATACGGGGCGTGGACCTTCGGGGTTCATGTTGTCTTCCGAGGAAAGCTTAGGAGGAGCAGAGAGGTCTTGGAGAAGACGATAGTGGCTATCGTTTAAGCTTACTGGTTTCCGCTTGCTTTTGCTCTTCTCGTCCATTTCTATTCTGCCTCAAAAACCTCACCAATACAAAATGCCCTTCGCTTCCCTCCCCTAAATGCAACAACTTTCCCGCTAAACATAAAAAAAAAAGAATTCAAATTTCAAAAGTCCATAATCTTTGCAATCAAGTTTAATTTTTCCAATTTTGAATTTTAATGTCAGTTTTTTAATTAAAAGTGGGGATTGATAGAAATCCAAATCGAAAGATTACAAAATAAAAGAAAAGAATAAAAGAAATCGAAAAGAAAACTAAGTTAAGGTGAGAAGCGTCTAAGAATCCGAACTTGTCTTTTTGTTTCAACCCGGAAGTAAGTACGAGTATTATGAGCTACGAGTGGCTCGATCTGACTTGAGTAGATTGTGTTTTCCTACTGGATTATTAGTAACTTGTGGCAGAACAGGGGAATTATGTAACACTTTGAGAGGCCTTATATTTATTGTTATGTAAAATTGAAGCATTTGGATGTAACACAATTTCTTATGGTCGAAGTCGGTGTCATTGTTGTCATCCAAATTTTTTAATACATCAAATTTATTTTTTGAATGCTCTCTGGACTGAACCATATTCGGATTATTTGCAACAAAAGTTCCCACCGACGAGTCCTATGTTCCTTCCGCATGAATTTTAAAGTCAGTTAAGTGGTCTTTAGTTTAGAGAAAACTCGAAAATATTGATTCCGAGAAATCTAGAAAATATGATTCTATGTTAAATGATTTGTTAAACAACTTTAATTCTTTCAATTTTATGTTTAAATGTCATTAGTAGTTATTTTTAAGGTATCTAACAATCAGAGTCATTTTTTGTCAAAATATACAAATTACAATCACTTTTTTTGTTACAAAACAAACAATAATCATTTTATTTTTTTTGACAAATTTTGTAACTATATAGTTTTCTTAAAAATTTACCCCTAAAAGAATAGCAAATAGATGGTTGATATTTATTTACAAAATAGCATACTACTAAACAATGGTAGATGAAATAAAAAAATAATTGGTTCAACAAAAGATACACTAATCTTCCCAATGGCATTAATTCTATCAAGGAAGAAAACAAACTTTATTATTAAGTGAATAAACATAATATTTGATAAATAACATTCTAACTTTCAACAATTAAAAAAAATTCATGCACAACATAAAACAGAAATCCTTCATCTTCCACTCCTACTACTGATGACGGAATAGGTATCTACAACTATTGCTTTTCATTTTAGACACATCCAGCAATTGTTGTAATAGTTGGAATCTGAAAGAAAAAATCTTATAATGAAACCAACAAAAACAAATGTACGTGAAGTTCTCATCTATCCAACATGCAATTGGCTTAAACGGGAACTACATACCAGGTATAAATTTTAATAAATGGAAAATTCTGGCAAAGTGAACTTGATTATGAAATAGGTAAATGCCTACCATATCAATTAAGGAGCTCAAGAAATTAGGAGCATAAAATCGCCACAACTCATAATCATAATCTTAATCTCATGTATCGTCCACTCAGTAGAAGATAAAACCACAAATCTCCTTTACATGATCCAGAATACATGAACATGTTTCAATTTCAAATAGAATAAGAAATTAACATGTAAAATTGGTCAACTGATAAATGTATACAAATTATTCTTATTTAAACAAACTTAATACGCATGACTTTAGTCTTAAGCTCTTCAGTGTGATCCAAATTAAGAACTATTCAATCACTTTATCTCAGGCACGTAGAAAATTTTATAAAAAGAGCCTCCAAAATAATGTTTGGAAATCATTTTATCGTGAAAAAACCATCACTTTTATTCCCAATTTATACAAAATCACAACAATATCGATATTTTTTTTTTATTTAAATTTTTCAAAAAATCATTTTAGTTCAATTTCAATTTAGTTCAGATTAGTTTAGTTCAACAAACTTAATTTCAGTTCCGTTCACCAAATATGAGCAAAAAAGAACATGGCCTAAACCACTCACCACTTTGATCCCAACCCTTGAATGCTAAGATTGTTAAACTTCTTTACGGGATTTAAGACACCAAAGCAATTTAGATAAAAATTTGATTTGGAAGAATATAAATTGAAGTAAAAAAGAATTCAAACGGAAAAGGGAAGGAAAACTCCATCAGAGAATACATGTTTAAAAGCCTAGAGACATTGTTTTCTTGAATCAATATTTTCTTCTTCTTGTGAGACATTGCTTTCTTAAATCAATATTTCATTCCTCTTGTGACACACTAATCTATTTCACTTGCAAAGTGAAATGTCTCGCAAAATTAAACATAAAAAGTTATAGCTATTTCAATTTCACAAAATAGCATTTGTTTTTTTTACAATTTTTTTGGTTAATAGAGGGATCAAATGGTATTTTCTCTACTTACATAACAACAGAACAATTTCAAGCTAAATGAAGGATACTAAACTTTTTTACTCACTAATTCAATCCATAATACAAAAATTATCATAGCAGAGGTGAGTTATTATATAAGTTAATAAACATCCAAAAGCAAAGATCCCAACTAATATATGCTTATTTTTAACGGAATTTTCTGCTACTATGAAGCAATCGGAATAGATCTCAACTAACCATAAATTAGCCTTAGCACTATTCTCAATTCAATTTCAAATTGGTACTGTCGAAATATAGAATCTTTCAATCGAAGCACCAAAATTGAAAGAGACTGATGTTATATTAAACTCTTAAATATTCACAAAACTCCTTGATTTCTATCCTTAGTGAAGTCTATGCACAAAGTGGTACACTACACAAGAGAGTGAAAACGAATTGTAAGAAATTTGGCAAAGTGTGATTGGGTCGGCTCTCAAAAATCAAATATCACCATCCATCCTAAGGTTTTTCAAAATGTGAAAAATGCAACCGACTTATTATGGGTCACTATTAACCTTACAAAACCTACATTTTGATCTAATTCAAGCTTCAATGTTTGACGCGTGTTAATCCTTACAACCACAAAATTGATGTGTGATTGTGGACTAATGTGCACCCAAAAGAACAATTAAATAACTAAAATTTAAAGCATTGAATTAATTATTAAATAATTCGACCATGAAATGATTATTATCTAATTAAGATTCAGAATATATAAAATGACAAAAGGTTTGAGTGGAAACAATTGGGGCGGTCGGTTCGTCACATCAGCCAACAAAATATAACATTTTAGTCTATTTTCTAAGATGGTCGGTTCATTTAATTTGTATTTAATTTCTTATTATACATCACAAGAGAGGATCGATCAAATTTTGGATATTAATTACTCTTTTCTTTTTGAGTAAAAAAATGTGAAATTCAAATACTTTTTGAATAGGGAAGAATGTATGAATAACAAATTTAGGAGGTTTAGAATTAGATTTTTTAACATAAAATGTTTATACTGGGAAAATGTCATAGGGAGGACGATTAAATTATTTGTAGTAGATATGATGAGAGAATATATAGCTACCAAAACGAAAATGAAAACAAAAATAAAATAGGATGCAAAACTAGCAAAGGAAAAAGAAGAAGAACATCAATATTTTTAGAGTAAATGTACTAAAATTATCTTAATACATATATAGTGTCAATATAACTTTAAAGTTAGTTTAAATGATACTAATTTGACTTAGACTAACATAAGTTTCACATAAGCATCATTGTTACTTTTTTATCTCTTCAGCCCACCCCATTTAATACATTATTAAAGTCATTTTTAGTACTCCTAAAAAATGTTAGGATCATTTTGGGACTCTTGCTCACTATTCAAACCAAAAAATATTCCAATTGTTATTGTAAAAAAAAAACTTGTCATGTTTAGTGTCGAACTATTGTTTTATAATACGATTGATGGTCTGAATACTAAATGTAGTGGTGTTTTTAATTTTAGATGATTTAAACAATTGAAATACTTTTTTGTTTGAATAGTTTTTAAAATAAATGTACTAAAATCGCTCAAGTTTTCGCTTATGCATACGTGGCAATTTTACTTCTGAGAGAGGTGGCGCTGACATGGCAAAATGTAACGATATTTAGTGTTTATGTAGCAGGTTCCGATAGCGGGGGCCAAATTGGTATCATTTGCATAACCTTGAGGTTATATTGGTACTATATACGTCGGGTTAAATTAATGCTTCACTAATAACGTTTGGGTTATTTTAGTACCTTTACCCATATTTTTAACAAAACATTTGGGGGAGGTATGTGAATATCCGATGCAAACATGCATTCGTGCTATGGGTTTGTGTAACATGAACTAGTGCACTTGATTAATGGGTAAATTACACCAGCGGTATCCAAACAATACTCACTTTCCCAAAGTGTTACCAAACAAATTTTGTACCAAACTCACACCCAAACTATTAGTATTCTCTCATCTAAGTCCAAATTGCCTTATATAAACGGTCAACGTTGTTAATGCAAATTCAACAGCGGTCCACACAAGTTTGACCAACTTTTTGGTCCTCCTTCATACTTCATTTTCTCTCACCTCCTTCCACCATAATTATTCTTCTTCTTCTTCTTCTTCTTCTTCTTCTCTCCCCCTCCTTCTTTTCTTCTTCTCCCCTTCTTTCACCATATACATTTGAATTCTAGATTCCGTCCGGACACTGGAACTGGTCGAAATCTACAAAATTACAAATTCTGGTCGGTTTTGGACCAGCTAGAACCTGGAAAAATCCAGTTTCCGATCAGTTATGGCATTGGTCAGAATCTAGATTTTTCCAAATTTTGAGGTACCAGAACTGCCGGAATTTGAAAATTTCTAAATTATGGCCAGTTCTTGCCGCTGCCAGAATCTGGAATTTTCCAGATTTCGGCGGGGCTAGACTCTGCAAAATTTCAAATTTCGACGGGTGGGGAGAAGAAGAAGTAGGAGAAAGAAGAAAAAAGAAACAAAAAGGATGAAAGAAGAAGAAGGGATCTATTATGGTGGAAGATAGATGGAGAAAAAATGAAGATAGAGAACGTAGGAGGGAGGATGAAGAAGGAGAGATGGGCATTTTGGTACAAGATAATTAATGGAGTCAACAAAAATTTGACCGGTGTTGATTTGGCATGAACCGTGTGTTGTAGCAGGTAATGGAAACTAAATTGGGAGGTCATATGGTGTCAACAAAAATTTGACCGGCGTTGATTTGGCATTAACCGTGTATTGTAGCAGGTAATGGAAACTAAATTGGGAGGTCATAGATAGTTCGAGTGTGAGTTTGAGACAAAATTTTGTTTAGACACCACTTTGCGAAATTGGTTATAGTTTAGGTACTGCTTGTGTAATTTACCCCTTGATTAATCGTGTACAACAACCTCTTCAACTTCACTATTCCCACTCTAATGATTAGTTGTCTACATTAATTACATCGACCCTTCTCGTATTAAGTCTATATCTTTCACTTGCCAATATGATTGTATAATTGAACGTGAATAGGTTTCACATTAGGCGATTGATATCATATATATTGAACTTTGACTCTTTACCTTTCCACTAACTAATTGTCCATACTCATTTTTCGTTGATAAAATTGAAATTGCACATTGTCAGAGATTAATATAAAATATTTTGTTAACTTTAATTATAAGTTCGAGCTTTTAGTTCAATCGGTTAAATTACATGGTATCAAAGCCTCTGTAATTGAAAAGTTCCGAGTTCCATTCCTGACAACTTCAATATTTATTAAATTAAAAACATATAGAGGATTGACATGAGTTCTGGACGCGTCAAGCCTAAAGGACATTTGCTTGAAAGAGTGTATTAGAAAAAAATATAAAATATATTGTTAATCTTTACAATTAATTTGAGCTTTTGATTTACTTAATTTGAAATTGCATTGTTTGTACATAGAAACCAGATTCATTTTTCTCTAATCATATGTTTCATATATATATATAAAGTAAGAAAAGGAATACTTGAGAATAATTCTAAAGTGCTTGGTCATGAAGTAGCAAGCTGGCTTCCATTTAAACTAATGAGCATTCATCTTACTAAATAATTTCATTCATAACTACCCAAACAAGAATGCAAAAACTAACAGGTCTGTGCAAGGAAATGCCAATAACTAATTATTCTTTTTTCAGTTTCTGGAATACTATTAAAAGGTATTAATCTGATTCTGAGGACATGCATTTTGCTGCTAGGAAAAGAAAAAATAAACTAAACAAATCTCATGTTTAGCTGTTCTTCTAATCATAAAAATTAATAAACCAGGCTTAAATTATGTATATGGGCCTTTTAGGTTTTGTACAGATAAGTTTATTATCTGGCAAAGCCATCATTACATATATAGCCAGATAGTCTATAATGTGACAACTTTGTTTTCACTATTATTAATCTCTCTTTAATTATTGTTGGAATCAATATCTAATCTTTTGGATAACTTAAGATATTCCCCACATTAATTGTTTTATTTTTCTTTTTATATATTATATACTAGTTAATTATGCATTCAACTTTTAATTAGTTTGAAGGTATAAGCAAGTTTTTATTTCAAGCAAAAGGGTTTTCTGACTCTGCAAACCCAAGCCAAGCCAAGCAGGAAATAACGAAGAGTATGACATATATACAAATTAGAAATTCAAGAATTATGACCTTTTTCTTCAAATAAAAGCTGAACGATTATGTGCAAGCTGAATAATTACCAACTAAATTGATACTCTGGACGACCAAAAAATCGAGAATTATAATTGATAGAGATCAATTATCATGACATTTATGGTTTAGTTGTTGATCTTTTTTTTTTTGAAATGGCAGTTGTTGATCTTTTATTGCTACTTTATTTTAGTTTTTGATGATCCATAGAAAAATTAGGTGATTTTTTTTAAATGTATAAGGGTGAATTAAAGTCCAAATAATTTTTTTTGCTCCTACATATCCCCTAATTAAGGTTCAAACCTCTAGAATGTTTAATTCTAAATATGAGCTAATCACAGGTTGAAGACTTATTCTGTTTAAGGTAGCTATAGAGAAAATGAAGTGAACCCTAAATTCACTCATAGTCCATGATTTGTTTTTCTTTCGAATAATCTAATTGAGACTTTCTACTTAAATCTTAGAAAACATTTAATTGAGAAGGAGAATATTTCACATTGATTAAAAGACAAGTAAAACTTTACCAAAAAAATTAAAATAAAATTTTAGACAAGTAAAAATGACTGATTTTTTTGAGAAAAATGATTGAAATATTACAATCCACTATTGGAGTAATAAGAATACAAAAATAAATCTCCCATAATAGAAACTTTCCTGTTACTAATTACTCCTTCTATCTCATATTGATAAACAATATTTCTATTTTAATTATTCTATAATATAGACATTTTTGTATTTCTAAGTGATAGTTAAGAGTTAAATTTAAGTAATTTAAAAATAAACTTTATCGATAAAAGTTAAGTGTCATTATGCAATTTCACAATTATAAGTAAACTAAACTTTACTTTGTTTATAAACCAATTATAAAATCTCCACAAATAATACGTGGTTGATTCCACATACTAGACCATTTGTCTACTTAATTCGGTTTAAACGACCGTTGTGTAACATAACTTATACATACCCTTTTAACTCATAACTGTTATGCTTATATCGTTAAAAAAGATTATGATTATCAATCAAATTTAGTAGAATAATTACAACAAAAATTATGATTATCTTATTTATTTATTTATTATAGCAAAAGCTTGATCTTGATGTAATAAGGAGCCGTTGAAGCTAATGGTGGGTCCAAGAAGAGAAGAAAATGAAATGTTTGGGCGGCTAAAGTTTAATTATGTTAATTATGTCATTAGCCCCTTTAATCATTGTTCTATCTCTTTCTCTCCGATAAATACCCCTTTCAACACTCCTCTCCCTACCACATCTTCACTCCACTTCTCTCTCTAAACCACATTAGCAACGAAACAATGGGAAAAGACGTCGAAGTTGCAGAACCAGCTGCTGAATTCTCAGCAAAAGACTACCATGACCCTCCACCAGCACCTTTGATTGACATGGAGGAGTTGGGTAAATGGTCTTTTTACAGAGCTGTAATTGCAGAGTTCATTGCCACTCTTCTCTTTCTTTACATCACAGTGTTGACTGTCATTGGCTACAAGAGCCAAACTGATCCTCTCCTGAATAAGGACGCTTGTGGTGGTGTTGGTATTCTTGGTATTGCTTGGTCTTTTGGTGGCATGATTTTCATTCTTGTTTACTGCACCGCCGGTATTTCAGGTCTGTAACTTCTTCCCTTAACTCATTTCGTCGTTAATTAGAGACCCTTTTTCCTTCTTTCCTGGAAAATAGCGGAATATTATATTTAGCGACAGATTTCGGTCGCCATAAATATTGTGTCTGGATAATACATTTGGCGACAGGAAATTCTGACGCTATATCCCCCCAAGAAATTTGCGTCTTATTCTGTTTTTGTCATTTGACTTGTCAAGTTCTCTTTTATTAGCTCAGACAGTGATCTAATTCCAGAATATAGAATATGTAAAAATAAAATAAAATTAACGATCGAAGCTTTTGTCGTGAAAATTACAGAATTGCTTCGGTAATTTCATCATTAAAGAATTTTTGACATAATCAGCGACGGAATAATTTGTATACTAAAAAATTAGTGTTTCTTACTACGATTTTGTCTTGTGATCCCCGGTTCTATTTTTATTATTATAATTGTGGTTGCGGGTATTGATAGTGTGTTATGGAAATGGGTAAATGAAACAGGAGGACACATTAACCCAGCAGTGACATTCGGGCTATTTTTGGGGAGGAAGGTGTCGCTAATAAGGGCAGTGTTGTACATCATAGCACAGTGTTTGGGAGCAATATGTGGGTGTGGATTGGTAAAGGCATTCCAGAAATCATACTACCATAGATACGGAGGAGGAGCTAACGAATTGTCCAGTGGATACAGCAAGGGAACTGGATTGGGTGCTGAGATTATTGGTACTTTTGTTCTTGTTTACACCGTCTTCTCTGCTACTGATCCTAAGAGAAGTGCTAGAGATTCTCATGTTCCTGTAAGTTTTCTTTCATTTCGTTAAGTTAGCTTCATTTTTCTTCCTTTGTCACCAAAAGCTTAACCTGATAGTTAAAGCTGAACGATATCTTTTATATTATTTGTTGACTATCCGCGACGTACCATATTGTTTGTAATTGAATTGGATACAAATTAATGCAGGTGTTGGCACCTCTCCCCATTGGATTTGCCGTGTTCATGGTTCATCTTGCCACTATTCCCATCACCGGAACTGGCATCAACCCCGCTAGGAGTTTTGGAGCTGCTGTTATCTACAACGAGGACAAAGCCTGGGATGATCAGGTACTAATTAATTTATTTTTTTTATTTTGATAAATTGTAAGGAGCAAGATTTAATCGCTTCATATAGTAAATCATTCTTTATTATGTGATTAAAATACATTAATTAACTTATGGTAATGAAATTATGACAGTGGATCTTTTGGGTCGGACCATTCATTGGAGCTGCAGTTGCTGCATTCTACCACCAATTTGTTCTAAGAGCAGCAGCAATTAAGGCACTTGGATCTTTCAGAAGCAATGCTTAATTAAGTATGCTTAGAGAGAGTCACATGAATAACAATGGAATATTGGTGTCTTGATGGAGAAAGAATATGTTTGTTTGAAGGCCCATTGAATTGTAAATAATGAAAACATTTCATGGTCAAGGGTGTCTGTCTTTTCCTTTATTTATCCCTCTCTGTATCTGTAATTGTTTTTCTTTTCCTTTGTATTTTAAGTTTGTGCTACTAGTTTATTTATCATCTCTATCTTTTCATCCTTATCTTCTTCATCATCATAAAAGAAAAAAAGGAAAAAAATATCATTTCTTGAGTTGGGTGTATGTATCTTGTTAATTTAAGCATACTCTGTTGAATGAATGGTTTTTGTCTTCTTTTCTTTTTATTTATTCTCTTTTTCTTTGTATAACTTTTATCATCATTGCAACTTTAATTTATGTCCTAAAGTTAGATGATTAACACTTATACGAACCTATTTTTCTATACTAACCAAATACTTTATCTATTTCTTCTTTTCTCATTTGAAATTAGAAAAATAAAAAGGTCAAACAGGTGTTTGTTTGCTTGTTATTTGAAAATGTATAATTGTACATTCATCTGATAATTCATTACCATTTACTATATGATTCAAAATTATTCATACCCTATGTACATAGGACAAGGATAGATAATAATAATTAAAGTCCAATTATTGTTAGATGGTCTAATTATCAAGGCTTCTATAGTAATAATATAATGTATAAATATTAAGATATGTTTGTCTATTATCAAGATTTGTTAATGCACATTATGACAAAAGTAGTTAGCAGTTTTTGTGTTAAAAAATTAAAAGACATCTTCCCCTTTTTATTCTTCATTGTTTCCCTCCTTTTTATTAAGTGCCAAATAATTCGAGTTTAATTAAACACTTTTTTTTGGTTGTAAAAAAGTAAACACTTTTTTTTTTTTTTTTAAGTAGAGCCTTCTCTTCTACTTAAAATTTAGCACATTTATCATTTTCAAAACTTTGCTTCTTTCTCAAATTTTGAGGTTTAAGAGCTTAATAATTACAAGGAGATGAATCTCTAGTATTTACCAGTTTATAATTGAGTTAAATAGGAAAACAAATGATCAACTTATATTTTCATTCTCTCGAATATTCCAGAGACATTCTTATATCCATCTAATTAAGTGGGCATGTAGTGATAACTTAAACTGAAAAAATAATAATAGTGCTGTTGTAAGCATCCTTATCTTCATAGTATTAGAAATTAAATTACTAATTAAAAAACTAATAGTAAATGATGTTGAAAATGACAACCTAAAAAGAGATTAAGATGAGGTGACTTTTCTTTCTTGGTTAATGGTGCATCGAAAATGAGATATTGCCTTTGATTCCTTATAATAGATGTTGAGCAGGGATTGCCAAATTACTTTAAAAAATAATGAAAATAATAATAGTGACTTAATAAGATAATTAAAGTCATGTTAGGCCAATATATAGCCCCTGGGATTCTTTGCTTTTTATTTTTTTTTTCTCCAAAGAAAAAAAGAAGCAAATTTATTTTCTCCTCTTTCATAGATTATTAAATTGGAAGTTATAATTTACCTTATCTTGTCCCTTTTTTGTGGGTTTGTAGTTGTATTTTAAACCCCAAATTAGGTGAGTTAATAGCTATTTGATGGTGGACACTTTGGCTTAAACAAAGGGGAGGGTGAGTAATTGGACACGTGGAGATATTCTACTGGTTGGGCTGCTGTGTGGCAAAGAAATTCAATTATGATGATATCACCAATGATTGATACTACAATTGTTTGGCTTAGTGTCGTACCCGTAGCCAATTAGCCATTGACAAGAGTAGTCCAATATGTATAATTGACTATTTTTTGTTACAATACATATGAAGGTTAGCAGAGATTTTACTATATAAGTATGGTGGTGATTGATGTCTTTTAACATTTAGATCATAAGTTACTAAATTGTTTTCATTAAATATTTATAAAATCTTGTTTTTGATCTAAAATAAAATTTTAAATATGAAAAGTAAAGTCTAAATCCTTAATTTATTATCAATAAGTGTTAAATTTTGATATATTGTTAACATATAAATGACTTGATATATCAGGTTATAGTATAATTTTTCGAAGCGAATTGCAACTTGAAAATATGTAATTTATAAAAATTAAAATTTTAAGACAAAGATATTCGTTGTCATGTCAATACTACCAACCAACAATATCAATCAAAATTTCTTAATTTACCAAGGACAAGCAACTTGCAATGGAAAATTAATATTGTCAGTACCGAACCGAACAACAATCCCAATTTTTAAGGGGCCGAGGTCACATGGTTTGTTGAAAACTCAATCATCTTGTTTTAAATAATGTCTAATTTAATCTATGGAAAATGGCAACTCAAAATTGATTATTATTATTATTATTATTATTGTTCTTGAAGTTACTGACTGTTTATTTTGAAGACATAGTTAACACTTCACTCAAACTTCTGCAGCAAGGAAGTTAGTGACTTTGTTTGAAGAATCAACTCAAAAGGCTTGCAAAACTCGGAGTTGATGTTATCCAAAGACTAAAGACAACGATTACTTCAAAGATTGAACTTAGAAAACCATTCAAAGTTGTGGAAACAAGCCAACTCATAAGGCGAAAAAAGTTTCCCAAATCGGTTAAGCTAAATCAACGTTAATTTCCATAAATATCTTCTTTGTCTCTTTGCACTGAATAAACGTTCTTGTATTTTTTTACTCGAGTCGTTCTATTCTTCGTGAAGATGTGTATACATTAACGATGGTGAAGCTGATGAAGCTTTCAAACCCGTCATTAACGTCGATGAAGATTTAGGATAAACGACCGCATGATGAGCAACGTGAGGATAAACGTCCACACCGATCAAAGCCATTCACGTCTATAGTGAAGCTTTAGATGGTCATGCAAGTCATTTTTTCTGCATTTAGGTGACCTTTTGTGTTGCATTTTATGTGCGGCTTTTGGAATGGAAAATTGTCCACTTTTTTCACTTAGCCACCCGAACTTATAGGACAACCTCTCAGCCCCCTCAACTTATCAAATATGATATGATCCATTTTGCACTTTTTGTGTTGACATGACATAATATAAGTGGTAATAAAAAATTCACGTCATATCAACATAAAAGAGACAAAATGTGTCAAATTTGACAAGAAATTACAAGTTGAGGGAGCCAAGTGGAAAGAAATTACAAGTTGAGGGAGCTAAGTGGAAAAACATTACAAGCTCAGATGGCTTATAGGTTGTCCCTTAAGTTGAGGGAGCTAAATGCAAAAAATGAACAAGTTCATGGAGCTAAGAATGTATTAAGCCTTTTTAGAAAGATAAAATTGATGTTATACTCAAAATGCAAAGTTGTCGTGCTTTTTTTAAGTAGATTTTATAGATGCCACCACATTTTTTCTAACTTTCATATGGATTGTAATGCTTATGGAATTTTAGAATGATAAAGTTGATGTTATACTCAAAATGCTAGGTTTTTGAAGTCTTTTGATGAATTGTCTAATAATATGAGGTTGAATGAAGTTGCTTCATCTCCCTGAAAATTTAATTAGTTATGCAGTGCTTGTTGTACTGTCGACTTTAATGGTTGTAGTGTTTTCCTGATGTAGTCATGTAGTCCTTTGATTATGTTGTCCTTTGTGTTGTTATTGAATTGGCAAATGTGTTATTGATTCTTTTGTATTCTTGGACGTATTATCCCTTGTGATCTTAGTGAACTGTCACATCTCGTACAAGTTAGCAATGATCTCATCTTGGAATCTGATTTGAGTGATGAACTGTCCAATTTGATGTTTGCAGAAGAGAAATTTTTGTAACACAACGAAAATTGACATTTTTCATGCTACACCATCTTCACCATCGTTAATGTATTTAGCTTCACGAAGAATAGAACAAATTGTGTGAAAAAAGAAAAGAAGAACCTTGATTCAGTGCAAGGAGACAAGAAGAAAGTTGAGTCAGTGAAAGAGAGAGCTTGGATATTTCAAACAGAAATGGAAAACAAACTACATTATTCTTTACATAGGGTCTGCTTGACAGATATTTTGTAAAGTAAAAATAAGAGTATTTTTGTCCCAAAAACTTATATTTATTCAAATTTGTAAACCAAACATAAAGTGACTTACGTATATAATAGGACTTATGAAAGTGCACTAGATTTGTAAAATCCGATACGAAAATCCTAAGCAACTACTAATCAAACAATAAACAAAATTCCAAATAAAATATATAAAAAATATATAACCTTTTTCATATGCTGAATAAATTATACCCAAACAACATAAATTTAGTTGGCATGAACAACTTTAGTGGACTTGGGCCCTAAGAGTTTATAACCAAAGAAATTCGAGTTTAAGAGAATTTATTTTTATTTTTTTCAAAAAAAGTCACTTCTCAACCAATAGACCTTATCTATTCATTTGTTGTTATCACAATTTAAAATAACAAATAAATAAGAAAATGTGGTCCATCATCATCCTCATTGATCAAAGGCATTAGCATGCACTAATCATTCCTCTTTTTTAGGCCAAAAAAGAAGATATCTATGGAAATGAATGGGCAAAGTCTTGTGATTCTGGAGGGGAATGCCAATTGCATGTGAAGCCCTATGCCTCCATCATATCAACAAACATGAATCTTGTGCATACAAATATACAGAGGGGAACAAAATGCATCATGAAATTCTAGAATAAATTGTGATTATACAGTGGATTAGTTTTTTATTTTAATTTATTTCGACATATTAATTCATAAATTAAGCTGACTATGACGAGAAAAGTTAGTTTGTCACGTAAAACTTAGTTAATAAAGTACTTATATATTTATTTTATTCTTTTTGGTAATAAGTACTATATACTTATTTCATATGTGCTTTTTGAAACTTGAATTTTTTTAACTTTAAAAATATTTTTCATACATTTATGTGGTTATAAATTTTTTTATGAAATATTATTATGCATTGTGAAAATATAATTTCGCACGTAAACAAAATTAACAATGCCTCTTTCACTGAATTAAATGTCCACAACTAAATGTAGATAATAATAATAATAATAATAATAATAATAATAATAATAATAATAATAATAATAATAATAAAGACATGATTTTAGTATTTATAGTGGAGGGAGAAGCATTGATTTGTAGTTGAGCATGCCATACAATGCTTGCTTTAATATTCAATGCCAACCTTACCCATTATATATGCTCATTTGTGCTTTGCTGCCTTTCCAAGTTAAGCAAAGTATACATTTAGTTTGTTATAAAAAAAAAACAAAAAAAGAGTATACATTTAGTTTTACATTATTAGTAATTGTTTTTTAACTGCTTAGAAAGTGAACCTCTTCCTTGAGTGACAATGTTTACTTTAGGGAGATTAATTATGCTTATATTAAACGTTAACTAATCACACGCCTGCATGTACTAATTAATAAAAAAATGCCCTTTACTTGCATTGTAATATACAACATCAAATATCATTTTCTAATCAAACCAAACTTCACTTGCCTAGGGTTTCGATCAAACACTCTCATGTGATTCAGAGTCAATTAATTCTTTACATTTTAAGTTCATAAAGTTCCAAAAATATAGCACACAAATTGGTAATTCGTTACCCATTCATTATTCCAGAGTAAAGTAATATATATAGCAAGCATGCTTTGAATCATATAGTTTTTTCACTGAATGGCTTAGTAACTTAGTGTATTACTAAAATCAAGAACGACAACTACGTCATTCTCTCGAAGAAATCCCACATCAAAGTATTTTGGCTGCCCTATTGCAATTAAGATCTAAAACTGCATTGCAATATATAAAGGACGTTATATTTATTAGAAAGAATTAAAATATTTAAAGAAAAGTGACATGATATTATTTTGTTAATTGAACTAAGAGCACATATCATGTTATTTAATTGAACTAAAATTTCGAGTTGATAGTTTTTTTTACCAGACAAGCAGATAGTTTTTTTTTGGTAACAGACGAGCAGATAGTTAATCCTTATTTATGATTATATTTATCTTTGACACTTCAAAACACTCATAGTTAAGCTGCTTTAAATATTTCCAAATTATTTCTCTAAGAAAAAAGTATTTTCAAACGATATATTAAATAAAACATATTTCCAAATGATGTTTGATTTTGTGTGTTCTTTAAATAAAAGGTTCGATCATATGAATTAGCAAAACAATTTGTGTATATTATTATCAATTGAAACAAAATTTGCAATTGGGTGTCCCCACTCACTACATGTGTGTTTTAAAAGCCACTCAAGCAGACAAAACATGATTTTAAGTCACTAAAACAACAAAACATATATAAGTTAGTAATATTTCTTTCTCTGAATAGCCCTTCAAATTTGTTGTAGAGAATGCATTAAAAACACTAAAGTAATTGTAAATTTGACATGAAACTTTTTCATGAACTTTGATGGTTATTGATGATATAACCATCCAAATAGCCGGTACATATAAAAAGAAACTAAAAAGAAATTATTATCTTATCACAACTAGCAAAATTATCTACTTAACTCATGATACAGTTATTTGCAAAAATAGTGGATATAAAAAGTTATTTGACAAAAAATTGAGTTTAACATATGCTACGAAGACATCACTTCACCAACGTCCTACACCCATCGATAAGCCGCAGATTTATGTTAGGCTAAAAAGCGAGCCGAACAACAACTTCCAAATCCAGCTCTGCTGTGCACATGTCTCAACCCCATATTTCAAGCCAACTCGATACCAGAATACAACCCCTAAAACTTTGCTAAAACACTGGTGCAAATCTCAAGATTACAAGCAAGCCAACCCTATTAACCAACTCCCATCATTGAACCTTATAGTTCATATATTTATTCAATTTTATGTTTTAAGGTCGCAATCAACACTCTACAAATTTATTATTTTCGATGTTTTATAGGTATAATAAAAATGATCACAACCTTAATTTTCAATTCATAAATTAAAAATTTGAAGGGGCAATTTGGGGAAACTAAGAATTAGAAAGGTGAGGTTAAATAGAATCACAATCATTCTGTTCCAACTTTCTACCAACTTTAAGAACACAAAGAATTGAATGTGAAGCAATCTCACCATTTGTGAAAACATTATAAATGCCACCAAAAAGACCCTCACTTTCTCCACTCTCCAACTTAACTAAACTAAACAAACTAAAAAAAAACATGAACAACCTTCAAACCCTCATGACTTTCTTCATTCTCTTCTGTATTTTAGCACTTTCAAGAGCACAAGAAAGAGCTCCTCATGGCCTAGCCTATGAAACCCCAGTGGCATTTTCACCTGCTGCTGTTGATTTCTTCCACCCGAAAACACAAAACAATGGATCTCCATTGCCTCTAGCAGCTCACATTGATGAGAATGGAGCTCAGCAAAGTCTTGTTTCGACATCTCAGAAAGGTGAGAGAGGGCTTGGTGCAGGTGGAATAGCAGCCATTGTGCTGGGTTTTACGTTTGTTGTAGTTGTTACTATGGCTGGTTTCTATGTTTTTGTCCAACGTAGAGCTGATGGAGATCGGTGTAATTTCATTAAACCGGATCATTCTAGTGCTTGATATTGTGGTATTAATTAGTGAAATGTGTTGTAATTTTGCTATGGGATTTACTTAATTAATTACTTGTTGCATATATATTCTACAATTTCTTGTCCAACTTGTCATAAATTTATTGATCCGGCATACATATGACGTGGTAAGCCGGGTATATAGTTTAATTTATTGGTTTCTCGTTAGGAAAATGGAGGATGCTTATCCTGTAATACAGATAAAGTAAGTGTTATTCAATAAAATAAAAGGTGTGGATTAATTAAGATCATCTCATCTGTTCTTGAAAAAATTAAAACAGAATAACAGCAAATATAGAGATTATAGTTTAAGAATCTGACATGTACATTTTTAATTAATCAATGGATAACATCCACATTTGCCCTCAATACTTTTGGAGAAGGGTAGATATGCTCCTCACATAGAAAATTGTGTCTTATGTCCGTAATGTTTTCACTTTAGAGCAATTTTAGACTCATATATCAATGATACATGCCACAAATTTGAGTCTGGATCATAAAATGCATAAAACGAGACTCTTATGAATCCAACGGCAAAGACTCACGTGTAATTGCACTCACTACCTTGCTATCAAGAAACACTCTAATAGGGGTAGTTAATTCCTAGTTTCCATCTCCTATCTACATAAGGTTGTTAATATGTATCATATCAATATATACGATGAAACAACCCTCTTGGCACGATCCGTTTAGCATATGATTATCATTTTTGTGCCGTTTGTATCATATGTAATCATACGGAATATATAAACATTTGTAACGCGCTAATTCATTTTGATACCGAAAGATGGTTATCGGTTCAAGGACGCACTTCTATATTGACCCCATCATCTCCATCTACATGGGTGTTGGAGATTGCACTCCAACAAATGAAGGGTTGTGCATTTTATTCCTTTTTTTCCCTAGTTCTTAACCGCAAAAGTAAAGTGTACATAGCTTTTTTTCCACTTCAGGCCGACTTTTAAGCTCTAAATTGCTCCATGTTAAAAATGTTGAGAATATAATTTTACGATTTTATGCATAAGGAGTATATCCGTACTTTCTAAAAATGTGAAAGGCAAAGCTCAAGTATTTCATTGATTAAAATTTGGACTCTAGACCCTGATTTTGTTACCTTGACTTCATAATAAACAAACTGAAGGTTTTATTCATAAAAAATGAAAATGGAATGGCAGTAGCTCAATAAATCAAAATTTGCTGTTATAATTTATAAAGGTAGAAAGCATAGGGAAGGGACCATCATAATAAGTGCTCCATAGCATAGCATAGCATAACCTCTCATGCCTAAATCCTCATATACATAACATAACAACTACACCTACCCTATGTCTTATTCCATTTTGTTTAATTTCATTCTTTTTCCGTTTCTAACTTTCTAACTTTAAATTTCGATTTCCTTTTATTGTTACATTTCCTTTTATTAGAGGTATGTTCGATGTTTAGCTTTTTTACCTATCAACCGCAATCATATTCATATTAACAGACATATCCTTGTCTATCGTTCATGCTAGGATAACTTTGGTGTTTTTTTTTTTTTTTTTTCAAGTAGGAGGTTGGATTATAATGTCTATTATATCGTAAACGGAACTTATACCACGTAAGTCTGAGTTTCCTACAAAATAGAAAATATAAGCTAAAGAGAGGCCGTTGATCGATGACTCTCACTTTGATGCTTGAGTCAGTATGAATCAAATGATCGGAAGAAGAATAATTCGAGAAATTGAATGCATGAAGGAACTTCACTAATAAAAAATAGTATAATATTATATAGACCAAAATGAAAAACAGACAATATTATTTGGACTAGAAGTAATATGAAATTCATACAGCATAGTTTTGATCATCACTGCAGGCTGCGGGCTGAGATCATCTATAGACCACCCAACCAGACTATATATTGTTTCAAGCTTTTTTATAATATCTTCCAAGCTTGTCCCCTCATCCAAAACTAATTAGTGACTCAGTTATTATTAAATTTAACAATGTTAGTACAAGGTTTTTTTGTGATCCTATGTAATGTTGTGGATTTGATTACCAAATATACACATTATGTCACACTTTTTTTCATCGTATACACATTTTGTTATTGTTAAGTTTGGATCGACGATGGTCTCATCCCACACCAGACCACGAGATCCTGGCCGCACCATGGTTCGGCTGGGATCCAGTTTCAGCCCTGTGATAAACGTGCATGGTTCGACGATCTAACACTAGTTGATGTTGTAGTTAGGAACACATTATTCTATATACCCTTTTTTGTAATGAAATTGGATTATATCGAGTTTAAGTTTGCATTGTACTAATTATAATGGGTTGTTTACAGTTTGATTAATTAATTTATTTCTTGTATGTTCCGATGAGTACAATGAGTAGAAAGTATAAGAAGAATCATAAGACGTCCATTTGAATATGCATAGTGGAATTAATTAATTATGCATAAGAAATTATATATTGCAGCTGTGATATTATTACAAGCAGCAGCAGCAGCTATCTCCGACGAATATTGCGAAAGACAATGTGGAGAAATAAGTATCCCATTCCCTTTCGGAACAACCGAACAATGCAGCCTTAATGATGATTTCATCATAGCATGTCATGATTCACATGCATTTCTCGGTTTATCATACACGCAAGTCCTAAATATATCCGTGGATGGCACACTCCTGCGTAGCTACAATGCCAGCCTATGATTGTTACTCAGGAGGTAAACAAACAAGTGTTTCGCTTTCGCAGAACCAGTTCAAATTCCCAATTTCTTATACACAAAACAAGTTTACCGCGATTGGGTGTGACACAAATGCTGCTATCACGGGCACGGAAACCGTATCATATGCAACTGGTTGCGTTTTGTATTGTAGCAATATTGTAGATATGATCAATGGGTCCTGCAGTGGGATGGGCTGCTGCCAGACCATGCTTCCCGCGGCAGCAATGGAGTTTAATATTGAGACAACAAGCTTTTTCCAGCATCTGACAATAGAAGATTTTAATCCGTGCAGCTATGCCTTTGTGGTTGATGTCGACTGGTACAATTTCTCAACTTTGGATCTCACTCGTTTGCCGGATAATAGTAATGGAATTGTATTCCCGGTTGTTCATGATTGGGCTATCGGAAATGAGACATGCCAAGATGCAGCAAATGACAAGGATGGTTTTGCTTGCAAAGCTTCTAATAGCATATGTGTTGATTCTCATAATGGCCCTGGCTACCGTTGCTCGTGTCTTCCTGGATTTCATGGCAACCCTTACATTCCTGATGGATGTCAAGGTATGTTCAACCTTTTTCATACTAAATTTGTTTTACATGGTATGTTGACTTGATCACATGCATATAAACCATTACAAAAATGGATGCGGATTTATATATAATAACAAGAGCTCAAACATAGGAGATATGTAAAGATACACAGGAGATGTTTTTGTCCTTAATTATTGTGTTTGTTTTATAGAAGATGATTGATGGTGAGCTTAATTAGTTTTGCTTAAAAAAACTTTGTTTTGCGTTTAATTATCAGATGTGAACGAGTGTGAAATAGCAAGCCTTAATGAGTGTACAAATGGTTGTGAAAATAACGTTGGGAACTATACATGTTACTGCCCTAAGGGATACCATGGAGACGGCACAAAACATGGAATTGGTTGTATTCTTCATGATCCTTCCAGTTTTCGCATCCAAATTAATTTCATTATCGGTAAGTTTTGTTTCTCTTTTTTCAGGTTAAATGAGAATCGCGAGCATCAAATTGAATAAAAGTCGTGTTACTTGTTTCATGCATTTATAAATATATTGCATTATAGATAAAGAAGTGCGCCACACATGATATTTTTCTTGTATGGTACAGGCGGTAGCGTGAGTTTTGCCTTGTTATTTTTTTTCCATTGTATAATCATTTTGGGAGTTCACAGAAGAAGCATCCTGAAACTGAGAAAAGAATACTTCAAGCAAAATGGAGGTTTCTTGTTACAAAAATTACTCTCAAAAGGTAAACATTCAGAAGATGCAGCAGCTAAGATTATTTCAGAAGAAGAACTAAAGAAAGCAACTAATAACTAAAGCAAATATATGGTCATCGGTCAAGGCGGGTTCGGTGTAGTTTACAAAGGAACACTATCAGATAACACAACAGTCGCCATCAAGAGGTCAAAAGCTATCGACCAAACCCAAATTGAGCAATTTGTCAACGAAGTCATTGTTCTTACACAAGTCTATCATCCTCATGTCGTCAAACTCAGGGGCTGCTGTTTAGAAACTCCAGTTCCGTTACTCGTCTACGAGTTCATCACAAATGGCACTCTTTTTCAGCATCTTCATGCCCCAAATTGTCCCAATTCATTACCATGGGCGACACGTCTGAGAATAGCTGAAGAAACTGCAGCAACACTTGCATATATGCATTCATTGCAGATTATACATAGAGATGTGAAATCTGCTAACATTTTGTTAGACGATGAATTTACTACTAAAGTTTCAGATTTTGGAGTTTCAAGATTGGTTCCTTTTGATCAAGAACAGATATCTACCCTTTTTCAGGGAACACTTGGGTATATTGACCCTGAATACTTTCAATCGGGATTTTTAACAGAAAAGAGTGATGTTTATAGCTTTGGAGTAGTTCTTGTTGAGTTGTTGACTGGGAAAAAGGTGATTTGTTCTGAACGTGCGGAGAAGAGTCTAGCTTTGTATTTTGTTTCTTCCTATAGAAAGCAGAAGCTGTTTGAGATTTTAGACGAGAAAGTGAAAGAAGAGGGAAGTAAAAGTGAAATAAATGGAGTAGCAGAGATAGCAAAGAGTAGCTTAAGCCTAGAAGGAGAAAGGAGACCAACAATGAAACAAGTGATGCTTCAGCTTCAGATTATGAGACAGTCAATGAAGTAAAGCTGCATACATCTTCAATTTAAGTGCTCACTATCTTTATCTAACTTCTATCATTTTTGACATTTATTTATTTCTTGTAATGCTTCTTCTTACACAATGAAGGGATGAAACCCGTTGAGCCTTTTTTTTTCAACATGCTGCATTTTCATCAATTTCATATGTTATTTCCTATGAATATATTCATGTTGCCACTCTCAATTTACGTTGGAGGAGGCTCATCAACTATGAACACCACTATGCATTTGATATCTAGACATGCTAGTAGTAAATTTGCTTTGGCAATGGTTAGTAGGAATGTGTTTGCAGCAAATGTTTATCATGTATAGATTGCTAGGAATAAATGCTAGTTTCAGGGGATCATTGTAGGAAAATATAATTTGAATTCCTTTAGTTTATTCACACTAAGATAATTGACTTTTTGAGTAAAACCATTAACGTTTAGGCCATGTAAAACAACCTATATTGTGAGTATAAAGGATATATATACAGAGATAGAGAGATTGATTTGGTTGTTAGATCTAACGCAATTTACATACACAAACATAATGCTACAGAGGTTTGCACCCAGGACGCATGATGCAAGACTTTCTGCAAAACAGTCCACAAAAATTGCACAAAAATTGCACAAAAAAAGGAATCGCATGATTGAGAGATTCCATATTTCAACCATGAGAGATTCCATTGGTCATTGAAAAAATATACTATCATTTGAGTGGGAGGAAAGTTCTAACGATGGAGTGGGTGGATAGTGAAAGTCCTTGTACATCAGATCAATCTACTAGTAACTCCATTTCTCATGGTGCTTGCACAATCAGAAAGGGAGAAAATTGAAGCAAAAATGTGATTTCTTGATATGGTTAGCAAAGGAGTGGAGGCAACACTTATTCAGCTCCTTAAAACTACGTCATATGAGAATTCACAAACCCAAACATTCAAAGTACTTTGAAACACATACATTGATCATAACAAGCTAGATAAAAAGATGACTATAAAATGGATGTTTGTTTTATGTAATTAAGAGAGAACACTGAAAGCAGCATTTTATGCAGACATCAATTAAAGCTCAACATTCCTTCCTTACAAAAGACTTCTGATTCCAGGACACTTATTCCTCACGAATGGCTAGTAATAGTACAAGCCATGTTGCTATATGTAAGAATTTCATCCAAAACTTCATTGGAATAGTTGTATTTTAACAGTGAAAGTATCACAAAATGTTTACTGTTACTGCCTACGTGAAGTAAGAGAAGAAATTACAGTACTAAATGTCTCGTCAACAGCTTTGTTCCACATAAGAGCAAACCGGGAGCGAAATTCCTTTCCGAATATAGGTTCTTGAAACTGGATGAAGTTTAAAAATGAAGAAAGTTAGCATCAGTACAACACTGGATATAACAAATTCAGAAAGTTTAACTTGTGATTGCACTTTCATGTATACATATAACAAAGTAACCGATCCACGGTTCACCATTACAATGTGTAAAATACAATGACAAGCCATATCAAGCATGCAGGCTACTACTAATCTACAAGCAAAGAATCCAAAAGGCCATTGAGATAATATACGAAAGAAATGCATAAATATCGAGTTGAATGAAGAAAACATGAGTGACATTTCTTTTTTTCTTTCAGCGAATAAATATAGAGTAAGTGTAAGTTATAGCTTCAGTGCCTAGTACCCAAATCTTCTCTCTTTACAGCGTTAAATACATTCATAGCCTCTCAGTTACAGCGCTACTAACATTATGCCCCTAACCCTAAACTATGGTGAAATACATACACTTCTAGGTCATCATTTCGTTATTTGTTTAACAGATTAATTAAGCAGTAAATGAAATGGGAGAATTTCTAGGGTTTGAAAATGCAGAAAATAGAATATAAACCTGGGATTTGGCAGCTGAAGAAGAAATAGAATCATAAATGCGTCGCCTCTGCTCAAAAACAATAAAGCCGACGCAAGCACTGCCCATGGCGGCTCCAAGCAGACGCTCCTGCGACAAAAAAAAATAATAATCAGACGGAGCAATCATATTTAACATCAAAAGGAGAAGAGTGTCGTTAAATACTTGAGCAAGAATGCTAATCATGGCGTTCTTCTGCTGGATTTTCACCGACAAAATTCAATTGCAATCGATTTTCAGACGGGGGAGATATAATAGATGCTTTGTTTTTTTCTATAAGAAATACAATAAGGAATGGGCTTATCAAAGTCAACATATGGGCCGAAGTTCTAATGGGCTTATGCCATTCTCTACATAGATTCATTTAAAAATGAACAATTATTTCTACCATGCCAATATTGGAACCATTTTGTATGATGGAGGCAAAACATTTGGTATTTTATATTTCTGTCACAAACCTACATATAGAAAGTGATCCACAAAATAATAACATCATTTGTGATTTCATCAGGACACAAACTTTTGTTACAAGTTGTTAATTGATCAAAACATACATCCTACAGCATTGGTTTCTGTCATAACATCTTCTCTAAGCTACTTGATTTAAATTGCTCATTTACTTGTGGAAGATTCAGGCCTATATTTACATGTTAGCCTATTATGCCCACCCTCCTTGCATATTTTGCATACTATCTTATTTATCGGCTCTCTCGGATTCTGTGCCCGTGGGGTCTTTGGTCGTCCTTTCTTCCTTTTGGTTTCTGAGTTAACAATCACTGTTGGTCCACTCAAGTCGAGCAACTCTTGGTTTACTAATGGTAGGAATTGGGTCTTGTAACAATTCAAAGACTCTTCCAATGTGAAACTCTTGTCAATGAGAAGCCAGAAATCCATTTGTATGTGTTTGCAAGCTACAATAGCATGCGAACATGGCATTTGTTTCCCTTGAAACTTCCCGCAATCACACTCTTTCTGATGTAGATTCACAATTCGAGTATTCCCACCTTTTCCCTTGATTGGATCATAAGCAGTGAGTACCTCAAAGATGCCAGTACGACTGTCATATTTTGCCACACTTTGACCATTAGCCTTTTCTGCGTTATTTCTCATATTTTTAACACAATATGGTGTGAATTTTTCTCCATTCTCAAGTAAATGCTTGTAAAAACCTCTGCGTTCCTCAAAGTAAAACACCATTCGTGCAAACGTGTGTTCCACAATGCTAGTAATTGGCATATGGCGCAACCCATTTAACATTTTGTTGACACATTCTGAAAGACACGTGTTTGCATGTCCAAATCTTCTCCCACCATCTTTTGAAAGCGCCCAATGTTCAGGACGGTGGCGAGTGATCCAATTGAAGGACTCCTTATCCAAGTCGTGAATCCCTTCGATGTGTTTTATGAACTTTTGAGTTTGATACTTGTTTCCTACAAATAAGTATTGAGTACACTTAGCACTTGATCAATAAGTCAAAGATGAGTAAATGTTGGAGATAACAAGTCATATGATTAGCGTACCGGCCTGAAACAAGAGATCTTTGATCGTGGTATTATGCATGATACTATCGTAGTTGCTCACAAAATGCCGCAAACAAAAACGATGATAAGCGAGTGGTTCTTTCCAACCCAATGTATCATGGTTCATTGCATATGTTATTCCATCATGTAGATTAGAAATAACACAAATACCTTCGCGCTGGGTGACAAATTGACGAATACAATGCATAAACCAAGTCCAACTAGATTGATTCTCGCTTTCCACAATTGCAAAAGCAACAGGAAATATTTGATTATTTCCATCAATTGTTGAAGCAATCAATAACGTGTGACTGAATTTCCCATACAAGAATGTTGCGTCGACAAGTAAAATGGGTTTACAATGATTAAACCCATCAATACACGGCTTGAAAGACCAAAATACCCGGTTGAACATCTTGTAATTAGGATCTACCAAATCATCAAGAACGAGCAGTGTAGCTGTGCCCGGATTGGAAACCTTCATAAGATCTAGGTAGGCAGGAAGCTTACAGTATGATTCCTTCCAATTGCCAAACACTTTTTCCATCGCCTTCACTTTTGAGAGCCATGCTTTCTTGTAGGAGATCTCAAATTCAAATCGCTCTTTTATCTTTTGTATGATAACATCAATTTTCAGTTTCGGATCCTTGCGTACCATCTCCAAAATATAACCAAAAATCATATTGGAATCTAAATGCTTATTATCACGAGAAAGAACATTATCACAAGTGTGAGGACCAACATATACACTTATCATCCAATACCCTATGGATCGTTTCTTTATCGCCCTTAACCTCCAAGTACAACCTTCAGCCATCTGAACACATCTAATCACCCAACGAGTTGGTTGTGATTCAACCACACAGTAGGATACATTATTATTAATGGAATAATTCTTCACTGCACATTGCACAGCAGCCTTTGATGAGAAAACCAAACCCTTGCTCAATTCTGATGATCCATCCCACGTTCGAACCATATTATGTCTTACAGTTGCTTCATCTTTTGATTCTTCTGGAGCAAACTTATCACAATCGACTGGAGCATTCAAATCAATTACACTTGGATTATCAACATTTGCATTTCCCCCAATAGTATTACATTGCACTCTATCTCCAACACAATCATCATCATCCATAACCTCATCTTCCAATTCCTCATTATCAAACTCATCATAATTATAATCCATTTGATAGGGGGAAACACAATCTTCATCTACTCCCGTATCATCCAATATTCTATCCCCTTCATCATCATGTTGTGGAGGCCAAACCATAGGTTCTTGTGAAGTTTCAATGTCACAACTTTGTTGATTAACAGGACAAGTAATGGATTCATGAGTATTGTCATTACGAAAATCAGCAGAATGTTCAGTTGCGATACTCTCATACTCTACAAATAATTCAACATGCATGTAACCTTTATTTGAGCTCAAATTTTCAAATATGACATCCATATCATCATCATCCACAATCATCAAGTATGACCAATGCATTGACCCTTGACCAATTATTAGGTTCTTATAAATTATCCGAGTAACCTTTTCGTTTCTAGCGAATCTTATAGCACTAGATATCCTATCAATCAATTCCACATATGTTGGTCTGTCTGTAAACTTGAGTCTTCTCGTCCTAGCAGATGGCTTAGAAAAATTGTATTCGAAACCGGAAGCTCCATGCTTGATTTCACCTCCCCAATGAATGATGAATGAAATACTGGTTGACATTATAAGGTACCTACATATACAAATATAATCACTGAAACACTTATCTAAGCACTATGATCAAATTCCACTTGACCTACATTTTCCTACATGCAAAGGTAAAATAAAGTGCATAATGTAGGACAAATTTTAGGGTTTGAGGCAAAAATAAATATAGAGAAGATGGGAAAGAGTTAAGGGAAGTTAAACCTGAGAAATTGAAAGTAAGCAGAAATTGATCAACAGGGTTCCTCTCCTCAGAAACAGTAAAACCCTAGAAATGAAACCCCATTTCATTTACTGCAAAGAATGAACATTTTGTTATGGTAAAAAAGCAATTTTTGAGACTCAGATAGATGACAGATGTTTTTTTTTTAACTGTAAATTTGTAATAATAAGCAATGGGCTCAATTATGAATTCTTAAAATGGGCTTAATTATGGTTGTTCTGTACTTGGACTTGGAGGTATCAATTTTCTCCCAACTATTTTTTTTTTTATCAATGGACAAACTAGGGCTATAAGTGAGATGAACCGTTCACGAGCAACTCGTTGTTCACCTCGACTCGTAAACGAATTGATCGTGCATACAATTTTAAAGCTTGAATTGTAAATAAGCAGAGTTTGAGCAAATCAAAACTCGGCTCAATAGTTCGCAAGCAAACTCGTTTTTAGATTCGTGAATAAGTTCGTGAACGAACTTGATAAAAATTCGGTTATAATTTTTCTATATTTAAAAAATAAAATTTAGTAATAATTAAACATATTATATATTTATATTTAGAAATTAAAATTTAGTGATTCATTATTCTTTTGACTCTTTAAAAACATAATATGCATACTATTTATAATGTAAATGAGCTTTGTAAAACAAAACTCACAGACACACTAAACGAACTACTCATAAAAATATAAAAGAGCTGCTAGCGAGTATAAATTCACTAAAACAATAAATGAATTGCTTACAAGCAAATAAACAAGTTATTCATGAGAACTATAAACAAGCTCGGCTCATGAATAAACGGGCTGCTAAATAAATGCAGCTCGAACAACATTTTAAACTCGGCTCGAGCTCGCTAAGATCCTAAGAGCTGAGCACGAGTAGGTCCAAACTCGGCTGGGCCCTAGCTAACACTTCCATAGTACAATTAGCAATGTATATGCTATTAGATAGGTTTTTGTTTTAGTAAATGGGAAAATTGAATAACATTTTATGTGACATTTCAATTAGTGAAGTAATAAAGTAAATGAAGAGAAAAAAAGAAGGAGAGAAAGTAGAAGTAATGGAAAAGGTGCAATTCCATGTGAGGATAGCATAGCAATAGCAACCTCTATCATGTGACTGTTTCCTCTGTACAGAAATAGAAATGGTCCTTCATTTAGACAACGACCCTTCTTTCTTTCTTCTTCAACGACACATTAAAAGCAACCCATCTTTGTTCCATTTGCTCAACTATTCTTCTCACATTTATGCCATTTGCTGGCTCTCCTCTTCACTTGCTTCTCTCACTATTCCCTTCTACTCACGACATTTTCTACAACTCCATTTTGTACATTCTCGAATTCTCGACTTACATTATTATTGAGTAAATATATTGAAGTTTCTTGAACCGGACTAAATATTCACACGATAAAAAGATCTAGTTTCAAATTGAACGGTTGAATTTTTCCATAGAAGCGGACCAAATTGTACCGTTCACTTCAATTCGGGAAAATATTAAATGAGGGACATGTGGGGGAGTGCAATTCATTCTCATTTATAAAAAGTTGTGACAAGGAAACCATAAATAATGGCTCCCCAATCCAAAGCTACATTTGGAGTGTGGCTGTTTTTTTAGGAAGTGTTGCAAAAAAAAAAAAAAAGCCCCATAAAAAGAAAAGAAAACATTATGCCAACTGTAACAACAAATAACTCTTTTGTTTCCACCTTCATTAACTTGCAGGTTTCTGTTTCCTTCCTGCCTTTTCTACTTCTCTTCTTTAATGCATTTGCCTCTCTCTCATTGGACCATTTTGTTTCCTTGGCTCAACCTCATCTTTGTATGGTCTTTATAATATATTCATGTCAATGGTGACTTGTCTTTGCATAAAAGATTCAATTTTTATATGTTCATCCAACTTTTTAGATGGCTTGTTTTATGTTCCCATTTGAAAGTTTGAATTTTTCTTTGCTGAAAAGTTAGTGTTACAGCTAAGAGGTGTGTAAAGTATGGGCCTTGCAGCTTTGTACTGCTAATTCTTTTTATTTTTTCTTCTGTTTTTGTTGTGTTCTTGAGCTGCTAACACAGAAAAACTTGTACTAAAGAATCATTTTTTGGCTATATTTTCTGGTTACTTTTGGGTAACCTTCTTTAGTCCATCTTATATTATGATGTTTTAAAATGGTTTTTATCCTTTTGGAAAAACAAGTGTACTTGCCTACTTGGTCCTCCTTTTGAGTATTACTTTCACATCCTTTGCAAATTGCAGCACTACAAGCTCATAGATTGAAGTATGCACATTTTTTGGTATGATTGAAAACTTTCACTCAGAAATCTTTCATACTTTGAAATCTTGACTGTGTATTTCATGAACGTTTTGCAATTTCATGGAGCAGAAAAGAAATCTGCAATGAATTGATGCTTGTCCACAATGCACTTTTTCCGGCACCAGCAAGGACTATCTCAACTCTTAGAATTCAATAGCACGAGCTGTAAACTATATGGTAAGCATTAATTCATTGTTAGTTCAAATTTGTTAATAAATTAGATATAAATAGCTCTTTCAATCTTTCTAGTAACACGGATTTGCTCAAGTGGTCAAGTTGAAGGAATTTTATGTATTTGAGCAATGGCAGCATAATCTGAATTAACATGTCTTAGGGGCAGTTACTATGAGTCTCTAGAATTAAGTTTATGATAACCATGTTGAAATTTCTGATTCTCTAAAATGTTGAAGTTTTACAGTTGGCCAAATACGAATTCAAAAGTACTCTAATTATATTGTTAATATTAATGTGTCATTGCATTGTTTCGTTCTGAGGATAGTGAATTTCGGTATTTTCTGCATAGTTGAAGAAGCATTAGCTGCAAGAAAGAGCAGCAGGACCGCGAGAATTCTATGCCTAGGATTGGCAAATGCCAACTCTTATATAAAGTGAATGAGCCAGGTGGTGTTTCTTTGTAAGCTCTCTCTCCCTCCTCTTCTATATATATTTGTCTTCCGATACTTTTAGACTTTTAGTGCTTAATCTTTTGCTCTCATCAAGTATTCTGATGAGACTGTGTGTTCATACAAAGTGCTTACATTACATATTATACTAGGGTATAGTTCAGTCAATGACACAGTTAGGAAAATAAGAAAAAGAAACAACTGCAGGATTTCCCCTGCTCATGCAAAATACGAGAAATTTGAGAGTGAAAATGTCAATTTTAATGTACAGAATATTCTTCTCAAGATAAATATATATTGAAAATTTCATAGGTCTTAAAGAAAGTATTGTCTATTTCTGAAAACTGAAACAGCTTTAAATTTTATTGAGACAAGTTTTCCGATCAAATTACAAGAAAGCTCTATGAATATAGTGGCAGGAGCGTTGCAACTGCTGTTGGCACCGACAATGTTCCAACCTTAACACCCTTTGAATCAACTGATGATAACAAACCAAGCAAACAAAAAGTTGCTGCTATAGTTGGTGGAGTCGGTGCAGCTCTACTTGTGATTATTATAGTGATCCTAGTTTACGTGTGCTTGATGCGTATAAAGAAACATCTAAGCCACACCTCTGATACACCTTCTTCAGTAACTTCTCCTTGTAAGTTCACATCTTTCATCGTTTACATGTCCTATACATCAGCGTTTTACTTCCAACTTAGTAAAGTTCCATTAACAAGCTTTCATTTCTCTCAACAGCTGAGTCCGCAAGAGCTAATGTTTCTCCCTATGCTTCTGCTGAGTCTCCTTTTGACACACAAAGTTTGAGGCAATTATCAATTGTGGAGCTTGAGCGTGCTACAAACAATTTCAGTCCAACTAATATCATAGGTGAAGGCACATTCGGGTTGGTCTATAAAGGGCTACTTCTAGATGGATCAATTGTAGCTATCAAGAGACATCTACATAAGCCTTGTCCGAATTTCATTCACAAGGTATAATAGCTTAATTCTGCTAAAATTCAAATCTCGAATCTCCAATACACTTTGCGTAAAAACTACTATGCAATGTAGGTGAAACGCTTAGCTTCAGTTCATCACCAGCATCTTGTGGAACTTATTGGATATTGTGAAGCTAATTATCAGCAATTACTTGTATATGACTACATTGCCAACGGAAACATAGGACATTACCTCTATGGTAATCTAACTAGCCCTTTCCGGCTCCATCTATTTACTATATGCGAAAAATGGTGTCTCATATTTTACGTTTTCCTTAGATAGTGAAGGTTTACCCATTGGAAAGCTGGACATGAGGCAAAGGTTGACAATTGCTTCAGCAGCTGCAAAAGGTATATGAACTAGTTAATTATATTACTTCAAAATCTCATAAAATTCATTAGAACTGTTTTTTTACCCGAACTTTATGTTGGATCAGGTCTCGAATATCTTCACAGTGTAGACCCTCCTCTCTTGCACATGCATTTCAGGACAAGCAATGTTCTTTTGGGTGATAAGTTCCCGAAGGTCTCTGACTATGGAGTTCTTAATTTGGTGATGGAGGGTCACCGTGCTGGTTCGTCTTCCGCTGTTGATTCTTTTCTGGATCCAGAGTATGTATTTTAATTGGAAACTCTTAAATCCTATGTTACATAGGCACAAACACCAGGAAACGTTATTTCTAACGTAGTTTATCTTTTTCCGGAAGGTTAAATATATCAAAGAGTTATACAGAAGGAAGTGACGTGTACAGTTTCGGAGTGTTCTTGTTGGAGCTAATAAGCGGCCGAGAAGCGAATGGAGAATATCAAACAAATTCAGGGAAAGGTCTTGTAGAAGAAGCAAGGGAATGTAAAATGAGAAACTTTGTAGACAAGTCAATAGAAGAGGATGATATGAAAGGTGTAAGAAAGATGATGGAGTTGGCATTGCAATGTGTAGATATTAGTAGTAGAAAAAGACCATGTATGAGAAGGATTGTGGAAGAGATAGAAGAAATACAAGGTACATTGCAGGCTGAAGATTTTGGTGAGGGGATAGGTTCTGTAGCACTTGGAAGTGAACTTTTCAAGTGATTTTCTGTCTCTTTTTTTGTTTCTTTCTATTCCCATCATTTTATTCTTTTATTGGGTTATTTATTTTGGACATTTCATTAATAGTCCTGGAATTGAGGAAACAAATGATCTCTGTTGGAATTCTAATTATATTATTCAGGTCTTTAATTACCTAAAACATTGATTATGATTGATTGAGCTATTGTTATGTACACCCAGGGCACACTTGAAACTTCTCAATATGAGGTCTTCCTTTCAAAAATATCTATACATTGTTTTTCAATTGTAACAGAATATAGTGTTCTATGCATGTTGATCTTGAAATTTCAAACCAAAACTTCACGGATGAAATATAGTAATCACTAAGCTATTACTTGGTGGGTTAGTGTTCTATGTGTTAATGTTTGTAATTTAGCAGTCAAAGTAATCGCATATTATTATAATACAATTTGATAGTTAGTAATTACAAGGAGAACTTGATCCTTAAATACATATATAGAATCTTAATATAAGAGAGAAATTAAGAGATAAAATACAAACAATGAGATAAATACAAAATTATCTTGTAGATAATCCTTGAATAATAGAGAGAGTCTCTAGCAAGCCGTTGCGGAGAGCACATCGATAAACGAAAACGAAGTTGAGTAAATCGTGTGCTCAACAAAACCTTGGTAAGAACATTAGCCACTTGATGGACATCTGCTATCCAAAAACTTCGGACAGACTTCCAAAGCCCATGAAGAAGACCCTTAGGCTCCGTTTGGTGTTGCGGTTGCTGTTAGCTGTTGCGGTTAGATGTTGCGGTTAGCTGTTGCTGTTAGCTGTTGCGGTTAGCTGTTGCTGTTTGTTGTTGCTGTTTGCTAATAGTTGTTGGATAATTAGTGTTTGGAAGAATTATAAAAACAGTTGCTGTTGACATGTGAAAAGACTTATACGGGTATACTATTTACCAATATAAATTAATAATAATATAAATTAAAAAAATAAGTTGGGGTAGTTTTGTCAAAGTCTACTTGTGGTTTAAAATACAAACTAGCGTTTCACGAAAAGCTCCAAATTGGAGCTTTTCACGAAACGCTCCGTTTTGGTTCCAAAACTCTAAATGCTGTAGTTCCAAAAATATAACCAAACACCTATTTGTGAGCATATTGGAACAAAAATGCAATATGCTCCTACGAAATGCTATATGCTCCCACGAAACGCTTTACCAAACGGGGCCTTATTAGAATACTGACAATGAAAATGTTATTCCATTTGGCCTCAATGCAAACCAAAAGCCCTTCCTCAACCTTAGCAGAATGACATATTTTAGTTTTGCATTCATGTTTAGCTTTTGTTTTTTTATTGTCTTTACTTTGTCTACCTATCAGAAGCAAACAGATTTAAGAAGATAAGCTGAGACCAAGCCACAAGCAACACTGTATTATTTGAACAAAAGATGCTGTTAAAAAGGAAATTGAAATTTTTACTCCTGATTAAATTCATAAAAAGATAAAAATATAATTTATGATTTAATTGCTTTGAAATTATGTTGTAAATACAAAAGTAAAAAATAAATTGAGATATCTGAAATCTTAAACAATAAATATATTGATGTCCAATTAGGAAATCAAATCTGGAGGTGTAATTGCAGGCTGCTCAAATAAACTTTAACGGTCACCCTCATTTTTTTTAATAACTTTTTTAGAAGGGTAAAAGTTCAAATATCACCTCTATCAAGATTAATATTCGAAATATTAACTAGTTATTGTCCGGTTACTTCTGAAAGCTATTATTAGTATTATTATTTAAATTGATATTGCTGGACTTGAAATTATTTAATAATAAAGAAAATATTTCTCTCATTCCAGATGTGATTGGAATTTATAACCTCTCCAGTATATACAATCTTAACTTCTAATATAGACACTGCAAAATAAATATTTTATCAAAGTAACACAAAGAAAGGGCTTCTAAAATATGGCAACATTTATGATATAAAATTACATTATTACATTGAATAAAATGAAAAATAAGAAAGAGGAGAATGGGAGTTGGATTAATTAGTAGGTGATCTTTTTTAGAGACATTTTATATTTTTGACTCTATTTTTACTCATGTTATACACAAGACTTTTGTAGAGGTAGATAGCCGAAAATATCTTTCTACAAAGCATCATGGAACCTTGCAGGAGTTGATTATGCTTCGCAAAAAAAGGCTCTGTACATTTTTATCTTCACAGGAGCTCTTTTTGCGAAGCTCTCCGATGCTTCTGCAAAGCTTTGAGAAGTTTCACATTAGCTAAAATGCTTTGTCGCTAATGCCCTTATGAGAAGCTTTACAAAAGCTAATTTTGCTTCGCACAAACTTTTTTGTAAAAGGTGATTTCTACACTCTTATCTTATATGTGAATGACCTGTTAAGTAATATATACGAAAATGAGTCCAAAAATGTAAATGTACATCTCAATTTAGCCAATTTTGTAATTGAGCAATGAAGTTGGTAGAAAGCAATTTAAATTTCCCATTAAAAATGGCACTAATTAAGATCATGACTACCACAGCTTAAGTAACCTCTTAAAGACTCTTCTCCTTAAACGTCGTCGTTACAGAGCTGACTTGAAGCTTCTTGACTAGTTTTAGTTCCTCTTCTTCCTTAAAATTTCAGATCTCACTGCACTCAATCAAACACTTGACTTCATCATTTTCACACTCGCAACAATGTCATCCCGCTACATCCTCCTCCTCACCATCTCCACTCTCCTCATCTTCTCCCCATCTCTTTCCAAAACCCTAGACTCCGGCGCCGACTCCGACGACGAAGATCTCACCTTCCTCGAAGAAGATGACCCCACCGACAAAACCACCTCCACCATCCCCGACCACTACCCCGATCCCGACCAATTCGACGAAGACGAAATGGACACCGACGACTTCGAAAACTACTCCGATTTCGACGATGCCGACTCCGATTCCTACAAGGAGCCTCTGATCGATGACAAAGATGTCGTCGTTTTGAAGGAGGGGAATTTTAGTGATTTTGTTGATAATCATAAGTATGTTATGGTTGAGTTTTATGCTCCGTGGTGTGGACACTGTCAGTCTCTTGCTCCTGAGTATGCTGCAGCTGCTACCGAGCTGAAGGGGAGTGATGTTGTGTTGGCGAAAGTTGATGCTACTGAGGAGAGTGAGTTGGCTCAGGAGTTTGATGTTCAAGGCTTTCCTACTGTCTTGTTTTTTGTTGATGGTGAACATAAGCCGTATCCCGGTCAGAGAACCAAGTAAGGGTTTTTGGAATTTGGAATTAGGGTTTTGTATTGTGTTATAGGAACTTGTTTTGTAGCTAGATTGAACTAAAAGCTCGATGTGATAGTTAAAGTCTAACACTGTTTTATATTAATGTCTAACACACCATCTCACACGAATGCCTTGTGCGAGGATCTTTCAATCTTGGATACCATGTTATTTAGCTGATTGAGCTAAAATTTTGAGACTTTGAGCTGATAGTTAAGTGCAAGAACATGTTTTATATTAATTTCTGATGGTAGCTAATTGTGGTTTTCATTTTCAGGGATGGAATTGTGACGTGGATCAAGAAGAAAACTGGACCTGGTATTCATAATATCACTACTTTGGATGATGCTGAACATGTTTTGACTTCTGAAAGTAAAGTTGTTCTTGGTTACCTCAATTCTTTGGTGGTATGTTATCTCTTGCTCAATTCTAATTGATTATTGTCGGAGAACAGTATAAAAGATGTTGTTAGCTTTAGCTATCAGCTCGAGCTTTTGGTTCATCTGTTAAGTAACATGTATCAGAGCTAGGTTGATCAATGTTGGGAGCCCCGACTATATTAGCGTCATGCACCAAATGAATTCGGCGTGAGAGTGGCGTGTTGAATGTCCTGTATTGCTAACTTGGAAGCTATATTGGCTTCTTAAATATAGCAAACAATTCTATCCCCTTAAGGTGTCTGTTGGGGTGGTTAGGCTTTGCTAAGAATTATGAATGTTAAACTATGATTCTGAAATTGATGCTTGCCCCAAATACGTGGAATGCTGAATTGCAAATATTCATTTGGAATCATAATGTGAGAATTGTTTTATAAAAATATACTCATCCCGAGCTTTCTTCGCTTTAGGGACAGAATATCACTATAAAAAGGAACTGTTGAACATTTAGTGGGTACAACTATCATATAGAATAGGAGTTGGATTGACAGCTGCAGAACTGTCAATCTTGCTCTTGCCTTGTGGTCTCTGTGTGAAGCCCAGTTCTCTGTGTTTGGTTGAAGTAGATTAAGATTTAGATTACAAGAGTTACATCATCCCAATGTTTTTATTCTTTTAGCTGATTTGATCTCTCTCCAGGGTCCTGAAAGTGAGGAGCTTGCTGCTGCATCAAGAATAGAAGATGATGTCAACTTCTACCAAACTGTTAATCCTGATGTGGCTGAGCTTTTCCACCTAGATCCTAAAGTTAAACGCCCTGCTTTAGTCATGATTAAGAAAGAGGCGGACAAACTGAGTTTCTTTGGTTGGTTTTTCCTCTTATGGTGTTTCAGTTGAGCTCAGTGTCTATTTGTTCTATATTGTTTTCATGACCAATTTGCTGTTGTGCAGTTGGTAACTTTTCCAAGCCTGCAATAGCTGAGTTTGTGTTTGCCAACAAGCTTCCTTTGGTGACCTTTTTTACTAGAGAAAGTGCCTCCGCAGTCTTTGAAAGTCCAATTAAGAAACAGGTAAACTTAAAAATAAAATAAAATAAAATTAATGCAAGTAATGCTTATGATAATGATAACAACTGGCTGATGTTGATGGGTCTCTAATGTTCATCTCAGCTATTGCTGTTTGCAACTTCAAATGATTCAAAGAAAGTTCTCCCGATATTTGAAGAAGGAGCTAAGCTTTTCAAGGGAAAGGTAATTTAGTAGAAAACTTATGTGGTAACGATACTACTGACTTGTTAGTGGCGATAAATTCCTGCAAGATTCTAGAGCAGCCACCCTTGAAAGAATGCATGGTAGCTCACTGATTGAGCACCAGGACTGTGCAATATGCCGTTGAAACTGAAAATTTTGCCAAATTGTTCATAAGTTCTCTTGCTACTTAGAGTACAAGAGTATTTCAGGGAATATTTACACTTGTTTATTGTTAATGCAGCTTATCTTTGTCTATGTTGAATTGGATAACGAAGAAGTTGGGAAGCCTGTTGCGGATTATTTTGGTATCAGTGGAGATGCTCCCAAAGTAATATATTCCATCTTCTATATCTTTATGTGTTTTTATATGTTCAGTGCAATTAAATCCTTAGTGATATCCTTTTCTATTAGGTTATTGGTTACACAGGAAATGACGATGGTAAGAAATTTGTACTTGACGGGGAAGTGGACTTTGAGAAGCTAAAGGTGACCATCTGTCTATCTCAATATAGAGTGTTGGTGTTGGTTGAATTAAAGTCTTCTTACCTCTTTCCGTCCATTTTTTGTAATTAATCTTCACATTGCAATAGCCAATTAATAACAGTAATCATAAATTTTGTTGTGTCACCCTTCAGGTTTTTGGAAATGATTTCATTGAGGACAAGCTTAAGCCTTTCTTCAAATCAGACCCAATTCCTGAAACTGTGAGTTGCTACCATTGTTTAGCCTGATAACTACAGTTCTTCATTTAATCTCGATTCTAACTATTGGAATTCACTGGCATAGAATGATGGGGATGTCAAAATCGTTGTTGGGAATAACTTCGATGAAATTGTTCTGGATGAGTCCAAGGATGTTCTACTCGAGGTAACAAATAAAAACTTTTTTTTTTCTTTCTAATTTATCATTAGGTGGTGCTCATTGTAATCTACTTTGACGTCAGATTTATGCACCATGGTGCGGACATTGCCAAGCTTTAGAGCCAACATATGACAAGCTTGCCAAACATTTACGGGGCATTGATTCACTAGTTATTGCCAAGATGGATGGAACAACAAATGAACATCCTAGAGCAAAGGTACTTGCAAAATTAATAGATGATTTAACTCAATAGTTAGATTTTTTTTATGTTTATTCTTCTGCAGTTTTTGTATCTTCACTTTCATTTATTATGTTCACGGTGGGTTAACATGTGTAGAATATTTATGGGATTTTTATGGCTTATGATTATACTGTTAAATGCACAGAAACAGATGGTTTTGGACACAAGTATCATTTGCTCCCCAACCTTGGGAAAAACTTAGTCAGATTAGCTGTTTCTAGCTAACTTGCGTCATAAAGTTGTACTTTTGAACACTTTGACCCATTTGAAACATGGCCGTCATTCGCATAAAGACAATGTTCAGGGTCAACCAACCAATTAACTACACATGTTTTAGTGTGGTTAAGTTTTCTAAAAGTGCAGTCTAGGGTGCATATTGCCCAAAAAAATTCCATTCTGATTAAATCATACAAGTGCTCAGGGTCAAGTAATACTTCTATTTAAATGGCTTATGTCACCTGAATGTGATATCAGTTCCCTGCAATACAACACTAACGTCTAGTGTTTAAAAATAATTAAGGGCTGGAACTTTTGAGTAAACATACTTTGATGTTTGCTATGCAGAGTGATGGATTCCCAACCATTCTCTTCTTCCCCGCTGGAAACAAGAGCTTCGATCCAGTAAGTAGCTTCAAAAAACTTGCATCGTTTTTGCTCTCTTATTGTATTTGTAGATTATAGCTTATGAAATAATATTTCATTTTCTTACGTGGTTTGGGCAGATCACCGTAGACGTTGATCGGACGGTCGTAGCATTTTACAAGTTCATGAAAAAGCATGCATCCATTCCGTTCAAGCTTCAGAAACCAGTTACTTCCGCAAAACCGGAGAGCTCTGACTCTAAAGAGAGTGAGAAGACTAGCAATGAGGATGTGAAGGATGAATTGTGAGGAAGAAAGAAGTTATTTTTGTGTACTAAGCTAATTTATGTAGGCTGAAAAAACTTAATAGTATCAGATGAAATAGTAAGAGCAGAGAAGGAGAAATTACAATCTAAAACCAGCCAAAGATCATGAGCCTAATTACACCCCATACAAAAGTGAAGGGAAAGTCTTCCAGGAAAGTAGAAAAAGTTGTGTACTAAATTTAAATTTTGTTACTGTCTTTATTTATTAAGAATATTTTTCTGAGAGATTTAATAAAAAGAAATGCTTTCCTCAATTCCCCTTTTGCATGTTCATGTGATGTCAAATATTTTTGTCTCTTTGTAGATACTGGAAAAATTTATCCTTTTGGCCTGTACCAATCACTAGAAAGTTGCCAGAATTGCACATCATCACCACAAACACCCGGGATAAATTTTTGGTCATGTGGACGATATGAGGGTACCAAAAATTGTAGCAGCAAATAAAGTAGTAACTATTTTACATAAAACTGATTTTATTTTTTTTTTAAAAGGACATAAAACTGATTCTATTCCTGAATGTGGAGTTTGGAGTTTCATCTGTTCTCCATTTCTTGTAATGATTTAAGCTAAATTTAATTTAATTTAATATTATGTTATTTTGAAAAGGAATGTGAACATCCTTTATAGCATACGGGTTTAATAATATTGGATATTGTGGACTCCGTATGCGTGTATTAATAAGTCTAAAATCAAATTTAATAAAACTTATAATATAACAACTGAACAAAAAGTAAGGATGTTTCCATATTAGGTGTTTAATTTATCACTAACTTTATTGTGGCTTCGAAGATGGACAAACTTTTTTTCACATGAGATAGTGGTACAAGACTAGAAGCTATTAATTCAACTCCATATTAGCTTAAAAGTTAGGCCATCAATAAGCATAGATTTATTCTAACTTGTAGTGTGGTTTGTGATATCAAGGAGACCAAAGACCGAGTTCACGAGAATTGCTCGTGAGATAACCCGTCTTTTGAATATGTGGCATCATTATAATGATTATATCATTAATCGATTTCGCTCAAGACAAACGTCACAATCATGTCTCGAAGTATGAGTCCAACACATGAATCCAAGTTTCTAGATAATTGTCTATAACTCATTCTGTTCTGTCTAGAGTAATCTTATCTCAATATAAATGGCAATGAATCATCTCTTAAAAGGGGATGGTCATTATTACCTCCTCTATTTATTCACTCCGCTGTCTTACGTAACTCATCTCTAAATTAAGAGTCAAAGTGGGATTACAGGTCATCAACCACATTTAGCTCATGTTTACTATTGATCTTAGGTTTCTGGTCTTCCCAAGAATCCATCCAAATTCATAAAGTTATTATTGGTGAGGTGAATGTGTTTCCGATCTAATGATAATCGTCTTCTTCTACTTTTGTTCAACCAGAAGCACCATTAGAAAGTCATCTACAAGTTTTTCATCATAAACCGGAAGTCAAATCTAGAATGCAAGAGTGCATTGAATCTCTAGATCTGGAGCGTCGCTTGTTCCTCGATGGAGTCATCACTTTGTTAGCTAACAATGCTCTGGTAATAGAAAACCGTGTTACTGAACTCTATGCTACTGAAGCCAAAGTAGATTTATGTGGACGAAGAATTTTCGATATTAGGAGTATGTTATATGGGATAAGTTATAGTCAATCTAGATGAAACACGTGTAATCCACACTCACTCCACTAAATGATGACAAATTGGATACAAATGAGCTTTATATCTGAGTTTGGTTGGAGAGATTGCCGGAAGAATGTGCTCGTCCTATTGAATGGCGGGCATGAACTCCGATGACACTTCGACGATCAAGTCAGTTCAAGTTATAGAGAGAGTCCAAAATATGTAAAATAGGTAGACAAAAAATATCCAAATGTATCTTGCATTTATGATGACAGGGATTTATATAGGAAGAATTCTGCCCAATCAGACACACTGACATATGAATCTAATCGATCGTGGTCGGACAATACTACGCCCGACACAGTCGGCTCCATATATCTTCGAGAATGAAGGGACTAGTAGCAAAGTAGTGGAGGTGCCCAATGTTGTTGAGCTAATGGAGCCGACGATCTCAACTATCAAATGGCCTCTTACTGATCCTTTACTGTTTAATTAATGAAGTTGGATGGACCGAAACTGAAATCTCAATATCATCATTATGATATAAAATAATTCTCAGTTAATCTTCAATGGAGGTTTAATTGGCTCGGCTAATTCATAAGGCCTTTTACAACTATAATTATTCGTAACATCCACAAAATTAATTTTATAAAATATCAATTGAACGACCATTGGAGATATTAAGAGTTTCTTTGGTCACTGAAGTAAAGGAAGTAAATAAACAATATAATTTGCAAGAAAGATTGACTTGTAAATAATTTGTGAAGAAAAATGGAAATTAATTTCTTAAAAGAAAAAAGGTCAACCAAAACTAAATATACTGTACATGAACCCGACTTCACCGACTAAAGAGAGGGGAATGCGACCGCACTCTTTGGCCTTTAATTTCTTAAATCATTCTCCCAATTTCTTTATTATTTCCAGATAATCATTCTTCCAATTTTAAGTAACCTTTTCCACTTTAATTCAAAAGAATTTCTATCTCATTCACAATAATATAAAGTATAATATTACTCCTTTTTGAAATAAAATAATTGTTATGAAATTATTTAAAGGAAAGAAACAAAGGTAAAAATAATAAAAATGAAATTCAAAATTGTTAAAGAATGTAAGAGCAAAGTTAAGCATTCCTAATCTAACTGAACTTAGTCCAACTAATTTCAGGTGTAGGCTATGGTGATTTTGTTTTTGAGTTACTTTATTTGTACTTTGCTTTATTCACCATTAAATCACTTTTCACCCCATGATCTAATGGTGGACAAAACAAAGTAATGGTTACTTTGTCAAAAACAAAGTGACCATAGAATTTCCCCTAATTTCAATATCCAAAAAAAGAAGTTAAAATTTCAAAATAATTCCAATAAGATAACCTTTTTTTAAAAAATAACTCTTTAAAAAATCACATTTTGTTAATCTTAAGATTCAAACTATAAAAAAGAGTTTCACTAAAACTCAATTAGCATTATATTTTCCTTAAAAAAAAATAAAAAATTAGAATTATATTTTAATAATCTTCATATATAAAAAAGAAAAGAAAGAATCAAAATATCAAAATCAGTCTGTTATATTTATTCCAGTCTCCGCCTTTTCAAAAACCGTATCTTCTTCTTCTTCCTTCCGATCATCAGATCTGCAACCGCCGCACATCCTTTTCTCATCCATGGCTACTACTATATTCCTCCTCTTTGCTCTCTTCACTTTACCATTCACACTCTCTCAAATCTCGCCGGAATCCTCCCCGGCTCCCTCCCCCGATTCCCCCGCCGATTCACTTCCTTCCCCTACAACTTCACCTCCTTCTCCTTCTCCCTCACCGGAAACCTCACCTCCGTCGCTACCGCCGTCTCCTACTTCCCCAATCTCATCGCCGCCAGCACCTCCGCCATCAGATCTGGCTTCTCCGCCTGCCGCCACTCCCTCTCCTGAAGTTCCATCGCCGGCGCCGGGTCCGTCTCAGTTGTTGAGTGATGTTAATCACAGTAACAATGTAGAAGCAGGTAGTACGGAAGAGGAGGATGGATCTTCCGGGATGAACGGCGGGAAGAAGGCTGGGATTACGTTTGGAGTGATCGGAGCGGCGGCGGTCGTCGGAGTTGGAGCGTTGGTTTATAAGAAGAGGCAAGATAATATAAGAAGATCTCAGTATAGTTATGCGGCTAGGAGAGAATTACTTTGAAGATCATCATCATCAAAGAGAGAGAGTAGAGGTTGTGTACTTTATTACTTGAAAATTTATTTTAAACATGATTAATTAGATCTTTGTTTTTCTTAATTCATTTCTACGGATTTCTTTCATTCATTGTTTTCATTTTCAGTTATCCGATAGGTAATTACGGAGGCAAACAAATATTATTGTAGTCAATAATGAATATATTCTAGTTGATGATTTAATTATTCAGTCTTCTGTCTCGCTTCCTTTTGATTGCACTAGTATTTTCTAGTTGAGATCGTGTTCGTTTTTACTTATATTCAGCACATTTTAGTTGAGTAAATTTAATAAAATTTATTAAGCATTTAATTAATAATTTAGTTTAATTAAGTAAAACAGGAACTGTATTAACTGTGATTCAATACTGTTGCTGATAGTGTTTTATGGTTATTCTTTTACAAGTATGTATTGATGATGCTGCAAATCCATGAAAACTCGGAGAATTTAAGAGTTAATGATTGGGAGATTCAAATTTTGAACAAGACGATAAAGAATCTAAAATATGTATTTGGTTAAAATTGAGTTTATTTTCAATTTATATACTTTAAATAAGTTTTTCTCCATAAAACAACTTTGTAAATTGGTAAAAATGAATAAATTTGTTACTAAAAAGACAAAATTTCTAACACAAATACCGCATATATTCACGTTATTTTGTGAGCTATATCAGTATACAATATATGTAAAATCATTTGTCTAAGACTCGAACATTCTTCAATTCACCTTGACAAATGACCTCTCGATGGTGCAAGCACAATGAGGCAGCCTCAACAGAGCGCTAGATTATCCGGTTACGGAAACCGTAGAGGATTTTCCATCTAATTGGTCTCAACAACAATTTTTATATGGTTCGTTTTAGTTTCCACGAGGATTATCTAAACTCCTTAACTTCAGAGCCATGGATAATTTTTGGCTCCCATCTTGCGGTGCAATGCAACCATGAACTCCTAAATTTATCACAGACTCTAGTACAATTCAAGATATAGTAGCATGGATCCGGCTACCCAACCTTCCCATTCATCTTTACCATCAAGGAACCTAAAACTTGTTGCAGGTTCAATTGGCAAAGTTTACAAGGTTGACCATAACACTTAGTCAATTGAAAGAGGAAAATACGGTAGGCTTGCCAGTTGGAATCGGTTTTAACTCGCACTGATTTTTTCTGTCTGTGCAACTTCTCGTATTTATATCTTGTTAAATAGGTTGGGTCAGATCAGGTTGAGCCCATCGAGAGTAACCAACCCGAATAATCTGACAATATTGGTTAAATTTTGTTATGATATAGATCATTTGTGGACAATTTTCATAATTGTAATTTAATAGATATTGTAGTAATTATTAACGGATACAAGTACCCATGTGCACTAGTATTCTGAAAGGGTAAGTGTATAGAATTTTAGAAGTATACCAATAGGATAACCAGCATGCAGTATCAAACTTGAACGAACAAATGATATTCGCAGATATCCAAACCGTTATCATCCCTACTCTGAACTACCCGAACAAAATATGCCGTTGTATTCTAAAATTGTGTCCGCTCTTACGGGAACCGAAAGCCAAAGGCTATGTTGACAAAGCCAAAGGCTATGTTGACAAATCCAAAAGGTAATCATACCGAAGTTTGAAAATTATATAAACAATTAACTTGACTATAAGACTCAATTTCTTAACATAAAATTATCTCCATTCAAATGAAAAGCTAAAAGAAATTGTTTATAGACTCTACTGTACATAAAAATCTCTAAAATACAAAACTACAATGCTTGATTTGTCAAATACAACAAAACAATCGCGAAATCTTTAATTTCTTATTTGTCGACAAATTACATTGCTTGTTATTTCTTGTATGCTAACTTTAAGACTGTAGATAACATAATAGAGGGAAATGCATTTTTACAACGGATAAGATTGTAACTCTGAGTTCCCTTTCAATCCCTCTTTTTCTTTCTATAAGCCGAATCAGAAACACCCCATCTTACTCCTCGACATCTGGGTCTACCCAACGCCCGTGCTCTTTAATTAGCTCGATCAACGCATCAGTTGCTCCTTCCATTGCTATTCCTCGCTTTACCACCGTCTGAAAAATAGGCATATCAAAATAGGTTGTAATGTCATAATTGTGATTATGTGATTTATATATGCCATGTACTTATATATGATATATATGTAACAAAAATGACTTGGTAATTGGTAACTGAACCTTAAAGCATGAAAGAATGTAATACCTTTCCAACATATAAGTCGATCTTTCCTGGAGCTCCACCAACATATCCGAAATCAGCATCGGCCATCTCTCCAGGTCCGTTTACAATGCAACCCATAATTGCAATCTAATATTCACAAACCAATAAAAAAATATGAGCCTCGGAATAGAAGATGGTGAATTTCTTCACTAAAGATAGAAAAGGATTAGATATCTACCGAGACACCAGGTAAATGAGATGTCTTTTCACGAATTTCTGCACTTATTTCTTGAAGGTCAAACAAGGTTCTACCACAAGATGGACATGACACGTACTCCTGAAATTAGATTTTGGCACCTTGATTAAGTAAAGACAACCATTTATTAAATCATCTTACATAATGTTTCTTCCAGAAAATACGCTTCATACCGTCTTTGTATTTCTCATTCTGCAACCTTGCAGTAAGTTGAAAGAGGTGTTTCGCAGAAAATCAAAGTCCTGGTCGGGGGCTTCTAATAACAGACCATCGCCAAGACCGTCTACTAATAAGGCCCCTACGTTTGTACCAGCACCAATGACCAAGTCATCTCTGCAAATAGAAAAGAAAATATTAGATATGCCATAACTTCTTTTCTCTTGCATTTTATTTAAAAAATGAATGGTATGTGTTTTACCTGTGTATGGCATTTGGAAAATGCATATGGTGAATTACTGGAAAATTCAAACAGTTGTCTGATAGGAACTCAAATAATCTGCAGTCAATAGAAATTTCAAAATGTCAGCGATGCACATTATGCTTCAAAAACATAGTAGCTATTGGCCTATTCCCTGTTGCCGTATAGAATACTAGAACGGCATAAGAGAGAAAATAATGACTATCATAGACCAGAAGTGAAATACATATCAACAGTGCACAATTTCTGCTACCGCAAATATGTGGTCCATTTCATACAATATAAAAGAAATCCTAGAAGGGAGTTCATGCTCAAGCTGGTAAAGAAACTGGATTTCGCTGAGAAATCAGAAAAGAATTTCCCCTCTTTACTTTTTTCCCGCAAGAAGAAAATGTATATTATCATGCTTCTCCTTTCTCTTATATTCCACTAGACCATCACAAGAAAATAATCCCACATGTGAACTAGTTTGTTAACGTTTGTTTCAAAACTGACTTAATAAAAGATAAAAGAAATCCAGAGTCAGCAATTACCTCCTTGCTGCATGCACTCTACCAACTTTATCTTCTCCAAATGGTAGGTTATGAAGAATCATTGTAACATCAATGCCTTTGAGGATATCCAGCTCTTCATAGGACTCATCACCACGCAAAGACACCACCAAGCGTGTACCTAATAGGTAATTTCAACTTGAAGTTCTATCAATATCAAAAAGAAAATGTTAAACAATACCCATAATCTAACAAAGCAAGAAAGTAGCACCTTCTGGCAAAAGCTTGTGAGCACCACTTGCCAACTCCTTAAGATTTACAAGGACCAAGGCATTAGGTAATGGCTTTGTTAGCTGCTCTGACAAAGGAGCAATGACTCCCATACTTATATCTATCAGCCTTTTAAGAGCTAGCCGCTGGTCACAATACAAAACACAATATCAAGTCGTTGCTCTTCTTAGTATAAATAAATTAAATTTGTTTATCACAAAAATAAGGCACAGCCAAATAACGGTGAGAGAATCTTTCTACTGAAAAAGTGAATCAAAATAATTTGTATCTTACAGCATCAACATCATCCACTGGCGGGAGCTCTCTCAATAAGATTGAGTCAACAGTTGCCAGATCCTACAAAATATATTTGTGTCAATAACAAGAATAATGATAGTATGAATCAATAGTAATGTAATCCTGACTTTGCCTATAATAACATCAACAACGAACCTTAAAAGGCATTCCAACAACAAGCTTCGCTGCAAGAGCTCGGTATAGAAATTCGGGTGACTGATAAAATAGAAAGGATTGTCAAATCCAACTTCATAGTGCAAATCCCAATTTCAACAAAATGAACTAAACAAAAAAGCTGTATAAGAAAAAGGTTGCTCCTACCTTCAATTGGTCCAAGGTAACTGACATAAGAACCGAACCATCACGATGCAGTACGCCTCTATAATCCACATCTTCACCCTGAAATTAAACGAAGAATCAATCATCTATAAGCAGAGCCTGCTAGGGGATAAGACGGCTATAGCTAAACTAAATCTCTTAGAATTGAAGCCTACCTCCTTTTGAGCTGGCAATTCACCAGATCGGCGCTGGAAGTCAAAGTAGTGTCTGTGCTTTTCTTCGAAGGGTGCCTGATGGGGGGAAGTTCCATTCAAAATCAGCAAGTCTTATATTGAAGAATTTGTTCTATACTTAAGCATGTTATCTTCAAAAAAATATAGCAAAGCCCTACCACTCCTTGTTGAACAGCAGATGCTTTCATGCCAAGGTTGGCCAGCCTTCTGCAAGGATCTATTTCCTTCTCTGGAGCTTCTGTGAGTGACACCCTGATTGTATCACCCAAACCATCCTGAAAATTCAAATGCAAATACATACGCAATGGTCAGGCTATGTATAGTTTATTCTGAGATCTTATTTGGACAACAATGCAAGATCACACAGCCACAATCTCTTTCAACTTATTTGCTACAGTTATTAGCTCAATATTTTTCCGATACATTTCATTTCAAGTAGGCCACTTCCTGATGCATATTTTAATATGAACAAGCAAGTACGATGGCTGTGGAAACAATGCCATGAATTTTTTATCATCATAATATTAAATATGCAATTTTTGTGACTTAGGCTACCTGGAGTAAGGTTCCAATGCCAATTGCAGATTTCATACGCCCATCTTCACCTTCTCCAGCTTCAGTGACACCCAAGTGTAATGGATAATCCCAGCCCTGAACATACATTTCTGAAACAAGGAGACGGTATGCCTGGACCATGATGACTGGGTTACTTGCTTTCATTGAAAACACAAAATTGTGGAAATCCAATTTCCGGCATATCCTTGCAAACTCGAATGCAGATTCAACCTGGGGAGTGAAACCAATCAATAACATTGTACTGAGCTGGGAAGTAAAAGACAGGAAAGGCAGAAGCAAATAGTAAGTTGTTCCACATCATGAGAGAAATATTAATCACCATTCCCCTAGGAGAATCTCCATAATAGCTCATGATACGATCTGAAAGACTCCCGTGGTTTGTTCCAATGCGGATTGCCCTTCCATACTTTTTACATTTCTCAACCAATGGAGTAAAAACCTGGAAAAATGAGTTGCCGAGAGAAAAAAAAATATTCAGGCCCAACGTTAAGGTAAAATGGTACCACATGTAGATCTATAAAGATGACTCTTCAACAAAATAATAAATATAGGTTGTAAGTTAACCTGTTCAATATGCTCAAGTTCTTTCTGATAGTCGTCTTCTGTATACTCCAACTGCTCAAACTGAGCCCGTCTATCAGCTGCAGTAAAGCATCATGTTGAGACAATGCAGTTCCATTCAATATCTCATAGAAATAAACCAAAAGCCAATTGTCATACCAAAGTTTCCTGGATTGACGCGAATTTTGTCAAAGCATTCTGCAACTCGCATTGCAATAGGTGGAGCAAAATGAATATCTGCAACCAGTGGTATATTGTAACTGCAAAAATAGGAAGTTGGTGAATAGTTGATACATATGAGAATGATAAAAACTTTGCTTAAAATGAACCAGACTCACTTTTTCTGCACAAGAGTATTTTTAATTTCAAAGCAAGCATCTGCTTCTCTCTTTCCTTGAACTGTTATCCGAACTAAATCTGCCCCCTGATCTGCTATTCTCATTACCTGAAAACATTACAGAACTTAGTTTGATGGAACCACCAAGAAAATACAAACAGATATGCCAAGCAAGCTTTTTCATTGGAAGAATCAACTGGTAATCCCTGTATTACTAGTGCTACTGATTCAGAAAAAGCACCGGGCATTATTTTTCTTTTTTTTCTCATTCAAGTAGTGAAAAGCCAGTTTCGATCAGTTGTGGCCCTTATAACAGTCACTCTATAATATACGGACACTTCTTCTTACTAGCCCGTGCCCGTATCCGTGTCCGACACGTGTTAGACACCATTTTTAGGCTATTTTATGCAGGTTATTTTAGAAATAACGTTTCCCATGTCCGTATCTGTGTCCGGGCAACATAGCAGTCACTAAGTGGCATATGGACCAACACCATCAATGAATTTGACAATTTTCGCAAAAAGATAAAAAGGAAGACAGAAAGATAACCACCTCTTCAACAGTTCCAGCAACATCTTTAGTATCATTTGTAGTCATAGTTTGGATCCTAATAGGATGCTCACTACCAAGAGCCACATTTCCCACCATAACAGTTCGTGTTTTTCTCCTCACAGTCTTGTGGATAGATTCACAATACTTCTGTCGAGGAACTGCATCCAAATTACCATTGATCAGAATTTTTTTTTGGAAAAGTATGAATCTTTACGAATAATCCAATGAATGCTAAAAGTATGAATATTTATGAATCAGAATCAGAAAAGATTCACAATACTTTTGTCGCGGAACAACATCCAAATTATCATTGATCAGAAACAAAAAAAGAAATGGAAAAAGTATGAATCTTTATGAATAATTCAACAGATAAAAGTATAGGGATCTTCTTAATTTTTCTTTTCCAATATATGGCCAATCCATCAGAAAGCTCGAAGTGATAGTTAAGGTTAACGACATGTTTTATATTAATCTGTGACTGCATATACTATTGTCAAGAAAAGTCAACTGATGTAGAAAACTGAAAGAGAAGGACTAAATTTCCAGAAATAGAAAAGAAAGTAGATTATATAATGAATAAGTTACCTAATAAAGGGCTTCCTTCAGAAGCAGGCTGAAGCTGGATAATTTCCGGGCCGGGATTGGAGTTCCGAATCATGGATATCTTCTTGCGACCAGACTTGATCCTCTTCAAATCAGAAACTCTGACAAAATCTAAGCTCTTTGCAAAACCCAAGGTTGAATCCCTGGTTTTGAGACCAGTAAAAGACGCAGGTACAGTTCCAGTCGCCATTTCAAAGCAAGGATGAAGAAGATGAAGTAGTGGTGAGAAAGAAAGGCGTGCGTTGGTGAAGAATTTGATGAGGGAAAATAAAATTAAAGTTGAGAGCTTTGCTGAAGATTATTTATTTGTATTTGAAGATGAAAATGAAGGATGAAGAAATAAGACGACGACAAAATCCATTTTATGAGCATCTTTTTTATACTTTTATTTTATTTATCCGCTAGCCGTGCAATTTGGAAAATTCTTGCTCATTCAATATATTTTCGTATTTGCCCCCCTTACTATACTATATCTCAATTATTTTCATTTTGTTTTCATCAAATTAACATATCAAATTGTATTTATTAGACATGGGGCCTTATTATATTTTATTTTACTTTACTCGGTTTAGTTTAGTTCGATTCAAAAAAATTTAAAAAGTTTACCAGTCATGTAGCCAATAATTCAGTTCAATTCAATTAAGCTTATTTCAATTCACTTCGACTTTTCTAGCCAAAATAAAAAGTATATTAATAACATTTTGTTCATATATATATATATATAAAAATTATAGCATTTGAATTCATTGTTTTTTACTTAAAAAAAAATTATCCTCTATTTTTAAAATCTGGATTCAACTTTTGCTATAAATTGCTAAATTAAACCGACTTTAAATCATTTTTTTATTTGAAAAACTAAAGTCACTTAAATCTTAACTTTCTAATATGGATTTTGAATGATCACTCAATGTTCAAACTAAACTAATTTCATGTATATAAATTTACAAAACATTGTTCCAGTTAACTATATTAACATAAATATCATTGAAACACACCCTAAATAATATATCATATGAAACTTTTTCTATTCAAAATGAATTTATTTTTTTCATATATATATGTATATATATAAATGACCTGTTTTTTTTTATAAATTGGAATAATAAAAAGATGAATGTAAATTATAAGGGTATGATTGAAAAGGAGAAAGTTGGTAACGTGATTGGAATTTTAGTCTCACTTGGCTGGCTCTGCCACTATTTTATATTTATTGTATTTTAATCTAAATTCTTCTTTCATGTTGCCTAGTTAATGATATTTTGTTATCATATTCAAAGCCGTCGTTGAATGCATATTGTAGTATAATTTAAATTGTTCTCAATGTTTTACTTTGTGGAATTACTTCTCCTTTTTTCCGTTTTATTCAACTATTCAAGTTTGAGTCATAAATGTTTCTCAAAAAAAATAAAAATTTTTGAGTTATAAATTTTTTAAGTTGGATTAAGAACACAAGTTGAAGTAATGTACAATTGAAACCAATTCTCAACTTGTGGTTCAATTAATTGCTCACACATCAAAGCGCTATCACCTTTATATGTCGTAGTCAGAAATTGTATTTTATAATTAAAGGAGTTTGTAAATTATCGATTGTTCATTTTAGGAGAACTTTGAATAGTGTATGTTATGTAGTCGATGTTTTCATCTTGAGACATCTGGTTTTATATTCCTCCCTTTTAAGATTTCTTAATACAATTTTTTAATTTTCAAAACAAAAAACTAATTCAAAGTACATGGACTTACTAATAAAATTTGTACGACTAGTGAGACTAAAATATGATTTGTGTTTGAATGAATAATTAGTTTATGTGAAAAAAGTATTTGTTTAGTATGTAAATTCTTCACCTAAATATATATATAAAATGAAATGTCATGCATTCATAAATATATATATAAAAAGTAAAGGTCAACTTTGGACATATGATAAAAATATTAACTTCATTAAATATTTCAATTGTGAAATGTCTAGTGAAATTTTTGAAATATTAAGGTTATGTTTTTTTATGATTAAACTTCATTGAATTAAATTAAATTGCATTTAATGAAATAAAATTACTAAAAGTTATTGAGTTGAATTGAAGTAGATTTAAATGTCTTTTTGATTAGCTAATGGTGTTGCCGACGCTTTTGCTCGGTTTTCGCGTTTCTGTGCTAGTCCTAGTTACTTTGATGTTCTGCCGGATGCGATTAGTTTTTCTTTGCTGCAATTTTGCCCAGAAATGGGGCATTAGCTTTTGCTGGTTTTTTTTTTTTAAAAAAAGACTTGTTTTGTTAGTATTAAAATGTTATGTGATTTATGATTTAAATTTGAATGTTTCAATGTCACTACGGGCCATGTTTTGTCAATTTCTAAATATAATTTTTCTTGAAAAATATCAATGTGTTTCGTTTTCACTAAAACTTAATAATATAATTAGGATACCTTATTTTGCAAAATATATCATACAATATACATCCATTTGCAAACTATTAAACCACATATCTCTATTTGCAAATTGAGTAGTCTTATTTTTGCACTTATCCCAAATGTAATGCAAGGGATGTATTCTTAAGTAATAGGTGATTGTTTTTATTTTATTTTTGAGGCAAAATCAGTTCTATCAATTCGCTTCCGCAAATGCAACAATAATGTCTTTGACAAGTAAGGGACGCCCAATATATGCCAACATAAGCCCAAGTTTTGGCGAAAATTGTGAGTAGGGGCAAGCAAAACTCGTTGTGAGCCCAAAATTGAAGTGGCGACAATGTTCATTGAGGACGAGCGCCAACCAGTCTAAGATCGACCAATGAGGGAAAACTGCCAACAACCATCATCAAGCTTAGGAGACAATTGTCCAACAATTTGACAAGAATTATCGAGCATCAACATCCAACGAGAGTACTAAAGTTCTAAGGAGGAGTTGCGTAACAAGAAAAGAGCGCCAGGTGAAGACGTCCTTGCAACTCAAGCAAAGACCACAAGATCGTCAAGGCAAACACACACACTCGAGTGTTTTTTATTTTATTTTTCAATAAGGTGAGATGCAATTTTAATGAGTATCTATAGTTGTAATATATAAATATATAAGAAATTCTTTCAAAAGAAAAAAATATAGTAAGAAATAGTTGGGGAGTAGTAACATTGAAATTAACAGGTAGCAATAGGATTCACGTTTAAAATTACTGTAAAATGAATTACATGAATCAATTAAAGATCCAACATGTGATCAATAAAATTCATATTTTTTATCTAAAAAATGTTGGCGTATGCTTTTCTTAAAATAAAATAAATTCCAATACGCATATGAATTTCCTGAAGATTTATATTCACGTTTATAGAATCTTTTATAATATATATTTTTGGAAAAGAAAGAAAGCCATTTTCATTCAAATGTTTGTTTTAATATTAGAAGATTTTCGTTTCCTATTTAAGAAATAGGAATTTTAAAGGCTAATATAACAAAAATGGGTTAATATTCTAAATTATATTTATATATTATTGATTAAAATAGGACAAAACTTTTTAATTTTAATTCTTTTATAGGCATAGAGCTGGAGTCACAATAGCTAGAAACAAAATAGAAAATACCGACTAATCACTCGAGGAAGATTAACACTACTCACACGAAAAAATAATACTCTAAATGTCAGGCGGTTCAACGCACTCGTAAAGCACAGAGGATATATGTCTTGCATTCATGGTTTGTTAACTAGCAGCCTGATTACCATCCACGTAGACATGCATCTCTTCACCTTCCAATCTCTTCAACTGAAGTCCATACACTGTCCAATAAGCCAGAGGTGTTAGTGCCTATTCCGACAACTCTCCCATATATATGGCCAAATCACAACCTATGTATCCAGCTTGAGCACCACCACCTCTTTTAATTTAAAAGCATGATGTAATGTACAAGACGGTGCAATTTCATATCTCTCTAATGAAAGATTAATCTCAATGATTAACAAAAGCTTTATCATTTCAAGTCTGATCAGGGTAACCAAAATGTTGGAGGATGACTATAAGATGAACAATGTATGAAAATTTTGAATGTTTTGTATATAGTGGAGAGTGATGGTGTTACAGTAGAGAGTTGTCTTTTGATGCTTGTGCTGCCCACATAAACATATAAATAAATAAAAGAATTCTTTTATTATAAGAAAATAATAATTAAGAGATGAAGTCCTGCTTAGCTGGTCTTTTGGGTAATTACCATAATTATTATTAAAACATTATATGCATGTGTCACCTCATCTCAGAAAAAAACACAAATATTATTAAATTTGTTGAAATCAAAGGAGAGCATACATATATTGACCTTGACCAAATCGGCCTTCAATTCAAGAACTGACTGCTCTTTATAGAAATATCTAAATCAAACTATATATGGAACTATTTATATACGAAAAGTAAAAGTATGAGCCCTTTAAAATAATAAATTTAACAATACTAAGCCCACCTATCAACAAAAAGAATGTAAGTAAGACTTCTTTTTTCTTTCTTTTTTTTATAATGGAAGTAAGACTTCTTAAATTGAATAATTTTAACTTTTTTGGTAACTGAATAATTTTAACTGAACTGAATATTTATAACAAAAACTAATTTGATAAACAGATTTTAACTTGGTAAAAAAAATGAAAAAGAGATTGAAGGCTCATCTATTGAAATCGAATGTATGTTCAACTGGGCGTGATATAAGTATTTACGAATCTTTGAAATTACATCTAGTAAAAGTCAAGTAAAATTCAATCGAGCAAGTAAAAATAATTATAATAATAGAGCAATCTAATTATGCATCATTCTATTCGGATATTTGGTTAGCATGTTTATTAACATTAGGAATTTAATCGATGGTAGAGTTCTGTTAAGTTCAACAGTTAAAAAGGTCAAGTGTTAACTGAAGGATTATGCAAATGTTTTGAAGGAAAGAAAGCATCTAGTTATTGACTTTGACTAATACTCTAAGGTGGCCTATAACATGGGATTTTAGTCTAATAATACAATATTAGAATATTCAATCAGTCCAAATATAATTATTATACAACATAATATTATTGACCAACAATCATAGTACATCTTTGAATAAAATGTAACAGAAACTCAAGTTTTTCCTCTGAAATTCTCTCTTCTTTCATGCATTGTTCCTCAAGAGTCTCACCACTGGAACAAATTCCCTAACTATTATTCACCGAAAAAATTTCATCTATTTCGTGGATACAATCACTAACTGTTTCTCTTTCTTCTCGACAGAGTAAAAATTAGAAACAAAAGTTAGCTGCAAATGAAGCTCGGATATATTAAATCACAAACGAGTAATTTCAATTTTTTGCCTCTACACGATGCACCCTATAATACAAGGTTCATTTCCAACATTTCTTCAAATAGCTGCTGATTCCTCAACTAGAGAATGCTTTTCAAGGATATCCACAGTCTCATCCCTTGCACTGCAATTATATTCCAAACCGAAATTCAGAGAATTCTATGCATTTTCTGAAAACATGACTGATATGAACAACCTTAGAACGCAATGAAAAGGAATTCACTAACCAAGTATTCATTAATAACATCATCCTACTTTAGAATCACTAACCAAGTATTCATTAGTAATATCATCCTACTTTAGAACCATAATGATATTTGCATTTTAATAAAAGCTTACCTTCCAGGTCGAAGAATCCTGTACTTTCCGGGATTAGTTAGGTCCACAACTGTAGATCCAGCACGACCAGATGGAAGCACACCAGTATCATAGACATATGCACAATGTTGCCACAGGTTTTCAAAATCTTTGATACAAACACTACTTGGCTTTCCACTAAGATTCGCACTTGTCAGGGCTATCGCTCTCCCCAAGCCTCGAGCAATTACCCTGATGAAGTCACAATCAGGAACACGCACTCCCACACTCTCTAACCCTGGATTTAAGGACTTCTCTAGTGCACTTGACTCCCCTGCAAAGATCCTACAGTTTTAGTTATAATTTCTAAATAGCTCTCACTCTTGGTCTCGGTCTCTCGAGAAGTTCTACTAGACTCCTGGTGTGCATGCTCCCTTAGACATAAAACTATAACATTTTATCCATCTTATGCCAAACAAAGCATATGCTCATGAAGTATACTAGAATTTTACCTCTCTCGCGCTCTCTCTTGTAAAAAGACAAAGATAGTAAGTATATTGTACTTGTAATTTTTCTTAGTAAAATTATATACCTCTACTTAATACAACAGTAACTGGGCCAGGAAGCAGAGAATCAAGTAAGCCATGAGGCAGGTGGTCAGTGGTTGCAAAATGCTTTATGGAAGATACATCCCCAACACAAATTGCAAGAGGGCTTGTATGCTTGCGTCCCTTGATCTCATATATCAGGTTGATTGCTTCTGGTGAGCTGCCATCAGAGAAAACTGAAATCAGCAACGTACTAAAATCTAAAAAGAAAACTGCTGACCTCCCAAAATATCGTAAAATTAAAGCCAACCTCAAGGATTGCTCAAATCCATGTTGTAACAGCCTAAAGATGTCCCAAAGTTTTCATAAATAACTTCATATCTTTGTCATTATCATATTCTCTTCAACTCTGGAAGGCAACAAAATGTCAAATTGTTTGTCAAAGTAATGCCTCATTTTTAGCTTTAGGATAAATGTTATCCGGTTCCATGTGTTTAACAACATGTATCAATAGAAAAGGCAAAATCTAGATACAAAGGCCTGGCAATTTCGGGTTTTGTGTCATGTTCTTCCATTTCAGGTTAGTGACAAAATGCCTCCAACCTAACAAAACCCAAAAAACTTTAGAGACACGGGGCGCCAAAGATGCCCCTACGATGGGGGAACTTATGGGTTTGACACTGAAACGAAGGAATGCTTTCTCTTTGCTCAGCTTCCTCTAATGCTACTAGAGAATGTGGTAAGAGCCAATAACAGTTTTAATACAAGTTGGTCTAATACATCTTTACCCCTTAAATTTGCCAAGAAAATCCGAGGAGCTCTCCAACCCTGAAACCGGCATATTAGCCTTTTGACATTGCTTAAATTGATATGATTAACCCCCAAGTCCTATGCGTCAAAGCAAGCGGAGATTTGGACAAGTTGAAACACATATTACATTAAGAAAGTTTAGGGGGCCGATACTCCGATAGGTTTCTTCAAGTAATTTCTTTAAGGACCTAATGGCTCGTATTTGAAGTTCAGCGAGCAATCAGTTTCTATGACCAACTTGAGAGGCTTTATATGCATTAGGCCATTTCAATAACGTATATTAAGGGCTAATTTTAACTCTTAACTTCTTTTGCACTGTTAATTTGGCTAATCCAAAGTTTGTGTATTAAATTATAAATACGATTCTTCAACTCAGTATTTTGAAAATAAGTTCAAACTGACATGATGGTGATACCAATCATTTTTAGACTAATTTGATTAGAAAAACTAATAATTACAAGTTGTGAACTATATTGATATCTAAAATTTCATTTTGTACTAATATGATGATGCTATAATCCCCTTCATCCAAAAGTTAGCTAAGTATCAGTGAAAAAACTCTTTGCTGATTGTTGTAATTCCTATTGTGTTTCGGGAGTGAAAGTATTGCAGCTGGAGCCTGAAGGTGGAAGAGACCATTCTCTAAGGATGATTTTTCATGTATTTGTTATAGTTTCAAGTGTTTATTAGTTATTACTATTAGTCAATTTGAATTCTGGTAGTGAATAGCGAATCACTGGATTAAAGAATCTGTGCCTCTGATTATTATATAGTATCTAATAATTTTCCACTGTTATTTTAACAGAAGAAGCTTAACTCAGCTAAGTAATTAAGGAAATGTTCATTTTTGAGTTATCAATGGACGTACAAAATTGGTGTTTAAAATACTAATTTTAAATGGAAAGAACCAAATGATTGAATTATTGGGTTCAAGGTCACTTGCAATAACTATTTAATCAACCAAAACAGGTGTTTGAAACATGAATATCAAATATCATATGTAATTACTTATCAGATGCTAACATACCGTATCGAATACTAAACCCAATGATCATCACAAGAATAAATTCTTTGCATTTAAAACTAATGCTTTGAACACTCATTTTATACACCATCTAAAAGCTCAAAAATACGTATTAGGGGTATGTTCAACAATATGTATCAATACAAAAGGAAATAATGCAGTTGTGGTATACCCTGGACAAGTATTGGCCGTTCCATTAACAATTGAGTCCATGTATTACATAATGTTCATTGTTGTCAATACCATTCTAGCAATTTGGCAAGCATTTAACCAACTAATTGGTCACTGTAAGCAAAAGACTCTTACGAGCTCTTCCGCTAGGAATTTGGTTTTGAATCCACTTTGGTTATACCAAAACTAGAAATTCTCGGTACAAAACATAGAAAACACAGTAGATAGCAACTCAATAAAACTAGCAATAATCTCCTTATAAAACAAGAAAATACAAATAGAGGAGGAGAGAGCATTGAAATAGCATACGTACCAAGCATCGCAAGCAAATCCATAGAGTGTATCGGTGGGCAAGGCAACGACTTTCCCGGCTTTGAGGGCGTCAATTGCCTCTTGGGCATAGAGTTCAGTGGCGGGGCGCACCATCTTCATATTCAGCTCTTTCTCAATGTGATACTCACAATTCTTCAAACTCCGAGCCATTTTCTTTGCCAGTTTGCTTCTCTGGGTCAGAAACCCAATCCTGGAAGCCCCTACAAGTAAAATAATCAACAGATACTGGAACAGGTTAAATTGAAGAAAGCAAATCCAGAGAGAGTAACGAATGAACTTAGTTAAAGAGCACCTAGGAGTACGAGCGGAGGATAAGAAGCGACAAGTAGAAATTGAACTCCAATTCTTGGGATAATCATGCTATGCTAACTCACTCCTGCTAAACACAAACCCCAATGAACCATTCATTATGTTCTCATCTCTAACCCTTTCTACCATTATGTCCAATGCCTGGACATTGAACTGGATTTCTATATCAGCCACGGGTCACATAGTTCGACCAAATGGCCCGGATTCTTCAAACCAGATGATTTAGTAAATAAATTTATAATAAATTTTGAACAAGTCATAGATATGTTATAATCACATGAATTTCTGGTTGAATTGAATTAGAGCACAGCATAATTCAGACAAAGGCATGTTCTTTATGCTTTATCAGTAATTGATTTCAGTTCAGTTCAGTAAATGCACTTCAGTTCAGTTCAGTTCAATTCAATATAGTTCGGCAAATTTCAGTCATAAAGAGGTGGTAAATTTCGATTTAGAACATGAACAATCGAGAACTTGAAGTTTTCAAACAACGGAGAACTTACCGGTGAATACAGACACCGACGGCGGCGACAGAGACGGGGACTTACGGCGGCGCTGTGGTTAGAAACGGCGGGGATAAGTATTTTTATTTGTTTTGTTTTGTTTTGTTTTTATAATTAAAAAACCAGGATCAACTCGAATCACGGTCCAACCGTGGATTGGTTTTGTATGTTATAAATAAATAAATAAATTTAGGTAGCACAGTGGTTTAGAACTACTAGGGTTTCTCTCTTAGCTTTCCTGTTGTGTGTGTGAGCCGACCAGCAACAGCAACAGCAACCATGGTAGCCGCCAAGAAGACTGTAAGATTTCTGTCCCTAGTTTTAGATTCTTCTTCATAGCTTTCTGATTCTCAGATTAAGGATTTGATTGCAGAAGAAGACTCATGAGAGCATCAACAGCAGATTGGCTCTTGTTATGAAGAGTGGAAAGTTCACCCTTGGATACAAGACTGTTCTTGAATCCCTCAGGAGCAATAAAGGTATCATCTTTCTGTTTTCCCATCATAATTATTTTCATGGTCATCCTCATTTTGCAATCAAGGTTACATCTTTCTGGAATATCAACTGTTTAGATCCCTTTTTCTTGAAACCGTGTTAACTTATTTGTTAGTTTAGAGCAAATGAATCCATTTTGGTCTCGGTTACTAGCGGTTGAGTTGTCGTTGGTCTGCTTATTCGTTACGTTCTGATTCGTGTGTGGTGTGTTTGCGATATGGCTTATGTAGGGATATTGGTTGTGCTTTTAGCATTTGTAGCGAGAAGACAGTAATCTTGGTTGGTTTTGTTTATTAACGAGTAATGCCATTGTTGTTGGTGTTTGCAGGGAAGCTGATTATTATTGCCAATAACTGTCCTCCCCTTAGGAAGTCTGAGATTGAGTACTATGCTATGTTGGCAAAGGTTGGAGTTCACCACTACAATGGAAGTAAGTTTCTCGCCTTTATTATACGGAGTAGCACAGCCTGTTGGTCATATAAGCGTGTTTTAATGTTGAATTGTATGTTTAAATTGATCTATATAATAGCAAAATGAGTTAGTTGTTGTGCAATGCCTTGTATCATTTCGACATATAGTTCGTAATCTATATTAAATGTACAGAATAGTATGGCAATACTGCTTTATGCTCATTATATTGACACATTAAAAAACATGAAATTCTTGTCATTATTTTATTTATTTATTTATTGTGTTACAATAGCTCACATGATTTGTTGATCCATCATATTGATTGCTGAACTGTTTTTATTTTGTGGGGAGTATGTTACATTTCAAACCAATAAATCGTACCATATTAATGGAAATGGATTCATTTAGTGGCGTGAATGTATTGTTTGAATTACCTAGGACTAGGAATACAGGCATTATGTTTGTTGCGTTGTCACAAGAATATACCTTACCAATGGATTGTCTTGTTCTGGTTCTGTGCATCAGAATATGCTGCTTGATCAGTTCCGAATTCAATTGATGCTCCTTATTTGCTGCTATACTTTCATTGAGTAGCTGTTGTAACAGTTGGCATTGGTAGTCTTTATTATATTTCAGTTTGATTAAATGGAAAATGATATTTATTAGCATCTTCAGTTTAGTTTAATGTGGTTCTGCTTTCTTTTGTCACAATATGGATACATTGTCAAAGAAAGATAGAGGTGCACTCATTTCATTTCGATTTTTCTTTCACAAACCTCAGCCTGTTATGGTTTAATTAGTATTCTCTCACAAGACTTGATTCAGTTAATTGTGTACGTATAATATTTTCCATCACAATGTTTACAGAGAGTATCCCCTCTTTAAAAAGAGCAACTACAGATTATTTATGGTTTTAACATGATCTTTCTCATTTCTAGATGTACTGATACGTGGGTCTATTTCTGATACAGAGAATATAAACAATAGGAATCTCATTGGATCAATTAACACCCTAATCTGGCTATTGACACAACACAGGGAAGTAGTGAAAATCTCAAATTATGGTGTTTAATAATGGGAGTAACTGACCACCATAATTTGAAATTACCTTCTTTTCCAGAAAAACAAAGGTCCTTAGTACTCAGGACTTTCCATTGCTATGGATGTAGTGTTGTGTTTTTTTGCCTTTTCTGAGCATTTTTTAGTGTCCATTTATTTACAAGGTACATCTGCTGTTCTAATATAGGAACTTGCTTATTTTGATTATTGTAGATTGTTAATATATTTCAAAAGAATGAAGCATGGCGTTTAATTGATTGGACGTATTGTGATCTTGCACAGCTTGATCCCCAAAGTAGTAGTTCGAATAGGCTCTCCAGGGCTGGTTATATATTGAAACACAATCTATTGTTAGTGTTTAGGTGTGTCCAATTACTTGATGAATTTACTGTATAGCTATGTAGGGATCGATGAATTCAAATTTTCGCGTGCAACATGTTTGTTGGCTGATTATGTAACTTTATTATTCCAGACAACGTGGACTTGGGTACTGCTTGCGGAAAATACTTCAGAGTGTGTTGCCTCAGCATCATTGATGCAGGTATTTAAAGATTTTATTATATAATCTGGTTCTTATGTTCTAATTTTTATTTTCTTAACGTTATTTATTGATTTGTTTACAGGTGATTCTGATATCATCAAGAGCATACCAGGTGACCATTAGGGCCAAAAGGAATATAGCTTTTCTCCTCGAGTTTTGGCTGTTTTGTTCTGCTTGCTAGAATAGAATCTTGTTTTGGATCTTTTAATATTGTTGACATTTTTGTGCTTAATTTGTGGTATTCACTCTTTTTTAGTAATTTTTGACTAATGAATGATGCTATTTTAAAATATAGAGTTGAACATTTATGATGTTAAATTGTAATCCTATATTTTATTCCCTGAGTTTCCCAATTTTGAACAGCTTTACCATTTTTTTGGTAATTGGAAGTGCTGGATGTCAAGATTGTGTCATGGATTGAAAATCAGGCATATGGATTGGAATAGAAAAATTTAATGACTTGGTCATTAAATTATTTATAAATAGATTGTTGCTTCTGTAGCCCCTTCGATGAGTCAAGAAAAGATCAGAGCATAATTTGGTGAGCTGCTGGAAATGTATATCTGCATTATCCAAATCAGTTGGCAGATACTAATTTTGTCAAAAGAATAAGAAAATGGTCACTTCATTAAACATTTGAATAATCAGATTGTTTTTTAGAGCTCGCAATTATATCAAGTATGCGATAATACCACTCAAATCTAACACTACTTTTCATTAGCGGGCACAAATTGTTGAAACTAGACAAATATAACTTACACGAATTGCCTACCCTGTAGGAGATAAGATTCAGTGGCATCAATCACTGTTCCGGTGAGTTCAAGGACCAAATACTACTCAGATGAGTTCCCCATTGTGCAGTGAAATTAAGTTTGAGAGGTTTGCCAAGTTTCTGCTGTTAATCTAATTGAAGCAGCTGATAATGTGAAAAGGAGGAAAAGGAGATTTCTTTGAGAAATAAGCTAACAGAAAAGTAGGAAGGGCCTTGGTAACACAATCCAAACAGACGTATTCATTCTTTTATCGTATCTATTTCCATCTTTTACAATCCAATCAGCATTTTCTAAAACCTGCCAAATTCTCACCAAAACAACGTACATTTCATATTTGCTATCTGCTATTACATCCTCTGAAGATTGAGGATTGGTTTCCTAGCTTCAAAATATCATCATCCTATTTTACCTATATAGCAAACCCAATACCTACTGTATCAGAAACAAAATCTAAGTTCAACTTAAGCTTGGTGGGTTTTCCGCTTCAATTCCGTGATGGCGCCGTGAGCCTGTTTGAGATGAATTTACACTAGTTCTCGGAAATTGGCCTGGTCCTGTCATTACATAAGAATCATTATGCTGCTGTGTTTGAGATATCCATACTCGTCTCCAACGTAAAATCTCAACCAGTATAGAACTCCCACTCATTGCCACACCAAACCCTGCAAATGTCGCTAGTAGGATCGATAGAACTGGTTGCAAGTTTATCTGTACATCATAAACCGCTTTTAGGATCAGAAGCCTTCAAACCATTTATACGATCATTTAAACGTTAAATTTAAGTCCAGTAGTACTTACCAACGAGTAAAAAATATGTGCAAACATAACTAGCAAAGCAAATTGAATTGATGCATAAACCCAAACAAATCTTCTCTTCACTGCACACAAAATTTTAGAGGCATAAGGAGCAGATATATTTGAATGAACAATCAAAAACTACAAGAATGAACATCAACAACATTTTATTGTGTTTTGGAATAGATTGTAGATGATAATTACTCTATGCCACTTATATTTTATTGATTGTGTCAAAGTTGAACCTGCTAATCCAAATTCTAGTTATTTTTGCTTCCATCTCATGGGATAAGTGGTTTGCTTACCCATGGTTGACGAAATCATGGATGAGAGGAGGCCAAGTACACAAGAAAACGGAAGCGATATAGCAATTGCACCGGTACCCATATTTCCAACCTGCACAAACAAAGATGTTAAGGAACAAGAATCGAGATTTGCAATGCCCAGGAATTTGAATGCAGTAGTGTGTATCTTACCAGGAGCTGCTCAAGAAAACAAAAGTAGGCAAGCATACTAATGATGACTAATATTGGAAGTTCCTGCCAAACCCTGTTAAACAAGAACAGAACAGTAAGTTTCACATTATCGTTCCCTTGTAATCAGATAATCAATGTAGCAAAATTCAACTCTTAAACATATGATAGAAGAGTTGCAATACTTGCCTGTTTCCAGCAGCATCCATCTGAAAAGCTCTACTCACTGCATTACTTCGAGCACGTATGCTCTGGATTCTTAGCAGAGTGACAGGCAGGTTCTTAACATCTTCCTTACACACATCACACGTCTTGTTACCTTTGATACTAAACCATTTTATGGCACATTCTTGATGAGCCAAAGCAAGTTCGCCTTTGCAGCTGCATTCCATCTTCAGAGTCTCCCCTCCTTCACACAGTTCAACTAGACATATTCTACAAACTGCCTCTTCTTCAGGTATGTCTTCACCATCATCAGCATCGTCAGTTTCTGAAATATTTAACTGATTTTAGTTGGTAAGAGGAAGCAGCAAGTTCTTTCATAAGCTAGAAAAGTAAACAGAAGTCTCCATTTCGTTTTTAAGAAACCGAAGAATTTTCATGGGGAACTCTATCAAGTAATGAAAAATATTTAAGGCAACAGAAAATACCGGTATCTATCACTGGAGGAGCATTTGCGCTTACATCTTCCTTCACTCGAGGCGTTGAAGGAATAACACGAAAAAAGGAATCCATCCTCTTTATACTTCCATCCTTGTTGTGGACAGGTACTGAAAGAGACCGATGTATCTGTCCGTGGCCCTCTTTTACCTGGAAAAGCCACCATGAGTCTCGAACAGTGGATGAAAAATGAAAACTTTCCAAGAAATTGAATAGCATTATATAAGTCAAAACCCGAGGTTGATAGAGGAGAAAAGTTGGCAGGACCAGTGTGCAATGGCTTATGATTTCAAAAGAAGTTAACTAATGTCCCCAGGTATGAAGGGGCAATATCATTAATAGTACAGAACGTTTTCAAAATGTTCATTTAATTTTTTAGATAGTCAACTAGATCAGATTATCCATATGCTGAAACTAACTCACATTTGAATTGAGTGCACCGCTTACGCTTCCTCCACGCAAAGATTCTGGATTAGAGTTTGAAATTGGTGTTACAGGCAGAGAAGATGTTCTCTTGATTCTAGGAGTGAATAACTTTGAAAGCGATAATGACCTTGAGATGGAGGGTTTCTCTCTTGGTGCAGAAGATGAAGAATCTGTAGCTGTATTGACAGCCTTCTCGACATCTAATGAAGAAGTCCGAGACTTCAAGCTTAGTTTGGGCAAGAGACTTCTTAGGGATGATTTGCCTCTGGAGGAGGATGGGCCTGGGGATGTACAAGCTCTTGCATCACTAGAAGTGGGCGTCAAGAGAAAATTTACTTTTCTTGGAGTGGGACTAGGTGTTGGAGGCATCTTTATAACAACAGAGTCGTGCAAAGAATCTTCTAAATTTCTTGAGGGTATCTCGAGAAAGAGATTCGTTTTCTTCCATTGGTTTGATTGATTAGCTTGTTGTCCTTCAAGTGTTTCTGTCAACTCATCAACCTGGAAAAAAAAGAGAATGAACATAGGATATTGAGTTGCAGAACAAACCATTTATTGTCAGAAAATATTCTTCATTTTGATTCTTGATCATAATCAGATGAGTCAGGAAGACTATACTTTTCATTCATATACATATATATTACCTAAAATGGAAGTGAAAAATCTGCAAGGGACTCGGACAAAAAAGTAAAGCTAAGAATAGGTGCAAACTTTCAAAGAGAGATTGAGCCTCAAGTACATAAATTGAACCAGTCACTTTTCTCTACATCATTGAAATAAATCCACACTTCATGTCAGAATTACTGATCATAAAAAAATATGAAGTCATTTAGTGAAACATTACGCTGCTTTCCATTTCCCTTTCTCTTCCCTTCCCTTCCCATTATTCATCTAAATGTGCAAGATCTTTTCCAGCTATCAGTAATTTTCAGCTATTGCCAAATAATTCATTGAAAAGCTCACAAACGGTTATTGATAAGAATTGGACCGACTTACAAGCTTGATATGTGGTCATAAGAACAGGAGATTTACGTGGTTCAGCTAATGTGGCTTATCCACAGGCTAGGAGCACAAAATTCATCGTAATTGGCAAGATGGTGCAACAGTAAGAAAAATCTGATCCTCCACTCGAGTCAGTAACTCTTAAATTAGACCCGATTGACACCTAAATGCTCACATAGGTGCATATCCCAAGAGCATAAGCTCCAAGCTCTCACACATATGCATATCCAAAGGCATAAACTCCAAACTTTCAGACATGCATATCCCAAAAGCACGAGTTCCAAACACTCACACGTGCATATCCCAACAACATAAGCTATAAACTCTAATAACAACCAGCCAACCCTTTCTTATATAGTATTTTCCTATAAAGATCCACTTCAAAGAGGAAGTATTTGTAGGAAATAATCAGTTTTCAATTCCTATTCTTATTCTTATTATGAAAGTGTGTATAAATTAAACCTGAGGTCAAATATTTCTATATTAGTATGAATCATTTCACAGTTGACGAAAATGATGACATGATGGAAGGGAGTGTTTCAGTGGCTAATTTATAACTTAATCCACTGATTTCGAGTAGAGAGTTTCAAATCATCCTTTTAGCACAAAGAAAGCCATCAGATGAGGAATCAGGTGGACATACACATGGCAAATGAAACTAATTATGCTAGAAATTCAAAATGGTATGACAGAAAAGGCTCAAACTTTAGGAATTTTCAGCATGCATGAAGCTCCTCATCAGAACAACATATGTAATATAAGACTATAATCAATAATATAAACCATGCCTATTCATAGCACCCAAATGGATTATGAAGGAGCAGATCACTTTCAAGTTGGTCACAGCTAAAAATGAGTGTAAAGAAGCAAACTTTGAGGCAATTCAATCAAACCCATGTTAGAATATCTAGTTGAGGAAGAAGAAAGAATACCTCAAGTGAAATTTGGGAAGAGCCCACATCATCAGTATTCACAGCCTTATTGTCCTGAGGAGTTGCCATTGAAGCATACCAGACAAGTCTAAACTAAAGGAAGGAGCTTTAATATTAAAGCAGTAGAAAAAAAGAAAGAGTAGAGAAAAGTTAGAATTTAATGTAAATTTATTGAGAAGTGTGAGGGAAAGATGGGAGAAGTTAGGGGGGGAAGAAGGAATATTTATGAGAAAGAAAGAGAAAGAAGAGAGGGAGAAGTTAGAATTAATGTTATGAATTCATCCCATTAATGGCAAAAAGAAAATAAGGTGAAGTGGTGGGGATGCATGCATGGGGTTGGCTAATCCTACTTGCCAGTGACTAAACACTCCATCTATAACAGTACTACAAAAGAAAGAAAAAAAGTTGAGTTTGATTCTTGTAACTTTGACACTTGTTTATTGCTTTTTCTTTTCCAAGTATCATCATCCACTACAACTATCAAAATTTGAATTTTATATATTTGATGCTTGTTCTCTCCAAATCTTACCACCTTTTTTCATTTCACTAGATGCTTGTTTTTTCTTTTTCTAAATTGACTTGACTTGTTTTCACTTCAACTTTTTCTTTTTAATCTCTATTTTCACTCAACCTTAAGAGTGATAAAAACTAATCATATCCTAGGAACTATAAACTACAAAATCACTCTCAAATCTCAATAATAATGATAATAAAACTACAAAATCACTCTAAGAAAATACATACTTTCACTTTTAGCCCATGAGTTATAATAGGAGAAGTTTAACATTTATTACTACAATTTTCACCTCTTGATGAAAGATAAGTTTTTTTAATAACATAAGAGGTGTAATTTCAAACCATATTGATGAGCAAATTATTATGTGGTGGTTATGGTATGGACAGAACAAAAAATCTGGTTTGATTTCTCGTTTGTCCTTGAGAAAGTATGATTTGTTTATTTAGGATTACCAGAAGGCTATTGGCTTTCACCCGACAACGAATACTACTTTGCGTTTCCGAGTCGTAGTGTCCTTAATTCTAAAAAGGATTGGTGTCCTCCTCCCGCTAGTGTTAATAAATTCGCTATCTATCAATAACTCTACGGTTAAATTTGTACATTATGGGGAAGTTGAGTTTTAGGCGGATCCGTGGAGGTCCAATTCCTGTAACGACATGGAAGAAGCGCCAAAGCTTTTCAACTCCTAAATCGATCGACTACATGCATAACGACTGGACCCGATTATACACGGGTAAGTAGGTGCTTTTTATCTTAGGGAAACTCCAACACAAGTAACTAAACGACTGTTGAGGCAAATTTAACTAGTTAAATAGCTACACTCCAATCTAATTCTTTTTGTAGCTTATTAAATGCAGCTACCTTTAATACCCGACACGCTGAAAAGATCAAATTGCCGCTTCCTTGAAAAATTCAAATTTTTCAAAAAACTTTTTTCTCTCAAATTTCTCTCCAATCTTGAATTCAAGTTCGGGAAAATTCATGGACGAGGGAAGAGGTAAACATGAAACGTAACAAGGAAAACTGTCTATGGTTAGTGATTCTTATTTAGAGCTAAATTTGGATTTAGAGACAAAAATTCTGATCCAGTTTTATAGCCCGAGTGCACGAATCGTGCACTCCACCACATGGTGGACTACAATTTTTGTGTACCGCCTTGTGGTGGAACGCAAATTTCATTTGTGCGAATTTATTTCAGACAAAATTTTCGAAACTTCGACCTCTTATTTGGACGGATGACATTTATATTTGGAGAGAGATTATCTATTAACTATATAATTATTGTTTTTTTGACAACAACTATATAATTATCTTTAATAGAAGAACAAAAAACTTGAACAAATAAGATAAAGGATTATATTTCTCTAAATAGATAGGAGCCGTCCTTAATAGAGAAAAAAGCCGAACAAGTAAAAATAGAAATTCATCATTATGATATAAGAGGTATTTGTTGTAGTTTTGAGTGTACATATCCAAATGGGTTGCATAATAACGAATTTGATTTAGCAATATAAACAGCTAAAACATTTTTCTTTTAAAGGACGAAAACATCAATTCTATAGATCCTGCCCTTACAATGGTTGCCAAAAGTATACTCCAACTTGTCATCCATTATTTTATTTCATTGGATGAGTAATCAATACCCATATTCATGTTTCATCATCATGACTTTCTCTCATGTTACCATCATTTCTAGTAAGAAGCATATTAATCTTTTCTTATATTTAATAATTAAAATTTTTACTCTTTCTTTTTGTTATACAAAAACCCTTTGATCATCAGAAAAATCAGTTTAGGGAAAGAAAAAAAAGAATTCAGTTAAAGGGTGTTAATTCATTGTGCTCATTATAATGTTAGTCCAAATATAAATATACATATACATTGTTTAATCATTATGCTCAAGTATACCTCATAATATTTATTTAGGCTAGTACCATACCCGAAATTTTCCCAATCTTAACTTTATTCCTCTTCAATTACTCAGTTTTTGTAGAGGGAAAAGCAAATAAATGAAATACTCTTTCTACGTTTGTGGTTCAAGTCTTTTACAGAAATTAAAATAGTACTTCTTTGGGGATTAATCTAGGCCATTCATTGGAAAGAACATTTTAACGCCTGCAAAAATAATGCGTTACACCGGACTAATAATTGAACACACATCGTTCACAACTCGATGTAAATAAATTTGAAGACAATATAACCATTATGAATTGTTTAAGTAAATCCAGAAATATTTGAAATATATAGATAAATCCAGGGGCAGTGGGATACATGTAAGCAATAGAAGGATAAGATTATGTGGAATTGCTGTTTAATCCTTTTGTTATTCAACCATAATCATTGTCTTTGCACAACATGGACTGTTCACTACATTATGTTAGTTTTTGAGTTTTTTTTTTTAATTTTTTTTTTTTAAAAAAATTGACACATGATAGGAAATTTTACTGGCAATAGGGACTCTTTAGCCAATTAATTCAGTCCATTAATTAACTATAGGTGGTAGGAAAACTAAAGTAATTAGTTATGCTATGAGATTTTATTGCTATTACTCCTAACTTTGCCTTTAATTTTTCACATACTAAACCAATGGTTTTAATTTCATCGGTCCCTACTTCCTAACTGACTTTTTGGTACTACATAACTACTACTCACTTTATGTCTAACCCAACATGTCCTCTTCATATATTTTTCTACAGTTACTTTCATTAACAAAAGGATAAGGATATTTTTAGTGATATAACTATTGAGGAAAAAGATATCAGGATTTAATGAATAAAATTGCTCAACGTTGGGTTTACCATAACCGAACAAATTAAAGTTCGTTTTCCATCCAACTCTTTGACACATATGTACCATTTAAGTCACAATCAGTTAAGCTTTCATGTGTCCATGATATGGAACTTAACCCATGTTAGCAATTATCTCTTAAGTGTCTATGAAGTGGCAATTAACAGGAGATTTAGAAAAAAGAAAAAAGGGTCCACTATTAGTGTTAATCCGTATCTTCTCCTCTTTTCGGATATCTTACCTCTTTCATATAGCCCTAACATGTACAATAAAAGGGAAATAATTTTCACAAAACAAACTAACAGGGATCATATGTGGCAAAGAGTTAACAGAAATCAGAGTTCAGTTTGTTACACTGTTGTTAGACTCAGTAATGAACATCTTTTATTAGTTGGATCTTAGTCGGATCTTCCCTAGTTATCGAAGCTTAAAATTGTAATGTAGCCCCCTAAGAAAGCAAATACAGTGACATTAACTGAAAGAAGAAAACGGATAAGTCAACAAAATGCATCATCTTCCCGACTTTCATTCACTATTTGTATGGGGGCCAAAGAAAAATGGTAGACATGGAAAATCTGGACCGACGTAATTTCGGTTTACTTGATATAGTAGGCACCGAAAGTCATTCAAGTTTATCTCATCCTATGGAGACAGATAAATTCTGCATCCAAACAAAACTTAACTTGGAAAGGTAGGCAGCTAAAGAGAAACTTTCCCTAAGCTTTTGATAAAGTAAAAAAACACATAGTTTATTTTCCATAAAAAATCAGGCTTCTTTCCCTTTCCCCCCACTTCTAGCCCAACTTGAGTGTATGAAGTTAGAGCTCTCTCAGAAAGACAATTCCCAAGATTCTAATTTGCGTAAAGAGTGGCAAGGCGACAGCTTTCTCCATTCGGGGATTCTTTTATGAATGCAAAATTTCCGTAAATTGAAGTAATACCAATACAACAATCATTGGCTAACTGAAAACAACAGTAAATAAACTAAAAGTTATGCTATCAAAATTTAAATGGCTCAATAGAGCCCCCAATTCATTCTTTGTTGTGCAACAGTTACTCCACAATCAAAATTTCAATGTGCAAGAAGAACTGTGTACTTACCGTTCGAGGAGCATCACCATTTCACAGTGAGCTGTATGTGGGAAAAGATCAACAGCCATAGCTTTTACAGGTTTAAAAGCCTCTGAACTTGGCATAGACTTGGCCCTGTGCCGCGCCAAACCAGCATTACTCATTTTCCTCCATGCTCTGTTATTCTTACCCCCTTTCTCTATTTGCTCCGGTGTTGGTGATGGTGTGCATAGCTCGATAGCATTAGCCAGTAAGGTTTCAGGATTGCATGAAATATAACTACAAAATTCCAACAAGCCTAACTCAGAACAACGTTTCAATAATCAATTTTAGAAAATATAAGTGGAAGCTGAGCATTAGAACTTACACAAGTCGCCGTAGGCGTGAATGGGTTCTCAGAGCTTTGATTACCTACATTTTCAAAATAACAACCACACAATACAGTTAGCTTGTGAATTGAGCAAACCTTAAGGTTGTCCATTTTTTAAGATTAAAATAGAATAAGCTCTGCAATTTCCAATGTTTTAGAAGAAATGGTACAATGAGTTATAGAATAACACAAAGAATTTGATTACTTACAGTCGGATGAAGACCATTACGGGGAGGATCAACAATAGCAACTACATTTTTAAACTGAAAAGCAGATGAACTCTCGTCTTCTGAGGCACAGCTACTCTGTAATTGGTTTTCTTTTACTTGTGCATCATTTTCAGCACAGCCAGAGGCATCTTCTACCCTATTGTCAAGTTCCTGGTCTGAGCTCTCCTTGGTGTCTAGCACAACATCCTCCAAGTTCGTATCTTTGTCTTCTTCATCAATATTATTGTCCTTCTTACTATCTTCACATGCATTTGACGGTTCATCATGTGTTTCAGGTCCATTTAAGTACTCCTTCAACAATGATGCCATCACATTCTCTGCCTGTATGACAACATAAACCAATGCGGAAAAGAGTCTTTAATCATGTCAGACAAATAAATTTGTAAAGCGAAACAAACAAAGCGACATAGGTTCTTCCCCCTATACTGAGGCCATTGTGGAAGAAAGTTCAGAAATTATTTTGCCATCCTAATTTCTGTTGTTTTTCAATTGTTATTTAAGGGATATCTCAATTGGGTCCTATTCATCAGCATAATATAATTTATATTACATTAACCATGAAGGAGAAGGAATCGAATTCTTACCTTTGAGCAAACAAATCTACAGTTCTTTATGCCATTGATTTCAGCATTGCGGTGGGCATCAGAAACTGCAGAAGCATTCATTTCAATGCCTACAACCTAAACATATTTCATAAACAAGCTTGAATCACTAACCGAAGAAGATAGTGCATATAAGCAGCCATTAGTCTTAGAGGGAGAGAGGGAGAGAGAGAGAGTGTGCAATTGCAACCGATTAAATTTAATTATAACAGTAAACCTCAATGACAGTTTAAATGAAGCCTCGAGCAGTTTCATTTTAAATTAATATTTATTCAAAAATAGAGCTTTATGAGCAATATACTAACTTCCCATTGGTAAGAACAAGAAAAGGTAAGAATACTGAAAAAAGGGTTATATCAGCATTACCATTCCAACTCGATGGGCTAAAGTGAGTCCAATTGTGCCAGTCCCACAGCATATATCAAATAGTAATGTATCAGGACCCAGACCAGCCCAGTCTCCAGCAAGTGAATACAGTTTCTCTGCAGCAAGTGTGTTAACCTGTAGTATGATTAAGATATAACATGTTCAACACTACTAGCAAAAGTAATTCAAATTGAACAGGATAGATGTGATTTCTGAGATTTTGACCTGGAAAAAAGCCGTTGGTGATATTGAGAAGCGAAGATTGCTGATACGATCATGAATTCGTGCTTCGACAACATTACCTTTTGTGTCTATTTCGGAGCAACTTTCTGCATTTGAAAGGGGCAAAATCCGCAATGGAGCATCAGTCGGTGCAACATTTGATATTCCTTGGTGATTCTACAATAGCAACCGCAAACATTAAAACAAGAAAAAAGAAATCTAGCAGAAACCAGGTCAGGCAAATATATAAAGGAAGAGGTACAACATAACAACTGAGCTGATGATGCAAGATCATAAACTCGCCAAACGTAATACAGATAGGAAATAACACAGCACAGACACAAATGATATAATTTAGATTATAATCACAAAAGTTGCAGCAGAATGCACATAAGGAAAAAAGAAAGTGCTACTTTATATTCTTAATCTACCCTGATAGTGAAAGAATGCACCTTGATGTTATCTAAATGTACATACAGAATCCTCAATATTTTTCTACCACTATTAAGGGTAACAATTTCATGCTGTAATCAATATCCACAATCAAGTCAAAAGCTTCCCTTTCAAAAATGCACTCACGACCCAATGAATGGCCAATCCTTGCCAGTTCAGATACTATAAATCAGGAATAAGTTGTCAAACACTGATCCTATACCTACAAATCAAGTGCCGATGAGCCGTTCATGATCAAGACCCAAATCCCTGTCGCCTTTTTCCAAAGAAGCATTCAACCCAAAAACTAAAGCTCATAAGTAGGGTCCTATCTTGTACTTGAGAGTGTACAAACACAAACCCCCTCTATCTTGAATGCTCCTTGGCCTTGAAGAGTGTACAAACACAAACCCCCTCTATCTTGTACGCAACTAATACATGAGGTTGCCAGAACTCTAAATTCTAGACCCTCTGATCTAGAAGGTCAAGATACTATGCCATAGAACCATTCAACCCATAAACTAAAGCCGATAGGTAAGGATCCAAGAATAGCTTTTATCATTGTTGGACACCTCTCCATATATATTAAGGATGACAAGGAATAGTGAAGGCATGATCCTCAAAAGCAGAATTCTGAGGATCATGCCTTCTTTGTTTGAATATGTTGGACACCTCAAGATTCAGAAGCTAACTACAGACTGTCTCAAAATTCCGATTCAGCTTAGTTGAATATCCATCAAGATTTAGGAAGATAACTACAATTCTACCTATTGGCATCAGAAGATTTTTTCACCCTTCTTTTTTGGTACTTGTAATTCATATCCCAATCTAGACATAGATATCCAACTTTTTTCCACAGCCAGCCATATCTCCTTATCTTCCTTTTCAGTCATTTAGTTATATTCAAATCTTACTGTATTTTAGTGCCATAAATACAAAGAAACCAAGTATTTTTGTAAAGAACTTTCTCTACAACTGAGAAAGGCTGCTCCCAAAATTGTCATAAAGAATGGTTATAGTCACTGATAAAATAAAAATATATAGCCACTAATCCAGTCAAAATATATAGTTTCAGCATGCATGACTGTGGTCAAGAGTCCTTGGAGCAGGATTCACATTTCACCGTCTTCAAGTAAACTCATGGCAATGAATCGATAAACCTAATTTGCCGAATGACTTAAAAGATTGATCTATTATCGGTGCATCCATCAGTAAAAGGAAGATCTAAAAAACCACCAAAGGACAAAAAGTAGAAAATCTAAAGAAGAATATTAGGGAGGACTAGGAGGAGATTATGCCATTAACAATTGGATGTCGCTTTCTCAAGAAATTTCCTTAGGTTACAAGGAGGCTTTTCTTTTTAACTGCAAGAGTTAGAAGGTTAAGAAGAGAGCAAGAAACTATGCATACAAAGCCAAAGTTCTTCCTTAAAGCGTTCAAATGGAGAGTTTATAGGAATGTGTCCTGTCAAGACGTCATGTTCAAGACAACTACTAAGGCCCAGCAAAATACTTGCTAAAACATGCAGAGGTTGATTAAATGAAATATAGGATTAGGATGATTTTATAGAAAGAGTATAAAAATTCAGGACGAAATAGAATCATGGCCTGTTTTACTTTCAGTTGATTTATGTTTGGAGAGAGAGAGAGAGAGGGCCTTGTTATTACCAAGCTAATCAATAGATGGAATTTACATTGATTGGTACACATTAAGGTAACTTTAACTAAAGATGGGTTTAACACCTATATTCTTCTCTTAAAACGCCATATTGAAATAGATGAAGTCATGATCATTGCAGTTGAACTTTTTAATATTAATAGAAAGCCATGAGCATAATACAGCTTATACCTGAAGAACCAAAACAGTTAAAGGCAAGGGTGGAGAATTTGCTGCAGCTCCAGAACTGAATGCCTGAGCCAACCTCTCAAGTTCACTGTTTACTAATTCATCATCAAAGCCAGCCAAACAGACCTATGTGATTGAGAGAAAATGTTATAAATCAAAGTAAGTCTAATGCCAAACACACAGTTTTTTCTTAATCCTTCCAAGCTCCAGTAAATGAAGAAAACACATGTAAGCTCTTGAATAAATATGAATTTGACCATAAATGCTATCTCTATTACTTTGCCAACATATCCAATCAGAGTACCCTTTTATTATTCTCTAGAACAAACCTGAACCATAAGCATGACCTCTGATACATTGAGATCGGCATCTTCAACATCTGTCTGTGCCGACCTTCCTTCTCGGACCTTATATGAAAATATGAATAGCTAAATTAGAAAATGGAACTTCTTTTTCAAGTACATATTACAAGATTAGAAAAAAAAAATGGAAAAAGAGCACAACAGTCTCTGATAAGATTTCCATCACATAAGATACAATAACAAAGCTACATACTGTCAATTGGCGCCAGAATCCAGTATTGTTAAATCTGTTCCAAATAGGCAATGTTGATTGTTGCAGATATTCCTGAAAAATTAGAGCATACTTGCAAGAAATACTAGAAACATTGGGGCAGTCCACAGGTTCTTGAACAGCTGTCACACCATCTCTGAAGAAGTAAACTTTTTATGGTGAGAAATCCCCCTAACTATAAAAACTAAAAATAAACAAAGAATTGGAAGTGACAAAGTACCTAAAATTTCCTAGCATAAACCCAACGATAGGTTTTCCCTGAAGAGAATATCCAACTGAAAACTCGCATTTGTTACGGTATCCATTTACAAGTGGTGACTCAAGTATACCTTCAAGTTTGCACGCAAGACCGCCTGTAATTTTTAAAGAGTAATGTATTACAAAAGGGAGCCACATTCATTCCTGAAGAACAAGCACACGCACGCGAAGAAAAATAAGCAAAAATATCAACAAGCATTTGATTCTCAAAATTGCATGGAATCCTCCATGAAGAAGAAAAAATGATATTTATCTCAAAATGATAAGTCAAATTTAGAAGTCACCTATTTCCCGAGAGTTGAGGACCCATTCTGGCAAAGAAATACCATTTGGACACGCTTTACGTGCATTTCTAGTCTGCATTGAAATGTAGCAAGTCATTTTGCTAAGATAACATGACACAAAATACGGTATTTGAAAAGAAAGTTGTAAATACAACAGAACTGATTGTTACAAGTTTCTTTAGCATTTGCATGATGGAGTTTTTCTTGTGTTCCAATTGATCTTCATAAAGCATATGAGCAAGTGGAGTCACTACATCACGGGCGCATTTTGCTTTGGAATTTGAACCATCCAACACGGAATTTTCATTATTTGCATCACCACCCTCAGTGTCATCAAGTGCAGATCCTATCTTTTGGGGGAGAGCCATTGCTGATTTTATTTTATTGTCATATGATCGGGGGATCACGTCAGCAACCTTTATTATCTTGTTCCCATTCCCAACAGACTTCCCTTCTAGCTCCTATCAAAATTCAAATTTACACATAGTACAGGGGAGAGGGAGATCAATGCAATTTCATTAGAGTTCACATCCTGAAGTAAATGAAACAGACGGATACCTCACATGCACTTTTCAGCTGGTCCGAGCTTTCAAATGTCACAAAACCAACAGTCATGCCTCTCTTTTTCTTTGCCAATTTGAAGTGAACACCCTGATAACACATACCAGCGTCAGTTAACAATTAGCAAGAGCTTGCTATCTGAAACTAGTCTGAATTTCCAGCTATAAAGATTGAACACATGCAAAAATCAACAAAAAACAAAATAGAATATTGAATTTGGAAATCTCTGAGATTGTGTAAGGTACGAGTTTATGAGTATTCATTGACGATCTCCAAGATCTTTTTTGGTTTTAGAAAGAAGAAAGTAGTAATGAGGAACTTTTCTTTCTTAAATCTTGGGTTCAAGGATTCCTAATTTAACCATACCCAAAAAAGCACAAGATATATGATAAAGATGGTCTAACAGATCATATACTTAACCTTATACGGAACTTAACTACATATTTTGCTTGCTTCTGTGCAGAATTCAAAACTTCACATATCAGAGAAGAGAGACACGTGATTGGTAATACTATGTACTTCCCTAAACGCATATCCTACTCTGCAATGGTCCTCTCAACTCAACTTTTGTTCACCTGTTCTAATAATCTACAACAGGCATCTTTGATAGAATTACAAGGTCAAAATTCAACAACATTTGCACAAATTAAGATCACCGATAAAATTTGAACCTTTCACTAATCTAGTGCTTTTATAATAACAATAAGAACCGCCCATTTTACAGAACGAAAGAAAACACCATTTAGCTTTTATATTGCTAATTACAAGGTCAAATTTCAACAACATTTGCACAAATTAAGATTCACCGATCAAGTTTGAACCTTTCACTAATCTAGTTTTTCTATAACAACAGTAAGAACCTCCCATTTCAGCGAACGAACAAAAACATCAATCAAAAACAGAAGAGAAACTCAACATTGGGAAGACCAACAAACTTACTTCATCAGCAAGAAACTTCCTCAAGTTATCGGTAACCCATTTCCTGGGAAGATGCACCAAACACTTACTAAGCTCAGGATCCAAACACCCTCCCTCACCACCATCATCAATCATTTCAGTCATCATTATCTGTTTCTCCTCTTCCTCTTCTTTAGAATCATCACCATTCTTCTCCAACTTAACAGCATTCTTAGCGCGGTCTGAAGTCGGGTCCCAAGTGTTATCGGGGCGCTGTCTGAGCTCTTCTTCGCCGTGAGCATACTTACAGTCACTGCCATGGCTACAGGACCCGTCGTTGCGGCGGAAATAAGAACAGAGGGAGGTTTTGTGGTAAGGGTTTAATGAGGGTTCGGTTTTGGGTTTAGAGTCAGGTTGTGTGGGGTCTGATTCTTGCTCCTGTCGCTTTCGCTTGTCGCCTAGGTTAGGGTTAGTGGCGGTGTCGGGAGGGGGAGATGATGGGTTTAGGGTTTCAGAAGAAGGAAGTTGGTTGTTTGGAGATGGAGAAGCCGCCATGACTTTAGTTTGGAGCTTGTTTGTTTTTGTGTACACAAGTGAAGTTGGTTATATAATTATAGTGCTCACTGTTTTTCCAGCGCTAAGAGCTTAATACAAGTTGACGGGAGTAATAAAATGTAAACTTTCGAGTTAACTTGAGTTTAAAGTTTTTTTAAAGATTAAATGAAAATTTATGAGGTGTTTTTTACTTTTCAATCTAAAAAAGGCTTAACTACCCTGTTAACCTCTAAAGTTGACAATTTTTTTCAGTTTAACCTTTTATGTTCTTCGCTTCCCATTTTAACCCCTCAACTCAAAACATCAGGTCACTTTAACCCCTTGGTCCTATGTGGCAAAACCTGACGCCTACGTGGCAAAAGCAAGAGAGTGGAGGGGCAAATTTGAAACTTTTCCATTTTTGTAAATTACAAAATGGCTTCTAAATTTTATTTTTCTTTCTTTTTCATCTCTTCTTCTTCTCCTACTTCTTCTTCTCCTTTCTCTCTTTTTTTTTCATTTCCAAATTTTTCTAGATTTCTAGAAATTCTGGAAATTTTCCAAAATATTCCAAAATTTTGGATTTTTCCAGAAATTCCAGAATTCTGGAATTCCATAAATCTGGAAATTTTTGGAATTTTTTCAGAAATATGGAAATTTCTAGAAATTCCAGAATTCTGGAAATTTCCAGATTTCTGGAATTTTAGAAATTTGGATATTTCTGGAAATTTGGAGATATCTGGAGAATTTCCAGAATTATGGAAAGAATGATTTTGGAAAAAAAGAAGAAGAAGAAGAAGAAGAATGAGGGACCGAAAAGAAAAAGAAAAAAAGTATCTAGGGTCAAAACGATATTTTACCAGAGAGTGTATTACACTCTCCTTAGGTGCAACTGGTCATGTGTTGAAAAGGGTTAAAGTGACCTGTTTTTTTGAGTTGAGGGGTTAAAATGGGAAGCGAAGAACATAAGAGGTTAAATTGAAAAAAATTGTTAACTTTAGGGGTTAGCAGAGTAGTTAAGCATCTAAAAAACAATTAATTAGATGTTTGGTCAAGAATTAAAAAATGCTCTTTGTTGCTTTTTAGGTAAAACGGAACTGTTTTTTGAAGGAGTAAATAGCTTTTTCTACAAAAAGAACTCTACGAATTTTAATTTTTTTTATTGTCCTTTGCATTTTACATTTTTAAAAAAAATTAATTTATTTCCATATTAGTCATTTTACATTCTAACAACAATAAATAATTATGATTTTACCAAACACAAATAATCAAACAGCAAACCGAAAAATGAAACAGTAAACCGCAAACAGCAAACATGAACAGTTGTACCAAACGGACCCTAAATGGAAGTTAATATTTTATTTCTATTAGCATCGAAACTTTAATCTCCAATACGAAAGTTAATAAACTATCAATTTCATAAACTTTCAAATAAAGTTAATTTTTAACTTTTATTTTCATCAATTCTTTTTCTGGAACGTTACTCTCATTAACTTTCTTTAACTCTCATCTCTATTAATCTCCCAACTCCCAAACAAAAACTAAATTAATTTCTAGTATCACTTTTTTTTCTTTCTTTTCTTTCTCTTAAAGCAACCCCATCCATATTAAATTGAGGGAGGTAAATTATACAAATAATGCCTAAATTATAACTTCTCAAAATTAGTTGCTAATCAAAATTTTGTCTCAAATGAATACTTAAACTTAACATGACTGACTGAACAATTAAATCCAAAATGTCGATAACTCATTAGAGAATGCGAATTTTGACCATAACTTCCAATTTTTTTTATTAAGCCCTTATGTGAAAAGATAAATATGCCCAAAGAAATTAGGGTTCCAAAGAAATTTCATAATTTATAGTTTTGTTTTAAGAGAGAAAAGAACAAGATGGAGAGGAATTTTTACTTTTTTTATGTATGCTCAGTTTTGGAAGTCAAAATTTTTGAAAAGAAGTTTTGGGGCAATGAGGGTCAAAGAAAATTTACTCAGTATCAACCGATCATCTATCGGTATTATGAACTAAATTTACTAATCACATCAAATTTGGATACTCAATTATGACAAAATTTTGATAAGGTGCCAATTAGAGAAAAAGAGTATAATTCATGCATCATTGATGTAATTTACCCTACACGGGTGACGGAGTTGTACCCATTCAATTTGGCCCATTAATTAATCCAAGACAATTTTAAGGGGTTAAATGTATCGATGGTCATTCAACTTTACCTCTTGTCTTAAAATAGTCACTTAACTTCAATTTGTCTTAATAAAGTCACTCAGCTTTGAGTTTTGTCTCAATTAGGTCACTCCATCAACTTAAAAAATAAATTAAATCCTAAAATAGTGATGTGGATGTCACATTAGCACAAGTCAACTTTTGACCGTTGACTTTGACTGCCTCGTAGTAGCCACCTAGATGTATAATAAAATTTTACGACATGTGGCGCCTAGGTGGCCGCCACATGATGGTCAAAGTCATCAATCAAAAGTTGACTTATGCCAACATGACAGCCACGTCACTACTTTGGTATTTAATTAGTTTTTAAATTGATGAAATGACCTAATTGAGACAAAACTCAACTCAAGTTGAGTGACTTTATTGAGACAAATTGAAGTTGAGTGACCATTTTGAGACAACAAGCAAAGTTGAGTGACCATTGGTGCATTTAACTGCCATTTTAAGTTTTAACTGTTTCTAACCAACTTTAGGTTTGGAGATGAAAAACAACAACATTAACCAGGCAACCCGAAAATACGCATTATGAACAAATAAGCTCAAACTTCTCTTACAGTGAGTACAAAATTATGAAGCTAATAGGAAAGCTTATAAGAACATAATTATGTACTTTTATACATAAACAAAACCATTGGATACACTATTTACATTGTGATTCCAGTCGTGCAGAATCACACGGTGCTTGTGTGGGAAAAGGACTTAAATCCTCATAACCTCGTTTTTCTGTGTATGGAGTGAAGATATGGAAGAAGCAAACTAAAGAAATTATCAAGTTTATGGAATCAATTTGATACTTAATCATCAGCACCATCCTTCACCTTAATCTCAAGGAGGCGCTCAACTAGTTGTCTGCAGATGGGGCATCGATTTGTTTGACAACGCAAGACCTTGGCGCAAGAACTGCACATACACTGCATCCACAGCCAGATATGAAATCATATTAGCAGTTGCATGAAGAACTTTAAGTACAACAGAGCGGGTAATTAACAAAACTAATCATAAGCAACTCCAGCCTATATCTCTTATACAAAATTTGGATAGGAAGGACAGAAGAATCCTGGTCCAACCCACAACAACATTTGTTAATCTTCTCATCACCAATAGAAGTTATGGAGTTCAGTGTCCTCAAGCACAAGCATCAAAGACCAAACTAAAGGTATGTCGATTGTGGTTCCAATCAAGCGTGCCATAGACCATTAGCAATTGAAGCTCAAGAGCAGGGTTGCAAATGGGGCAAGATGGGGATGAGGCTTCTTCAACGTTACCCTGTCTACAATGGGAATACCCATCCCATTTATAAAATGGGAAAAATTTAGTCAGCATCTCCGACCCTGTGGGGATTAGGATCTCTTGGGGGCTCCAGATTCCACATTTTTCAAATTCTAAATAACATTTTCTTTAGTGAACTAAATTTTTTACCACATGATACAGTTAGGCAAGTATAATCTATATAACATTAGTGTGTCTTTTAAAAAAGAATACATTTCACCCATGATACATCCATCCACCAAATATATAAATCAAAAGAAAATATTCAAATATAAAAATCAATATAAACTACATGGGGATGGAGAGAGAGTTCCCTACCCTGCCCCATCCCCGTCTTTGGGGGAATTTCTATCCTCATCCTCATCCCATGGAGAAAATAAACGGGGATATTCCCGTCCCTATTGGGAAAATCCCTATCAGGGACGGATAAGACATGCCCCATTAGCAACCCTATTCAGCAGACTTCAAATCATTTGCCAACTTTCTCATCTAAAAGGCATCGGTAAAACAGCTCCAAATCAAAAATATATTATATCAATACATTACCAACTAGTTTAATTGATAAAACAGCTCCAAACATTCTCAACATGAAAATAGCAAAAAGAAAAAAGTAGGAAAGATAAGGATCAGCAGTTACCATGTGCCGGCATGGTAGAACAGTAGTATCTCGTGGTTCAGATAAGCAAATGACACATTCTTTTCCAGAATCATTCTCATCAGATTCAACAACGGAATTTCCAATCCCGTATATCTCCTGTAGTTCATATCTTGTTCCATTCACCCACAGTATCTGTTTCATCACTCTGACAATGTATGTATCATTCTCTTTCTTATCAAACACAGCCAAGGTGATCTGAGAATTTCCAGTAAAAGTCGCTTCCGATACATCATTATTCGACGGCTGAGCCTCACCATGTGAATCCGCTTTCACCGTAAGAGGATAAACCCCGTCAACTTCCTCCGTCAACTCTGACTCCTGAAACATTGAGAAATCAATCCCTGTACCAGAAGCTTGTTTAAACTTCTGGCCAAGACCTTGCTCAAAAGAGATTGTGACTGCTTGAAGCATGTTATCCTTTGCCACCTCCAAGTTTCGGTCTATGCCTTCTTTAGCGAAAAAAGCAACTGTAATGCTGATCCAGGGAAAAGAAGAAACAAGACCAAAATGAAATCAGAACTACATTGACAGGTCATCTAATTCAAATTCCACTAATTCAAATAAACAACACCACAGATTATAGTGTCAGATAACAGATTAAAGAAAGGGAGAACCAAGTAAAAGAATTGCTACGCTGCTTAGCATTTTCACCCAAGGACCACCACGGAACAACAAAAAAGAGCTTGTACATCTAGCTGTTAAAGACTCAATCTATGCTGAATTCACTCTTACGTGAAAGCAGAAACAGTAGCTAAGGGCTCATCCTGGGGGAACCAACTAGTCTGCCTGCTGGGAATTGTTGACTGGGATTCGTCTTTCGTAAGAAACTTCACAGCCCTCACGCTTGCGTTTTATTATCAAGGAAGGCAGAAATGATATATTACTCCTACTTCATTCCACAATATCGTTATGATCAATTAATGGGACTTGGCCGGAAAGTGTTATTTCCTCTATCATTAGCTCGGCTAGTCCCCGTTTCTGGTATTTTAGACACCTTTCAATGGCTCCCTTAATTATGTGCGAGGAATTTCCCTCTTGAGTAATGGGAAGCTGGCTACCCTCGAAAATGCCTGTAGCGCCTCAACGTATTTCGGGGAGAACCAGCTAGCTCTGGGTTCAAGTGGCATTTCACCCCTAACCACAACTCATCCGCTGATTCTTCAACATCAGTCGGTTCCGTACCGGATTAACCCCAGCTTTGGGTACTGCTCTCGGAACTGATCTTGGGATTCACGGCACACACCGGGGATAGCCAATCTAGCATCGGGTAACGTGTAAGCCAGTGAGTATATGAGTTCCTTGCTAGAAAGTCAGATCCCGACCATGATATACAAGGTAAATTATGAAATCCGAGCCTAGCGTCATAGGCACCTCTTGGACAAGGGAAGAAAATGAACTAGAACAGAGCAGAGTGACAATGCAAGGAGGCTCATATGAGTTAAGCTTCTTCCTTTCTAAGGCAGTAAGTGAAGGAAGCAAACATTCATTAGCTTAGGAAATGGCGTAACCACAGCAATTGAATCTGCGCAAAGTGGTCATTACGGAAGCACTTTAGCTCTTTCTAAGCGAGATAGAAAGTTGTCTGATAGGGAGAAAAAGGGTTTAACGACCGTAGGGAGAGGAACGAACTCAACCGAGAGTCTTATTATGAAATTTCAAACTTCTAACCCATCCAACAGTTGAAATAGCAGCGGTCATTTGAAGAAAAATAGAAAGACGTGAAAGCAAGTCAAAAATCCCAGGGTAAAGACATAAAAAACAAATTCCATTCAATCGGCTTCACTTATCTACAGGTATTCCCTAAAAACAGGATTCTGTATGCCAAGATAACATTTAACACAAAAGTTTAAACTTAAGCTGAGCTGATAGTTAACCCAACAATGTCTTTTATTATCATCTTCGACACTGCCTGTGCACTTGAAGGTCTAGCTATGTATCAAAGTTCCATCAATAAATGGGATTGTCATGATTTGAACCCTCTACCAGTTGGTCTAAGAGGCTGAAATACCATATCAATGTACATTATTAAGCTAACCTATCAATTTAAAGCTTTTGGATCATTAATTAAATGGTTACTTACTTACATGGTAACAGAACTACTTGGACCTGGAGATTGAGAATTCAAATATTAGGGTCAAATGGTTTCTTAGCATGGTATGAAAGCCCCTTAAATCAAGTGATTGAGGGTCCAAAAATAGTAATCCCTAAAGTAGCAAAAACAGCTAACCAAAGATAAAAGAGCAATTACCCAAAAACAAAATAACTATGGTTTAAGCTGATAGTTAACCCAACAATGTCTTTTATTATCATTTTCTACACACCCGGCACGCGAAAATAGCAATCCCTAAACTAGCAAAAACAGCTACTCAAAGATAAAAGAAGAATTACCCAAAAACAAAACAAAAGATGAAAACTTTACCATCCGGGGGCAGTGGCATCAAAAGTGAAGGAAACAAGGAACTTGCCAGGGTTAAATTCATCCTCATAAACCCTAATACTCTCTTTTTTAATATTAACATCGTTCCTAATGGTAACAGCCTTCTGATGCTCAACAGGATGAGGAAGCGGAGGAGCAACAGCGCAAGGATACCGATGAAAATTATTAAGCGGCACAAAAGGAGCAGCATGATGTGGTGAGTAAAATCCAGGAGGGTATTGATGATGATGGAAAGGGTAAGGATATGGCAAATTAGGGTTAGGGTTAGGGTTAGGATACTGATTGGGAGCAGCAAAGGCGTATTGACTGGTGGTGATTTGGGGGTTTGAGGCAGCGGAGGTGGTGGTTTGCCGGTGATGATGATGATGCCGGCGGGAATTGCTGCTGGATGAATTACCCATTGGAAAAAGATTTGATTTTGAGAAATTAGGGTTTGGAATAATCTGAATATGGATTTGGGATCAATTAAAGTTAAAGTTAAACCAAATCCATATTCAGAGATTAAAGAAAAGTTAAGCAACGCTAATTACAAGGACAAGGAAGATGAAGCTGTTGAGATAGATAGGTTGTTGCCACCCAAAACAGAGCTGTTCTAAACGTCATGTCGTCTACTGAGCTGTTCCAAGCGTCGTGTCGTTTTTGTCCATCTTGAGATTGTGCCCACGTGTCCTCAAAGTAAACTTTTTTCAATTACCTTTATCATCTTACCATAATTAACCTAACTACTTATTAAAGAAAATGTAAATAAATGTTTTATAGTTTCGTAATTTTGTAAAAGAAAGAATTATGGCTATCCTTTGAGCAAGAAAAGAATTGTGGTTTGCGTAGTTTGTAAAACTAAGAAAATGATCGATTTTGTTGATGTAAACGAGCATATTTTCTGTCTTAAATGTTTTTCTGACTTTTGAACAGTCAAATTAGAGTTAAGCTCAAAGATCAGAAAAATATTTTGGGTCAAAACAATTCTCGTTTATGTCAACAAAATCGAAAATTTCCTTAATTCCGTTAAACAATGCAAACTACAGTCTTTTATTTTATCAAAGGCACACTACAATCGTTTATTTACAAAATCGCGAAACTACAACGTAATTATTTGAAGTTAAACCTAAAAAAAATCATTTACAGAAATGGTTGGAGTAGGTTTAATTGGGATGGTGTTTAAAATTTTATAATTTATAAAGATATAAATAATTGTTTTGAAACAAGACTCAAACTTCAATCACTAACAATATATTTAACCCAAGTTGTTCATGTACAGAAACTAAAAAGAAAATTAGATCTGAGGTGGAATTGAAAATGAAATTTTAGTGTCATAATCTAGGCCTAACTAAAGTTATAGGTTTGAAACATTATTTGGGCCCAATTTATCAAAACATGTCCACGTTTCCCTTTTGACAGATTACTTTGTGATATTGAGACTTTTAGGTGTGGGAATTTTGTTCGGATCCGGTTTAATGGACCTGATTAATGGAAAATGTGATATGTGTATGATTTTTTTATTTAGGTCAATTATCTTCTAATAAAGCTAATTTTATTGCTCGGGTTCATTGCATCCGGTCTACAATATAAGTTTTTGATAATTAATTACATTTGGCCTAATTCAAATTTATATTAACATGTATTTGATGTTCGATGTTTAACTGTGACATGTCGTATCATTTAAGAGTTCTTGCTTTAAATATGATCCATCCAAGTCCAAATCTCGAGTTTCTCTTTGACTCTCCAGAATAGGTGGCAGGAAGAGATGATGAAGAGGTAACTTTAGCATAAGAGGAGGATGGCGACTTGGGGCCGTTTTTCTTGCGTAAGAAGCAAACTTCTCGCAATGTGCCGACATCCAGGAGGACGAGAGGGAGAGGGCTCCCATGCAGTCATGAAGGCGGCAACATCAACAAAACCAAACCTACGGCTGTCGACAATCAATCAGAGATAAATAAGAGAAGATTCGGTGGCATTAGGGTTTTTTTTCCCTTAGTTAGGCCGTGTGACTTGCATTCAAGATCTCAACATTAGAAATAGACTACTTAATTCTTATTCTTCCCTTCTTTGCAAATTTTGATTGTTCAGAACCCAATTCCAATTATGTTTCCTTTAGTGATTTGTTTTACAATAAAATTTTGAAGTCATAAAAATAGAGTAAGATTTTTCTATATAATTGTGATAAGAGTATTTTTGTTTTGTTTTTTTTTGTTTCTAATCTCCCCCTACTAGCTTGTTAATATCATTAACAAGTGCTAACAACACCATTAACATTTTAAAAGAATGATGTAATATATTTTTTGGAAGGGGAGAATGATGTAATATTTATTACCTTGAATGTTATTGCTATTATCTTTACCAAAAACAAAATAAAAGACTGATCTTGTATATGGAACTTAGTTAATAATAGTGACACAAGAATATTATAAATTACACTAGACAAGGTAATGCGTAAAAGAGTTGTTCCATGGAATATTGGAAATCTTATCTTAACAAATTGACAAGAATTTCAATGAAGATGTATAAGAAAATCAAATCACTTAATAATGTGAGGTAATAATTCATATGGAAGTTTTAGAAGGGGTGATTATTTTATTTTATGATAACCCCATCCATTAGCAAAGTTAGAAATTTCAATTCAAACTTTTTGGCAAGAAAAAAGAAAAAGTAGAACAACAATTAAGACAAAGAGGAAATGTTGGTTTGTTGTGAGAGCACATTGTAATTTGGAAGTAGTAGACAAAACCACAACTACAAGGCATTAAAAGCACTCAACAGGGACCAAAGAAAATGTCAAAAATATACAAAAAAGAAACAATGAAATACAATTGTGAAATTGACAGTTGAATTCCAAGAGGATGTCAAGAAAACCCCACTTGTATTTTTTTTTATCCCTAAAAATTCTACACATTTTTATTAGGAAAAATATCAACAAAAAAATTGAATTTTATGCTGGTTGAACAATCAATCTTTAGTTAATCCAGTTCAGTTTTTAGTCTATGGAAATATAAATTAGGAATCAAGGTTGCACATCATAGAAAAATACCACCTAGAGCAGCAATTCTGAAGAATAGCTAAAAACAAGTTGCCAAAAAAATATTGGGACAAGGTATACGTTCTATGGCTATTACCAAAGGAAAATCAGTTAACTTTTACTAGCAACACCAAACTACTATAACAACTTTTAAATCCAGAATTCCGTAAAGTCGACGAATGAAAGGTTCAAACTTTACTCTATTGAGACAAAGAGGCAAGATGATGATGGATGCAAAGATAATGTTGTCAGTTATAGTTAATCAGTTGTAGATAGGTTCAGTTACCCTCTTTATAAGCAACCTGCATCCACACCATTCCCAATCATTTTTATCAAACATCAACAAGTCATTCCAAACCATCTACCACAAGAAACTGCACACAAAATGCTAATGAAGCGTGCATACGTATATATCTGTGAAACAAACGTAAGTGTCAAAACGGGATCTTATGTAATCATCTACTTATCCAATCTATATATTCTTCATGATTATACATAATATCAGTGACACAAAAACGGGTCATGCCAAGTATATTGTTTCTGTAAATCGTGCTGCCATATCAGAAATCAACATGTAGCTTACATCTTCAACTATTTCATAAACTTGTTTTGCTATGCCAAGATCGGTTTCAAAGAAGAAATAATAGGTTATGCCAAAATCAGTTTCAAAGAAGAAGCAGAGGCGGGATTTGATAATGTTCTATGAACTACAACATGCAAAACAAGCATCACATATCAATTGCAAAGAGGCATGTATTCAAATATGCATGAAAAGAAGAACAGGTAATGTGTGTTTGTGCAAGCAAGATACTAAACTCAAACTGTGGAACAATGGTTTCAATTTATTTGTTGTGATCAGTAATAGAACGTAACAAGCGGGGGGAAGAGATGAATTGAAATGAAATGAGCATGCAAAACCTTTAAGCGAAAACAAACACACAAATACAAGGATGTTAAGAAAAAGAAAAAAAAATGTCTCATATTGAGAAGTGATATTTCAGTAACAAGTTAACTCTAGTCAATCAAATAAACATTCAGGAAGCGCCCTAAAAGGCAAGGTTAGATTGTTGTAACCTGCTGCAACCCTCTCTGTGTTGAGTCGATCTAAATGAATGAACACTCAACAACCCATCATGGCACAATTGTATACGAACACACCAACATGCTCCTTCACGCCCAGAACCTTCCAATTCAAAGTTCCATTACCCACCCCTGACTTTGGACACCAAGAGTTGAGCACCACAGCTTCGCCTTCTGGGCCCCTTTGTCCGCCCACAACGAGAAGTTCATTTCCACAGGCCTTGAATGCCAAGCCCCAACCGTTCGAAGAATCAGCCCTCAGAGGAAGCCTCCCTAATACATCCCAGGTGTTCTTCACTTTGTCATACTTTTTCACCATGTTAGTTAGATACTCAACAGCATAGAGCTGGTTATCCACAACTGCAACAAGTGGAGGAGCCTGAGCAGCCCTATTGACATTTGGATACATCCCCTCTACGGTCCTCCATTTCTTTGTTGCAAAATCGTACTCTTCCCCACATGTCAATGAAACAGTGGGACTGGACATTCCACCAATCACGTAGAATTTGCCATCCATAAAAAAACCTGAGCATAATCTACGCGGTGAATGCATGTTAGGTAGCATTTCCCATTTGCCTGTCGAAGAGTCATACATTTCTGCTGAATTCAAAACATTCCCATTCTTATCACTCCCTCCTGCAACAATGGCAATAGTACCAAAGCTACCTGATCCGAACAAACAACGCGGGCGATTCATCCCTTCACACTTAACCCAACTCCGGCTAATCAAACTATACTTCCAAATAGCAAACTCAAATAGCTCACGCCCGAAAACCAACAATTCACTACCCACAGCTAGTGACTCTTTATCGGCATGCTTGAAACACTCATCACAAGGTATCTTGGTCAGAGCCATCCACTTTCGTCTCACAGGGTCAAATGCCTCCCATCCCCTCGGATCACACACTAGATACACCCAATGCTCCACAATACCCAATTGCTTCCTTATCCCATATAAATCTCCACTTTCAATTAACTTGTGAAATTTCTTGTTTACACATGATAACGAAGCGTAGTCAGATCTAGAAGCCCAAGCTAAACAATTCAATGCAACATCATCAACAAGACCAGGGAGGAGACAAGAATCACTTGATGCTAACCGTAAGCGACGGTCATTTTCTCCACCCCTTGTATTTACTATTGGGGAACTCCTTACTTGCTCTTCTTCCTCCATCAATTTAAAATCTAAACAGCCTGTTTTATCTGAATATGGTTATGCTCCCAATATCCTGAAAACAAATTCTGATCTTTCAAGATAACCAATCTCCATCTATCTATTCCTTCCTATGTTTCCCGGACGTGGATACAGATATGGTATCTGACACGGATAGGGACACGAGAAACGTTATTTCTAAAACATAACCTTCATAAAATAGCCTAAAAATGGTGTCCGACACGGATACAGGTACCCTAGTACAGAGAAGTGTCTGTGTATCACAGATCCCTTCCATCAATTCAACAAATCAATACTGCATGCTTCCATTTCCCACATCTCAACCTACTTTTGAGAGAAACTAAATTAAAAAAAGGCCAATCTTTCACTTTAATTATAAAAAAGACCACAAAAAGTTTTAATCTTTGCAATCATAGAGAAAAAATTCTCCAAGGAAGATAAAACTATGTGACCAAATATAAAAAGTAGGAGCGTACCGGAAACAATTAGAGAAATTTGGGATCTGGTGTATATATTATTCGAAGAAGCAAAGTTTTCCGGCGAACATATCGCCGGATTCCGGCGACGGGGAGAAATCTATCTGAGGTAGATTGTACTTTGTAACAGACAAGCTTAACTGATGATAAAAGAGAAGGATGTTGTGTTATAAAACTGTAATACTTTAGTTTTATTTTGCTAATGTGTCCCTATATATTTCCCTATTTGCAATAAAATCCATTATTCTTTTCTTTTTTTCCTTCTTTTTGCCCTTTTTCTTGTAAGATTTGGATTTCATTCAAGGCTTAGAGAAGCAAAATTGTCCTCTTGCATTTTGGGTAATTTTGTTTTTTGTATGCCAGCTTTTTTTTTGAATATATATTTTCTAGGAATATTTTTTTTGATTATGTAAATAATGGATGCTCTTTTTCTTTTATAAAATTATGGATACCTTTTTTATTCATTATATAACCTGAAAAATGATACAAAGGAAACTCCCAAAATTTAATGTTACTCCAATTTTGTTTGAAAAATATAGTTAAAAATTATTATAATATTTATTTTACCATCACTCAATTTAAAATTTTGATAACGTTCAAATCTGTAATAAATATATCAACTTTTATTGATGGATATGGATCTTTTGACGACATACGGGCATGATTTTTAAGAGACTTTGGACTAGAAGCCCAATCGTAGATCCATACAGATAGATCTATAAGAATGGAATTTGCATTAAAATGATCGTAACAAATCCACGATCCATAACTCAAAGAAGTCCGTATGGTGAGAGATTATCCTAGAAGTTTTAAGGTGCAAATCATCCACAAGACAACAAATTAATAAGGAATAAAGGATGATAACAAGGCAATTATAAAGTCATCGTATCTCCGCAAAAAAAGATCTTGAAGGAATGGTTATTTTTTTGCTTATGAAGGAAATGGCAAAAATAGGACGATGTCCTCCCATGATGAAATTAACGTGTCATACACTATGTCTATAAATATTACCTTAATGGTATCCTTTAAGTGAATGATCAAAACCTATTCCAATACCCATTTTACTTTCTCTGAAATTACAGATTTGATCATCAGAGGTTTCCAAACCGAACCCAGCACGCGTCACAACGATGGTTGCCCTCGATCTACGCAGGATATAAGGGCAAATATCAGTGGTGGGATGAGCGTGGACTCTAGCATCTAAAGGATTTTAATTCTTAGGCATAGAGTTCTCCGAACATGGATGAATCAATAGTTATGACTCGTGACCACCGTCAAATAATTTTGGCTATTGATATCAAGATGCAATATAATATAATATTATTTGAGGATAACATATAAATTTAGCTTCATAATTATTGGACAAAAGTTGATTTCTTCATATATATAACGTGTAATCTTAATCTTAACATCTATTGCAATTTCAACCTCATTAATAAAATCTAAATTCTTTTCATGTACGATTTTATTTCCTGACTATTCACTGTATATTTAGATTCTACTCACCCAATAGGACTTGAATTGCTCACTTTAAGCTAAGATTTCATCATCTTGTATGTGAGGATTAAATCAAAAATATTGGGTTAAATTTGTATGTTACCCTAAAATTTATGTGTTGGTGTTTAATCCTTTTCTGAAATAGGGGTCTTATTACTATTGTTGATCGGCCTTCCACTTGTTAGCACATAACCTATAATCATGATTAAGAAATAGATATTGGTAAAAATTCATAAAGAATACAAAAGTTAGAGCATTGAAACATCAATTATATTGCTTACTCAACTTTCATTATACCTTATAATGCACAAAATTTTCTAATTTGGCTACCTATTCTTAATTATCAATAATTTAAAGCGAAGTTGCTAATCTGAAATTCTACTTGCTTATCAGAAACAAACACTAGGGAGGATCTTATTTAGGTTCAACAACCCTTTTTAACCCACACTATTTTTCTTTTCACTTTTTAAAAAATAAAATAAAAGTAGGCATAAATATGATCACATTCAAGCAAATTAATGGATTCACTTACAAATGGTATTGACATGAACATGAAGTTAAAATACACTTGTAAGCATAGATAAAACTAATCCAACTTACAAATAGTAGAGATATAATTACACCATTTATAACATTAGAGTTAAAACTCGATTACTAAAGTTGACGATATTTTATTTTTTTCACCTAAGAGTAACCATTCAACTCTTTTATTTTATTAAGCATCACATACAATATAACTAAACAATTTGACATGTTTTAAAAAAGAATAAAAATTTGACATGATTATAATAAAGAAGTTGGATGGAGAAATTGGTAAATGAATGATTAAGACATAAGAAAGAGTTGAAAAAGGGGGGGAGGAGGAGAAGAGAAAGCATTAAGTTAGAGTTGTTGGGGTAATTGGGTGCTCCCCTACCATATTTGTTGGTATGTGCTTTAAATGTGAAAGAAATGATGGGTACCATCTCATTCTTTTTTATATAAACACCATTTTTTATGAGTAGATACCCTATCATAATCCATGTGATTTTTTTAAGCTTTTTATCATTTTCACATCAAAGCCAAATTAATATTTTTATTTTTAGTAAACCTTAATTCATTACCATCACATGAACCTCATTCTTATCCTACAAGTTCTTTTTCTTCATTGCCTTATAATTTTATTTTTTTTTATTAACTACCTTAGTTTTGTGGGTTCTACTCATCTAACTCTATTTTGTTTATTTTCTGAATTAATCCTTCCATTGCCTTTATGTTTTGGTTTTATTATAAAAATGACAATTAAATTTATCTTATATGTGGCACTAGCAAAACTTATTCAATGTATTTGAATATTTTTTTCTTGATAAAAGAATACAATTTGAATTTTTTCTTATTCAATAAAAGAAAGAAAGAAAGGAAATACTTCCTCAATTTATTTAAAAGAAATGAAAAAAAATAGTATCTTTCCACCAGGGGCGGACCCAGGGGGGGCTCGGTTGGGCTCGAGCCCCCCTCAGTTCCGGCACAACCCTTAGGAATATACCGATATGTTCGGGCTAGCCCCCCCAAAAATAATGTCTATTAAAAATAAAGATGATAAAGTAAACAAAGTGAAAGGGTGGAAGAGTTGGTAAGAAGGGGTGTGTGTAGATGTGTTGACTAAGGTTCAAATCCCACCATCTATATTTTTTTCTTTCCAACATTATTAATATTTTTCATCAATTTCTTTTCCCCTAACATTATTAATGCTTTTCATCAATTTCTAATTTTTTTCTCCTAACATTAATTGCATCAATATTTCCCCTTAACATTATTAATGTTTTTCATCTATTTTTAGTTTTTTAATGTTATTTTGATCGAAAACTCTACTTTTTTTTGTTTTTCCTTTCTATTTTTAATAATTTTATCAACAATTTTTTATTAGATCATTAATTTGTTTCTCCTAATTTTATCAACTCTACTTCATTTTTGTATACACGCATATATAAAAAAAAATTTACGCTAAAGCCAAAATTAGCCCCCCCGATCTCCAAATCCTGGGTCCGCCCCTGCTTTCCACCCATTCATAAATTTAAAGAAATTTTTTTTTCAATTTTTTCATTAATCTCGCGCCAAAATAATATGTTCAACATTGTAATTGGAGAAATTTTATAGGGCTACTCGAGCACAGTACTCCTTTAATTATAAATAAAAATTTAGTTTTTATTATTATACTCTATGAGTTTGTATAAACATGAATATTACCATGTCCACAAGATCGCCAAGGTAATTCCTCCTTTCATTACAAGATATCTTGACGGTCAAGCTGACGGTAATTGTGGACAAGACCATTAGATGGTAGTTTTTAATGACTTATTTCCTATTGTTTTTCACTACTGCTTTATACAATTGTTGCATTGTAATTCTATTATGTGCACCCTCCAGTACAATCCAAGGTCAAAGATTGTCATTTGCCACTGAGGTACGAACAAACATTGTATCTATTTACATTCGACTCCAGACTTTCCGATACTGCCTATAAATAATTTATAAAGAGCACATAATGATCAAATTGTTGAGGTCAAGGTTCGAAAGAGGGCCTAAACATGGTTGGGATGCGCTATACTAGCATAAGAGAGCACCGTGGAATAAATTAACAAGCGTGTGACGTAAACTAGTTTTATTAAATTTATAAGTTTAGAAAACCAAGTCAATTGGATAAAGAAGCATTCTCACTATCTCACCCCCTATTTCAACTAAATAGTGTTTTAGGAAGTTTCATTAGAGTTGCTCTAACTCAAGGATAGGAAAACACACAAAACTAAGAGGAATGTTTATCATGCAAATCAACATCAACAAAATCCGAAAGAACAAGCAAAATCAGCACTACAAATTTGATTGAGCTAGATCTTGAATTCGTATACACAACAAATTAAGTTAGGAGAAAATCAACCTAATTGAAAAATAAAAAATAAAATCTGACTGAATTGATTGATTAATTAATTAGATTAGATTATTCTCAAAGAGGAGGTAGAGGACATGACTACTTTAACCAGTTAATCAATATTACTTATTATTTTATTTTGATTATTAAACTTTGACTCATGACTTAAATATTGATTTTTATAAGTAGTTGTTAGCATTATTATTCGACCAAGTTAAGAGAGAGAAATTAGACCTAGCATATATAATAAAAAATATGTTAAGCGTATTATCATGAAATTGATTTTTCGGTACAAAAGAAAAAAACAAAAGATATTTGCTACAAGAGAAAAAAAAAAGACATTACACTTTTTCTTTTTTTTTTGTAGAAAAGATGTAACAAATAAAACCCAAATGTGAAAATAACTACCACTTCCAAATATTAGAATATTAGAGACAGATATTAAATTTTTTCTTGATGTCATTATATAACAAATATTTTCATTTCAATAAAAAGGTTAAGAATTTTTCAAAAAAAAAAAAAGAAGAAAAAATATTAGAACAAATGTATCCTCAATACAAATTAATGGTTGATACATGAATCAGTTCTTGACCTATTTTGATGAAGTAAAATTCAACAACTAAGACCATACGATTCAAACATTGAACTCAAGAGTAAATTACCAACATTTATTGCTCTTCTACATATGTTATTGATTTGTGTTGGAATTACTATCTTTATTTTTCACATTAAATGATCAAAGTAATTATCAATTACAAAGTTGAGCTTTTAGATGGATGCATATTAAAGCAACATTATGAATACTTTATGACTACAGCTACTCTAAACTATTGCAGATCTCTCTAGCAAAAATTTGATTAATCTCAAAAAATTCAGACACTAGAACCCGCTAACTGCATCTTTCAAAAAAAAAAAAAAAACAAAAAAACCCGCTAACTGCAATTACTACGATGGGAATAGTTGGATCAAACTATCATAAGAAACAACATTGGAATGTAGAATAACATAACAAAAAAATCTCACATCAAAAATAATATCTTCAATATCATCACAAAATCATGTAAACTTTATCCCCAAATAAAATAAAATAAATAAAACCTTCTACACTAATTGACAGTTCAAAAGATCAATCACCAGCTCAGATCCTTTCTATATAGCTTTGGGGCATACCTGGTATCATATCGCATCTCATCTCACATCATGGTTCCAGAAAGTTGCTTAGCACCGTGTCTCAAGCAAGATGCACATGCCTCCCTCTTTTTTCATGAGTAAAAAATAACAAAGAAAATTGTAACGGTGTACTATACAGCAACAAATCTATAACTATTTTTTAAAACAATTCAGTAAGTTCGGGTTTCGTCGATTCCAATGGCAGTTATGTGGTTTTCAATGTTTCGCTCATTCGATTGTTTGCTCTGAAAGCTATTTCGCTTGCACCAGCATAGATACTGAGAAACTGGTCCATCTGCTCCAACAATCCAACTATGCTTTGCTACTGCATCTAATGTCATCCTTTGCTTTGGGTCTGCACATAACAATGTTCATTCAAGAGCACATATAAAAGGAAAATGAAACTGAAAAAGCAGCATACGGTCGCCATGTAACAAGCGATTCCTGAAAAATTCTAGAGGTCATAGCTGACAATGAAAAACTATCAACTGAAAACATTCATTTATTAACTTCCCACCTTTGCAGAGTAGTCCTTCAAGTAAGCTCCTCAGCTGTGGGTTCATCTCATTTGGAAGCACTAAAGGATTGTTAACAATCTGGACAAGAAGGATAGTGGAGAAGATTACATCCATCAAATAATTCATAACATAAGCCAAAAAGGGCATCTTTAGAAAAATAAAGGGGAACGAAAAGGAACTCTTACCTGGTCATATGTATCCTGTAGTGTTTCTCCGAGAAATGGATAATGTCCAAGAATCATACAGTACAAAGTCACTCCAACTGCCCATGTGTCAGCAGATTTGCCGTGATAGGTTAGCCCTGTGGAGTTCAAGTGAAAATTTGAGATAAAATTGTAAATACATCCATCTTCTTCATTCATAAGTTTATCAGGTCTGGATCTAACCTAGACAACATTCAGGCGCAGTAAAAACAGGGGTACCAGGCGACCTCCGGAGCTCATCATTATCATCCTACAGAAACACGTGATTGTAAAGAACAGAGATAGAAGTGTGTTAATGAATGAATATTGAATTAGTCATTTCTCCCTCAAAAGACGAATGAAAAGAATAAGTCATATCCCACCCGACATATATTAAATCTTGAAAGCATTACTCTTGACCTAAGGTGGTACGAGGGGGTTACACGTTTGCTCTAGTAAACCTAAAATGTTGCAGCTTTCATACCTAGACAGAATCTGAGTACAGCCAACTATATTGCAATTTTAGACACTACAACTATACACATAAAAAAGGAAAAGGAAACCTTTTCACATCTAGGCCAGAAACCTCCATATTCATTTCTGCGCACGCATTTGATTCGTATTATTAGAATGTTGTCTTTGGGGGGCTGAATAGCATTACACAAGTCACAAGACTTCAAATAAAATTCCTATATTACACCTAACCTAACTAAGTATACTAAAATTATGTCAGACTAATAGGGGGCAATGCAGATAATCTCACAAGCATCTCCTTCAGTTGCATTTCTCAGAATCAGCAAAATTCAAGTCCATCTATTTCCTACAGCAATCTACTAATCTGAAGTAATGAAGTAATATCAAAGACCTTATCACATATGGAGGTGGCAGAATGAGTATTGCACAAAGAGTTAACAGACCAGTACGCAGCAATAACAAAACAAGGAAAAGTAACCTCTCCAAGGGAAATTAAAAATATTGTTAGCTCAAGTCTATTATAAAAAAACAACCATTTGAGTAACAGGGAAAGGCTTTCATTACCTCAAATACTTGGCTAACACTGAAATCTCCTATCTTCACCGTACCCGAACTAGTAACCAACAGGTTATCAGGTTTAATATCACCATGAACTACATGCTGTTAAATAACAAGAAACGCCTGCTCAGATACATATGAATTGTCTTCTCTGTTCATTAAAGGAAATAAAACAACCGCAATATGCTTAAAAGGAAAGGAAAAAAGGAGAGATCTTTTGCAGATCTGACGAAAATTGCTAATTGCAAAGCTAATCGACAGGCATTTTTTATATATATATATATCATCTATAACCAAGTTCTCAACATCAGACATACAGTTCTGAATTTATTAAAGAATCTAAGTTCAGGTTCTGGTAGAGAAGTTGATTATGCAACTAAAACCAATAGCAGTTCAAGACTTAGGTAAAACCCAATTTCAATACTACTCCAGTATATCCAGAAATGTAGCTGGGATATTCATGAATCCGATCGACAGAAGATCAAGTACTAAAAACATGCATAAAAGATGATAATTAGTAATCAACTAAGTAAAACCAAAAGAATATCTATCAACTCTTGACTCATGCACATTTGGACATCTAAGCAAAGTCATGTCTATCCTGCAAGGCTGCAACTGGTAAAACTTTCTTCTAGATACATACTACCGCTAAAACTTGCATAACAATTTTGTATCAACATTGGCAGATAAGAATAATACTTCCGATCATTGATTTTCAGATATCAGAGCTACATAGTCTTTAATTGGAAATCGTAACTTGCTATTTCATTGATATATCTGGTAATTCAAGTACTTCAAAAATCATTCTGAACAATGTTAATACAACACAATAGCTTCACCACATGCAAATCCAAAGTTCACAGATTAGGCATGCAAAATACTTTGTCAAACACCAAAAGAAAAAAGTTGCATGAAGATCAAGATCATACGTGAGCATGGAGATACATTAGCCCTGAGACAATATCCCGCAAGTATTTTCTAGCAGTGGTTTCTCCGATTCCGCATCCACTAACCCATTTTCCATCCACATATTCAAGAACTGGGAAAAAGATAACAGTCAAGTCAATCACAACAGAATAAAGACAACTTGTTGCAAATTTGTCCCAAAAAAAAATATATGAGCACACGATTAATAGAGCATTGCCATATAAAACACAAGGAGAAAGAATTTAGTCATAGATACCCATGTAGAAGTGATCTGTGTTTGGGTCATCAATCACCTCAATTAAATTAACAATATTGGGGTGGTCCAACATTTTCATGATTAGCACCTGCAAACAGATAGGAGTTAACATTTATACTAAGGCGATGCAAAGTATATCAAATAGGTATAGAAACAACCAAAAATCTGCAATACACAATTAAAAACATGTAACTACTATCATAGGAAGAGGGAAACTAAAAACATGAGCATAATCAGCTTCCACAGATGAAGCTAGAAAATTAGAGTGCACATATACCTCGCGGAGAACATCACCCATTGCAGTCTCTGAAGGAGCAACCCGCTGCTTCAATAAATGCGACTTATGAAAAGCCTGAAAAGAAAAGGCATAAACTCATGTGGCATCTAGGAGAGCATAACAAATTACTACAGTTCTGTAATTCAGAAGTAGACAGCTTATTTCTGACAGCTAAACCTAATACGATCTATCTATCTATCTATCTATCTATCTATCTATCTATCTATCTATCTCTGTGTGTGTGTGTGTGTGTGTGTGTGTGTGTGTGTGTGAGAGAGAGAGAGAGAGAGAGAGAGAGAGAGAGAGAGAGAGAGAGAGAGAGAGAGAGAGAGAGAGAGACTGGCTGGCCAACATTGCATCCAAAATCAGAAAAGCAGAATAATGTTGTTTTCCCTATATTTGAAGATGAGAGGGGGGAAAGGTAATTGAGTCTAACAATACCACTACCTGTACCTCAAAGAAGGTACCCAGAGGTAGGATATGAATGCTTTATCCTTCCTCTTTCATTTTTCCTCTTTATTCTTCTTAAGTCGAGGTTAAGGTTGGAAGGGGATCAAAGGATACGAAGTACCTTCACCGAACTCTCTAGAAAAAAGTCTAAATTATGGGATAAAACAATACCTTAATTGCATATTTCCTTCCATCTACACAGCTTCGATAAAGAACCTGCAAATTAAAGCCAAAAGACTAGGTCAGCTCTTCAGCCAGGCAATGCAATAGAATCCTTTCCGGCATGATACTTACCACTTTTCCATAGCTACCAGCACCAATCTTATACTCACGAACATATTCATTAATCATCTTTGTACCATTTTCATCCTACAAAAGATATCAAAAGTAAACCAATACACGTCCAAGCATAAATAATTAGGTGCAACTACTCAGCAAATTGAGCTTTGACATTTGATCTCTGAAGAGAAAGAAAGGAAAGAAATAAAAGAGTGGCGGACGCAAGGAAATGCATCACATGGATTTAAAAAGAAAATGCATGGCTGCAGGAAGAACATGTAACTCATGACATATTCACATTAAATAAGCAAATAGTTGGTCAAAGAAACATGTAATAGTTGTTAAAGTATGGTAGAAAACATCAAACCGATTCAATTAAAGTATATCCCTTAATGCATTATGTTTAATAAATCATAGAGTTATTTCAGGGTTTTTGAACATCAAACTGATTCAGTACCTCTGAGCGAACGAGTTTTTGGGTTTCCTTTACAGGAAATTGCCTGCAAATTGTTCCATTCTGTTGTCTAATTCTTAAAATCTCCTCCGAATGTTTGCCACGGATTGGCAACTCCTCATATTCCTCCTCATAAGCACTGTCACTAATCTCGCCATTATATGAGACATCGTCCTCATCATCAATCTCTTCATCCAACAAATAATCCCTGGATAAATTATTCCTCACAGTAATGGGCGTTGTTTTCTGTTTCGGCTTCCAGGAGAAGCCAAAACAGCTACAACAGCCCATCACTCTAGCAAGTGAATACGTCTTGCGGTACATCTAAGCTTTCCCAACTTTCAGTCAGTTAGCAGAATTCTCAGCGAAGGAAAAAATAAAAACCAACACCTGCTTCTGCAAAGAACAGATTCTGCATAAGCCAATGGATAATGATTCCAATAATGCAAAATTTAGTAAAGATGACAAAACTATAGAAACCCTAATACAAAGAAATCTCCATAAAGAAAAGAATAGTTTTCAAAGGCGATGCCTTTCGTCGCCTCAGGCGAGAGGCGTCCCAGGCTAAGCTGTCACTTCCTTCCTATCTAGGTGGGTCGCCTTTTGACTTCCACTTGAAGTCCAGGCGTTTCAAGTCTCCCACACCGATCTCTCTGCTTCCAACCTCTCCTCACACTAACTCTAAGGATGCAAAAGTGGAAGATTTGATGATATTGATCTTGATGAAGGATTGGAGGCATCTATTGTCTCTATTTTGTATGTTTTTTGAACTTTTTGTTTGTGAAAGTGACCGCCTTTCTCTCGCCTCCCCTAGAGGCAATATTTTACCGTTACCACTTTCCTTTTCGCCTTTCAACAACTATGAGTAATGGAGTACATGGAAGCAGAAAAACCTTGTAAAAACTCTATTGGCCCCGAGAAACACCAAATTACTCGGAAAAACATAATTGTGCAAAAACAGTTTGTTAAATTTAGCTGAATGCAACTGGAAACACAACAAAATAAAGAAGTTATTCAAACCTGAATAAAAAAGGTGCGAGGGCGAGAGAAGCCCCGAATCGAGCTTTGTTATTCAAGAGGATGCCATTCAGCCAAATGAAAGAAAAAGTTTAGGATGCTAAAATTGCTAATGTTGCAACCCAACATACTGATACTTCCACCTTTATTTAATCCGATGCAAGAAATCGTTGACCTTTCTACAATTAAGAATACATACCCCAAATAATAATTAATTAATAAATATTAATCATCTAGCACAGCACAGCTTAAGTATTAGAATATAAGCTAAAAATTAAAATTGAGATAAATTAGCATACCTCATAAGGAGAAAATCAACGAATCTAGGAATTGAAAAAGAGAAAATCCTAGCTTCGAATCCAAGGATGGATTCTAAAACCCTAGCTGGAGGAAGAAGAAGAAGAAGAAGAAGATGGGATTCGAAGAGAGAGAATATAAAGAAAATAAGAAAAGGAGGAATTTCCGAAGTTGCACACTAGAGGTGGGTCGTGACTGAATTAAAAAATCAAAACTACCTTTTTCTTTTTGATATAAAAAATATGTTTAGTACTTATTTGAAATGAAGTTAATGAACTAAATAAATGTAAAATTTTCAATTAACTTTGTTTGGGAGATTTTTGGAAGATTAAATGAGTCATTAAGTCGGCGAATGTCTGACAGTAATGTTTATAAGCATGATGGAGCTAATGGAAACTCTTGAGCGACGATGACAATAGATTTAAATATTTTGTCAAACAACCCATCACTATAGTTAGAGTTTTTCGATAGTCGATTGATAGTTAATTTAATTAATTCGTTATTAATAATAAGACATTTTTTTATTTCATATTTATCATATAATTATCTTTTAACTGAATATATTTGTCAATGGTATGACAATGAATAATCGTTGTGTTACTGTCACTACATGTATATGACACTTTTATTTGTTATGATGTCATTTGTGTTTTTCAATTTGTGACATAAACTTATAAAATATTACCAATAACATGTATGTATAAACTTGTGTGATTATAGATTCAATCTCAAATGTAAATATATACAACAAAATGTGTCTAAGTTTCCCAATCAACACAGATTAACATGGTTATCAAAATTGGACAGCCTGACTGGTTCAATTGGGTTGACCCAAACCTAAAAGGTAAATCGATTCGGAAGTATCTAGTATTCACAAAATAAAACTCGGTAAAAAGTCGGTGAACCGGCCGGTTGAGTTAACAACATGGAAACTCGGTCACGATTCACTGGCCCAAATGGGTCAAAAATAGTTGTCATTATTTATTTCTAAATTAAGTGTATTATTTTATACAAGTTGAAAAGACGAACATTTTTCACAAGTTGAAGGGAATAGGACGTTTCAAGAGTTAATGGGTCAAAATAACCTTTTTGTCCAAATTTAGGAGGCTGCATATAATTTAAGCCTTTATAAAATTGATAAAACACTGCTATACAAGTGAAGTTGAGCTAACTATTATAAAATTTAGAACTACTTGCATCCTTGATGGCTTTGGCGAGAACTATGGCACAAGGGCCCCCTGCATAAACAGAAAATATGATATCACTTGAGAGATTGCACTGCAACATATTCATAACTCAAACTTGTATGAACGAGTATTGCAGAAGTTGCAAAATGAACTGTTAAATGAATAAATCTATTAGTTTAGATGCTTAACATCATTTAGTTTCAAGCAACTTAAACCCTAACTAACACCCATCAGGTTCACAGCTTTCAACAAAATTTCAGAAACTAGATGTAATTGTTTGAAGATTGTGTTGCAATAATTGAGACACAAAAGTGGTCATTAGCTCCTACACGACATTTGAGCTGGAATGTCAGTGACAATGAACTAAATTAATTTAATGGCAACAGAAATTTTGGTACAACTTATATCTATATCAGCTCAATTTAGAGTTCTCTGAATCCACAACGCCAATAACCTCAACAAAACGCGTAAAAGGAGCAGAAGGCGAAGTGCCTTTCACAATGAGCCGGAGCTGAAAATGAGAGGATAAATAGGGGAAACATGAGCAAATCAAACTACAACAAAGATGCTGGCATATATTTCAACTTGACAAAGTAACACTTACATTTCCACAATATCAGGTGCTCGAAGTTTGGACACAAACTGCTTAAGATGCTATATGCTTGTGCCGCGCATCAACCATGAATGTTGGAACCATGAATCATTCAGACTCATCTCAACTACTCTGACATGTGCTGGTAACTGATGCCGTGCATTTTCCCACTGAACAAACAATAAAACTATATGGTTAAACTTGATTGCAAAATAAAACCAAAAGATCAAAGGTGTGTCCATGTCTCAAAATGAGAGTCAACCTGAGCTGCACTCGCACAAACAGTCACAGACTCAAACATTGAAATTGCGATTGCCACTTTCACAACAACATCATGTCCGGGTACTGCATTGTCTCGCCAGCTGTACGGGCATTCCTGCAAACCGGATTAGATTTATATCAATCAGATAGTTGCAACATTCAAACACTTATCCATGACTAAACAAAATTGTCATAACTTGATAAGAATATCAATTTTTCACCTTCATACACAGAAAAAGACAAGGATCAAGCTTGTTTCTTCTGTATGAAATTTTGAAATTCCAGTTTCTAGTAGAAATTTCCAACAAGGAACACAAATTTGAATAAGATTCATATGTTTCTAACAAAAGGTACAGTTTCCTTCAATAGATTGAAGCATTGAAAGAGTCTAAAGTCCTAGTTTTTGAAATACTTAAGGTTAATTGGGGAAAATATTGTTATACTGAATTTGGGATATGTTGATCTTCTATTTCATCCTTATAACATCTCAAGCAAGTACCCCCTGGTTACTGATAGAAACTAGACATATATTATTGCACCATTGTAGTGATTCTTTTCTTCGGCCATTATTTTGTGATAATTATGCCGGACATCTGATTCGCAAATGTAGTAGGAAGAATTGGAGCAAGAATCCAGTGAGAATGATGACTTGAAAGAGAAGATTGCAGAAGTAGCTTCTTTTCTTTTCTGCTGACATGTTTCTTCATTTTGAGTTGTTGTTTATTTATTTAATTTTTTTTTTTTTTGGTTTAACGTTGAAAATTTGCATCTGATAATTTCTATGGTAGTTCATACTCACTTATTTAACAAAATAGCTTAACTTTAGCTGAGTTCTATTTCACTTCATTGAGTTCAGATTCAAATGTTATTCCATTAAAAATCAAATCCATTTGAATGGAAAAGAACTAAATCAGGTTTCAATCTTGAGTTAGTCCCATCTAAAATGAATTACGTGTTTCATTGATTTAGAACAGCTAAATGGAAAGGAAGAAGTCATTACTGGCATTATATCTGATAAGGGTAGCAAAATCTAATTGCATGATAAGGATCAAGCTTGTTTCTCAAAGCAGACTTGGGAGAATAGAATTTAAGATTTGCTGTTGTTCCGTGCATAATGAACTTCCCTCAAGGTGCGCACTTGTTACATGTGCCTAATGCACCTTAATGTCATTGTACACTACCAAGTTTGATGACTGTTGTATTTTAATTGAAATAAGGAATCTACGCATATATCTTTCGTGCAATACGTAATTTCTTTCCTTAGCTACCTTTATTGGGATCTCTACAGCTATTTGGCTTGTGAAAATTTTCAATTGTCAAAGGTCTGTTGTTGGTGTGACTGTTGCAGTTGTCTTCTTTATTAGCATCTCATATTTTCTGTTTGATATTCTTCAGATGACTACTGAATTGCTTAAGGAATTTTGTTATCTATGTTGATTCACATGGAAATTTGCCTAGGCTTCCTATCATACTTGACCAATACATGCCTGACATGGATTTGATTCCTGAATAGTACTTTGTTTGGGGAATGATGCAAGTTTAAATTTCAATTACTGATGCCTTGGTTTTTGTTGATTTAATTTAGATTTATAATGAATTTGTGGATTTAGAAGATACGATGCTGTTTTCCGTTTTGGTTGTTCGTTTTTATTTCCCTTAGATGAAAAATATTTCATAAGCACTGATTAATAGTTACTTTATTTAAATATCATAATAACCAACCGCAATTCCTGATCACCTTGCATGTTGATGTAAAGCCAATAGCCAAACCCTATCTTTCGTAAACAATAATGGAGCATCATATACATGTTGCATATCTTTTGATTTATATATGTTTCTTTTATTTTATCATATTGCTCATGAGGACAAATATTTCTTCCTTTCCTTCTGCATGGCTACTGGCCACATCAGTCTTTTGGAATAAAAACTGCAGATAGTAGTTACTAGCTCAACAAGTATCAGGAAGTCAGATTATACCAGTTTTTTTGCATGTTTTGCATGTGAGAAACTGAGAAACTGTGGTGGATCTAGCTCAATCTACTTCATGGTGTTGATTATATGGAAAATAGTACCCTCCTGTGATATGATTTGGAAGTGTTTTCAACAAAAGCTGGAATTCTGAAATTTCCAAAATCAATGCATGTCCATCATTTTCATTTAGTAGTTTGATATCTAATGCTAAACCAAAAAAGTGACAAATGTGGCAACGCTTTCAAGTAAATCACTGGAAACAAAAAGATCAAATGTAGCATTCTCAATTGATATCATCATGAAACATTCATTTCCTAAACAATGCAAAGGGCATAAAGTGTACTGGAGCAAAATATAAACGATAAGTTTTGCTAACGTTTATATGATAGCACTTCTATTATATAGCATCAAGAGTGTCCTGCTCTGTAGGCCGAGTAATGTCAGTTCCTTTGTGCATTCCCAAACTCGTAGTCAAAGATGCTTCAATTACCATTTCGACCATCAAGTATCCAAGCCGTCACTGCGTGAATTCTCCAGGAAGTTCTCAATGAGCAAACACAGTGTCATTCCGCCTAGGGGGCCTGTCAGGAATAGATCCTGGCTTGAATTTTGAAGCCTCATGTTTTGCCAATTCAGGAGGCACCTGACTATTACTCTGAATAAGCATCTGCTTGAGATCATAGAAAACATCGGTGTCCCCCAGAGTCAAGAATGTTGTAGCCATACCTGACTTTCCGGCACGGCCTGTTCGTCCAATACGATGAGTGTACATCTCAATGTTCCCAGGCATATCATAATTAATGACATGGGCCACATCAGGTATATCTATACCACGACCAGCAACATCTGTAGCAACTAAGACATTATATCTCTTGGTTCTAAAACCTTCAAGGCTAATTTCTCTCTGGTCTTGGGACTTGCCACCATGTAGAGTTGTCACCCGGTATCCTGCCTTGTCCAGATTCTTGGCAACCATGTCAGCATTTTTCTTAGTGTTAACAAACACGATTGCCGTTTTATCTCCAAGTTCATCGAGTAACCTCTGCAACTTATAAAATTTATCTGATTCCTTCACCATCATCACATGCTGTGATATCAAGTCTGTTGTCTTTCCAGCAGTTCCAATAGTGACTACAACAGGGTTTCTCAAATACTTCCTTGCAAGGCGCTCAACTGCGGGTGGCATTGTAGCACTGAACATGTATGTTGTACGATATATCTTTTTCTCATCAAGCTCTTCATCTTCATTTTCTGGTTTTAAGTTGCTTGATGGCATAGCATCCAACACTCCAATAACCTGGGGTTCAAAACCCATGTCTATCATACGGTCAGCCTCATCAAGAACCACATAGTTGCACTGGTTCAAAACAGCATATCGTCTCTCCAAACAATCAAGCAAACGACCAGGCGTAGCAATCACGACTTCACACCCTTGCCTAATCCTAAAACCTTGCTCCTCAATGGACTGCCCACCAACAACGGAAACCACTTTGATGCCCATATAACGTGCAAACTTGACAGTTTCATCCTCAATTTGTTGCGCCAGTTCACGAGTAGGTGCCATTACAACCGCATAAGGACCCTCCGCATCGTTATCCTCACTCATGGGTGGCAACTTAGAAATGTAAGTTAACATAGGCAAAACAAAAGCAGCAGTTTTACCTGAACCAGTCTCGGCTATCCCAATGACATCACGCTGCTCCAATCCCAAAGGAATGGCAGCCCTCTGAATAGCAGATGGATCCTTATATCCAGCCCAATCAACGGCATTCAAGAGGTCGGTAGTAAGCTTACTCTCAACCCAACTTCTCATAGGCCTTGGGATTTTGGATCCCTTGTAGGAAATATTGAAATCCTCCCTGAAAATTCTCCAATCTCTCTCAGTCATATCTTCAAGCTTCTTGTGAGACCAATGCGTATCAACTCGCATATCAAAAGTATCATACAAATCAGCAGCTTCTTCTTTAAGTTTCGAGGCAGCTGCTTCATCAGGATTCTCTTCAACACCATCCTTGTTGTGTATCACTTGTCTCATATCCTTCTCATTCTTAGCAGCCAATTTTTTCTGCTCTCTTCGATCCATGCCAGCACGAAACCCTCGACCAAACAAGAGCTGGGCTTCGTGAGGGTTTTGATAGAGAGAATTAATATCTCTAGAAGTATCATCAGTATTCTCCCAATCAAAAGAGAACCGGAACTTCTCACTAGGTTTAATCACCCTCTTTTTAGGTTTCTTAGATCCTAAATACTGCTCCTTAATTGCATCAACCTCCTTCTCACGCTCTCTTTCCGCCAATTTATCAATGCGAGAACGTTCCCGACTCCTCGTGTCCTCCTCACGATCCTGGTCTCTATCTCTATCCCTATCCCTATCCCTATCCCTATCCCGAAGGTGTTGGTGGTGGAATTTCTGGTTCTGAAATTCTGCTTGACGGCGGTCAAGGGCTAATTGTTCACGTTGAATTTTGGTTAAGAAGACGGGTTTATCGGCGGAGGATGAGATTTTTTCGACTGTGCGTTTCATGTTTTGAATCCTCCTCTCCACCTCCGCTTTTCAAATCTCTGCTTTTATAGTTTAGTATGAAAGTCCGTGCCATGCACGAGATGCATAATTTTATATTTCACTTGATTTTTTCATTTTATTCTTAATGATTTTTTTTTTTAAATGATTATCTTTTAAAAAGTATGAAATTAACATAAGTAAAACGTAAAAATAATTGAGAATAAATTATAATTTTTGGTTTTTATACTTGCACATAAGAGATTGTTAAATAAATCTTGCATGTATAAGAGATTTATTAAAAATAAAATAAAATATAATGCTTAGAGTATCTCTAACTCAAATAATAATTCTCATTCAATTTTCTCCAACTCCACTTACTATCAATTGTGTGGAGGCTCTTTACATTCCTCAACCATGACTTTGATACTATATTAGATGTAATTGAGCAAATACTTTTCCTTAATATTAACAATGGTGAAAGAGTGTTATATGAACCCGATACAAATGATCATGCAATTATAAGAAATTGAAAGAATCAACTACGAATTTAACATGAGGTAAAAATACAAATTAGAGTAAATTTTGATTGACACACTATAATTTTGGTTGACAAACTCTTATGTAAAGCAAATGATAATCTCCCAAAAGAGTATGTTTACTCTTATATTGACTAACATGTTTGAGGGATCCTTCAAGCTCTTATGTAAAGTAAATGATAATCTCCCAAAAGAGTACGTCTATTATTACACTTTTTTATTTTTATTTCACTGTTGCTAAGGTTATTTCCACCTCTAACTTGAGCGTCAAAATGAAGTCGTTGATCACCGTCCCATTTAACTTATGTTTGCTCTTGTTATACATTTTCAAGTCCATCTTAACCATCAATCAAAATCACGCATTACTAATCAGAAAACATCACATATGTCTAAAAAGCTAAAACCACAGTTATTTTAAATGAAATAAATGATTAGATTAGAACCCCATGCTATTTTGGCCTCTAATGTATACCCTAAAATGCAATTAGACCCCCATACTATCTTCCCATTAAAAAGAGTGGGTGGTGACGTGGTGGTATAGCGCCATAGCAAATGAAAGGCCCAAGAGTACTTATATAAGATTTAGCCGCCAACCCAGTTTTTAGTTTCAAGTCACATACACACATACATACAGGCAGTGTCAATGGCTATCGGCGTTCTCGCTCTTCAGGGTTCTTTTAACGAACACATTACAGGCATTCTTTTTTTAACCATTTCAATACCAAAGATTGTATCTTTCTTTCTTCATTTCTTGTTTTTCCAATACCAAACATTGTTTCTTTCTTAATTTTCTATATATGGTGTTTTGCTGATTGACCATTTCAATTTCCAGCTCTTAGAAGATTGGGTGTGAAGGGTGTCGAAATAAGGAAGCCAGAGCAGCTTGATAATGTCACCTCTCTTATTATTCCTGGTGGTGAAAGTACCACTATGGCTAAGCTTGCCCAGTTTCACAACTTGGTTCTTCTTCTCACTCTTTCAATATCTTTACTTTAATAATATATTGTTACTTAACGGATTATTTCAAAAGCTCGAGCTCATAGTTAAGACCCAACAACATGTTTCATATTAATATCTGACATATATCCCTCATTAATTGTTCTTTTTGGGCTGTGCTGTTCTGCCCATAAATGTTTGCGAGTTTCTCTCTTGAATTTGGTTTTCTAAATTTGAATGCTTCCTAAAGATTGAATCTTTATGATGCATGGATGTGTTGTAGGATATATTAGCCTCTCAATTTCGGCCTTGCTTTCTTTATGGCTCTTGAATTTTAAAAGTTGACATTTGTCCTATGGCAAAGTCTGAATTAAAGTTGTTTAAAACTTTATTTCTGGTGTAATCATGTTTTTTCGATTTTCCAAAATCTCTATGTTGGGAGTTTTTCTACTTTGTATCTCCTAATCAACAACACTTCAAAAACTTTAGAGTTGCTTAGAGTGTTATATTATATCCATAAGCTGTAGACTGGAGGGTTGTTGTTGGATTAGTCAAAAGTTAGAATACTTGAGTGTCAGTAAAGGGTGAACTAAAGTTAGGGACATAAGTTTGCTTAGGAGCCACACAGAAAGTATAAAGTTGAGGGGCGTGCGTTACGGAGGGATTACAGTGGAGAATCCTTGTTCTGGTTGTAATTTCTTTTGTTGTTTTATTTTCCCTGCGTATTTATCGGTTCGTTTCTCCATGCTAGTTTCCTGCTCTGCGGGAGTTTGTCAAGTCGGGAAAGCCAGTATGGGGCACATGTGCGGGTCTCATCTTCTTGGCAGATAAAGCCTCTGGTTTGTTTTCACTCAATAACTTCTTTTGTTGGTTCAATTTTAGATATATCTGGTGTTGTTTGATCTTGAACATTAATGATGAAATTTGGACTTAATTGTCAATTTCAGGGCAGAAAACCGGAGGACAAGAATTGGTTGGTGGTCTAGACTGCACTGTCCACAGAAATTACTTTGGAAGTCAGGTACACAGTAGTGTTAAATTTAATAATGCTTTCATCTCTATAGCATTTTGTCTGAAGAACAAGAATACAAAAACCTCATTGAAGTGATCTCATTCACGGAATAGTAGTTGAATTGTAATCTTGACTTCTTGGAGTTCAAAACTTTATAATGCTAAACTTGTGCTTTTAGATTCAAAGCTTCGAGGCAGAGCTTTCAGTTCCGGAACTAGTATCCAAGGAAGGCGGGCCAGAAACATTCCGCGCAGTTTTTATCCGAGCTCCTGCAGTACTTGAAGTTGGGCCTGGAGTAGATGTGCTGGCTGAGTATCCTATTCCATCTACCAATATTTTATATTCAAGTTCCGCTGTTAAAATCCAAGAGGTTATATACTTCTATCTACTCTTTCTTTTCTCTCTTCTTGATTGTCCGCACTGCACTAAATGTTATTAGTCGCGTTTATGCTTAACTTATGACCTTTTCTCTTTTACTTGCTTGTCATGACATCATTGGTTCCCATTGTAATTAGTAGATACTAGATAGTGAAAAAAAAATGTTGGTTTAGGTTGCATTGTTTCGGTAACTTTTGTACTAGAATTTTGGGGCTTTGAAGTGGTTAATATTTGAGAAGTAGAAGCCATATGCTGACAGAATTTGCAGTGGATTTATGTTTTAATCCAAATGGACATGAACTCCCTATAGTTAATGATGCAAGGCGTGTCCTTTATAATAAATGGTGGAGTGGAATCTAGCTAATATAAGCAGTAGGCAATTGCATGCTAAATATACCAGAAACCAGAATTGGCAATGTTTTGAAAGAATATAGTTCGACTAGTTTTCCTTAGAGTTTTGAGATATTAAAAAACAAAAATTAGATATCTGATGTAAGGTCATAAATGTCTTACCTGAAGATAAAACTATAGATTGGATTGATTTGCGTTTCATCAGTTTTACTTTCAAGCATGATATTGGTTGCTGATAGCATATGTTCTTAGACCTTGTACGATGGTTACTGGGCTAATGGCTCGCGGGGGACAGAAAATGGAGCTTACAATTACGTGGTTCTGTATTGTTTATATTATTACCTGAGTAATCTGAAACAGAGACATGAAGTCTTCTTTGAGCCTTTTGAGGCACTACAACAATTTCAGTTTTTTTTTTTTCCTTTCATAAACTAAAGCATGTATTGTTCTCGAGCATGCAATCTCATTGAATATTTATGTGTACGAATGATTTCTAGATAACTTCATCTGAATGAAATTTTTTTGGGATATTCAGGAAAATCCCGTGCCTGAAAATAAAGTAGTTGTAGCTGTAAAGCAAGGAAATTTGCTGGGAACCGCCTTTCACCCTGAACTTACTGCAGATACTCGATGGTATATTTGTTTTCCGGTGATCCGTTTTTCTTTCACATGTCATTCAAGGGTCTGAGGGTCCCATTTTTTGCTTGCGTAGGCATAGTTACTTCTTGAAGATGGGAAATGAGGTAGAGGCTCAAGAAAAAGCATCAAGTAGCATTGTCCCAGTTGGAGGACTAGAAAGCTTGGATGATGAAAAACCGAGGATCGATTTTCCCGTATATCAGTAATGATAGTGAGATGATTATTAGTATCTAACAATCTCTTTTAATTGTTGTTTGGCAGTTCAAAATGCAAAAAATTGTGATTTTTGTTTGACCCATAGTATGTTATGAGATGGGTGTTGGAGGTCTAAGTTCTCATTTACCTCTGTACATAATATGTTTAGAGGAATACAGCTTCTCTATATAGATATATATCAACACACTCAAATTTGATCTCTAATATTATTTGCTTATTAAAAATATTGTAAGGTGAGAACATGCTATGCTTATCTGATTATTTTGCACTTTTGCTAGTGGTAATGTGTTTCTTTAATAGTTTTGTTTCTATGAAAATGAGGATTCACTTTCATTCCGTAGGACTTAGGAGGCCGTGATATTCTGATATTTTTTAACAAGCAAACGAGGATCTTAGTGCAGAAGTCGAGTTATTTGTTACGGTTGTATCTCGGTTGAAATCCAACGATAGATCCATTAATATTAAGAAGAAAACAACAATCTCTGCAAGGTCACTCGAACAAACTGACATTTTTAAAGAAGCAACTAGAACTATGTCAATACTTAAGTTGTTGAGTCTCTTTTAATCAAAGCCTAAACTGCCCAATTGAGATGAAAAATATACTACAAAATGTCAAAGGAAATTATTTTATTTGAATGGACACTAGTTGGATATCGAGGATGGGTATGAAATTTCATGCATGAGGTCAAGCGTATTCTTGAAGGATAAGGCGATTTAGGGTACATATAGTTCAGGGTCACATTTATTTATAGGATATATTTCTGTAAGAATTACAAATTAGCTTTATTGAGTATGGTTAGGTTTTGTTAATTTTAATTTTAATTTTTTTAAACCGCCACATGACAATGACGCTAATGTGTCATACAAATTTGCAAAAATAATGCCATATCATCATCTCAGACAAGGAATTGAACGGATAACGATCATTGTTACTTTACTTGGTCATAATTAAAGTTTTATAATTTTACCGGAACAAGTTAAAGTTTTGTGACCGTCAATGGAAAATAGAGAAACTTTTGTGAAGCCGATGAAACTAACCCCATTTAGATTGCAACTGTTGTAATAATAATTGTTAAATTTTGGTTGCAGTTAATTTTCTTGCACTAATTGGTCTGTATAGTTAGATCTTCTTGGCTCATTGTTTAGGAACATGTTAATTATTTTTCTTTACAAGCACTTCAAGTGCCCATTCCTCATCAGGTGATGAATAATTGATGATCTATCTGGTAGAAACTTAATATAACAAATGATTTCAATTATTATTGCAAGATTGTAGCCTACTTTTCCTATTTTCTAGGAGACTTCATGAACCTGAGTGTTTTGTAAGGGTCAACCAATAACCCCTTTTTATTTTCTAATTGCACTTGCACATGGTCATTGCCGACATTACTCCCATATAAGGGCATCCCTTTTTGGGAGCATTGAGTATGGTAGAATTATGTATACAAGAAACATCAATCAATTTGCCGGGTGCATCGACTATGGTAGAATTTCGTACTAAGAACAGTGCACTCTACATCTCCTGCAAATAAAAGATGCCCTTACCGTACGGCAATTGACATAACACATGAAATCATTATGTACTGCTAACACCAACACAAATCATTATTTTATGATAAAAAGACCGTCGAAAAAACTTGTATCCTTAACATTGTAATAACCATCATTATAGCTAACTAGTGCGGTAACTCGTTAATTCAAGCAAGTAAGAACAAAACAAAACTTAAAAGTAGGATTACATACCAAAAAATGACCAAAATACAAGTTTAGAAGTAGCTTCCTTTTTCATGAGTTGAAGCAAACATAAATAAAAGATATCACAAAAGAAAAAACTAAGTGATTTCTAAGATGAGCTAGCTAGAAGCAAAGGATATTTATTATTTCTTATTAATTATGGATGAAGGAAAATGAATCATAAGGCCTAGACTCTTTAATTATAAATAGGAAGTTGAATTTCAATTATATTTCATCTCAAATTAATTTGTTCATCCCTAACAAATTAATTTGTTGAAACAAAACAAGCAAAGGAGAAAATAAAATGGGGAAGGCGATTCTGGTGTTTGCGTTTGTTGCGGTACTGATAAGCATTACAGTAGCTGTGGAGGATTTTACTGACGTAACGCCATTAAAGACGGGGCAAGAAAGAGCTGCCTGCAAAGTTAAGAAAGGATGTGCTAACACCCTTGTTTGTCCTGCTCAATGCCCCACTAAGAAGCCTAAACAGAACAAGAAAGACAAGGGTTGTCATATCGACTGCAGTGGCAAATGTGAAGCCACTTGCAAATGTAAACCTCCTTACTTTACCTATTATTTATCGGTGCTCAGTTCTGTTTCGGTTTTTGTATCCGTTTCTGTTTCTATGCACCATATATGGCACAAAACAGGATTAACATAGCATGCATATTTGTGTTGAATTTCAGGGAGAAAACCAAACTGCGACGGATATGGATCTCTATGCTATGATCCTAGGTTTGTAGGTGGAGATGGTGTTATGTTCTACTTCCATGGAGCTAAAGGAGGAAACTTCGCAGTTATCTCAGACAATAACCTTCAGATCAATGCTCACTTTATAGGTACAAGACCTCAAGGAAGAACCAGAGACTTCACCTGGGTTCAAGCACTCAACGTCATGTTCGACGATCACCATCTTACCATTTCAGCAAACAAGGTTACCCAATGGAGCAACGACATCGACGCCCTCACCGTGAGGTGGGACGGGAAACAAATGGACATTCCCGTCGAAGGCGAAGCAGAATTGGGAAATGAAAGGAAAGTTACAGTGGAAAGAACAGATGATAAGAACAGTGTAACAGTGAAAGTTGAAGGTCTAGTTGAATTGAATATACGAGTGAGGCCAATTGGGAAACGAGAAAACATAGTTCACAAGTATGAATTGCCAGAAAATGATGCATTTGCTCATTTGGAAACACAGTTTAAGTTTGATAACTTATCTGATTTAGTTGAAGGGATTTTGGGGAAAACTTACAGGCCTGGTTATGTTAGTCCTGCTAAGACCGGAGTGCCAATGCCGGTTATGGGTGGTGAGGATAAGTATCAGACTCCATCTTTGTTCTCTCCTCTTTGTGGAGCTTGCAGGTTTCAGACTAAATCCGCAGTTGCTGCAATATAATTCTTTCCTAATCAAAGAATGTAACTAATAAACATTATATACTAATTGAGCATGTCTTTAATTCTCTATTATAATAAGAAAGGGCTATCAAATATGCCTATTACTTGTATACTTATATTTTTAAGATTGTAATTTGTTTTATTCATTTATCATTGATGTGTTATACATATTTTGAACATTAATTCATCTCAATATCTAGCATTTTTAAAAGATATTCTTAATATCTTTATAAAAGTTGTGATGGTGTTAGATGGATGGGTAGAACTACAAGTTCCCAATCTCACAAAGAGAATTACAAGTTCCTCAAAATTCAAGAAGGTTCGAAATGAACTTATATGTTCTTCTATATCTCCATGAATGTAGGAACTTTTGCTTGTCTTGTATTATTTGGTCTACGTACCGGAACTGATAACGTTCGAGATTACGCAGGATTATACTCGAAAGTTCTTTTTTGGCTCTCTCTTTAACCCTATGTCTCTTATCCCTAGTAGGTCTTCCTCCACTAGCAGTTTTTTTCCGGAAAACTCCATTTATTCTGGTGTGGGTGGCAGGCATGCCTATATTTCTTGGTTTTAATAGGATTCCGTACGAGCGTTGTTTCTATCTACTGTTATCTAAAAATAATCAAGTTATTAATGACTAGACAAAACCAAGAAATAACCTCTTACCAAGAAAGTCCCCTTACTTTCAGATCTTAAACATGTGAGGGATCCTATGTATTGAAACTTGTTCTATTCATATGAAATGCATGGAGTACAATTTCAACATTTCTTTTAGGGAAAAAGAAAAACAATAGATTTAAAGATTAAGGACCAAGTAACAAAAATTATATCTCATATTACTAAATCTTGACCTGATTACCAAACAAGATTGGCTTAAATGGTTAAAGGCCTCGAATCGCTTAAGATACTCTAATTCCTGTGCACCCAATACCCTTAAAAAAAACTCCTAATGGTTTTGAAGATAGAAAATTATATAAGGGGACAAAAAGAATGCACTAGTGGGCACTGCTTAAATCTAACTCATGACATGGAAAGACCCATTCAAGTCATCAAAACTTGTTTCTGAAATTGAAGCAGAGCCTACTGATTAACTTTTAATTAAGTTTTATCAACTAATAACATAGTCACAGTCAATTTGGTAAAAGAATTACTAGCAATAGTTTATTTTTTGCTAGTGGGAAGAAGCAAATTTCACAATAATTAAGCCTTAATCAAAGGCATTAGCCACCCTTTCCACCTACTCATTCCTACTACATATAATACTCTCTAGTCTCTTTCCAGTTCCATCACTTCTCCGTACTCGCATTACTCAAAATCAACCTAGGTAGAGGTTTAACATAAATAAACTTGCTTGTTTATGCTAATCAAACCATGTATAGAGGGAAGGTGGATGTTATACTAACTTCTTTTCTCCTATTCATATTCATTGAGGTTCGTGTAGTTTTCGGTGCCACAAAATCTCCACATGATGCTGCTATAACACATTATATCATGTTACCAACATTACCTTCAGGCCATGAACAAGCTTTCTGCCAAGCCAGAGGGTCCTGCTTAAACCAGACCCTTGTCTGCCCAGACCAATGCAAAGTGAGGAAGCCGGTGCAGAACAGGAAGCAAAAGGGATGCTTCATTGACTGCAGCAGCAAATGTGAAGTCACCTGCAAATGTAAGCCTTTCGTTTTGGATAATATGTTTGAGTTATTGGTATTGCAGTATCTTCTTTTTTTAATCCTTTTGTGCTATGTTTACGACAGGGAGAAGACCTAATTGTAATGGATTTGGCTCTCTTTGTTATGATCCTCGGTTTATCGGTGGTGATGGTGTGATGTTCTACTTCCATGGAGAAAAGGGTGGAAACTTTGCTATTGTTTCTGATGATAACCTGCAGATCAATGCACGCTTCATTGGTACTCGACCGCAGGGAAGAACTCGTGACTACACATGGGTGCAAGCACTCTCCGTCATGTTTGATACTCACACACTAGTCATTGCAGCAAGGAGAATCTCACATTGGGATGCTAATATTGATGCACTTATAGTAACATGGGACAGGGAAACTGTCCAGATACCGACTGAAGGAGAAGCAGAATGGAGGGCTAATGGTGACAATAGAGAGGTTGCGGTTGAAAGAACGGATGACACGAACACTATCAAAATCACAGTTTCTAAGTTGTTGGAGCTAAATATAAAGGTAAGACCTATTGGGAAAGAAGAGAACAGGATTCATAACTACCAGTTGCCAGATAATGATGCTTTTGCTCACTTAGAGACACAGTTCAAGTTTTTTAACCTGACAGATGATGTTGAAGGAGTTTTGGGAAAGACTTACAGACCAGATTATGTTAGCCCTGTCAAGATCGGAGTTCCTATGCCGATGACGGGAGGAGAAGACAAGTACAAGACTCCATCCCTCTTTTCAACTCTTTGTACAGTTTGTAGATTTCATAGAGACAACGGTTTTGAAGCTATTTAGGTAATTACAAAAAATAATGGTAACATAGAAGTGTGTAATTTTATTTGCTTCTGACTCCTATAAGCTGTGTATTTTAATTAAATAAAATATTAATGATGGAATAAATGACTTTAATAGTAATCTTTAGAGACAATTGCAGCAAAATCAAATGGAAGCTACCTGTAAATATTTGTGGGTACATTAATTGATATCTGATAGAAGTAAGATACCCAAGAGAAAGTAGAAATCATTTCCGGTAAACGGGATTGACAAAAAAATTTGGTACGAGAATGTAACTTGGAAGCAAAAAAGTTACTATTGTTCAACGAGGTCTTACCTCGGAAGCAAAAAACTTACACTAATATTAATAAGAAAGTTGTTTCTGACCCTGCATGTATTCATCTAGCAGCAAGTCTAATACATCCTGAGAAGTTTTAATTCTATCTCAAGTAATATATAGCAGGATTGAAAGCAGAGAAGTTTAATCTCTCAAAACTACAGAAACATTCTAGCAATGTAACAGTCTGGCCCAATGCCATGTAGATGTTATCCGCTTTGACCCAAAATCAAATGCTATAGGCCTCACAGCTTTAAAATGCGTGTGCATGTATTAGAAACACGCCTTATTAACAAGTCCAAGTCACTCTCCCCATTTCCGATGTGAGATTCAATTAAGTCTTGCCTCCATTGCTATCCCTCAGGGCTGCTCCTTGCTCAGACCTTCTACCCCAGCGTCATCCAATCTGGACCACGTCGTTGCAATAGTGGTTAGATGGTTTAATAAAAACTAGAGACTCCCTTGGTCTTTTTTTTTCTCAAGAAGATAGATGACAATGTTTTACAATAAATACCTGACGTATAATTCTTTTTAAGGAATTTTATTGTAATTAACAGGCTCTAGTATGGAAGATATTATCGCCAAAAAAATGAGTTGGTAGATCAGGTTTTCTTATAAGTTAAATGCAAGCAACTCCCTCCATTTGTGTTAATAAAGGCCTAATTCACCCGAAAGGATACCTCAGGATTGTCTCACATATATAAGAAGCCATTTGCTACCTAATGAATGAATCTATGTGGGATATTTAACGAGGCGATTCTCATTTTTAAAAATCGACTTAAACATTATCCAGATGCCATTATGAAAGTAAGAAAGCCATGCGATGATGATATAGTTGAACTATTGGATAGTTCTCATCTTTTAGATTCGCACAAATCTATTGCTTCAAATATGCAGTTCTTACTTCTCAATTATTTTCCATTATTCATTCCAAGTAGCATAAAGACATTGTCAGGAAACTCATATTTTTTTATTCCCTTCTAAAACTGGAATTTCAATACTTTCATTGCTGCCTAAAATGGCTGGTAGAATTACAACTTTTGCTCCTATACGGTAAATGTCATCATTTTCTTTACTCAAGAAATACAATAGGGGACAAAGAAACTTTCCCTTTTCCTGGTGTATAATGACTAGCTGAAATGATTATTTAACTCGACACTTACTTGGCGGGGTATGTTCGTGTCCTATTTCGAGTGAATCCTTTGAGCCACATCTCACGTACAGGATGCTTCTACTGCTAAACTCTTTCTTACTCCTACGCATGGGTCACCAAATGTACTGATAGACACTCCAACTCTACAGCTCTTTGATCCCTCACAAGCCTGTAAATTAGCAATTGTTTAATTCATCCTGTACAAGTTTTTAGCTGATATATGGAAACTGTTTTGAGAAACTGAACAAGGTTGTACCTTCTTTATCATGGAAAGAGCACTAGTGCTACTGCATTTTCCGTGACTATAAGTACCACAACTTCCATGTGGAGTTCCAAAACTTGCAAATTTGATTGAAGAAATAACTTGATTAGGATGTGGGCACTCTAGTGATAATACAGGCCCTGAATTTATCCTTGCTTCTGAATCTTTATTCCACATATCTACAGGTTGGGGGTGGATTTCTGATACATGTGCACACAAACTTCCGACCTGCTTTGTAGCAAAAGCTATCTGTGTTGGATCCCCTCCCACTTCCTCGAATAAAACGAGAGTGTTTCCGCTCGGTTTCACCCATGACCGAGGTACATGATACCTGCAAAATTTTGTTGCTATCAGAACCAAAGTTTCTGGGTGACCTTTTGAAGCCATTTTTCTTCAAGACTTACAATGTCTGAGAAGGCTTTCCACAGTGCTTACGGCATTTGTCTGCACCGTATGCTCCTCTGTAATTGCAAGAGTCAGTGCAGCCACTGTTTGGAGCTATATTGATTGGCCAATAACGTCCAATGCTCTGTCCATTAACCCATGCCTCACCCTTAAACATTCCTGTGAAATCAATTGCAATGGGCTCATCACCAGCAGGTGCATCAAAGCTGGTCTGGATCACAGGTAGTGCAAGTCGTTAGTTTCTAAGAACCCGATACTACATAGCTCAAGAAATCTCACATCTTTATGACATGCAAGAACAAATGAATGTAACCATCATCAAAAGCTTTTGTAAAACAACATAACTTACAGTTTCGACTAAAATTTCAACAAAAAAATATGTAAGTGTGATGATAAACTTATCTTAGTTCACTACATGAAATTAAGGCATATACGAATGCTACAAACTCAACACGTGATGACACAAACAAAAGAATCTGCAAATTTCCTATCACTATTTCAAAAAATCAGAAAAAAAAAGAAGAAAAAATCACATTGTAACAAAAGAATGCTTCATTAATTGACAACCAAAACGATAAAATCATGAGTTACCTTGTACCATATCAAAGGCTGATTCTTAGGTAAGGTAGGCTTTGAATTCCACTGTGAAGAACTTCCGCTGGGAACCCCCGAGTCCTCTCCTTGAAGTCCAATCTGCACTCAGAAAATACAATTTTATTGGATTATTCTACTTTTTTTGTAATTGAACATTTTAGGTTGCAAAACTTATGCTAGCTCCATTCCTATTATTATTATATAATGAACAATCTAGTCTTTATTATAAACCGAGGAATAAAGAGACCTGATATGTCCACTGCTGTGAGGAGAGATCAATAGTACTTCCATTTTGCCCTTTCAGCTTTACAGGACCAGTGATCCCAGCACCCACCAACTCATAAAAAGCTCCGTAATTCTGAAATATAACATAAAAACTTTAGCCAATAATATTTGAAGCTTGTAATTTTCTTTATCAGGGGAACTGACCTGAAGCCCAACAGTCAAACTTAGTAGATCAATATTGTTTTTCCCATTTGTTAGTGTGATGGGTATATCCACAGAAATCTTGGGATTGCTACTCGTGCCTGTTCCACTCCCTGTGCAAGCGAAGGTTGCTATTTATTGCAAATACTCAAACGAAAAAACTACTGCAGGTTCTCTTAACAAAATTCAAGTGTATACAGTTCTACAAAAAGTTTCTGCTGCATCAGAATTCATTTTTTTTAAAAATTGAAAATTTGATTTCATGTAATTTAAAGTCACCTGCAAGCTTTCCGTTAATAAAGGCATGAAAGGCATGTCCAAGAGATTCCACATGAAGAATGGTTTGAGATCCATCTTTTAGGAAAGGCTCGTCACCTTTAACATTAGTGCTGCAAAAACACCAATTTTAATTTTCATTCTAAAACGGAGATATACACCACAGTTTAAGGAAACACGGTCAAGAGAAAAGACTTGCGCACCTTAAAGAGTACCATAAGTAGTCACTTTTATCAGCTGTAGTATTTATCTGCTCTAACAGCCCAGATTTTACAAATGCATCCTTCTTTGAGATACCTACTGGTTCATTTATCCAGCTCCATCCAGATCCAACTGCCTTAGAGGAATCAATGTCACCCCCCAGAGGTTGACGGGTGAAAGTTGGAATCACAGTGACAGAATTGATCTGTAACGAGAAAGTTAGCCAAAACAGAAAAATTGGTTAGCCTACTGCTAAAGGGATGAATGAAAAACAACATATGTTTTTGAGCGTCCTATCAGTATGCATATTTCTGAGAAACCATTCCTGGTCCACATCTTTAAACATAAAATATATATGGTGATAAAACTGAAGAATATTAGATGGAAACAAATGGATAAGTGACAGAAATAACAAGACTAACCTTTGCAGTATTGAGAACTACATTCTTGCAGTCTGGCAGAACGCTCACAGACCATGCAGGCAAATTATATGAATTTCCATTGAAAGATACAGTTTTGTCAGTGCTCGCAGTGTTGGCAAGAAATGCAGCACATGATCCTGAATCAGTTTTATAGACTGTAGCCTGAAAGAGAAAACTGAATTAGTACAAATTTTAATTCATTCAAGCCTAAAAATCATAGACCACAATTCACAAGTCAAGAATTTTCCAGTTTCTTAGTTCTGAAAACGAGCAATGATCTATGATATCCAATATAAACATTCATATACAACAGTATATGACTACAACTGCTGTGTACACGCAAGACAACAAACATAGTTAACCTGCCACAAGTAACAATCTCAAATACTCATCAAACTATATCAAGCAGAAGACTTAATATAAGAGAACTGGAGACCCCCAAGGATAAGTTTGATGACAGGGTTGAAAGGCTAGAAATTTTGTGTCATCAGTTAAAAGTTAAAGGATGAACCTTCTTTTCTTTCAAAGTTTACTAAGGTTAATCCTCTAATGACAAAACTACAATGCTTTGCAGGAAAATGGAAAGACCTCTAACTTATTATTTTGAACTCTAAGCACTTCATAGCATTTATAAGTAGCAAAATATGAACACATTGAACGCTCTCCCTATTCTTTATGTTTTTTTTACTAGGATAGGAAAAAAAATATATGATTAAAAATGGGAGCGGCGCAATAAGAAATGAAATAAATAAATATATGAAGATCTACCTCCAAGTTTGAACCTAGAGATGTAGTTTTAGGATCAGTCGCCAGCAATGCTGCTTCACAAAGCTTTATGGCCTTATGAACATCTTTTAGGTGGCCCCACTTGGGTTGCCTAAGAAGTCCTGGAATATAGGGAAAATTCTTACATATGTAACTGGCAGGAGTACATAATGAGAACACATAGCCAGCACATGCAGCAAAAGATTGGCAGCAATTATTATGCGTCCAGCCTTCAAAGGTAAGTAGTCGCAGAAGACTTACCATATTCGTCGAGAGGGGCATCATAATCATAGCTTGTAGAAATAAAAGGTCCACCAGTAGAGCGGCCAAAGTTAGTTCCTCCATGGTACTGTACATGGCCGACCAAGTTTAAGTTAATATGGATTCTTTCACGCTTCATTCTGAGATCTCATTTAAAGAACAAATGACATACCATATAATAGTTTTGCAAAGTTCCACCTAGCTGGAAAAATCGAGCAACAGCAAATGCAAGGTCTTCTACAGGTCTGTAGGGGACAGCACCACCAAAGGAAAGAAACCTAACATTTCAAATTTTTCAGGAAGAGACAAGTCTTCAGCCATTCAAATTAAATTCTTGACAATATAACTTTCAAAAGCTTCGGGTACTGACCATCCACTCCAGTTCTCAGTCCAGAACTTGGGTTTGTTATTAGAATTTGGGGTGAATTGGTCACAATAGAACCCATTGCAGGTGTTTATCTGCAAATTCATCCAAGAAGTCAAACAGAAAATATCATGTAAAAGAGATAGGTGATGATCCGATCACGGGAAATAACTCACAATAGGATCAGGAGCATCTCTTTGCTGGCACATGACCCAGGGTACCCCGGTATCCAAAGAAATGGCCATGCCAGCTGCCCAGTTGATATACGTTTTAGCAGCAGGGCCAAAAGCAGAATCAATGTTCCCATACTCGTTTTCAATCTGAAATTAACGAATTAAACAACAGATTTAATGAAAAAGAAAAAGAACATATATTTATATGAAAAGAAAAAACAATTCTGAAAAGCAATTTGCTTCTAGAACACATCACTTCCCATTGAAGAAAAAGTTAAGCAGTGATGATTATATATATGATTTATTGCCTAATGATAAAAGAAAACCCACAAGTAGAACATTTATGATTTGGACACTATATCAAACACACATATAAGTGAATTTAGTAGTAAAATTGAACCTGTGATAGAATGATGGGTCCTCCTTGAGATGCATAAAGCTTCTCCTGCTTCATCATGTCCACAATCTTAGCCGTGAATCGCTGCATTTCCGTCTGAGAATAACAAGATAGAGAGGGGTAAGTAACGAATAAAATCAGTAATGCACAATTATCAACTCAACCCGAGTACAAACCTTGAATGGCTCATTATCAGTTCGAAACTTGATTCCAGGTATAAAATGTAACCAGAGAGGAAAGCCACTACTCAAACAAACCCCAAGAAACAGAATTAAAAAAAAGAGCATCAAATTTCAAGAAACAAATGATTACTGAATAAAATATTCAAGTAGCACCCACCCGTAATTCCATTCAGCACAAACATAGGGACCGATACGAAGATGAACATAGAGTCCAGCTTCTGCAACTACCTTGATAAATTTAACCAGGTCATATCTTCCTTCAAAATTATACTGCAATAAACACAAAAATCAGAGTCCAACAATCAATTTTCTTTTAAAAAAATATATTTATCGAACTAAAACGTCTAGCTGTAAACATTAGCTAGTTACCTGATTTTGAAGAGGCTCGTGAGCATTCCAGAAAACATAGGTCTCGATAACATCAAGGCCTCCATCTTTAGATTTCTGAATAAGGTCTGGCCACATCTACATTAACAAATAAATATACAAATAACATCAAATTTTATTTTTTTTTTTAAATTACGCAATTGCACTTACATTAAATAACAAAGTAAACAGTAACTAAAAGAGACCTCGGGAGTGCTACGAGGATAATGAATGGAGCCAGACATCAAAAGGCGGCGTTTCCCGTCGATGAGCAAGGCTCTGTGATCATACGTGACATTGGCGGCAAACGAGGTGGTAGGAAGAAGAAGATCAAAGCATAATAATAGTGCCACTATCAGAATCTTCTTCGTCCCATTCATTTTCAGTTTGTTGGAAATTGAGTAGTTTTGTTTAGTAGTTATAATAATAAAGAAGAGTAATCTTGATTAGCTTATTGCTTTAAAGGTATTATTAAGTTTAGGGAAAGCGTAAAAGAAAGAGGAGAAGAAGTATAGAGAGAGTTAAACAATCTTTCTTAATGAGAAGCCATTAATGGAGCAGATAGATGCTTTGCTTTGCTTTGGAGTGTTGTGTTCTGTTGTGTTGGAAGATAATGTTAAGACTTGTGAGCTGTGCAGTTGAGTTTAAAACACACTGTGCGTTTTGCACTACAAATCAAACCGATTTAAAATGCTTAATACATATCTAATCCCTCCAACTTATACAAAAACTTCAACAGACTGTCTAAACTTTTACACGTTGAGAATAATTTTTATATTTATTTAAACGTAACAAATCTTTTTCTATTTTTCAACTATTACAAATAAACTCTTATTCTTTTCAATAATTACAAAATGACTCTTTACTTTTATCTAATTACTTTCAATAACTCTCTAATTTAAAATTTAATTGTATCAAAAAAGTGAAAACAATCGATAATATTATTTACAAAATTTTTAAATATTTTGCACCATACAATTTCACTTATAATATGTGTTATGTCTAAAGGGTTATTTGCTATGGTATGATTAGTACATGAAATAAGCCTATTAAAAAAAGGAATGATATGGTGCACCTCCAACCACTATAATATACTGGGTCCCAATCATTGAATGCTGCCGTGTCTCGGGATTATTATATATTTTTTTTAATTTGGACATTCTCTCTTGGTTTACTATAAAGCCCACATTAATCACTTCATTACCATTATGTTTACTTTATTTAATTCCCGTGTTATTTTGACAAAGGCTTATGATATTCTCCTTTCAAAAATTTTACGGTATCTTCCAACTTTCAACAATTATGAACTTTTAGTTAGTTATCAAAATCTTATGTAACTAAATTTGTGGGTTTGCTGAAATAATGGTGGTGGCGACGATGGTAATTTGGTTGGTATTTATTGTCGAGTTTCGTTTTGGTATAGGTGCGGTTAGGATTTGTCTAGCTTTAATAAAAATAAGCCTCCTCACATTTCAATGACGACTAATGAATATAAAGTACACGTGCTATCCGAACATATACATAAATGTACATCATATTGTATAACTAATCAAGATGTGATAATAACTTTTCTTTTCGAATTTGAAATTAATTTTATCAAGATGTGATAAATGTACATCATATTGTATAACTAATCAAATGTACATCATCTTGATAATAACTAATCAAGATGTGATAGTAACTAATCATAAGAGATGGACGAATTGTATAACTCGTTAGTAGTAAAAATTAGAAAGTGTTAGAAGTTACAAAGGACGATATTAAATCTCTTAAAAATTATATGTGTGTCAGACCAGAGTGTTACAAATATTTACTATATTACTAATATTGTTACAACCAATCAAATGTACGAAATGATCGATAAATTATTTGAAAGGTGAAACCTAATAACCAAATAACTAGCAACTCAATTAAAATTAATCTTTCACTTTTGAGCAAATGATGTCAAACTTACCTTTAAGCCCTTTGATAATTTATCTTGGCTTCTCTATTTATATTTGCAGAATTAAATAAATTAAGGTTGGAAATAAGAGTAAAGAGGATAACAATGGAGCATTAATTTGGGTGTTAGTGCATGTGCGTGATGTTTGCACCATCTCACCGACCCATTTTTGTCCCAACAACATCAGTAAGATAATCCTCATTCTTCTTCCTCTCTTTTATTTTTCTATTCAATACTTCCCTTTCATACTTGTATTATGTATATAAGCTTATCATTTGGAGCAAAAATCTCGAAGATGGGGGTCCCATATATATTGGATTGTTTCTCTTAAATTGTTTATGGTAGAATTAATTAGTACAATATATAATTTGGCAATTTAGAAGAATAATTTAAATCTCACAAAAACAAAAAGAAGAAGAATAAATTAATTTTTCGATTGAAATATCCATAGAGTTCAAAACATTGATACATACTCTATATTGTCCCTCTAATTTGTTAATGATGCATCGGATTATGAAAGTAGGAGGCACAACGTAGAGTTTGTATCATGTGTTTTGATCATGAAGATTGAGAAATTGTAGTAGAATTAATTTAATATACAATTCATGATTTTGTATTTGTCCATGTGGCAATAAAAACATTTCACATTTAATCAAGGGTTCAACATGAAAAAATAAATGATGAGAGACACCTTATCTTTAAAATGTAGTAAGTTTAGAGACTTAATTATGTGATTTGCCATAAATCTTTAGTGCACATGGTACATGGTGATTGGTACAACACAATTATATGGTTCGCTCATCTAACTATGAGCTGAATTAAATGGTTTTTAAATAGTGCAAATTTTTATGAACAATTTATCGACTTTTTTCTTTCCTAATCAAATGGTACTTTAAAACAATATGTTTAAAAAAAATTTGAAAAGATGAGTTGAGGTATAAGATTCGCCGAGTGTTTGAAATACCTATAGAGTTCAAAACAAAAATGTCACAATTAAATATGAATAGACAAGTAGTGGAGGATTTGTATTTTTCTTTTTCATATTTAAGAAGAGGATTTGTATTAGCTAATTCATAAGGATTTGGACTTGTAGATATTCCTTATCCTATTTTCCCAATTGCACTTACCGACAAGAATGCCTTAAAATAGCTTCAATAACTTGCAGGAGTCTAGTGATTAGGAACATCTAACACATAAGAATTAAAAAAGAAATAGAGAATTTAAAAAACGGTACTTACAACTTAAGATATTCTTCTAAGTGAAATCACACTTTTTTATATAGGCAAATGTCTTAGAAAACAAACAAAATAAAAAGAATCATTTTTATCTTTACATCTACCACATCTACTACATTTGACATATATCTTACATCATTATTACATTATCAAACATGACATAGATCTTACATTATTAATATTACATTATCAAATCGTAATATTTTAGCAAGTGTGTTAAATTGAGAGGTGAAAGGATCATATTTCTCATTAAGAAGATCAATCAATGATCAAGTGATTTATATACAAGGAGAAACGAAGAAGAAGAAGAAAAGAATCTCAAGCTGTTAAGCTTCCTAACAGACTTGTCACAGTCTTCCCGCTAAGAACCAGTTAGTTATGCTGACTCAGCAAACTAATGGTTTATTACAAAATAAGTCTCTACATTTATTTAATTTCATCTTGCACACACTTAAGTTCAACAAAGTAGCACATATACTACATTATTGAATGTTTTAATAGTAATTGCATTGTCTAGGAGAGGGTGACTTTATCATTCACTTAATCTAAAGAGAAATTGAAATGATTGGCAGTCTTCTTCATCGTCTGCATCGATATTTCCATACAAGTAAATGTACCAAGGTTAATGCGGGAATCTGAGTCTGGTGCTTCTCTATAATAGTCTTTAACGATTCTTTCATGAGATCATTTGGTGTTGCTTTTTTAGTTTCGAATGCTTGAGAAGAGCTTGGTTAGTTTAAACTGAGCTGAGTCGTTTGTGGAAGAGTTTCATCGGTTGGTCAAATGGAATAAAATTTATAATGCCATGGGATGGTTAACAAAATAGAGGCCCATAAGCCCAAAAAACAATGAGGCCCCTAGTTTAGAGTCCCCTTCTTCCACACACAAGAAAGAAAACGGTCGTTTGACACTTGAAACTCAGTAGCTCTCCGAAAATGGCTTCCAACAACAAATCAAACAATGAAGAAGACAACAAGAAGAAGAAAAACAAAGCAGCAGAAGCAACACCCACCAAGAAAACAACCCCCCAAATTAAAACACCCAACAAAGACAAAGACAACAAGAAGAAGAAGACAGAATCTCCTGAGTTTACTGTAATCTCATCATCAAGCTGTGATTCTCAGTCACAGGATATTCAACCCCAACAAAGAAGTCAACCCAAGAATCACACCACCAAAACCAACAAGAGAAAACAACACCAGGATCAAGAAGAAGGAGATGATGATGGTACATTCTGCAAATTCCCTATGGCTAGGATTAAGAGGATCATCAAGAGTGAAGACCCTTCTCTCCAATTGCCTCAAGATGTCGTCTTTCTTGTCAATAAGGCTACGGTGTGTTCTCTATTTCCTCAATTCGGGTTTTCTATCTTCAAATTCCTACATTTTTAGGTTCTAGGGTTTGATTCTTTGGATTCAGCTGAAGAGTTTATATTCCATTACTCCCGTTAACCTCCATTAACCTCCTCCCAAACAATATGGCTCTTATTGGACAATGTTATGCAACTAATGCTTATTTTTCAGCTTTTTGTTGTTCTCAAAATTGTGAAATGATCAAATGGAGTTGGTTGTTCTGTTATAGGAGAAGTTTGTAGAACAGTTTTGCGAGGAAGCATACGATTGTTCGGTCCAGGACCGAAAGAAAGCTCTTGCTTATAAGCACCTCTGTAAGCTCTCTTCTCCTTTTTGTAGGTGCTTTTATTGTTTAACCGAAATTGAAGTATAAAATGTTTGATAAGAATTGACAAATAGCTATGGAAATCAGCTGATGTCTACTCGCAACAACATATAGTAAACAATATCAAACAACCGTAGCTAAACAAAACATGCGCTTACTTTGCTTTTACTCTCCTCCTAAGCAATGTGTATAACTTGTTTTTTCATCTTGTTCTTTATACATGTTTGATGTTCTCTTGTGTTTTACCGTAATCTTAAGATGATGACATCAGAAACAGATTGAAGCATGTGATAGAAAATCTGTAAAGTATTCAATATGGAGCTAGAAATTCTTTGATGTGATGTGATTCTTGAATTATTTATGGTATTTGGGACTTCTATTTTCATCTCTTACTTCAGTTTGTTGTAAGAATTTTTACTGCATCATGTGTCCTTAGATCAAAGCTTGTAGCAGATTCAAAGTTCTTCTTTCCTGTATACTAGCCCAATCCTGCATGTTAAGGACAACCATTCACCTCGCCGATTGATTGTTCTATTTTTGGTTTTAACTATAAATTTAGAATCTCGAAAAATGTTTTCATGCTGTTGGCTTTCAGTCATTGCTCAATGATTTCTATTGCTAATGCTACTGGCATGGAATTATAATTAATTTGACAGACAGTGATATGGTTTCTTTTTGGTTTCTGGTTTCAGCTTCAGTTGTTAGTAAGAGCAAGAGATTCGACTTTCTTTCAGGTATTATAAGACTACATCCATAATCTATTATGCCTTCTTCATTTTCCTGAACATAATAGTTTTCCTGCACACACTAAAGTTATCTATTACTTCTGTTTTTATCTTATTCTGATTGAAGCCATTACTTCTTCTTTATGGTCTCAGTTCCTAAAAAGCTAGTTTTGACATTGTTTTCAGATTACGTTCCTGTAAAGCTAAAAGCCGAGGTTGCCTTGGAACAAAGGAAACTGGTGGAAAATGGGGAAACATAGGACTCTGGTAACACACTCATTGTGACAATAATATGTGTAGTTGTTTTAATTGCTCGGCAAATCATATTCTTCTGTGAGCATGCTTTTGTTCTCAACTAATCCTGTACTGTAGAAAGAAAACGGGTTACTCGGATTTGATTTTTCATATTCACATCATAGTTTTGCCCTTTCTTTTCAATGATAAAAAATCCTCAAATATGACTTGAGATATGATCATCATGTTGGTTGGATCCAATGAATCCGAGTTAGGATGGAAGTAAAATGAAGGTTAAAGTCTTGGAAGAATAGTTTGATTGGTGTCTCTTGTGTTATAACTGTATCAGTAGTTGAATCTTTGCCATTGATGTACTTGGTTTTGTTTTCTCCTTGTGGGGAATAGAAGAATGAGCATGGCTGGTAATGATTTGACTTGTTTAGTTGTAAAATTTGTGAAACAGTTAGGAAAAAAAGACATTGTAACAGATAATGAAGTTGAACAAAGACATAATTAATTTCTTATTAGAGTGAAAATTTTGTTATGTTGGGAAGGTAAGGAGTCAAGTTATGGCTGGGTCCAGGCTCTGTGAGCATTGGATGAAGTTGGCTGGTCTTTCCTTTTGGTGAGATTGGCTCAAGTACCCGTTTGGATCTTCTTTTGTAGTTCTTTGTTTTTAAACAGTAGAATACATTTTTTGGTTTGGATTGAGAAGCAAGCGCAAACATTAAGCAACTAACCGTAATAGCAAACCGTAGATATAAACCGCAGATCTCAAATGCTTGTTCGGTGGCCATTTCTGTCCATGTTACTATACTATCACCTGTTTGAAGACTCTTATTAGAATCAGTGTAGTAATATACGTTAGGTGCTAGTCGAGTGGTCAAATACCTTTGATGACTGGTCGGGGAACTAGTCGGGGACAAGTCAGATTTTGGGCGCTTTGGTGGTTCAGTTGCTCTAATCGGTCTGAATCGGATACTCTAGTTTGGTTGCCTAGATGGGACTTAGAAGGTCGCGGACTCCATTTACAACAGTGATTAGAATAGAGTACATCTATAAGACATTCTGAATTATTGATGCACAAATTACTGATGCGTTATGTAAATGCAAAAGCTGGGTGGGTGGATCTTTGTAATTACAACTTTTCATTTATGTTGGATCCCATTTTTTTTGACATATAGCTAGTTCCTAGCTTTAATCAAAAGTAATGGACCCAACAATCACTATTTAAGGTAATCACAATCACGCATAAAAAGAAGAAGAAGCAATTTCATAAATAATCAAAAGCTTAGTGTTCTTGAAAACTTGGAATATGTTTTCACTAAGCAAAAGTTGTAGAAATGCCATTTAACACTTCATCACTTAATATCAGATAATGATATTTGAGCCTGGTAGCTTTCTGGACATAGTATTTCTATATTTGCTTTGATGACACTACAAATAACATCACAAAGTTATTTATCAGGACAAACCATATTTACACTCTACATATAAAACTATGTAATGTTAGTTCTAACATTTTCTAGATAGAACAATTTCAGACTTGATTAATGGCAAATCCAAGAGAAATCAATTTCCCGTCAATTTGGTTCCATGAAACTAAGCCTTATGATCCTTGGGGAGAACATAATTTAGGCCTTGTTCTTTTTGATTGAATTGAATTGAACTGAACTGAATCCTATTGAATTGAACTGAATGCTATTGAATTGAATTGAATTGAATTGAACTAAATTGAATTGAACTGAATTTACTAAATTGAATTTACTGGACTGAGTTAAAATTTTATAATTTAATATTGTATTATATATGAGACTGAATAATTTCTGTGCTGACAGAGTCAAAATAATAAAGAGTCAATTAAATTTGCAATGGAAAAAAAAAACAACGAAATTAATAAATCCAACCATAACCCAAATACTCTTGGATATTTGTCTCCAATTAGAGAGGCGGGAACTAGATATCATATGCCGGAATTTAGGTGTGGAAGACCTAGAGAAATGGAAGAACATTACAATTATTTACATTCGTAATTGAGAATGAAAGTAGAAATATCATTTGGACAATTGAAGAAAAGGTGGAAGGTGCTCTACAATATGCCTCAAATGTCAACAAAGTACCAAATGTCGATAATTGTTTCTACATTTACGCTTCATAATTTTATAAAATTGTGCACACTTGGAATACCAATTACATAATATGGTCCAAATGTCAATGGAAGAGTAGATTCATATATATTTAGTACAAACCGAAAAAATGTCATGTTAGTAGTACGGATTGGTATAGCGCAACATATTCGACAATTACGACGGCTAGCGGAAAATGAAGAGCAATCAGATGATGAAAATATTGAAGAGGATGGTTAAAAAAATTATAATATAGGTAAGCCACTCAAATTGTAAAATATTTTAATGTATTTCAAATAAAGATAAATTTACTAAATTAAACTGAATTTATTGAATGTTACTAAATTGTGAATATATTTATGGAATTTACTGAACTGAATTGAATTATTGAAAACTGTTGAAATGAATTGAATTGAGCTGAATTGAATTAAATTGAATTGAACTGAACTGAATTGAATTGAACAATATTGAATTGAACTGAATTGAATTGAACGATATTGAATTGAACTGAATTGAATTGAATTGAAATATGTTGAAATTAAATAAAAAAGAACATGACATTAGTCTAGAAACCATGCAATATTATCACCACCCTTGGTTGTACATGAATGCGCATAGTTGGGTTAAACACAGATGAAACTAACACGAAATGTGTTTTTGTTAATTCTGTGTGCATAAAGTCTAAAATTGCACTATCAACCGAACGTTACTTAATATTAATATTGCATGCTTTATACACGGAGTCTAAATATGTTTTCTTTTCAATGACTATAGGGTAACTTTTTAATTCTTTATCCCTATAGAAATCAAATCTATAGCTGCTGCTTATTTCGTAAATTTGGGGCAAGCAAAAATGTCAGTTTTGTTACCCAAAATAGATTACAAAGTATAACCAAAGCAATGATTGAAATGAAATCTCTATTTTCCCACTTGATTTTTATTGCTGTTTTTTCTGGTTTTCCAAGCAATCTCTTACTCTCTCTCCACTAATTTCCCTCCACCATCTTACACAAAATCTGAGTCTTGTTCAATCCAGCTAATCTTTTTGTAACTAAAAATGTAACATTACACCTAATTTCATTCTCTTCTCTCCATCATAAAATCCCTCTCTTCATACCCTTAGGACCACTCACATACATTCTTCTTTTCTTTCTTTGTGTAGAAAATTTGAAGTACCAAATATGGTGTCAAGCCTTCTTTCCTTGCTATTGCTCCTCCACTGCACCTCAACTCTTGCTCAAGGTCCTGCGGCCGCTCCGGCTCCGCCTGGCCCAACCAATGTCACCAAAATCCTCGAAAAGTCCGGCCAATTCACCGTCTTCATCCGCCTCATGAAAGCCACACAAGAAGACTTAACGTTAAATGGTCAACTAAACAACACAAACAATGGCATAACAATGTTTGCACCGAGTGATAGTGCTTTTCAAAACCTCCAATCAGGAACACTAAACTCCATCAATGATCAACAAAAAGCCGAGCTTGTTCAATTCCATATCATCCCTACTTATCTGGCAACTTCCCAGTTCCAAACAGTGAGTAATCCGGTGAACACTCAAGCTGGGTCTGGTGACCGCCTTCAGCTCAATGTGACCACAACAGGAAATGCAGTGAATATATCTACTGGACTTACGAATACAAGTGTTTCTGGAACTGTTTATACTGATGGACAACTTGCTGTTTATCAGGTTGATAAAGTGTTACTCCCTCTTGATATTTTTACCCCGAAACCTCCGGCACCAGCTCCCGCTCCGGAGGTTACTAAGAAGAAGAAGAGTAAAGATGCTGATAGTCCGGTTGCGAGTAAGGATGTTTCTGGAGGTGATGGAAGCTTTATAGCGAGTAATAGCATGGTGTTTTTCGGAGTTGGGATAGTTACAGCAATTCTATCTTTGTGACATAAAAGGATATTGGTAAGATATACTGGTTTGAGGTCAGTTTTTCTTCAGTGGTGTATGATTTTGCTGAGTACTCGGGTCCAATATGGTGAGTAATTTTTGAGTAATCTTTGTATCCTTTTAAGTCCCAACTTGTAACATGCAAGTTTGTTAAGATTGAGTTTTTTTTTTTTTCTTTCTTTTTTTCTTTTTCCAGATTTATTTTCTTTTGTACTTTCAGAATGTTGTAATATAGTTTGAAAAAAGAAAATCCATGCAGTTTTTTTTAAGCAAATCATTCCAATTTTCATATTGAACCTCTACTCTTTATTTCAACACACAGTGAAGTCAATGCTTACCAAATTAGTTAATTGTGATAAAAGAAGCTACTTGCGTCATCTATGTCCGACATCATAGTTCAAAATTACGATTTTTACATTTCCTCTATAAGCATATTACATACATAAAGATCTACTACTGTACGCAGAAGAAATGAACGAGGCTCTATTGACCAAATTTATGCTTATAGTCTTGATGTGGTAAAATAAAATAAAATCAAAGACCATGAAATTAATGTGTTAGAAAAGATCAAATGATTAATCTGTCCAAATGAGAAAAATCAGGGATATTTCGAAGATGAAAATCCTGTAAATTGATTTGGATTTCAATTTGAGTTAAAATATACATGACAGGAGTAAAACATAGAATCAGAAAAACATAATTGGAATTATGATCAATTGGTACAACAAAACAAACTTGTTGTTAGTATGGTTGAGTTAAGTTAGTGTAAATGATTTTTTTTTTTTGAAAGCTAGTGTAAATGATTATTAAGTAAACATTATTTGCATTTGGAGTTTCTTACACATTTATCAACCAAAGTCATAATTACATATTAGTTTTAAACTTGGATTGGTTACGAGGACAAGTTAAAGGGTGAAGAAGTTTTCGAGTCACATAATAATTATAAAGCAAATAATTTAATAGTCGTCATAATATGACGAAGTAATATTATTTTTAAAAAAAATTGTACAATTTTACTTAGATTAAATAACAAAGGAAAACTCTTCCGTTCCTGGTGTGATTCGAACCCATGACCTCCTTAATCATAAATAGAGTGTTTAATCACTAGGCTAACACCTTTACCACAATGACAAAACACATTATTTAATCATGGTTTTTTCAATAATACATCATACATTTCTTAAATTACTGATTTGCTTTTTTCACATATTAAGGACAAATTACATTTTTAATATGTGAACTTTAAGATGTTTACATTGATAACTAATTTTTTTTTATTTGAAAACCTGATACTAAAATTTATATTTACACTATAAATTATTATTTTAAATTTTAGAACATCAAAAATTTTCATTTTTAGTCTTGGACTTACCCCATGCTAATTGCCAGGCCCAAAAGGTCCAAAATTCGTTGAGAATCAAGCATTATATTCTTTTTACCATTATCAATTTGAGCAATTTATCCAACACGTGGAAATGCTAAATTTCAATTATCCAAAATTAATAATTTTAGACAATGTCTAAATTTACCCTTAACAGTTCTGTCAAAAAAAATTTACCCCTAACAATTTGAGTGAAAATGTAGATTTAGACGGAGAAAATACTAAATCTTACTCCTAACAATCAATTTATTCAAAGCCCATGCTAATGGAATATTGGGCTTCTTGAAATCCAGTGATGGGCTTGCGCAGAAATAAAAATTGAAACGTGGTTTTCCTGAAGCTAAAACGTCTATCTATTTTAGCTGTTTGACGTGGAAATTAGCCATCACTTTCAAAAATCATACACTATCTTCATTTCACTTACACTTTAACCAAATTCAGAACCATTTCATTACTCTGCCTAAACCAATAGTTTATTGGGTTTTGTAAATAAAAATAGAAATCAAATATATAACTACATTAACATATCGTTATTAATTTTAAGAAGTTTCATAACTTAAAAGCAAATTTTAAATATCTGAACGTGACTGTAAATGTGACAAAGAAAAAAAAATAAAAATGAAATTAGAGGTTTGTTGTGTTAAGATAAAAGTTTTGAGGCTCATTCTATCAAATAAAAAGTTTTTTTTAAAAAAGATCCTTATTTACTAACGGCGGGTACTACAGTTATTCATTTATAACGTTCTAAAACACATGACCTTATTTACAAATGGCGAAAACCCAAAGTTTATTTTTTCGTACTCTTACTAACTTTTTCTTCCGGGCCATAAAATCCACATTAGCGTCATAATTAGACCTGTTAACTAACCCGTCAATCGGACCAATTCGTCCAACGCGCCCCATGGATTGGGCTTGGACATAGATATTTAAGAATTGGCCTGAACTAGCTCGAACCCATTTTAGCCCGTATATACAATGGTTGTGCTTGTGATTTATCTCATATGAAAGCTTTAAAGTTAGCAAATGTGAAGTTATATACTATAATCTTTAGATGGATTTCTCACTAATTTGTTTTGCCAATTACCCACTTTCCATGTTGTCGTAATTTCGAAGCAAACTAGTACTTTATCCCCCTCTAATTTTCATACTCTTCACCTTAATTACTTAGTAACTAAAATTGAACATGACACCTAATCTGATCAGCCTCCTCCATCTCTTAAACCACAATATATATAAACCCTCTTTCACTCTCCTCATTCCTCATCAATTCCTACTTCTACTTCCATTAATTATTTCCCTTCCTAAACTTTTTCATCTATTTTCTTTTTTAGTAACAAAAACATGAAGATGAACCAACTATGTCTTTTCTCAATCTTCTTTGTAATCACTCTCCTTTACTCCACTAAAATTGCTGCCCAATCACCTGCCACTGCTCCGGCTGCTCCCGGACCAGCAGCTTCATCCCCTCCCGCTCCTCCTATATCACAGCCACCGGCAGCCTCTCCAGCTCAGCCATCTTCAGTCCCTCCGCCCACCAATGTCACGAAAATCCTTGAAAAATCGGGACATTTTTCGATATTCATCCGTCTCCTAAGATCAACACAAGAAGAAAACCACTTCCTCACTGTCCTTAACAACTCAAATAATGGTCTCACAATCTTTGCACCAACCGATGGTGCTTTCTCCGGACTCAAAGCAGGCACTCTTAACTCTTTAACCGAAGAACAGAAATCTGAGCTGGTGAAATTCCATGTCATTCCTTCATTCCTGTCCACGTCACAGTTCCAAACCGTGACTAATCCGGTTGGAACTGAGGCAGGAAATGGCGGTCGAGTTGCTCTGAATTTCACTACTTCTCCAACTTCAGTGAGCATTAGTACCGGATTGACTAATACTAGCATTTCCGGGACTGTTTACACTGATAATCAGCTTGCTATTTATAAGGTTGATAAGGTTCTTCTTCCTAAGGACATTTTTAGTAGTAGTAAATCTCCAGCTCCGGCACCAGCAGCTGTAGCGTCAGCAAAGGGACCGGCAGCTGAGAAAAGTCCGAAGACGAAGGAGACTTCTTCTACGGATACCCCTGTTGTTTCTACAACCACTGCTTCTACTTCTGCTGCCGCTCTAAGTTCAGTGAAGAGTCATGTTGTCATCACCACCGGAGTTGCCATTGTCTCGGCAGCTTTCTGTCTATGACGTGGATTTTGTGTTTGAGATTTTTGGAGGTTTGAATTTTCCAAGTTGGATTCATTTATGGGCATTATGAGTGCTATTTTTATTGAATAATTCTCAGTTTCCCCTTCGGGAGTAATTAGGGTTTGAGTTCAGTTATTTTTTTTAATCAATATGTAATTTTGTAATAACAATAATAATATATTTTGTATATTTAAATACTTGATTGACCGTTTATTTCCTTGTACATGCAACAAATACAGCTATATACCCGGGTAAATTACACCAGAGGTACCTAAATTATACCCTTTTTTCCAAACAGGTACCCAAAAACTATTTTTTCCCAAATAAGTACCCAAACTATCGATGACCTCCCAAATTGGTACCTGGTGACCTCCTATAGCAGGTTTCTCTCAAGTCAACGCTGGTCAACGCGAGTCAAACCAATTTTGACCAATTTTTTAGTTGACTTAGTTGACCGAATTATTGAAAAGACTAATTTGCCCTCCATTATTTTATTCCTCCTCTCTCCTCCTTCATCTTCTACCTCCATCTTCTCCTTTCATTCAACTTTCTCTCTCCTTATTCATCATCTTCCTCCCTTCAACTTTCTCTCTCTTTTTTCTCACTAACACTCTCCCACCTTTTCTTTCCTTCTTTTTCTTCTCTTTTTTTCAAAAAAAAAAAAAAACAAATCTAAAATCCGGTGGGTCAAACCCACCGGAATCTGGAAGGAGCTTAAAGGCGGCGGGAACTGAAATTTCCAGTTCCCGGCGGCGACGGGAACTGGAATTTCCAGTTCCCGGCGCCTCAGGGAACTGTATTTCCAGTTCCCCGGCGGCGACGGGATCTGGAAATTCCAGTTCCCGTCGCCTCAGGGAACTGGATTTCCAGTTCCCCGACGGCGACGGGATCTGGAAATTCCAGTTCCTGTCGCCTCAGGGAACTGGAATCCAGATCTCCGGCAGCCGCGGGATCTGGAATCCAGATCCTTGATGGCTGCCGGATCTGGATTCCAGATTCCGGCCGGAATCTGGGACCAGAAATGGCTTCCAGATTTCGGCCGGAATCTGGAGAGATCGTTGTTTTTTTTGAAAACATTTTTTATTTTTTTTGGAAGATCGACTTTTTGTTTTAATGTATTTAGAATGGAGTGGGGAGAAGAAGAAGAAGAAAGATTAAAAATAAAAGAAAATGAGAGTTGTTTATGGTGAAAAGAGAGAAAGAGGAGTGAGAAGGTAAAATGGAGGTGGAAGAAGGAGGGGTAGTTTAGACAATTTTTTTAGGGGAGTGAAAAAAGTCAATAAAATTTAGGTTGACTCGCGTTGACCGGCGTTGACTTGAGAGAAACCTGCTATAGGAGGTCACCAGGTACCAATTTGGGAGGTCATCGATAGTTTGAGTACTTATTTGGGAAAAAATAGTTTTTGGGTACCTGTTTGGGAAAAGGGGTATCGTTTGGGTACCTCTGGTGTAATTTACCCTATATACCCACATAAAGAAATAATAGAAGAAAAAGATTCATACAAACCTCTTAAATCTCTACTAAAAAAAATTACAATGTTTGGAAAGATAAAAAATTTAACAATAAACTCTTGTCATAAATTAATAGAGGTTCCACTGTATATAGTTCATGACGCCGCAATTATCATGTAAAAGTAAAGGAGATATGTGCAAACTAATGGAGCTGAATATATTCTCGTCATTATAATGCTATGTTCTTTTGATTGAACCGAACTCAACTAGATGCTATTTAAATTAATTGGATTTATTGAATTGAACTGAATTTACAGAACGGATTAGAATTTACTGGATAATCTGAACTGAATTTAGTGAATTCTACTGAATTGAACTAAACTTAACTATAATAATAATATTATATTTTAAAATACCAATAACTAAAATAAATAAGCTAATAATAATAATCCTTTAAAACAAAACGAATTAATAATAATAATAATGATGGCAATTTTATGAACAAATTAATTACATAAAATTTATCAAATCTACAACAAATTAATACTACAACTATGTAAAATTTAAGGTTTAAATAATGTTGAATTATAAATTATAATACAGTATATATAAGTAATTATTATAAATAATAATGAATTACTTTTTTTTTCTATGTCAAATAATGATAAATTACTGAAATGAACCGAATTTATTGAATGCTGCTAAATTGAACTAAGTTTACCGAAAACTACTGAACTGAAATGAATTTATTGAATGTTGTTAAGCTAAAATTGAACTGGACTAAACTGCATATTAGGTACTAAATTGAACTGCACTGAACTTTATTGAAGAATAGAGCCTAAGTATTTTGTTATATATGTTATGCTTATATGTGCTATAAAAAATTCATATTTCAAAATCCTTTAGCTATTTATAAGTAACAAAGATATTCTATCAGCACAAAAAGTCTCAAGATTAGTTCAGTACTTGTTGTGAAAACAATTTTAGGATCACTTGCAACACAATCGATTGAGAACGATACATCCGTGTTCAACATTTTAAAATTCTTAAGAAAAATTATTCTAATTAAAGATAATTTTATATTCTTATGGGAAAATTTCGAAAATAATTTCTCTTGGCTGAGAGATGCTAGGTCTCGTCTAAGCCCTTACGCGGATTTGAGAACAAGAGATGTGGTGGTTACATTTTTTCTAAGTAAAATTTTGTGGTTTGGATTTTCATTTTTTTTTGCAAACATATGAAATTTTGATTCAAATTATCAGAATGACGTTAATTACATCCGAAAATTAATATATTAAAAATTGATAATATTTTTTTTTAAGCAAAGAATTAATAATATTTTAAGCAACTTTAATCTTCAACTTTTTAATTTTAGTGTCACGTCAGAGTTGTTTAGCCATGAGAGAGAAAGTAAATATTTAGCCATGAGAGAGAAAGTAAATATTTAGAAAGACAAAAATTGTCATTTTTGAAAATTGAAAGGGTGGTTACACATTAAATGTTGTCTTGAACAATTTTAATTCTTGAAATTTTCTAAATTGAGGTCGTTAACTATTATTTTGGCCGTTTTACTCATTTTGCCAAAATTGACAAACCATAATCATTGAATTAACAAAATTAAAACCACAAGATTTTAATTGGAAAAAAACAAAACCACAAAGATTGTTTTTAAAATTTGTCCTATTTTTATACATCCAAATTTAACAATAAAAGTAAAATGTGTATATAATCATTAGTTAGAATTTAAAATTGCATATCTAATTTTTTTATAACAAAACAAAATCATTTAAGAAATTAGTATTATTAATATTATAAAATTATGAATTCGAAGCCCAAAAAATGAGGCCACAAAGTCCCCTAGATACAGACCTGATCACCTTAACGGAAACGTTTGATCATTTGGAAACTTATTTTGGCATCAAACTCAGCTACTCTTAGCGTTTATTCTATCAATTCCAACCTACCTAAATTAATCCTGGATCCATCTTAATTTGTATATTAATTAATTTAAGCTAAAATGTCCTTTTGATAATGCTCGCCTCCCTTTTTTGACATAGACAAACCCATTTTTCACATCCATGCACTAATTTATAATTCATTTATCCACTAATCCACCTCCTCAAAATGTCTTAATTTTATATGCTAACTTGTTAATTTTAGCTAGTACCATATCCCTCTCCGTAGCTAAGTGATACTCTCCACCATATTATAACATAATTATATCCATTATTTCTACTTTAACACCCAATTAAGTTCTTCTATCTTTACAATTATAAAACCCTCCTTCGATTATCTCCTCTAAGCACATCAAACTTACACATCAATATCTTCTATCAACATTTTTGCATCTTCTAGCAAAACATCACAAAAATGAATTATCTCCAAGCTTTCATCTCATTTTCACTACTTCTCCTCTTCTTTCACTCCACTAACACATTATCTCAATCACCAGTCGCCGCTCCTGTACAGTCACCACCAGCTCCTCCTCCAGCACAACCACCATCAGCCGTGGTAGCCGCAACACCCGGCCCCACAGATGTTGTCAAAATCCTCGAAAAGGCCGGTCACTTCACCGTCTTAGTCCGCCTACTCAAGGCAACGCACGAGGATTCTGAGCTACTCTCCGAGCTCAACAACACCAACAACGGAATAACAATCTTCGCGCCCAATGACAACGCGTTTTCAGGGCTTAAAGCAGGCACACTCAACACCTTAAGCGACGAGCAGAAAGTCGAGTTAATGAAATTCCATGTCATTCCCGGGTTTCTAACATCTTCTCAGTTTCAGACAGTGACTAATCCTGTAAGAACACAAGCAGGAAGTGGTGACAGGGTGTCGCTAAATGTTACTACCGTTGGTAATTTCGTTAATGTAACAACTGGATTGACAAATGCAACAATTGTAGGAACCGTATACACGGATAACCAACTTGCCATTTATCAGGTTGATAAGGTTTTACTCCCTTTGGATGTTTTCACTCCTAAGCCGCTAGCTCCAGCTCCCGGACCAGCATTGGAAAAGCCGACGAAAGATAAAAACCCGCCTTCTGTGGAGAGTCCTGTTGCTTCAAAAGATGTGTCTGGTGCAGCAAGTGTTAATAAGAATTGGGTTTTCATTTTTGTGGTTTTGGTGGCTGGAATTTTTCAATAGGAATGGTTATTCTGCATCTTTGAATTGTGAAGATGGTGAGTGGTTTTGAATTTTTATTTGGTATAATGAAATCTGCAAGTGTATACCCATTGCTGCTTGGAGTTAGAGCTGGAGGCTTCATCAAATATTGGTTCAGGTGAATTGAAGACGATTGTAATTGAGTTGTTTATGCTTGTTTTGATTCCTGTAGGATGTTGGGGTGGTTGTATTTCTATTTTGTTTTTTGGAAGGGTTCTACGTATGATTTTTCAATCTCAATATTATTTGAAATAACTTCAGAGAAGTGTACTGTTGTTCAATTTGCAAATGATTATTTCTCTTCTAGATTTCGTGGGTAGTAATAAAGATTAATTGAGTTGAGACAAAAAGGTTTTTTTTTATAATAAAAAGTGTAGTGAAAAGTCGGTAAACCTACCCACTTGCAAATACAAGATAAAGTACATAATTTGATGAAGGTTTTACACTACCGATTATGGATTAATAAGAGTTAAATTTCAACAAAGCAGAAAGTCAAATTTCAAATCGATCTTTCAAGCAGAAGATGAGAGTTTGAGGTATAAATTAACCTTCTACACCCAATTAAATTAGGAGCTTGAGAACTTGTATCATATCCAGTATTGTGTAAGATGCTAGGTGACATTGGCCGGCTAGTCTCTAATGGTTATTCGATGATTATATAATTGGAAATTGATAAGATATTAATCAGTTTCGTATTTTTTAATTATTTAAATAAATTAACATCAATAGTATCATATGAGTATTGAACAAAAGCCTAACTCAGTTCAAAAAATACATCAACAAGCAGACTGCTTCAAACATATTGAACGACCCAACTTTGTGATTTTGCAACGTGCAAGTATATCTAACATGGGTCCTCATAATTAAGTTATTTTGGAATACGAAATATATATTGTCAGAAGTTAATATAAAATATATAAGCTTGAACTATCAATTTATTTATAAATTTGATAGGTTATTTCTTCAACAATTATCAGTTCGCTAGCAAATATTATTTATGATTATCGTGTCAAAAAATTAAAAATGAATTCAAAATATTTAAATTTATAGTTAAAAGGGTAAAGTAAAAGAAAAATATTATACACATTTGTGAAAAAAAGATTGAGGTTCACACGAACTTTTAAAATGATGATCTTTTTGACCAACATTCTCAGATGATCATAAATAACTTTAAACACGTACTTTGTAGTAATTAAAATCCAACAATAATTTTTTATCTTGATTAAGTTGATTTGTACTCACACCGAGATGTATAATCTCACCCTATAGTATAAGGGAAACAAATTATCATGTAAAAGAATGCTATGGCATCTCTTGTCAAAAAAAATATCAGAGCTTTCCAACATAAAATATTCCTTAATTTGTTCTTGGGCTACATCAAACCTTACGGAAATGAAATGCACGTGTCATGAAAAAGATGCTGTTCTATTCATGAATTAACATATATATGGTGATACCTCAAATTTGGATTAGGACTCGTAAGAAACTGTGGTGATACAAATGCTCTTTTAATCAGCTAAAAAGCTTCTTTCTTTTGATATCTACATATCCTTCCCTTTGATAGTGATTATAACATTAAATTCATGAACTAATTAATCTATCAATAGTACCTAGAACAAGTACTATATTATCTTCATCGATTCATCAACTCAACTACCCTTCACCATTATAAAAAATATATTTATATCAATTAATTAAATAATGCACAAAAAAAGAATTAATTAATAAGGCACAAGATCTCAAAAATACCGTTTCAGCAAATTTCTTCTAATAGCATAAATTGTTAAAGATCTAATATTAGCAATTTGAGCAATTTTAGACATTATTAATAAAGTCATCTCATTGATCACAAATATATTTCGATGTTCCATTAAACTTTTTCGCTAATGTTACTATTTGTTATCAGTTCAGTTCATTTCAATGAACACGTAAGCACAAAATTAAATGGATCAGATTTTATCTAGATTCTTTTATGACGTGAATTTTATTTTTTCATAAAAAAATTCAAATATTTTATTGGCATTGTTATATCTCAAAATATATTCAAAAATTGTAAAAATAATAATACATAACTCTTACTTACTAAACCAACCGATGCACGTGAACAAAATATCTTAACTTCTGAAATAACTTATATCTCGCAATGTTAGATCCTTATACAATTTTTATAACTAAAATTGCTCAAAGGTAGAATAGGTAATGATATTTTTATATCTAATCTCCAAAAATGATTTAATTAATTAGTAGATAGAAATCAATTCTAATTTGTAACAAATTTGACTTTGCTTTCAAATCATCCCTATATAAATAATCTCCTCTCCATCCTCTCTTCATTCATCAAACACTTCTACAACCAGTAGCATTACTACTAACACATAAGTCATCACACACAAACATGAAGCACCAAATTTTCATCTCATTTGCACTTCTCTTTCTCTCCATTTTCTTCACCCAAACCTCATCTCAATCCCCGGCCGCCGCTCCGGTTCAAGCTCCAGTACTAGCAACACCTCCACCTGTACAAGTCCCACCTACACATGGCTACATCAACGTGGCAAACATCCTTGAAAGGGCAGGCCGTTTTTCGGTTTTCACCCGCCTTCTCAAAGCAACAGACTCTAATTCCGAACTAGTCGTTGAACTTAACCACACACACAATGGTGTAACCATTTTTGCACCAACTGATGCTGCATTTTCGGGCCTCCAAGCCGGAACACTCAACTCCTTAACAGATCAAGAAAAGGTAAAACTAGTGAAGTTTCACATTGTACCTACATTTTTATCCGGAAGTCAGTTCCAAACCGTGAGTAACCCAGTGAAGACTCAGGCAGGAAAAGGCGGTCGGTTAACTCTAAATGTGACCACCACAGGAAATAGTGTGAATATCACAACAGGAGTGACTAATACAACTATTTCTGGCAATGTTTATAATGATAATCAGCTTGCAATTTATCAGATTGATCAAGTTTTACAGCCTATGGAACTTTTTGCTCCTAATTTACCTCCTGCCCCGGCTCCTTCTCCAGCTCATAAAGCTCATGCTCACGCTCATGCTCGTGCTCCTTCTGCTTTGCCAATGGCACCAGCACCGGATAAACAAAAAAAGGCTCCGGTGGTAGCGAGTCCAATTGTCTCTATTAATGATGTTTCTGGGGCGATGAGTGAAAATGCGCATATCAATGGTGTGATGTTGCTTGCAGCCGGAGCAGTTGCTGCTATGCTTTACTTATGAAAGACTTTTGTTTGTTTTATGGTGGTCTAAGCGTTTGGGTTACTTTAGCTGCGGTTTTAATTGTGATCATTTTTCTGGAGTTTGTATTTCTTATTTCATTGTTGATGAGTGCTCATGAATAATTTAATTACTATATATTATTTTCATTGTAATTTTTTTGCTTCAAAATCTAACAATACATTTATGTCTTCAATGGTAACAAAAAAGTTAACTAAGGGTAGGCCTAGCCACTATCTTGAATGTTTTCCGATATTTATATATTATGTATAATCTATATAAGTAAAACTTTGGTTTATGGTATATCTAAAAATATGGAAAGCAATCTAAAATGCAAATTTACACCATCTATAATATCAAACAATCATTTAATTTACAATCTAAATTTTATAGGGAGTATTTTATATTTGTGTTACCGAAGGGTAAGAACAAAAACAAAACCAAGAAACTAAAGGAGAACTGAATGAGCATTTACACGATTAGTTTGACTTATGTCTTTGGATTGAATGAGACTCCAGTTATGTTTCTTTTCCAATTTGAACTCTTTTAAAAAAAGGACACTCTCTTTAGATTGAATACGACTAAACTTATTGATCTCCTTTAATTTCGTTCTCTTCTGATTCCTTATAAGGAAATTCGACAAAGTTGGTATTTACATTCGATTTATAGTTTTCATAGACATTATTGTTTCTCATATTTGATGGAGGGGATACATCATATTAGCGGGAATCAAATAAGCACTTAAAAAGCATCGGAGAAGGCGGGGACGTTGAAAGGACCCCCGAAGAATCCCCATGTGAGAAGAACCCGTTCAAATGATGGAAGGCAAGTGAGGAAGCCTAAAAAACAAAAATAATCCTTATGCTAAACCAGTTCTATAAAAGTGTTTTCGTTGTAATGAATTGGGAAATCATTCTAATGAGTGTCCATAAAGTATATATCAAATTACACCAACAATTGTTTTTGTGGGAATTCTCATTTTCATTTTTGAAAGTTTAGATTTTGATGCAGGTATATTCAACAAGATATAAGTTTTATTTACATAATTTTTTCAATTTTATACTTATGAGAAACCCTTTAGACGGAGATCCTCAACCAATTAAAGATTTCTAACTACGTATCTAAATCTAGTGGCCCTGTTTTTTCATAACTGAATGGAACTGAACTACATTGAAGTGCATTTACTGAAAGGAAATTGCTGAACTGAACTGGACACTAAACTGAAATCATGATAAGGCAGAAAGAACATAGTTTCACTGTGTTAAGGCAATAACGTTCTCAATTAGGCTAACACTTCCTTTTCCGACATGACTTCCAATTTTTTGTTAAAACTATTCGCTATACAATGGAAATTTTTGAAATACTGTTCCCATGAGAAATTTACTTATACCCCCTCTTACACCAAATCAATAATTTAATACTACTGACTTTGTTTAATGACTAAATTATTTTGTAGTGAATTAGATTATTAAAAATGTTACAAATGCTGAAGTATGTTAATGTCCTTTTTTTTCTTATCTCTTTCTTTCTTAAAATTTTACATATATGAAAAATGTGATTAAGAGAAGATCTCTAAATCAATTATTTTGGTGAAACGTCACAAAAGCCATTGCAAGTGATAAAATTATCTTTCCTATTTGACAAGACAATTTTTCTCTCATTTTGGCCAGAAATCAAAATCTCTTTTTAATCCTATCAAAAAAATAAAAAAAATAAAAAAATCTCTTGATAATATCTCTTTATTTAATGTTGGGGAGCAAATTAGATTAATAAACCAACTTAATTATAGTATTTGATTTTGTGTTCTTTTTCTCAAAGCTAATTAACCAAAACATTTCAGCATCATATCTCTCTTTATTGAAACATTTCATCTTGTATAGGTAGATACGTACCTTTTTGCTAGACCTAATCTCCATGTCTCTCTGCCACTATATAAATTAGCTTCTCTAACCCCTAATTCTTCACACATCTAAAACACTTTAGCAAAGCAACAATTTCTCATATCCTTCCCCCAAAAAAACAAAAAAAAAATTAGCTTCATTGCCTAAAACACACTAGAAAAATGAAGCAACAAGCACTCTCTTTTGCCTCTTTTATCTTTCTCTTCCTTTACTTCACAAACAGTTTAGCCCAATTATCGCCGGCAGCAGCTCCTCTAAAACCTCCTCCAGCAGCCCCGGTACAGGCCCCACCCATGCCCCCACCGGCACAACCACCATCAACGGTGCAAGTTCAACCATCAAAAGGCCCTCTCGACGTTGTCAAAATCCTCGGAAAGGCAAGCCACTTCTCAGTATTTGTACGCCTTCTAAAAGCTACACAAGTTGATTCAGAGTTGTTCTTACAGTTGAACAACACCAACAACGGAGCAACAATCTTCGTTCCGACAGACGGTGCATTTTCCGGCCTCAAAGTTGGCACATTGAACTCCCTAAGCGATGGAGATAAGATTGAACTGGTGAAATTCCATATAGTCCCTGATGTTATCTCAACTACACAATTTGAGACAGTGAGTAATCCGGTAAGGACACTCGCGGGAGCCGGAAAAAGATTTGCGCTTAATGTGACAACAGGAAGTAACATGGTGAATATAACTACAGGATTGACAAATACAACTATTTCGGGCACGGTCTATGCTGATAATAGGCTTGCAATTTATCAAGTTGACAATGTACTACTTCCACTTGACATGTTTACGCCTAAGACTGCTGCTCCTGCTCCTTCTCCTTCTGCTCTGAAGGCCGCTGCCGCACCCGAAAAGGCTACTAAAAACACACCTGTCACAGAGAGTCCTGCTGGTGGTCCTAAGGATATTTCTGGATCAGAGGGTTTAAGTTTCAGTAAAAATGTGGTGTTGGTTGCAGCTGCTATGGCTTCAGCGGTACTTGGATTTTGAAGTGAAAATCAAAAGGTTTTGTATTTTTCGGATTGGGATTATTAAATATTGTTAAAGGTTCATGTTGAGTGATTCTGAATAATGCTATCTTTTATTTCTATCCATCTACAAGTTGTAACATTCATTATCTATTTTTAAATATAAGAATGGTATTATTTTCAATTAATTGTTAGTCGACTTAAGAAGATATTTAAATCAAATCGGGTGCACTGTGCTCTCTTTAAAATACATTGCAGAATGATTATGCATCGATATTTAAAATATAATGAAACACAGAAATTCATATTTATAACTAAGTGAGTAAATACATCGTTGTATTGTAAATTTTAATTAATTTTCTGTAAGCGATATGCATATAGGTTTCAAAATTACCGCTAGTTGACTATTTTTCTATTTTCCCAAAAAATGAATATGGTATTGTGAGAAAAGATATAATGAAATGAATGTTTTTTTTTCTATAAAGACAAATCTCAATCTCCAATAAATCCTAAGCAAGAGGAGATGACTCGTGCTTAAAAGAAATATTAAACATCCAACTAAAACTCTCCAAAATGATTGAAGAAGTAATTGCTTTTTAGGATGGCATCAAATTAATGTTTATATGGAGTTCATCTGATACAACTCGGTGTATATTTAATAGGATTAGGAATGGAAACCAATACAATACAATAAACTATACATAGTATGATAGTACACACTAATGCTTAAAGTAAAAAAATAAAAAATAATATCATCTTTATAGGATTAATTTGAGCACATTAATTATGTAATATTTTTCTCCATTTGTTATGTTTGAGTTTTGATTAACAACGGTAGTTTTATTTTTTTTTTTTACTTTAATTCAGTTGAGTTAGTAATCTTCAGCAAATTAACTTTGATATGTTCATTCGACTCCAATTCAATTTAATAGTATGGTTAAATCCAAATTTTGTATATGATGTTCAAATTCAAGTGTTATCTCTCATGGACATTTTTGTGATAATATTACTTGATATGGCAATTGCATAGGTAATTGTTATAGGAAAAATAATCCTATGAATAAGCTTGTACAAAACCTTTCAAATATTTATTTAGTTTTTGGTTTTTCATCCGCTATTCGTATCCACGCTGAGCCGACTGATCTGGATTTGAGACGGGTTCAAGAATTATGGTATTTAAACTCCTTTCATTGTGGAGGATCGATCCGCAGACCACTCTACCATGCACAATCTCATGCTACCACTGCGTCAATCAACGATTGGTTAGTTAAAATAATAATAATAATAATAATAATAATAATAATAATAATAATAATAATAATAATAATAATAATAATAGTAGGATGAAAGGCAGCTATATTATGATGGAAGAGGATACAAAATCAAATCTTATCATCTGCTTTTCCGTGAAGACAACAATGCACAACCTTTGGAAACTCAATCACCTTGATTATGATCGTGTTCAAGAATCATGGATCCAAACTTAGAGAACAAATTGAGTACGTTTGTTGTTTATACAATGTCATTTTTAAGCAGTTAATAGTGTAAAAAATTTATAAAACCTTACCTATTAACTTAAGTTTTTAGTTGAAATATTTCATTGACATCAAAATTTTTAGGACCAAATGGCCGAAGATTCGAATCATGCAACCCCATTTAATGGTATAATAAGATGAGCATAAAATTATTTGTTGACAATGAACACTAAAGTATAGCTTAAAGTTAGATGTAATTCAAGTTGTGAGAACTTTGTGGAATTATTTATCTCATATCTACCATGTCTCATAATCCCATTTATATTCTTATTATAGCTTACACCATGGGGTGAATTTAGGTGTTAGGCTAGCATTCTTATATTAATCTAATCATTAAAATATCAATTACAAACAGTTGACATTGAAGTAAATCTTGCACTTGTTTTAGTTAAAATATCATATTTGACAAAAACAAGGGCTCTCTCTATTAATTGACATAGACAAAACCCCTTAATTTCCATCAATCTTACACACAACCACTTCAAATTGCCTAATGTTTTTCCTTCTATTCTAAGCAAATTATTAGATTATCTCTAGTTTCACTATCTAATCTCACCTTTCTAATTACACACTTAAAATCGTGGATTTATTGCATCTAATTTCACCCTCGCTCCTCACTATAAAAATTCTCATTTCTCTCTATTTTTCCACATCAAACACTTAACCACTAATTACTAAATCACAATATTCCTCCATATCAAGCAAAATGAACTTCTTATCTTTATCATTCCTTCTCATTACATTCCTCAATTTCACCAACATTCAAGCCCAATCCCCGGCGGCAGCTCCAACCAAACCCAAAGCCCCGTCCCCGAAACATGTACCTTCTCCACCTCCCCCAGCAGCCACTGCTCCGGCACCAGCAATGGTCCCAATCCAGCCATCTAAAGGTCCTCTAAACGTCGTAAAAGTCCTCCAAAAAGCCAGTCATTTTCAATTTTTCGTCCGCTTGATAAAATCAACACAGGAAGACATCCAACTATTCTCCCAGCTCAATGATTCAAGTGATGGAGTAACCATATTCGCCCCGACAGACGGTGCATTTTCAAGCATAATCAAATCAGGAACACTAAACTCGTTATCCGACCAAGAAAAGATCAAACTAGTTCAGTTTCATATAATCCCAAAATTCCTGTCCACTTCTCAGTTTCAGTACGTGAGTAATCCGTTGAAAACATTGGCAGGAGCAGGGGCAAGATTGGCATTAAATGTGACAACAAGTGACAGTTTAGTAAATGTAACAACAGGACTTACTCGTACATATGTTTCAGGAGTTGTGTATACAGATGGAAAAGTTGCTATTTATCAAGTTGACAAGGTTTTGTTACCTATGGACCTTTTTGCCCCTAAGCCTCCTGCTCCGGCCCCGGCACCAGCTAAGCCTAAAAAGGAAGAAGGTTCGGAAGAAGCTGCTAGTCCAGTGATGGCAAAGGATACTTCTGGTGCAGTAAGAAAGGATGATTTGGTAATTTTAAGTGTAATTGGAATGATGGGTGCAATATTGTTTGTGTGACATAGAAGACTTCTGCTGCAGCCTCTCTGTTTTGATTTTTATTTTTTATTTTTCCCATTTTTGGTATTGGCTATTTGTTTCAATTGTATCACTTTGTGAATAATTTCGAGAGGTTTTATTTTCTCTATTTTGTTTTCCAATTTATTATGTAAATTTTGTGATGCAAAGTGGAAATATGCACTTCTATCTGTTCAATGATATTTTTGTATTGCAGCCTAACTTACATTTTTCCTTTAACTTAAACATATTTAAAATCTGCACGTAGAAAGGGTTGATCATCCGGAACCATTGAATCGAATTTATTTATTTTTAAGTTGAGTCTTACGTGAGGATTTTGTTATGATCAAGATCAGAAAATCAAAATCAACCTTTTAGATCACACGCCCTTGTTAAAATGACTAATGGCTGGCACCAGAAGCTTTATGCTTTTCCAGGGTAAAAAGGGTAGAGAAAATGCCTCGAGCGAATGTTCGAGTGTCAGGCGCTACGACGCTGAAGTAACCCATGCCATACTTTTATAAGGAAAAACTCAAAGAACCTTCAACAAAATATCATGCAAAGCTCTGTATCAAAACTATAGATCCTCTAGGTGCCCTATTGTCAAAATCAATTGTAATTATATGATTATGAATTTCAGCAATTGAAAGTGACAATCTTTTATTCTACCACCTAAATTTATTTAAACGGATGTATTCTTCTCTTATATTTACTTATTTATATTCAAACAACTCTTATTTTGTCACATGGACTTAAAATGTTAAATATGTTACTTTAAACAAGTTCAAAATTCAATAAGACACCTTTTAAATTTAAAGACCTCATATTTCTTGTAAGCTCAAAGAGCTCCTAGTAAGGGATTAAACTCTTCTTATCGGTAGGTTTTATACATACATAGTCCCTTGAACATATCCAAGAACTTCAACTGCCCCGTGAACTTTCAAACACTACAAATAACCCCTTACACTTGTCTAAACGTAACAAATAACCTCCTATTCTTATTCAAATATTTTAAATAACGTGTTATTCTTGTCCAAAAGTTATAAATGACTCATTTTCTTATTAATTATTTTCAATAACTTCCTAATTAAAGAATTGAACATATTACAATGTGCAAGTTATAAATGACTTATTTTTTTGTTGATCGTACAATTTGCAGTTTTGATATTTTAGTTTTGTGTTAGGAAGTTATTTGTTACTTTTAGATAAGTAAATGTCGTTTGTAATTTTTGAAAGTTTATGGAGGTAAATGAAGTTTAGACAAGATCTAAGGATGCCATATATATAACATCATTCAAGTAGCAATGCATCATTCTCATCTGCATTTTGCCTACACCCCACTTCATATCCATTCATCTATATTTCCTGCATTTTCAAGCAAACTATCTAGCTACTAAGATTGCAACATATCTTTTTCCATGAGTGCCGGATCAATTTTAAACTGTTTCAGTTACAAAAATAAGTCCAATATATATTAACTAATACCAATTTATTTTTTCACCTGTTAAAAATAATTTATAAATAATAAATAATGATTATGAGTTTTCGATGTTAAGTAGTATATATTAACTTGAGAAAAAAGTGAATTATAATAATCATCCATACCTCTCGCCCTCACCTATGCTTTCAATTGATGTCATCCACCTTTACAACAAATGAAATGATCATTCCTTTCCCTCCTACATACATGACATGGATAAATAATCCATTTAGTTGATAATTTTGGTGCCATAAGCCATTTAGTTAATTTGAAGTTGCACCTAATTAATTTCATTCCCCTCATTAAAACCCCTCCTTATCCTCCTCCCTTCTTCACTCATCAACTTATCCTCCTTCACATTTTTATTTTCACCCCAAAATGCAACATTCTTCTCTTTTTACATTTTTACTTCTCCTCCTCTTCCTCCATTTCTCCACCATTCTCTCCCAATCCCCAACCCCATCACCCGTGTCCGCTCCCCCCGCAAAGCCACCTACACCGCACCACCATCCACACGCGTCATCACCTCCGGCCCCAGCCCCCACCGATGTCATTGGAATCTTACTAAAGGCCGGAAAATACATCACCTTCATCCGCCTCATAAAAGCAACACGTGTAGACTATCAACTAACTTCTCAAATTAACAGTTCTACCGATGGAATAACAATCTTTGCCCCGTCAGATGCTGCATTCTCAAATCTGAAAGTAGACATCGGTGCTTTAAACGACAAAGCAAAGGTGTCGTTAGTGCAATATCATATACTCCCGAGGTTACTTGCGAAATCGGATTTTCAAACTGTGAGTAATCCGATAAAAACACTTGCCGGGTCAGATGATAAGTATACAATGACTATAACAACGACGGATAATTCAGTGAATATAAGCACGGGAATTGAAAAATCGAGTATTTCTAGCATTGTTTATACGGATAAACAAGTTGCTATTTATGAGATTGATAGGGTTTTGCTTCCTAAACGTATTTTCCCGCCGGCAGCTGCTCCGGCTGCTTTGTCGGCTGCAGATAGTCCTGATGGTCTTCCCAAAGGCGAGGAGGATGATGATCATGATTCTTCTGGTGCTATCATTTTGGATTATGATGGTGTTATGGTTGGACTAATCGGAATGCTCATTTCTGCTGTTTTTGTTAACTAATTGTGACACTAATTTGAGAGTTTTGGGATTGGCACGAGAGTTTTTTTTTTTTATATATATATCGTTTCTACTTTGTTTTCTTTTATGATTTTGTTGCAACGGTAAACTTTGCTGAGTTATTTAATATGTTCTTTTTTCTTTTCTTTTTCTTTCATGTATCATTTGTGCTCAAAGTATATATTTATCTAAATTATTGTTCCAAATTTACTTTGTATTGAGAAGGAAAAAGAAATAGTCAATATTACAACTAAATATTAAGGGTTATAATCGGCTAAAATGGACAAAAAAAAGTGAGTGTGCTTTTTAAAATGGAGGGATTTTAATGTACAAAAATTTTATCTCCTTTAAATTTTGTTTTAAGAATGGTGAAATTTCACTAAATTGGTAGATCAATAGTTAAATATGATCAAATTAAAGATAAGTGACTAAATGTCACTAAATGGGTGTCAAATATATTTGGTAGATAAGTGGTTAAGTAATGTTTTCGCGTTTTCTTAACTACCTTTTTAAGGGATTCAAACAGATCAAGCCCAGAATAACATCCTCTTCTATTAAACCGGGTCCATTGGCTTCGATGGGCCTCGGTCCATTACTCTGATAAAAGAAAAATGTTTTACGGCTGTGAAATTCGTTTCTTAATTCTAAGGAGGTATATAAAGTTGGTCTTGTTCACCAAAATGATTGGGACACATGGCTTGATTCTATTCATCCTCTTAAATGATACAATAATAATGTCACCTTGCATAACTTCTCTTAAATAAGAAAAGACTCATATTTTGTACATACAGCTAACTATCAAAATGAAATCAAATCCATCTAAATTTGCTACATCACGCTCCTTATTTGTAACGAGTTCTTAATTAACTAGTATTTTACCCACGCGTTGCACGTGATATTTTTGAGTTTATGAATAAAATGACACTGTAACTCTTAATAACTATGTATATACAAGTATTCTCATGTCTTGAAAATCTGCGCAATTTACACAATTGTTCATTCGCATTACGTATTTATAGATCTATAATCCAAGAAATCTAACCCTTTCGAAACTTGATACTAACTTAATAATTAGAGCACTTTTGTTACATATTTAGAGATATTTCCTTGGCATCAATACTTAATAAATATATGTATAGTGGCTTTGAACATACATAATTTTGAGGATAATAAATTAGACAATTTTGTAGAGACGAAATAAAAAATATTGTGAAAATAACTGGAAATTAAAGGCCTTTCTATTGTGGTTAATGGTGAAGAAGAAAACAATGGAAAAAAAGGAGATAATGGGCTAGGAAAAGCCCATTACATAGTGTTGGAGAATTTAGAGAAAATTACACCAAACTTCATATAAGGAAAATTTTACAATAAAGATAGTTGATGTTTCTTATTTCATCAACAAGTTAACATTTTCTTTTTAACATTTTCTACTAATATTATCAATCAACACCTATTTTCTTTTACTTTTGTCAAATGGTTATTAAAAACCCCTACATTCAGGTTTATCCTCTTCCATCTCTCATGTTATTTCTCTTATATCCTTTCCTATTTCTTTTATCTATCATTTGTTCCCTTCTTGCATTTTGTTATGCAGCTTTCTCCATTGTTTGTGTTATCCTATTTTTGATATTCATTCTATACTCTGACTAAGATTTTGGTTTTCTTTACGTAAATTCTATAAAATTAATTTCAGTTCAATATTCATTAGACTTAGTAAAAAATGTAAAGTATTGAGTAAATGCATTTCAATAAAGAAAAATAAAATAACTATTATATATAATAGAATAATACTCGGAGATCTTCTTTTCCGTAAACAATTTTAAACTACTCTAACCAACAATTATAATTAATTAACTAGTTGGTCAAATGAGTGTATAATTTAATTAAACCGATTACGAATATAAAGTGGATATGAGAAGTGCTAATTTAGGAATGAAAAGTCCCCAACATCTATTCTCTGCTACACAAGAGTGAGGGGCATGTATAAATTTATGATTATGTTGCTGCCATTCTACACATGAGTATAAATTGAGTACTATAACATCATTGCAATGAATTAAATATGTGTAGGGACAATTGAGATAGTTGAATTTTTTTTTTCATAAGGAAAGCTTTAATTTTAGCCTTTCTACAAATCATACTGAGAATTTTATGAATTCCACAGCAAGTTTTGCCAATTATAGCAATCCTTTTTAATTTCCACTAGACAATTTTGAATTCCTTACCTTTTTATTTCTGCCACCCTAAGCAAACAACAAGCTGATGTTACATCACATCTCTCTCCATTCATTTCTCTCCACTTCCATTACTTTAATAAACTAAACCAAATAAATTTCAACACTATCCACCCTATTAACTTTTTAACTAAATTTGCACCGTATTATAACCTATTCCTCAAGAAAACACATGAGACCTATCATAATTTGATTTGGATGGATTGAATGTCTATTACACCCATCAAAATTGAGAATTTTATTTGAACCGATTGGATCCATCTAGCCACTCAAATTCTAATTTGTCCCGACTAATTTTCCAGATCACAAATTTGTTCGTAAAGATTCTCAGCTAACGCCATATAGTTTCTAAACATTTAATTCTATTATCTTTTATTTTTTATTTAACTCATGTATCTGACAAATATTGAATGTTCATAGTTCAAAATAATAATTTTAAAATTTCTATAACTATAAGTGATATTTATTAGAGGAACACAATCATCTTTTTTTAATGTGTTTATTTAAAGATGAGTTAAGTCCAATTTAAGATGTTGTCCATGTCATGCTCGCAAATATTCAATCATACAAACTTCATGTTCCATGTGCCTAGTTATGAGCGTAGGTGAGTGTTCGGCATTTATTTACCTCAATGTGCCTTTTTGGAAAATTTAATTTAAGGAGGATAGCCACACAGCCATGAAAACATATCAAAATGCTAATGTAAATGAAATGAATAGTTGCAAAATTCATTTTTAAAATTTATTTTTGTGAACTTAAAAAACCTAAACCTAAAGGTAATGAACTTAATATACTAAAATGGAAGACCAGAAAATTTAATCACCATATTAGAATGTTGAGGACCACATGATGCTATATTTGCCATCCCAAACCATGATAAAACCCTTCATTGCACCATCCATCATCAAATTTCTAACACAATGATGAAGCAAAATCATCTCTTTCTCTTCCCATTTTACACCTTTTACTTCTTCCTTCTCCTCTTTTTTAGCACAGCCCTAGCACACTCACCTGCCCCGGCACCGGCGAGGCTCAGAAACCCAACAAATGTCACCAAAATCCTGAGAAAGGCTGGCCAATTCAACACATTTCTTTGGCTACTCAAAACCACCCAATTAGACACCAACTTAAACTCCCAACTTGGTACTTCAAACAACGGATTAACAATCTTTGCTCCAAGTGATAATGCCTTTTCAAGCCTCAAAATCAAACATATCCTCAGTTCATTGACACATCAACAACTTGTGGAACTGATGCAATTTCATGTAGTCCCTTCATTTATCTCCACATTTCAGTTCGATACTCTGACTAACCCGTTAAAAACACACGCCGGGTCGGGTGGCCGGTTTCTGCTCATTGTGACAACAAATGGGAATACAGTGAATCTTTCTACGGGACTTACTAATACTACCATAGATAAACCTGTATACTCTGATGATCATCTTGCTATTTATAAGCTCCATAAGGTGTTACTTCCTTTAGATATTTTTATACCTAAACCTCCTCCACCCAAGATTCAACCTGACGAAGAAGAAGAAGATGATGATATTTATGATCCAAATGCTAAGGAAAAATCGGAAGCAGTGAGTTTTTATGTGCGGTGTAATTTGATTTTATTTGGATTAATTGGTGTCACTAGCGCTTTGTTTTGTTTGTGATAGAGGTAAAGGATTTTTTGCATATGGTGTATTATTAGGGGAGCTCTTAATATGGTGTGTTGCTTGTAAGGAATTGCCATTAATGAATTGTTGTGTGAATTTTCAATTTTTAAATATTTGTAATTTGTTGACATGACCCTTATAGAACAAGTATTTCAGGCTTACTTTTATTGAAATGAGCCTGAGGTATGTGTCACTGAACGATCTCACATGATTTAATGTCAAAGGTAAGCCATTGAGATTTTTATAAATTGTTTCAAGAAATGAGGCATCATTGCCGAGTTAGTATTTTTTTTTTTTTTTTTTTAGTGAAAGCCGGGTGAAAATGACAGAGGGCAGACATCCTAACTAGGTCGGCACCCCTACCACTTCGAACCTAACCCAAAAATTTATTTAGAAGAAAAAAACAAGAAAAGAAAAGTTAAGCAAAACGAAACTGTTCTAGACAATACAAATCATCTGAAATAAAACGACTGCAGAAACTGCTAATGTTAAATATACTCAACATTGCCGAGTTAGTATTCCAGAAACTGCTATTGTTAAATATACTCAACATGGCTTATAATTTGAAAAGCAGAAGAAATTTGTATGACTATATGATTATTGTGAATCGAAAGATTGAGTTCAATTTTTTACAACCTCAATATTTTTTAAATTGAAAAAGACATGGTTGGTCTGTGTGTCATGCTTCAAGTTCAAAAGACATTCGTGTGAGGAGGTGTATCATGGATTAATATAAAAAATGTTGTTAGCTTTTACTATCAACTCGAACTTTTAGTTCAATTAATTTAAGTAACAACGCAATCACGCAAAATTTGATCCTATATTTGATTAACGATGGATTAGTGTATCCCAATTTCATAATTTGAATGGAAAATATGGAAATGACACCCATATTAGGATAACAGAATTTAATGTTGTTAGGATTTAGGGACGTCAGATTTTCGTATTATGGTAAGAGTCATTTTTCATGTATCTCTTCCCTTTATATACGGGGTGGAGAGTTTGAAAATTTCTCTATATATAGAAAATGACGATTATATATAAAAAAGAATAGTAATTGTAAAACTATATTAGCCAATAATTTGATGGTTACTTAATGATAAATTAAGTTGATTGATCAATTAATAAATGGTCGGCTTGTCATTTTGTTTGGAATAAGACGTGATAAAGAAGGAAGGTGCTTTCACATTGGTAACCTGTATTGTCTAATAATCTGATAGATGGAAACAAGTTCTAATTAATTATTTTAATATCAAATATAGGTGTAGGCTATGGTCACTTTCTTTTTTGTTTACTTTGTTTTCACTTTATTTTATTTACCATTAGATTGGTTTTTACCCATGATTTAATGGTGGATAAAACAAAGTAATGGATACTTTGTAAAAAACAAAGTAACCATAGAATTTCCCTCAAACATATACCCATAAATACCATCTCCGGAAGTACAATTAATATGCTTTTATAGATGTACATTATATAGTGGTAGACTCCAAGAAGACCCGACTGTTCCAAGTCTCAAATACTTGCAGAAATATGCTTTAGGGAAAAAAGTACACCAACCCATTAATATACTACACCAAATTAAAAAGAATAGATCACACTTTTATTTTTAATGCGTAAAATGGTGCAATTTAATTTTCATATAGGCTTAATGTATATGTAATCTCTAAATTTGTATATTTTAGTCATTTTACCATTTCACTTTAAGAGACATCATTTTCACCCCCTCAACTCTTTAAAAGTGGTATTATACAACTCCTAAATTTGCATCTTTTGTCATTTTACCCCCTCACCTTAAGGAACTTCGCTTTTACCTCATCAACTCTCTAAAAGTGGTACTATGTGCCCTACATTTCTCAACTCAACGGAAAAAAAAGAGACTATGCAACACGCACTACAGTAGTTGAATTTTCATAGGACAAATAGCAATGAATTTGGACATGTCAACATCTTTAATTAAATGGACAAAAACACTTTTGATTAACTTAGAGTACCTTAAATTTGGACATATCAGCAATTATAATTAAAAGAACAAAAACATAGACATAATATTACAATAGATTATTGTAAACTATTATATATGCTCCCTATTGCATTTCTCTAAATCATATAACTTCTATCATAGTATGATTTTTGGAGAGTTGAGATGGTAAAAGGTAAATTTCTTAAGATGATGGGTAAAATGACCAAAAGATTGAAGTTTAGAGGTTACATAATATCACTTTTGAAGAGTTGAGGGAATAAAAGAAATATCCCTTGAGGTGAAGGGGTAAAATAACCAAAAGATACGAATTTAGGAGGTTATTGTACATTAAGCCTTTCATATATATTCGGAACTAAGAGTTACTATATTCGGAACTAAGGGATAAAATGAATATTCATTAATTAGTAGTTGGGCTTAGTATAAAGTGGTACAAGAAAATGGAGTTACTAAATGAAATTTTAGGAAAGTAAATCACCTCGTTCTTCATCTATGTACAATCCATCCATTACAAAATTCCAAGCTTTTTATAAAGAAAAAGGATTAAACATCTATTTCCCCCTTGTGGTATTCAAAATTTTAACTTTTGCCGCTTGTGGTATGATTTGGTAACATTTGCCCCCTATGGTATCCAATTTCATCATTTTTGCCCCATGATAGATAGAAATTAGATAACTTTTATTATATAATGTCATTTCAAACTGTAAATTTAGCAAATTTGATGGCATGAATTTATGAAAATATGATAATTGAACTGATCGATGAACTAAATTTTTTCATTTTTTATCCATCAGGGGGCAAATGCCACCAAATTGGATACCACAAGGGACAAATGTCACCAAATCATACCACAAGGGGCAAAAAACAAAATTTTGAATACCACAAGGGGCAATTAAGTGTTTAATCCAAAGAAAAACATATACTGCTCGACTTTAAGGGGGTGTTCTTTGGATTCTTGAAGCTAAAGAAGTTCAAATTAATTATGGAAGAAAAGAGCAGATTTCTTCACTACAAGAAATCATGGTTTATGTGACAACAATTCGATTGTCATTAAACTTATTGTAACAAAAAATCTATTATTTGTTATACCAATGTTTATAGTTATCACAAAAGTTAATTTGGTGATAGTTATTTCAAAGTTATCACAAATATATAAATGATTTTGTTACAATTATTTTATGTTGTGACAAAACTTTTTATGTGACAGCTCAAATTGTAACTAAACGTTTAATGTATGTGACAATATATTAAAAGTTGTAACATAACTTATTCATGTAACAATTTGAAATAAATTGTCATTAAAAGTATATTTATTACATGACAATTAGTTTCACTCGTAACTAAAATATTTTTGTTATAATTAAAAGTTGTAACAAAAAATTTAATATACATAACGATATACTTATAGTTGTAGCAAAACTTAATTGTGTCACAAGTTAAAATAATTGTTGTAGATAATACATTTATTGTGTGACAATAACTTTTACTTGTAACTAAAATATTTTTGTTACAGTAAATAGTTGTTACAATAAATTTGATATATGTGATAATATATTTATAGTTGTAACAAAATTTAATCGTGTGACAAGTTAAAATAAAACGTCACAAATCATCAATACATTTGTGACTATATTTTCACTTGTAACTAACAGGTTTTTGTTACAATTGAGATCGTGACAATAAAATTTAATGTTATGTGATGATATTATCCATTGTTGTCAGATAATTTAATCTTGTGGCAAGTTAAATTGTCACAAGTTTTTTAAATCGTAAACATTCTCATATTATATCACTATTTGTAAATTGTTAAACTACATATATCGAAAATGTACTTTTTTATACTTTTTGAGAATATTTTAGATATATTAGCTTAAACATTTAACAAAATAACAAATGTTAGCTATAAAATATTTAAAATAAAAAATATAAAAAGGATATTTGAACTTTTGGACGTAAAATACATTTGTTAAAACTTTGAATCCAAGCCAAATTCCACTACGCCACATTTAAAAGGATAATACTGCTAAGTTATTTTATTATTTGAAAGGATAATAGAGTATTTTATTATTAAATAGTTATTTTATTAAGCATATTTAAATGGTTAACTTAAATTGTTTTAAAAATATGGTTATTAAAGATAATGTTTGCTCAATATATGTTATTCTTTTTATGTCTGGAATATTTATTATTTAACTATGTATATCTAAAGGGATATTCTATGGTCACTTTGTTTTTCACAAAGTAACCATTACTTTGTTTTGTCAACCATTGGATCATGGGTTAAAAACTAATCCAATGGTGAAAAAGACAAAGTATAGACAAAGTAAAGGAAAAACAAAGTGACCATAGCCTACACCATATCTAAATGCTTTTAAAAACAAATTATGTATATCTAAATGATTAAATTAAATTGTTATAAAAAATGGTTAAGTTAAATTAGGCATTGTGAATTTCATGCTTTATCTTTCAAAATTGTTTTGTTCTTTAGATTTCTCTTCTTTTCTCTCTTTTTTATAGGCACTATGGATTTCGTTCAAGGTACTTTATGGTTTTTTTGCTTCTTTGTTTTTTTTATTGTTGCTTATTTGATTTGACACCATTTTTTTACTTAGCGGTGATAAGTTCATGAATCAAAAGTTGGAAACTCTAACTAATTGAAATTTTTTTCTATTTGATGTAGTTTTACCAGCTCATTGATTTATCAGAAGCAACAATATCAAAAGCAGTTTCAGGGTCGCGAGGGTGAATATTACAGGCGATAGGGGGAAGGAAACGGTAGAGTTGAAGAAGATGAGATTGAGAAGATGATTCATTAATAAGATTAAAGTTCATGAGACCACATTTTTCATTAGAGACTTTTTTTTTCTAATTGTCTTGTATATTAAATTTGTGATTCAATTGAATTGTTCTACCATTTGTTCAAGAACAGAATTGGTGTAGTAATTACAAATCAATTAATAAAATACATTGAATTTCATATATTTCTTATTTTATTTTATTTTTTTATTTTATTTTTTGATTTTTTTAACAGTTTCCTACTTTTACGTTGAGCAATATTTAATATATATTAATTATTATATTAAAAAGAATTAATAAAAATGAATATATCCTTTAAAAAATGAATATATTAATTATTGTGATAATTTAAAATATTATAATTAATATATAAAAGCTACAGATTTTTGTACGTGACAATAATTATTGTCACAACAAATTTGATTTTGTGACAACTAACTAAAGTTGTAAACATAAAGTACAAGATAATATGTGACAATGTAATATCTTTGTGATAATATTTTACTTTTCACTTACAATAAAAGTTGTAACAAATAAAAATAGTGTGACAACAAAATTACCATCACAAAAAATAATGATTTTTGTGACAATATTTTATTATCACATTTAACAAAAAGTATTAGCAACGGAGTTATATGTGACAGTCAATGTGACAACTATTTATTGTCACATTAGCTTTTATGTGACGACTCTCATTGAGTTTGTGACGAAAATTGTTGTCACGAACAACCAAATTTCTTGTAGTGCTTGATGTTCTAAAAAGTATCCTTTTTAACTGTCAATTGGGAGTGAATAGCATCTCACTATAAAGGAAACGAAACAAAAAGTTGTAGAGGTAACTTTAACCTTTTCCCAACAATCAATCTCATTTGCACCGTAAAAAATTAAAAACAAATCAGCCTTTATAAATTTTCGGGTGAGTTGAAAGTTGAGGAAACTAATTAATGTGCCTTTTTATTAAGCTTAAAAAGATATATTTGAACTTGGTTTACTAATCTCTTTAAATTTCAATTGTAACAATTTTTTACTAATTAAAGTTTGTGTTTTTATTATTGAAATTTATCGAACTAAAATAAACTAAAAATTACTAAACGGACGTGCATTTATCGAAAAGAAAATTATTTAAATTATTACTGAATTTACTAATTTAACAAAAAAAATAACATGGCATAAGTACTCAAACTCTCTCCATTAATTCCAATAAATTTACAATGGCATGGTTATATAATCATGAAAATTTAATTAACAAATAAGATTGTCAAAATACAAACCTTTAACCACTCAATTTAGAGTGTTTAATATTATAATTAATGTAAAACAACTAGTATATTGAAAAATTACATTGAAGCAAATTTGCGCATTATAATAAAATAAATATACTGTAAACCCAACAAAAAAACAAATCATAAAAGAATGCTATAAGCATTGATTACATTCAAATGGAATTAATGTTTTTTTTACACAACGATATAGATGGCTAGACTAGCTATAGACTCTTGCTTTATATCATTATTAGGTCATTGTTGAAAAAAATAAAAGGACAACAAAGAAAACAAAAAGGAAATGATTTGATTTTCTTAGATCTTTTCAGGTATTTTTTTTTTGTCCCACATTTTCTGAATTGTATATATATATCAGGATTTTCTGTTGCTACGATTGCAAACCAAAATGCGAAAAAAACTAAAATAAAATCATAACCTCATGAGCGGCTAAAATTTTCAAAATTTATATGAAAATTAAAAAATGTGTATTATCTGTGAGAAAGAAAGATTAGAAAAATGGAAGTGCATTTATTGTGCTGATTTGGCTGAACCATTTATGAATCTTCAAACTTTGGCAAAGCAACAAGAATGTACTAATATCTAAAAGCTTATACATATATTCCATTTTTAGCATTATTAGTTATAATTCAGACACAATTATTCATCATGAATTATTGACATTATCATACTTATTTATCGTACAAATCAGAAATAATGCAAGAATTAGACCAAAAGCTGCTCCAAAAAAAGTCCTTCGGCTAGTGGACGGCAAAATGTACACTCCATGAAGGCAAGAATTGGCTAAACCTCCCATTCCTCTAATTCCTGGAATTAAATATTATAGTAATTTGAATTAAACAGTAAATTTACTAAAGATTGATCATTTTGAAGAGTTTTTCTTCACTGTTCGTCTCTTTCTTAGTTCATGTGGATCACCATTAGAAGCATTCATATGTTGGACACAAGGCAATTTATTTTTGTGAGACAAAAATTAATGGAGAACTCCTACATGCCATATCGAAATTCTAGAGATTTATTTTTTCACAATTTACTTTGTTTTTGGTTTATATGAATCATTATTAATTAGAAGCACACGTGTTTTGGATACTAGCTTGTGAATTACAACAATATTGTTGAATGATCACTTTACATAACAGTATATCGCTTTAAGAGGTAAATGCGAGAAAACTTCATGTAGTTTATCAATTAATGGATAGAAAGGAGATCCATGTGATTTGGGAATCGAAAAACTTAAGGTAAAAAGGTTCGTTCCTTCAAAGTCCCTCAATTGTAAAAAAACGTTGGTCCGGGTGTAAAACCAACGACTGTTCACAACATGTATGTTTAGTTGGTATATTTTGTAGTTGGATGTTTTGAACACATTTTTACACAATGTTCTACATGACGATGTGTATATATTACAGCCTCTAGATTTCTGATCTTGCTCAACCGTAATTTATCTATAGACTTTGATGAAATGACCTATAGTTTATGATTGGGAAAATCCAGATGAACAACGGACATGTGAAATTAATTTCGTCATTAATCTTTTCTCAACTTCATTGAAACTTTGAGCTTATTAGTTTAGCAATAACCAAAACACAATTAAACAAGCACAATAATGCAATATCACTTTGCTAGAGCCAGACGAGCACCCACGCATTAACGCAAAAGAACAAATAACAAGTAATAAAGCGCACACATGATTTCTACTATATCAATAATCATGGATAATACACAATTTTACCTTAGATAACACTAGAAGCATACACAAACACTCTTGGAATTTTTACTCAAAAAGTATGGAATCAAGGAACACACAAAAGAAAAGAGGAACCTCAAATGACGCAAATTTGCCTTCAAAACTCCTACAACGTACAAACGGATCTTCCAAGCCTTTGAATAAAGATCACTTTGGTCAAAACAAAGAATAGGATGTCTAGGGAGCCCCTATCCAAAACTCACGAGATTCCAATGGGCAAATCTCCATGTATGGGAAACTTCATATGGTTGGACGAAATGATCAAGATGTATATTTTCTCTCTCTTTTTCTCATGTGATAGCTATAATAATCTCTCTATCAAAGCTCCTTCATTTGAGTTTAAATATCCTTTACGATTTCTCACTTGAGCCTAACCCATATGGACTCGTCATAAGTCGAAAAAGCCTAACAAATTTACCCTTTTCTAACTATACATGTGAGAATGTTGATTGGATTTAACACAGGCGGATATTACAAATATCCCCTTTTAGAACTCTCACTCTCTCTACTAAAAAAAACACCTAAATTAACTCCAAAAATAAATTAAGAATTAAACTTTCTAAAAATATTATTTTCAAAAATCCTACACTAAAGGGCTACCAACTATTAAAGCGGACAATTTCATCGATACTAAAATGAGGCATTTTGTTCGTAAATGAAAAGTCCAGCACTATAATACCAAGTTTTAAAATTCAGGGGCGAATGCAAAATTCATGAACCATGAGTATAATTTAATGGTGTATTGGCATATATATTTAGTCACGCATACAAACATTGTAGTGATTTACATTATATAATCAAATAAAACTCCTCATGTAGTGCTGTCACATTCATTATATATGCAGTAAAAGTAAAACTGTAACTACAATTGACAGCCACAGGCTAAGAGAGTAAGAGCAAATGACATTATTTTATGAAGATTGTGTGTCTTTTTGTGTTCTTTTTAATTGATTAAAATCCAAATAAAAACATAAGAAAAAGGAGATAGAAAAATTACATGCAATGCAAGGAGAAGGAGGAGGGGTCCCTATTTGATTGAAATATCTGTCTCTTCCTGTTATGTCTCTTCCAACATGCAGTGGTCCCTACACTCACAAGTCTCTTTTATTTCCGAGTCAACTCAGTCTTCTTCTCAAGACTTCAACTCATCAACTCGGTACTCTTCATCTTTTTCTTTATCTTTTTTCTTTTCTTTCACCTAAGAACCTACTCCCTCCTCCTATATGTGACAAAGAATGAACTAGCCAAGCTCAGCTATAAGCTACTTTCATAATTCACATATTTTTTAGTACAACACCACAAGTTTTTTGGTAGAAAAAAGTTTAGGTAGGAGCGAGATAAACCATAGACTTCGATGAGGGTTTATAACACTGTTGTAACAAGAATCTTAGCTTTTATGCCCTGAATTATTATATTGCCTCATGTCAATCCCTGCATAATTTGCTAGTTCTTGCTGCAGAAAACTTCTTCTAATTCCCTCACCTCCTACACCAAGAAAATCTCGTGTTAAATTCCCTTCTGCCACTTCTTGACTTGTTAACATTGTTCTTGGATTTGAATTGTGACCCAACACTGGCACGGGGTCTTTCATTAAGCTCGCTGGAGAAGAAGAAGAAGAGATATAACTCGCAATTTCATTCAAGTTGTCTTGTTGATCATTTGGGAGAGATGATGGGTTCATCAATGTTGGGTTTTTGCTTCTTGTAGACCCCATTTGAGCAGCTTTCTGCAAGAGTGCAGTTGCTGACATGTTAGCTGTTCGCTGCTGTTGTTGCTGTTGTTGTTGATTTTGATCACTCGAATATAACGAAGTTATAGATTCAGATACTTGATGATCTAATTTCCCTTCTTCCTCCTTCATTATCATCCCTCTCGGCAATGCAGCCATCGAAAAATTGGAATTGTACATATTCATATTCATAGCTGGGGCTTGGACTAATTCCGGAAACAACCCATTACTATTCCCACTTCCAACTCCAATTTGATCTAGCCAAATAGGCATCCTTGGCTTGATTTGACCATCAATACCGAGATTGTTATCTAGTAGCTCCGATCCATGACCCGCGAATTCCGGCCTGAAAACACCGGAAAATTGAGATATTCCAGCCGTCGGATGATGAGGAGGATTAAGATTGGTATAGTTAGCATTAATAGCAGCTGAAACAGAAGTGAATCTTGCACTTTCTTCTGCTAAAGCATCACAAAAAGCTCTGTGGGTGATAAAGCTATCCTTCCTGAAATTAATTGATATGTACATTTAATAAATTCTATAATAAATTCCTCCTTAGGACATCATTAAATTCTGATAGTAAAAATCACAATAAATGCTTCAACAAACAAATAGTAATCATCATCATCATAATATAAAGAGGAGAAGAATATTATATATAAATTACAGAAATGAAAAAAGAATTTTTTTTCACCTGGAGAAAAGGGTGCCACAGTCACATCTGTACTCTCTGGTTCCACAGATCTTGCTATGAGCTTTCCAATCTGATTGAACTGCATATTTCTTTGAACATTTCTCACATTTCCACTTCTTTTCACCATGTTTTCTGCTATAATGCTTCTTTATCCCTGTCAAATCTCCTAGGGCTCGTGAGGGATCATGGTGAACACAGCTTTTTTCAGGGCATATGTACACCTTCTTCCTTATTTCTTTATTTGATCTTTGCTTCAGCTTCCATGGCAGATTATGTCCTCTTCTATGAAGCTGCAGATTCTGATCTCTCTGGAATCCTTTGTTGCAGATTTCACACATGAATCGGTTTGTCGCCATTAGTGATTTTGGTGACATAGATATCACTTCTGCATCTGGATCTGCTAAAAATGAATTCAAATTACAAGAAATTCAAGAAAAACTTAGTAAGAAATGTGTTCTTTCTTGATTACCTGGTGTTCCTGGTAAGTTCCTCTTCCTTTTAGTAGGGTTAGGGTTAGGGTTTGGAGGTGTTTCTTGAATCAAAAAACCAGTGTTTGTGATTGTAGAAGGAATGGAGAACATATCTTCAGACATAGACATAGACATAGACATAGTTTGTATTTTGTCCTAAAATCAGTTGAAAGAAGAAGATAGAACATTAAAGCAAGGAAATAAGAAGAAAAGATTTAAATTTGAACAACATAATAACAAAAAAAATAGCTGAAAACATCAAAAAAGAATTCCAAATTAGACTTGAATCCAATATCATAAGCTGAAATGCACACTTATGATTATCACTCACCTTAATTCAAAAACACTTTGTGTTGTGTTGTGTTGTTTTGTTTGGGTTCAAGTTGAGACAAATACAAGAAACAAAAAGACAGACAGTGTTAACTATGCATAGAATATTTCATTTCATTATTTTTTTTATTTTCTCTTTTCTCTCTCTCCTTATCTTACACGGCTTCTCTTTCTCTAAGTGAGTCAGCCATAGACTCAAATGGACCACCACGTACGTCTACCTAAAAATATAATAAATAAAAATAGTATATACTATAGCCAACATTCAAGAGTACTGTAGACTATTGTATTATTACGTTAATAATTCAGGGATAGCCTAGGGTTTTATTCAATTTTAAAAATAATTATGTAGAGTTATCATGTATCTATCGACATAGACTGCAAGTTCTTTTCAAAATTATAGTTTCTTCTACTCTCAACGAACCCTGTATTGATTCAAGACAAAATAGGGAGGTTAGTGTTTTGGCTATATTTGGGGCTCATGAATTAAATCGGTTACATTAAAGTCTCATCATTTTAAAAAATATAAAAATAGTGATAATTCTTACTATTACTTAATTGTTTTTTATTTTATTTATATTCATTAAGTAATAGTTTAATAGTTACTATATTTCTAAAAAAAAGAGTTTGTGCTCTTAGATATATTTCAAATAACAAAATCGACAAAAGCGAAATTCTAAGAAAAAATTGCTTTTTGTTTATTACATTGACCTTATATATACACAAATGGATAGGGGAAGCTTTTACCTTCCGAGCTCATCCTTCAGGTTGTACTTTTTCTCGATCGTTATTAGAGCATGAATATGGATCTTGAAATTTTTCAAACCTCACCTAATTGAATTTTTTTTTTTAAGGATAAAACTGGATAGTATAATTAAATAAATTTTATTAGGAACAATTTTGAAGAATTATTAGTATTCGGATCAAAAACATAACCATGCTTCTTTAATGGTATATAAGAACCTTAAAGTCAATTATACTATTTCTTAAACTTGTATGTTAAATTTTTCTTATTTTTTCTTATCATTAATGTTTTTCATTTGGTTGATTTTGATTTTTCAATGAAAATTAATGTTGTGCGAGACTTAATTTAAACATTTTAGTGAATAACTAGGATTGCTTGTCAAAAAAGAGCTTATATGAAAATTTGTAACTCTCGTCGATTTCTAAAACCACCACTGAATTCAATAGAGACCCAATTTGTACTAGTGTTGCCAATTTTAATTACAAAATTTAAGTAGTATAACACATTCAAGATATAACCGTAGAACTCATATTTCTTTTCTCTTGTAACTTTTGTGAAGTGTTAGAGATACATAATATCGTCTTTCAAAAATATTTATTCTAATTTCGTCACTAAATACATTGTTTCGTTATATAAGAACCTTAAAATCTCTTTTGACACCTTAAAAGATAGTTATGAAATCTTGAATGTTTCATCAACATATAGACATAATAGAGTTGTAGGATAACAATAAGCATGCATGTTGATGTAAAGTCATCATAAACTTAGTATTTTATATCCTACTAACAATTAGACAAAAGTTTAGAATACATTAATTATTGTCATAAAGTAAAAGACATAAAAGAATATTGTGTAGATCAAATTGGATTTGAAAAAGGGAGCATGTCATGTGTGGAAAAGAGAGAGCAAAAAACAAAACTTAAAAATGTTTATGATAATCTTTTGAAAAAAAAAATGTTTATGATCATAATAATAATATAAAAGCGAAATGCCTTTACAGCCAACAAAAGATCAAAGAGGTAAAAATGATTATGCCATAATTGTCACAAAGAAAAGATTAGAAAAAGAAAATAATTTCAAAAAGAAAAGAAAGGAATGCCGTCCGTGAGAGATGAGTGGCCATGACAATGGACCCACATAAGATTGGCAGCCATATTTTGAATATTGAAATGATAATCTGAAATATTAAAAATGTAAAAAAAATAAAAAATTAAATATACGAAAACCTTTTAAAAAAGATATATTTATATGAAAGAATTGTTTGGTACGGTACCCTTTGATTTGTCAAACATCTAACCCACCAGACATTAACCATTCACTTCACATTTTTCTATACATTCCTTTCCCTCCTCCGTTTTTCCATTTTCCCGTTGGGTTAAGCACTCAAATTTTTACGAGAAAAAACTTCACATAACAATAGGCTTACTTACACGCAAGATCATAAAGGAGAGAGGCGGATCGATCCTTTTCAACAGCGATTAAGAGGAGCTTAAATACTATTATTTTTGGACTCGTTCTGAATCCAAAGTCATCGGTCTGGTGTAAATTCGGAAATCGGATGGAAACCAAAAAAAATCTACACGCACGCAAGGTCAAAATAAAACATAAATTTTGAAAAAGGTTTATAATAGAATTTACTAATCAAAAGCTAATTATTTGATGAAGTGGAACTCAAACCTTTCAAACAGAAGAGATTTAAATTAGATTTGAAAACAGAGGTTGATTGAAACATATTGACAATAAATGGATTGTTTTTTTACCATTGCGGTGTGGCCTTAATAACGGTGAAAAATCAAAGTAATTAGATGGATAAACTGCCAAAATGGCAAAATAAAGTTGCTTCCTTATTATAGGCATCTTCACCTTCATGTTGACTCATGTAATTGGAGACTAAATTCATCTAAATATAGAATAAGAAAAAAAGTTTTTGACAAAGTAGAAAGGTGTTGTTCAGAAATTATCTTGTACTAGACTAACTGTAAATTACGCGCAATTTCCTCCAAATCAGGTCTAAGTCTCCACACGCTCTATATTGATCCAAAATAAGCTAAACTAAGTTCAATTTAAACAACATAGATCTATAACATAGATCTCCATAGGTGAGAGATAGTAAAACAAACTGTAAAATTCGCAATAACGAATAAACTACAAGGAGAAGTTATTAGTGATCAAATAACTTTTGTTTCCTTGAAAATTCCTGTGACTTATCTATTGAAACAACACACAAAGTATAAACTTCAAAACTTTACTGTCTAATTGTGGTTTTTTAATGTGTGGATTAAATTCCCTATTTAAACTGTGAAATCTAATTTCAAAAGCTCCTTAAAGTTAACTAATCTGATTATGGAAATTAATCCATGTCTATGATCGGGGATATGATCATAATGGGCCGCATTTGGACAGACAAAATAACATTGGGCTCGATCCTTGACTATCTATATATAAGACATGCTTAAGAAAATATAGGCCGATAAGCCCAGACCACTTATCAATATTAACTACATCTATGGTTCTTTATTACAGATATATATCAAAATATGTCATGATATTGGAAAGAAAATACATGGAGAGTAATTAGATGGTTAGTGGCTTTATTAATTTTGTTATTGCTTTACTAGTTGTTATCCCTACTAAAAATTTGTTATGACTGTTGAAATAGTACAACCACGTCGGCAACACTTTTGCGCTTCTCAATTATAAATTACGATCATCAAAAATTTATTAATGATATATTACTTTTCCATTTCGTTCTTCCTTCCATCTCCTATTTTCTCTAATTTAAACTTAAGGCCTAGTTCGAGTGGCTTGAGACTTTAAACGACTCAAGTCAATCTTCAACCATTCTCTAAATCTTATGTAATAGAGCAG